>CM070551.1:7061405-8278905 GCA_036346405.1 Phyllostachys edulis
TTGGACAAATCAAGTGTCTCCAAATGATGCTGTGTGCTTATAAAATGTGGCTCTGCAATAATGCCCTTGTCAAGGTCACAACCAGCGAGTGCTACCTGTTTCAGTTGGAACGGAGGTACCCATCCAGGAGTATTTACATCAACAACTAAATTAGCATTCTCTGAAAGGTCTATCTCTTCGAGTTTGGTGAGGTTCCTCAGCCAAAAGAATGAAAGTCTACCACTCAAATTATTCCGGAAAACCGAAGACTCTTAAGAGACAAGGAAAGATTCGAAGATAAACTTATAGGAATAGGTCCTTCCAACTGATTTCCTGAGAGATCCAGCATTTCAATATGTGGAAGTGAAAACAAGAATGTTGAAAGGTTTCCACTGATATGATTTGAACTCAAATGCAATTCTCGTAGGTTCTTGAGAGTTTCAAATGCTGCGAAAAATATAATAATTATAAGCAGCGCCATATATAGATGATCTTGTCTAACAATGATTTATACTGATATAAGCAAGAAAGGCTCATTTTTGTACCTTGATCACTCGGAAGAGCTCCGCTCATGTCGTTGTTGCTGAGATTTAACACTTCAAGTGAAACCGGTTCCGAACATGAACTAATAGGAATACTTCCTCCAAACGAATTTCCTGAGAGGTCTAGGATCTTAAGGCGGGAAGTGCAATCAACGAATTCAGGAGGCTTCCGTTGAATTGATTCTGACTCAAATTCAATGCTCGCACGTTTTAAGTTTATCGAAAACTGCAATGCGTCAAGGTTGTAACAATTACAAATACTTTTTTTAACGAAGGACAATTACAACTACTAGCATCAGCACACACGAGATTCCAATTCTTTATTCATCAGTGACAGTACTAAATTTTCACTTCCGTTACCTGCAGCCGGAAGAATTCCGTTGATGGCGTTGTAGTTGAGATCTAAGACTTCCAGCGCAACCAATTCCCCAAGAGATGCCGGAATACTCCTCCCAGCCAGTTCCACGGAGGTTGAGATACTGAAGCTTGGTCAGTTTCAGTCCTACTAAGCCTGTAGAGGTGCAGATTACGTCAGGAAGACAAGAAGCAACCATACGTCTACGGGACGAATGTTAGTTACATACCATCGAAACTAAGCGAACTGGGATAGTTCCTCGATAAATCTAGGAACTGAAGCTCGTGAAATGCAGAAAAGACCGTCGTGTTGAAACGCCAAAACAGATTTCCATTTGACATTTTGGAAATATCATGGAGATTTGAGAGGTGGAGGTGGGATACTCGCCGTGTGCTACCGTTGCATTTCACGTTCCCACGAGCAGCAGTCCTCACCGGTCGTCCCCATGAACGGGGCACCGTGGAGTTGCGCGCATCAAAGAAGACCGGATGTCCATTAGGGCCGCCCTCTCCTCCACGGAGCAGCCACAGGACATGTAAAGCATGGACTGTAACACACATAGGACCAAAGGCAATGATCTCCATGACAGGTAGTTGCCCATCTCGAAAGAAGCTCTGCCTTCTCTTGCTCAGGTTAGGGATGTGAATGATGGGTGGCATGGTTTGAACGCGTTACTCCAGTTTATGAACGTGCATACGTTTACACAGATTCGGTCCAGGGCCAGCGCAACTTTTACTTGGACCATGACTTCATCATGGACTAATGGTCCGAGTCTCCGAGATAATCTTGTGTAAACATTGTGTGCCATTATCCCCGATAGGTGGCCGGATAGTGACAGTCAGTATCGTTGACATACGACAAGACGACTTCTGAAGCTCTAGAGCTAATAATGCACAGAGGTACGGAGGATAGGAGGAGTGGACATGAACACACATCTCTCCGATTTCTCTGCACAAGCTATATATATGACAAGATTTTAGTGGTCTCTGTTAAACTAGGATAGTTGTGTTTCCACTGTTGTTTAGTATTCCCATTAGTACTGATGTTCCCACTAGATATAGTTCTTAGTATTCACACGTGAGAGTGTTTTCACTCATGTACTTGTATAGTGTTCACACTCTGTTCACACTCATATATTTGTATATAAATAAATGATCAATAGAAGGCATCAGGTGTATCAGTTGCAAACCATTCTCTTGATATCTTTTACATGGTATCAGAGCCTACTCTTCCCATCCAATGACAACCTCTAAAAATATATCTACTAGCCTAGGTTCGTCAATCTCAGGATCGCTCGGCACTCAAGCCGTCGGCCCTAATGTCCATTGGTCACCCATCCTTTGGTAATCCTATCAATGTGAAGTGTCTCCGACACCTACCTCTTGTGGAAAGCGCGAGTTCTTCCTGTCGCCGTAGCTCACGGTGGCTTGGTCTAAATGAGAAGGCGATCCGCCGCGCCCCAATTGATCATGGCGTCGGCGAAGATGGAGCCATGTAGGTTCCTAATCTGCATATACCATCTAGCTCCAGAGATCGAGCGTGCCTAAACTGCTTTGCTATCCACCCTCTCACTAGAGGTGTTGGGCGAGTATTGTTTACATCATCATCGATTGTGATGCGGAATGCCCTCGGCGCAAGTTTGCGACTCAATCTAGGCGTGTATTATGCAAATTCGATGGCGATTGGCTCGCTCTAGAAGCGGGACATGACAATGATCGACTACTTCAACAAAGTCAAAAGCCTTACCGATGGGCTCATTGTCACGACAAACCACTTGAGGAGGAGGATGTCATCATTTATCTTCTCATGGGTCTCGACAACTCCTATGATGCGCTAGTAACATCCGTCACCACTGGGCCAGGCCGATCGCCCTCACGATCTTTACTCACATCTTTGGACTATGAGATCGTCACGAGCAAAGAAATCTCATGTTCGACCCTCATAATACATGGTGTCTCGGGCAATCAAGGCGGCGTGGGCAAGACAGCGGTGGTAGGCGTGGATGCGGTAGAGGTGGTGGCGCGAATAGTACTGTGCCGGCGCCAATTGTGGCAACCATCATGGCGGCGGCAATCATCATGGCGGCAACAAAGGGTGCGACAATCGGCCGTTTGCCAATTGTGTGGAAAGATCGGCCATGTAGCTTTTAAATGCTACAAATGTTTGATCATGCGTTCGGCGGGAGAAGCATATGGTGGCAAATGTCACCACAGGATCGAGGTTTGGGCATACTGGTACACAAATATTAGGCGACTAATCATATCACGGAGAATTGAACAAGGTGACGATACGGCGGTACTCGGCCAAAATCAGTTCTAGCATAAATGGTTGGTATGCCAATTGCTCATATTGGTTCTTCTAAAATTCATCGTCACACAAACCCTTGTTCCTAAACAATGTTCTTCATGTTCCACACACAAATAAAAATCTATTATTTGTTCATAAACTCACGGCTAACCATAACGAATGTCTTGAATTTCATACTGATTGTTTTCTCATTAAGGATCGTACTTCGAAGAAGGTGCTCCTTCATTTTCCCAGTGAGGGTGGCCTATACCCCATTCCTAGCAACTCGGGTACATCTAGGAAGGCCCTCTCTGTCATCAAAGATGGTCACGAGCGATGACATCATCGTTTAGGCCATCCCTCGTCCCCTGTGGTGGACCAGATTCTTCAGCGTCACAGTTTACCTTTTTTTCCATGAGTCCAACAAATCCTCTGTTTGTGATGTTTGTCAACAGGGCAAAAGTCATCAGCTTCCTTTTCCTTGGTCAAAAAGTGTGCCATCATCACCTCTTGAACTTATTTTCTCCGATGTTTGGGGCATCGTGCACCTCCTTTGGTGGTTTTAAATACCATGTGAGTTTCATTGGCGATTTTAGTAAATTCACTGGATGTATTGCCTCAAAAGTAAAAGCGGTGTCTATCGCATATTCAAACAATTCCAAACTCATGTTGAGCACCTTCTAAATAAAAATATCATACACATGCAAACCGATTGGAGAGGCAAATACGGAAGTCAATTTCTTTTTCCAACAAATTGGAATCACTCATCATGTTTCCTATCCACACTCATCAACAAAATGGCTTAGGTGAGAGAAAACATCGCCATATCGTAGAAGTTGGCTTGTCCTTACTAGCCCATGCCTCCATGCTGTTAGTTTTTGGACGAGGCATTCCAAGCGATATGTTTCTTGATAAATTGCCTCCCTAGCAAGGCGATCTGAAATTCAACTCCACTAGACCGTCTTTTTGGAAAATCTCGGACTATTCTTAGAACTTTTGGGTGTGCATCTTGTACCTGCCTCCGTCCATACAATGATCGAAGCTCCAATTTAGGTCTAAGCGATGTGTTTTCTTGGTTATAGCTCTCTTCATAAAGGCTACAAATGTTTGCATGTCTTTTGGGTAGGATTTATATTTCTCGTGATGTAGTCTTTGATGAGCAACAATTTCCTTTTCTTGCGATGAAAAATCACCACCATCGGATCAACCATTACTTGACCAAATTTTGATCTTTCCTCCTTGGCCTCCACAAATTTCCCTCGGTTGTGGGACATATGAATGGTAGGGAGACTATCTGGTCTTGGTATACTTGATTCAAATGTTGTTGTGCAATCGACCACGGCTATTAATTTGGATTGGTTGTCCCTCTCTGTCATGCGGGCTATAGGTGACTTCCCACAATAAATCAGCGATGACTCGGTAGGGAGAATCTGAGGGACAAACCGAGGATTTGGTGGAGCCTTGTAGGTCTTGATCTCGAAGCGGTGATCTCTTGGATCGGATGCAAGATGTCTTGTCGTCCGCCAACACAAGTCCATGGAGGATCACCTGACCCACACATGTATCTGCACTACTACCTCATCCCATACAAACAAGGTTGTGGAACAACATTTGCCAACCAAGGATTCGCACCAATGAGTGCGGTGCAATATGATACCCGCCGGTAGCGCATTTCTTCTTTGTGACCAAACCTACAACTCTTGAGGGCGCTCTTTGTGATAGAAATTGGAAGGAGGCAATGGATGCTAAATATCGGGCACTCTTAAACAACAAGACATGACACTTGGTATCATCTCGGCTCGGTCACAATATCATTGACTATAAGCGGGTATTTAAATTGAAGAAGAAGGTTAGCGATTCTAGTGAGCGCTATAAGGCGATTGGTTGCAAAGGGTTCAAACAACGTTCTGAAATTGATTATGAAGATATGTTATTTCGGTTGTGAAGCCGCTACAATTCGTCTTGTTCTATCATTAAGCGGTGTCACGCGGATGGTTGCTTTGTCAATTGGATGTGCGAGCAGCGTTTTTGCATGGCATTCTGGAAGATGATGTATTCATGCGATAGCCACCGGGTTATGAGGATCCACAGTTTTCGCATCATGTGTGCAAATTGGATAAAGATCTTTATGGGTTGAAGCAATCACCTCGTGCCTGGTATTCTCATCTCCATTCTTATTTACAAGAACTTGGTTTTGTTCCTCCCTGGGCTGACACGTCCCTGTTCATCTATAATCATGGTGGCGTGATCACATATATTCTGGTTTATGTAGATGACATTATTGGCACTAGCTCATCTCCTCAGGCTATTCATATCTTAATTCAGAAATTACAGTTGGAGTTTTCTCTTAAGGATCTCAGTGATCTTCATTACTTCTTGAGCATCGAAGTATGTCGATCAGGGGAGGATCTCATCCTTGTTCACTCCAAATATTCCACCGACCTATACGCGGGCGATGTAATGACATGCAAACTAGTAACTTCTCCAATGTCAACAATTGAAAAATTATCAAAGTCGGCGGAGAGAGTTATTAAACGCCCTAACGAAGTGACCTGTACATGAGTATAGTAAGAGCTTTACAATACCTAACATTGACCGACCGGATATATTATATCACGGTCAACAAGATGTGTCAATTTCTACATATACCAACCGAACATCATTGGACAACGGTGAAAAGAATTTTATGATATGTATGACACACGGTGAGTGTCGGACTCAAATATCGCAAGTCTACTTCTAGTTTGGTTAGTGCATTTTACGATGCAGATTAGGCGGGATCGTGAGATGACGAAAGGTCAACGATGGATTTGCGGTTTTCTTTGGCTCCAATCTCATATCATGGAGTTCAAGGAAGCAAGTCCGGTGTTAAGATCTAGTATTGAGGCGAGTACAAAGCTCTTGCAAATACCTGTGCAATCAACTAGATACGATCGCTATTAGGGAACTTGGAATTTATCAATCACAAGTGCACGTCTTGTCGTGTGACAATCTTGGAGCCACATATCTTTTAGCTAATCTTGTGTTCCATGCGAGAACTAAACATATTGAAGTGGATTTTCATTTTGTCCAGAAACGAGTGGTAAGAAAGATGTTGGAGGCTCGGTTCATATCATGGCGATATCAATTGGCCGATGGTCTCACCAAACCAATTGGAATACAACAAGCGAAGATCTCGACACAATCTCAACCTCACGGTTGTGATTGAGGGAGTGTTAAACAACTAGGATAGTTATGTTTCCCTTTGTTGTTTAGTATTCTCATTAATCTTGATGTTCCGCTAGAGGTAGTGCTTAGTATTCACGCGAGTGTTCCTACTCATGTACTTGTATAGTATTCACACTATGTTCACACTTATATACCTGTATATAAATAGATGATCAATAGAAGGCATTGTACCAGTTGCAAACCATTCTCTTGATATCTTTTAACGGTCTCGATTAGGCTTGGAATTAGATGATGTGACTCGATCTGACTGTGGACAAAAAAGGAAAGTCGCCGACGTGACCCTTTCTTATCCAATTCATGCGTGTTTCGGTGCATTAGCTAGGGATTCATGACCAGTTATGCATCACCATGACTGTCGTCTTCAGTCCCTTCAGTTCATCTTTGCCTTGGCCTCTGGATGCGCCATCGATCACTGACGTAAAATCGTAAATCTTTCAGTTGCATCTGGGCCGACAGCCACTAGACGGTGCCCGGCTGCTACAACACAACTCCCAAGCGGGACCCGTCAGACCTGATAGGCCAACCCAGATAATGGGCTGCATCCACCATCAGAGCAGCCCAACTTGTAACATCGCTGCGCGGCACAAGTACCAAGTAGGCCGCGGCTGCCAGACCGGTTCGATGCACGCTGCCCAGGCCCGCGCTGCAGTCTGCAAGCAAGACCTGGGTCGAGGCGTTGAGCCGAGCTTGCAACGCGGCAGGCAACACCGGTTGTTTTTCTCCAACGCCTATCGACTTGCACTTACGAGGTGCAGCAAACAGTCACCATGCATACTGCCCAGAGCAGCGTTGGCTCAAACCATTGAAATTTCTGTGTGGTGATATCTGATCCGGAAAGATCATATGTGTATGCTTCAAATTAGGAAGGAAACGCGAAAATTAGAACATTTTTAGACATTTTTTTTCATGTGTGGATCTTCCGGCTCTGGTTCCATGCTTACGGAGACAAACATGTATACATGAAGAAATTAGAACAATAGGGTATTCTTGATTTATTTATTTCACTACTATCACATACACTCATGTAACGAAAATTTTGCAAGAAGATGACTACTGTGGTTTGCCGACATTTCTAGTGGCACGATATAAACTAGTACATAATGCATGCTTGCCTAAAAAAACTAACGGCTATAGTCTCTGAGTTTGAGTATCACCATGGCTTGAGCGAATGGCAAAACATGAATGCAATAGTGGCCCAAAATGTCGGGAAGAATGTAACATCCCAAATGTATAATTAGGGTTTATTCAAGTATAATTATATGTGTAGAAATTAAAACTTTTCTCACATCTTGAAAACCCTAATCTCTCATGTAATTCTTGTCCAAGAGTTGTGTAATCCAAAAACACAAAGCTCTTGTTGACCAAAAGTCAAATTCATTTTCCAATTGTCTAAATCTTGTGCCAAACATTTGAAATATATTTTCCTTGGTCCTAAAGTTGATGTGGGACCCCTCTGAAAAATATCATGAGTTATAACACTTGTTTGATAAATTGTGGAGGTAAAACAAATCCTTGAACAACCTTCATGAATTTCCTGAGAAAAATGCATTGCATAATAATCTCTGAAAATTTTATGTCAGGTTAATCTCATTGTCAACAAGCTCCTGTAAAAATTTCATGAATTTTGGAGTTGAATTGCTATCCCAAACAATTTTGCAAAGTCTCAGTTGTTAGAAATTAAACTTAAAAGCCTACACTGTTCCTTGGGCTAGCCACTTTGCAAAATTTGGTCGGCCAGGCCTTGTCTGCACCTCGTGGACCTCCTCTCCACCTTGATCGGTCGCGTAGTTGGATTTACATCCAACGCCACGACCTCCTCATGATCAACACCACAAAGACCTCCTCGCCTCATCGAGGTCATGGCCAGTTGGATCAAAGATCACGGTTATGACCTCCCCTATAATAAAACCATAAAGACCTCCCTTCGACATCTATCACTGGTCCAGGTCATAGCCCTTGGATTAAGATCCAGCAGCCACGACCTCCCTTGTTATCAAACCTCAAAACCACCTTCCACCTTGGCGAGGTCATAGGCTGTTGGTTACATCCAACGGCTCACGACCTCCCTCCTGATAAGCTAAGCAAACTTCCCACCTACATGAGGTCACAGCCATTGGATCAAAAATCCATGGTCGCGACCTCCTCCTCTTAATCTAACTATCGAGACCTCCTTTGCACTCACTTGAGGTCGCGGTAGTTGGATTTACATCCAAAACCACGACCTCCTCTGAAAAACATCATGACCGGGACCTCCCTATCTCGTGTTGTGCAGTTGGATTAAAATCACGGTCACGACCTCCTCCTGTCTTATCGCGCCAGATCTCCCAGCGCGTGAGGTCGTTGCCCTTAGATCTAAATCTAAAGGCCATGACCTCCCTTGTGTCTTCTTGCAAGCTCAAGACCTCCTTTGCGCCACGTCACGAGGCTCGGGACCTCCCTGTCTTGATCATCACCGTTGGATCAAAATCCAAGGTCTTGACCTCCCTCGCACTTCACGCAAAGCCTCGGACCTCCTTTGGTTGTGCGCCCTTGGATTTAAATCCTAAGGCCATGACCTCCCCTCATGTTCTTAAGCCCATATGCGGTTAAGACCTCACAGGAGGTCCGCGTTGGATTGAGATCAACGCTTTGGACCTCTAATCCCATTTTCCCGTGCGCTTACATTAAGAAATCGGAGGCCACGACCTCCCATCCTTGATCGTGTGGTGGGACCTCCTCCCGATCCTTTGGCGTAGCGGTTCAAAAACCACATCGGAGGCAGGACCTCTCAGTGGGCTTATCCAGCGGTCATAAAGACCTCCTGTTCTTCTCCTTCCTTGGTCATGCTGCGAGCTCTGGCGGGGAGTTAATGCATGTCTGTCCATGGTGTACTTTTAACAACTCTTTCTTGACCGCATTTAATGCGAGGTCGACCTTCCTCTCTCAGTCGGCCAGACACACCCCTTTGTGTCAACTTTACATCTTGTCCAATGCCTAGACCGTGCCATGGGCCAAGCTCACCATGAGCTTAGCCGGTGGTCCATGACCTCCTTGCCCTTAGGATAAAACCACCCCCACGGTTTCTGGCTTCCTTTACACGCCATTGTTCCTTGCTCGCACCTGTCTTTGTGAGCTCTAAACCACCAAAGTTTCCTTGGCGCCATTCTTTGGGCTTGAAGCCCCTCGGTGGGCAAGGGTCATTGAAGATTTCTTCTCCTCTCCTTGCTTCCATTTGTGCCTTCCCTCTGGGACCAAGACCCTAACTTGTTTTGGTTTGGGCATTCTGAGGTGGACAAAGTGGAATCTGGAGGCTGGAGCTTTGGCAGTGGAGCAACCCCATCTTCTCCAACTCTAGTCTTCACCTTCCTCCTTCCCGCACCTTAGGACCTCCAGTACTCCTCCTGTTAGTCTCTTAGGCTGCTGGCACCGCTGAATGATGTCGCGGAGCTTTTCTTGCTGCAGCAGAATGTCGCGAGCTCTATTTTGCATTTCGGTTTTGGCCGTCTTGGCCTTCATTTTGCCCTCTCGGCTCGCCGTGTTCAAAACCGTCGCCGCCGTTGAGAGGAGGTCCGTTGGGGCGCATGGTTATTGCGGACCAGCGGTACCATTGGATGTCGCCGGCGAGGTCTACATCGCCGGCGAGAACCAAATCCTTGAGCTCGGGTCTTTGTCGGACGTCCGGCCGTCTGCGTGGTCGTTTTAGGACGAGATCCGCCGTGTTTAATGCGGTCATCAATTGCTCAATCTCACAATCATTGGTTGTGTCTTGATGTCCTTAAATCCGCCCTTTATCGCGCGCAATTAAGGCCTCCGTAGCGGACCTCCTGGTGTCCCGCGCATTAAACTCTTGTCAGAAACGCGTGTGTGCGCAAGCACGTGGTCGCGAGATCTGGGGCGTCCATGACCTCGCCCGAGGAGATCTCAGGGCGTCCAAGACCTCCCGCTTGCGCGATCGTGGCCGTCCGGACCTCCACGGAGGTGCAGCGGCGTCTAGATCTCTGCGTGGACCTCCTCGAGGTCATCTCACCGTTGAGGACCTCCCCTTTAGATCTGGTCCATCCGGACCTCCCTCATCGTTGTGGTCCGTTGGATTCTCCATCTACGGCCACGACCTCCCTCACTTCGCGCATAATGCGTTGCTAGGAGGTCGGGACCTCTGGACCTCGCGAGCGCGTGTGTGCGTTACCTCCTGAGAGGTCTGAGCCGTTAGATCTATGATCTGTGGCTCACGTCCTCCCATGCCTTTGTGATTTTTAGAAATTCCAGTGAACTCTTAATTATAAACTGAAATAAGGTACGAACTTTAGAATTGCATATCTTTTTCATTCTAAACCCAAATGAGGTCATTCAATTTGTGTTAGCTTTGTATTGAACTTGACTTTAATCCAAAAATGATTGTAAGTCGAGTTCAGCTTCAGAGCACAGTTTTGCCATTAGATTTTAAAACTCACTTTAAATATACACTCAAATTGATGCTTAACTTGTAAAATACATAACTAATGCTCTGTAGATTATTTTTGGGTGAGACCAACTTTGTTGGTTTCCTCTATTAGTGAACTCACTGTGAAAATTAGTTTTGAGCATGTTGCTGTTATAAAAATGAGGACTTGTGCATTATAATTTTGTTCAAGTTCTTGTTTTTGAAAATTTGTAGAGAGTGCATAATAGCTCCAAATGAGGTGAACTCAATTGTGTTATTCATCTCATGAGGTGCTGATTTTACAGTAAAAATTTTAGCTTCACTTCTGTTCTAGAAAATGTTGCCTCATAATTAAATTAATGAATAGTGCGGTTTGGTATTTTAGGGTGAGCAGAATTGATTTCATCATATCTTTTGCATTAAGGATCCAAATCAATTGGTTCTTGTTGCTAAATTCATGATAAATCATTGTCTTGCTGCTGTGAAATTTTCATAGCATTCGGAGAAGTTTCTCTGTTGCGTCTTTTGGTTTTTCGTCGTTCTTATTGGTTCTTTCTCGCCTTTCCGTTAGGTTTCGACATTTGTGGTGATCCCGAGAGTGACCCTCCGCAACAAATTGACCAGCAACAGCAAGGCAAGCAGTTTGATCATTTCCATCATTGTCCCATTACTTTAAAGCTTAATATATTGTTTTACTTCTATGTATGCATGCTACTTTGTGTTAAATGTAAGCTAGCAAGCCTATAGTTCCATAATCTGTAGGAATTGTTTATCCTCTACTACCATGAGCCTAGGTTATTTGCTGTGGTTTGAGCTCGTTGGATGAGCTCTTATCACTTAGTAGTTTCGATTTAATTGCTTAGACATGCTTAGTAACGATAGAAATGGGCGATCATCGACTTAGTCGATGGTCTTGACCACTCAAAATTGATTATTCCTCCTATATGTCCAGCACTTGTGCTTTGATTAATTGTAAAATCAAAAACTGAAAATAAAAGATTGATTTAGACTTGGGCATATTGGATGGATGGTGTGGTTTTGGATGTGGTGGTATGCCTAAGTCAACAAGGACCGAATTCTTGCGCCATTGATCCAAGCAATTATGCGTGCTAACCACACGAGGGCATATGGAACCCTCTTGACTAAGTACTTTAGGCGGTGTTAATTGGGGTCGCTTTCGGTTGGTGTGTTTTAAAAATAAAATGTGTGTGTGATGTGGGAGGGAGCATTAGCTTCCGGGTAGGTTGTGTGATGTCTCCTTCTCCCGTGGGTTGTGCGACTCGAAATTAGCATTGTCCATTGGAAATGTCTCGTAGGACTTAGCCGTGCTTGCATACCAAAGGTAGTGTGCTTAAAGGAAAGGCGATCCGACATGTGGGTACATTGGTACACCCTGCGAGGATAAAACTATTGAATAGCCTCGTCCTAGGTTATGGACACGCTTGGTTATTTCAGTAAGAATTAGACTTCAACCTTTAATTAAAACTTGACATGGTTGGTATGAGCAGGGAGTTCATGCTATTGTTGTGGTGACTTGGGTTAGTCACTTCTAGGTTGTTCTTGTTGTTGTTATCATGTTATTTACCTCGTTGTTATTTCAACAATTAAAAATGCTTTGTCAAATTGCCTTCAATCTACTATGTTATTGCAAATGAAACTTGCTTTATGCTAAAATGAGTCCAAAGCCTCATCCACTTAAATAAAGCTTGCATGTAGCTATTTATAGTTACTGTTATCTCACACGTAAGTCTTGCGGAGTACTTTATGTACTCATCCGCGTGGTTGTGGCAATTTTGTGGCTTTTGTTGCGAGAGGAAGAAGGGAGCTCCAAGAGCCTCTCTTACGTGCTACGTGTTGCGACTTCTTGACGACTAGCTTGGCGGTCGGTCGGATGCCTAGGGGTTAAGGCACACCGATTGGCTTTGTGTTATAGCCATCTTTATGGCACTTTTGCTTCATTGTTATTCTTAGTAGTTCTTGTTGTTATTTGGCCAAAAGGCCCTCTTTTTGTAATAACCTATTCAGTATTAATATTAACTTCGGTTTGTTGCTTATGTTCTATGTGTTGTATGGGATTGATACATTCTTTTGTTGTGAGGTATGTATCTGCATGCAGGGAGTATACATCTCTCGAGACTGGTTTATTTGGTTGATAATACTAGGGTCAATTGGATGACTAAGTATTATGAGCTTAATAAATCGGGTGCTCTAAAAGTTGGTATCGAGCTATCTTGACCGTAATAACGCATAAGCTTGGTAAATCTTTAGGATATTTTGAAAATCTAATTTCAAAGTATCAAATGAGTTTTGAAGCTTAAGAAAACTCTCACATTTTACTCCTCATCTATCTTAGCTTTCTCTTCTCATCTCACTCTAATTTGAGTTTTAAAAGTTGTTTTCCTCTCTTCCTTCTACAAAATAGTTGTTATCGATTAATGGGGTTTTGGGAATCAATGAGTTTGGCAAATTGAAGTGTTAGCTGCCCATTTACAAGGTTTTGAAGCTTACGGAATGGCCAATTTATTTGGAAGCTTGGATGCAAAATCTGGACAGCAAGCGTCAATTTCCGGACAGCAAGCTCAAAGGTTCCAATTAGGGTAGAGAATGAGAGGTTAAATCAACTAAAACGTGTGGGAATAAAAGGGTAAGAGGTGATACTAGTTAGCTAAGTATCTAACACTTATTTTGCTGCATTAACCTTGCTCTCTAATAGTTTTAGATCTCATCTTACAATCTGATTTTTAATCTTCTCGATCAATTCCTCGTTCATTCAATACGGGATAGTTGAGTTGAGAAGTTGAGCCTTGCTTTTGGTGCTTCTTGGCTGTTTTAGAGTCTTTTAGAAGCTTCTAAAGTTGATTTACTCGCTGTTTTGGCTTTCGTTTAGGGTGATATTTCATTCCCCTAGTCGTTAGCTTTGCTTCCTTTAAAGGCTTTGTTTTTCGAGTCTAGTTGCTAACAAAATTTCATTGTAACAGGATGGCGGGCCTTTTCGTAGCGGCCAAGGCGATCGGTGGTCGGACGAGGCTTCCTCCTCCTCCGACCATGGCGAGAGGTTCTTCTTGAGATCGGCGCAACCGCCGGATGTGAGGAGAGTTCTCTTGGGCGTCATCGCGCAACACCACCTACACTAGGAGCTTGGGATCGGGCAAGGAATGCCCATCGGCCGCGTGGAGGACTCGCGGAGTTTCTTCGTACTCGGCCTCCTACCTTTTCGGTCCGAGGACCCGTTGGATCTGAGACGATTGGCCGTCTTGTGGAGCGTAAGCCGCGCGCATGCAGATGCGAGAACACGAGAAGGCGCTGCTCGTTCGCGCCGCACCGGTGGAGGTGCGGCTTTGTCATGGTGGGAGAGCTTTCTCGCCATGCGGCCCGTGGACCACACCGTCTCTTGGGAGGAGTTTCGTCTTGCCTTCCGTCGGGCTCACATCCTGCCGGCTTGATGGAGATCAAGAAGCGGGGAGTTTCTTCTTGCGCTCAAGCAAGGCGTGCTTCGGTCATGGAGTATGTCTCTGAGTTTAACCATCTAGCTCATTATGCTCCCGAGGATGTGGCGATGATATGGCTAAGGTGCCAAGAGATTGGCGTGGCTTATGCGAGGAGTGAAGGACAAGCTATCCATTGTCGACTTCCGATTTCCGGACCTTGGTCGACAAGGCCATCGTCGTGAGCATGCGGCTCGAGAGCTTATGGACTCATAGCGCAAGTGGGAGGCCCATAAGTCATCGAGGCGATTCCTCCGTCCCCATTTAGGCGATCTCGAAATACCGGTCGATCTTGGCACCCCGAGGTTACCCTGTTCCTCGTTAAATCGCATGGTAGTGTCTCGATCCGTGCACTGCGAGTCGTGACGGCCCCATAACCCGTTGCCGGGTCACATGCTTCTCTTGCAACGGAAGGGCCATTATGCAAATAATTGCCCTAAGAAAACGAGGCGACCCCTCGTCCTAATGGAGGGCGCGGCCAGAGGTGGTGCATCGCGGGACGGAAGATCGTCCCGCTACCCAAAGGCGTGGGTAGTGGTCGCGTCAGCGCCGTCCTGCAGAGGAGGCTCGGGAGGCACCCGGCGTCGTGCTAGGTACACTTTACATTAACTCTCACCCCGCTCTTCGTCTTGTTTGATTCAGGAGCATCTCATTCCTTTGTTTACGAGTCTTTTCTTTCTTGTTGGAGAGCTTCTTTTCTCTCCATTGTCGGTCCCTTCTCATTCGCTCTCTGGTTGGAGTTGAGAGTCAATCTGAGTGTAGGGATGTTCCTATCGAGATCGAAGCGTGGGTTCTTAGCAAACCTTATCCTTCTCCATTCAAATGAGTCTTGATGTGATTCTCGGCATGGATTGGTTGTCCCAACATGGGGCAAATCGATTCGCCAGAGGCTCATCTCTATCTAGTCCCTCCGTGGCGGGTTAAGCTTTTACGCCGAAGCTGCTAAATCCGCATCTCTTGGCGCTTGAAGCGAAGCCGCTCTGATATTAGTGAAGTCCCAACAGTTTGTGACTTTGTTGATGTCTTTCCGCAGATCTTCGAGGATGCCACCCGTTCGAGACCTCGAGTTTGTCATTGAGTTGGCTCCGTGCATCGCCCCTATCTCAAAGAGGCCTTATCGGATGCCACCGAGCGAGTTGGTGGAGTTGGAGAAGCGATTAAGTGAGCTGCAAGAGAAGGGTTTCATCCGCCTAGCTCATCTCCTTGGGGTTGTCCGGCAATCTTCGTAAAGAAGAAGGGCGGTACTTTACGCATGTGCGTTGATTACCGCCCACTTAATGAAGTGATGATGAAGAATAAGTATCCATTGCCCGCATCGACGATCTCTTGATCAATTAACTGGAGCTCGAGTTTTCTCCAAGATTGATTTGAGAGTGGGATATCATCGAGTTCGGATTCGACCGAGGATATTCCAAAGACGGCGTTCTCTACTCGCTTCACGGCTTGTATGAGTACACTGTCATGTCATTCGGCTTAACCAATGCTCCTGCCTTGTTCATGAACCTCATGAATTCGGTATTCATGGAGTATTTGGATAAGTTTGTCGTGGTCTTCATCGATGATATTCTTATCTACTCCAAGAACGATGAGGAACACGCCGAGCATCTGGCTTGTGTTGAGCAAGTCTGCGTGAGCACCACCAGACTGCCAAGTTGACAAGTGTGCATTCGGTTGAAGAAGTGTCTTTCTTAGGCCACGTTCTTTCAAATAGAGGCGTGGCCGTTGACCCTAACAAGGTCGTGATGTTCTTTCATGGAGTCGGCTGCTTGGCCACCGATGCACGGAGTTTTCTCGGTTTAGCGGGATATTATCGTCGCTTTATCGAGAACTTCTCAAGATCATGGCCGATGTGGAGTTGCTCAAGAAGGACAAGAAGTTCGTGTGGTCCGTGAGTGTGAGGAAAGTTTCCAAATACTCAAAAGCGTTTGACCACCGCTCCGTTCTTGTTCTTCCGATATCCATCGAAGCTTCGATATCTTTTGCGATGCTTGTCGTCGAGGCCTCGGTTGTGTCCTTATGCAAGAAGGCAAGGTAGTGGCCTATGCATCAAGGCAATTGAGACCTCATGAACTCAACTATCCTACCCATGATTTGGAGTTAGCTGCTGTGATTCATGCACTTAAGATTTGGCGACATTACCTAATCGGAATCGTTGTGAAGTGTATTCGGATCACAAAAGCTTAAAGTACTTGTTCACACGACTGAACCCCAGGCAAAGGAGATGGTTGGAGTTGATCAAGGACTATGATATGGGTATTCACTACCATCCGGGCAAGGCTAATGTCGTTGCCGATGCGCTTAGTCGTAAAGCGCATTGTAATGCCTTGTTGTCCAAGGAGCTTTAGCCCGCTCTTCTGGAAGAAATTCAGCGTCTCAACTTGAGTTTAGTTGAGCATGGTTCTCTCGCTGCCTTGGTTGTGCAACCAACCTTGGTAGATCGGATCAAGTCCGCTCGGCGATCGGATGTTGGAGTGAGCCACATTAAGGCAAATGTCAAGAACGGAACAACCAAGTGCTTTTACGAGGATGAGCATGGTGTTGTGAGGTTCGACAACGCCTTGTGGTTCCAAAGGACATGGAATTGCGAATTTGATCCTCCATGAAGCCCATGATTCGCCTTTATCCATTCATCCGGGGCCACAAAGATGTATCAAAATCTCCGCCAGAGATTTTGGTGGACCCGAATGAAGAGGGAGATTGCGAGTTTCGTTGCTGCGTCGCGGCGTATGTCGTCGTGTCAAGGCCGAAAGATCGGCATCAGCAGATCGCTTGACCTCTGCCTATTCCGGAGTGGAAGTGGGATTCGATCGAATGGATTTCATCACCGGTCTACCCACGTCCCGAAGAAAAATGATGCCATTTGGGTCATCATCGATCGATTGACTAAAGTGGCTCATTTTCTTCCATCAAGACTAAGATTCGCATCGATCGCCTAGCCGAGCTCTATGTCTCTAGGATTGTGAGCTTTCATGGCGTACCTAAGGCGATCGTTTACGATCGTGGCTCTATCTTCACTTCCGTTTACGGCATAGCCCGCAAAAGGCTATGGGAACCGTCTTACTTTTAGCACGACATTTGACCCCAAACCGATGGTCGGGCGAGAGGGTCAACCAAGTTTTGGAAGACATGCTTCGTGCTTGTGTCCTTTCATATGGGAAGCATTGGGAGAAATGCTTGCCATTCGCCGAAGTTTTCTTATAACAACGACTTTCGGGCCGGTCTCGGCATGGCACCATTTGAGGCCTTATACGGGAGAAAGTGTAGAACCCGTTGAACTGTGAGAGACCGGTGAAAGACCTCTCTTTGGCGGACTCAATCAATGAGGCGGCGCCAAGTCCGGCTTATTCGTGGCGTTTGCGCACACTCAATCGAGCAAAAGAGCTATGCGGATCGCCGTCGGCGTGAGTTGCGTTTGAGCCTAATGACTTTGTTTATCTCAAAGTCTCTCCTTTGAAGAGCCATCAACGTTTCGGCGTCAAGGGCAAGTTGGCTCCTCGATATGTCGGTCCCTACCGTGTTATCGAGAAGAAGGGAGCTGTTGCCTATAAGTTGGAGCTGCACTTGAGGGGGTACATGATGTTTTCCATGTGTCCCAGCTTAAGAAGTGCCTTGTGACGACTCGGTCTTAGGGCACCCGAGAGATCCTCCAGGACCCCTGGAAAGTCCACAAGGACCTCCCAGGAGGTCCATAAAGGACCTCTCGGGCAGTCCACGAAGACCACCCAGAGGTCTGCAAGACCTCTGGAGGTCGAGAACTGACCCGAGAGAGAGTCTCAACCGAGGAGCACCTAAGGCCTGCCATGTCCCCATGTAACAATAAATGAAGAGGTCCGAGGCGCACCAAGACCTCCCACGACCCACGAGAGGAGGTCGTGGAGGTCAGGGACCACCAGAACTCCACATGTTATTACCATCATGAGGACATGGATGGACCGAAGTCTGCTCCAAGGTCCTCTGTGAAACTGAGCTAGTCCCAAGGATCATGGCTAGCCCTTCACAGAAAAAAATACACAGTGGTTATATCCGAACAATCTTTTATTGAAACATAATATTAACAAGGTTGATTACAAGGTGGCCTTGGGCCAAGCATAAATACACAAAAGCAGAAGAAGGCAAAATGGTCCATCAACACGCCACAGGCAGCTGACTGGAGTACATAACCTAATTGCTTTGATCTTCATCGCGCCAACATCTTCTCTGGCAAAGATTATAATGAGCAAGAGTGAGCACTACCACTTGTGCTTCATAAGTTGCACCTGGGGTAACAATATGACATGCATATGTGGAGATTCAAAAGATGGCATAATATGGTTATTTTGCACAAAGCCGCTTTTCTTTCCAATACCATTATTAATTTCCAAAGCGGTCTTTTAATAGATAGAACTCTTTATATTAAAACAATTTTTCAGCTTGGATATCAATCATCATGAATTAGTGAAGGATACCCTCGACAAGAGGCTCCTCGCCCCAAACCCAAGGGATGGCAATCCCAAAACAGTTAGAAACCATTTCTAAAAATTCCCAAAAACAATATCTAACTTCAAGTGGCCTTTGCCAAGACGCGTCCATGACCGTGGACACGGCTATTCAATAGATTTAACTCTGCGAGAGGTTGTGCACTTTACCCACACGACTTGATTTCCCTAGTTTGTCGGCATTCGTCAATGCCATCTCTCACTACCAAAGGTAAGAGATCTAGAGCTCAAGACAAGGCTTTTACAATGCATTGCTCCACCACGACCTTTCCTTGCTAAGGTTTCACCTTCCTATGGATCGCAATCCGTGGAAAGCCCCTCTTGCACCAGTGGGAACAATGGGTCATCAAAGACCCCTAGTTGACAAGACCTCCCACACCACCAATGGAGCAGCATGTAGTGGAGTTTTGCAAATTACTCAGCCAGGTCCCACACCCCATTCTGGAGACATGTGGTTGCACGATTGTGGCATAGCCCATTATAGGCATGGCATTGGTCGCTCAAAGACCGGTCCTCACATGACTAGGGCAACTTTCACTAACCCTTGGACCTCCACCCTAGCGAGGTTAGAGTCCAGTGCATAAACATTGCACCAACCAAGCAATCAATTTGCCCCAGTCCAAACCAATTGTTTATTTTCTTTGCTTTCCCAGCACCATTTTCACACCTCCATGACAACCCAATGTCATGGTGAAAACATTTAAACATTATTTGGTTGTGTTGGTAAAGATTTCCCCAAATTAATAGTTTTGGTCTAAGCATAACTGAGCTCATGTTTTTCAAATGTTCTTGACTCATGCTACTGCATTAGCCAAGTTTGACCTAATGGTGACAATGTGTTCACTCCAAGAACAACAGAGGTCATACAAAAGAAATGGGTATACTCTAAAGTTAAAAGCTGGTGTTGAATTAACTTGATAAACATAAGCATGCAATATATATTAAAACAGAACATAAATACTTTGAATTCTTGGGTGCAATATGTTCAAAAGTGCAACTTGCCTTGCTCACTACTCGAGATCCTTCCTCTTGAGCTCTCGATTCTTGGGAACCCTCACAATCTACACACATATATAAAAAGGCAAATTCAAAGAAAATTCAAATAAAGATCCAATTAAAGAATCAAGAGAACTCGGAGAAAACTCAAAAACCCAATTCTGAGAAAAGAATTATATTTAGCTTAGGTTCTTTTGGAGAAGGTCTAGCTTACCAGAGGAAAAGGAGGTCTTTAGAGAAGGTCCCGAAGATGTGACCTAGGCAGAGGGCAGAGTGGTTCCAAGGCAGAGATGCTTGCGCAAGGTCCAGAGAGGAGGTCCTCACACGAGCACCTTAGAGTTCCAAAAGAAGCTCACGGAAAGGAGGTCCTGTAAAGGACACGATCGGTTCAGTGTAGTGGTAAACATAAGAGTAGAGCAAATCATTCCAGAACTCACCTAGGATAAGCAACAATGAGTGAAAAGGGAGGTCGTAAGAACCAAGCTCTCCCGGGAAGGCCTCTGGTCCAAAACCGAGAGGGTGAAAATGGAGAAGGTGGAGTGGTGGAATTTCTTAGACAAGTTGTAGTCAAAGTGGTGAAGAAAACTAGAAATACACGAGTCCAGGATAAGTATGGAAATGGGTCAAAGGTAGGTAGTGACAGGGCAGGTGTCACTACGATTCTGGGCAAAAGGTACGAGAAGGGACACGTATGATGTTATGGGAAGGAACAAGGAAAAATGTCAGGGTACGGTTAAGTGACCCAATTCAAAGTAAAACACCACGTATATGGATGCATTTAATGTGATAAGACCCGCATTGAAGGCTCAATATAATAATGTGGCGGAGGAATTGAGAATGGTTAAGACTGGCGGTGGGGCAGATCAATTTAGAAACAGTTGGGTCAAAATAGGGGAGGTCTTGACCCACAATAGAGGTCCTCGAGGAGGTCCGAGCGGCTTAGGAGGTCCTAAGCCCAAGGACAGGGAGGTCTAAAGGTTAAGGAGGTCCAGACAGGGGGAGGTCCTGACGGTCAGGATCTCACCAAGGGAGGTCTGGCGGGGAGGTCTGAGCGGTTGGATCTCCGAGAGGAGGTCCAACGACCAAGAGCAGCATGAGGGAGGTCCTCGAGAGAAATAACGCTGGGAGGTTTGGGCCTTTGGATCCAAAGTGGGGAGGTCCAAGCCGTCGATTTAAATCAAAGGGAGGTCTGAACTGTTCGATTGTAACAAAGGGAGGTCTCTGAAGGGACATAACGCATGGGAGGTCTAGACCCTTGGATTAGAAAGGGAGGAGGTGCGGACCGCTAGATCAAGTACAAAGGAGGTCCATGCGGAGTGGTTCCAGAGGCATTCCATAGAGGGTTCTACAGGGAGGTCTTCTCGGTCAAGAATAAAAGTTAAGATGGTTCAAATGATCTTAGGAAAAATCGAAGGCACACAAGAGGCCATTGGAATGCATAGAGGTCCGAATGAAAGGAGGTGCAGGCATAAAGAGGTGTCCAGACGACAAGAAGTTTAGATCAAGAGAAGTCTCGAGCAGAAAGAGGTTTGAACCTAAGAGATTCAAACCAACAAAGAGGTCCAAATGACCAAGCTCAAAGAAAGGAAGGCCTGGTCATACGAGTATTTCTGGTGAGACAAGGTCTAAGCTTTAAAGGAGGTCTAAACCTACATAACCCGAAGGAGATGGAGTTCTGAGGAGAGTTCTTGAGCTTACCGACAATGAGACATAACAACCCAAACTTGAAGCCTCATTAAAGCAAAATAGTTTTAATTTATTTTACACATTTTAAAAAGTATTTAGAAAATCAAGATGTTACAAACCTACCCTTAAAAGAATCTCGACCTCGAGATTCAAGCAGAATCGACAAAAGGTAGGGGTAGTTGATCTTGAGGTCCTCTTCTTTTTCCCATGTAGCTTCACTCTCTGGATGATGGCTCCATTGTACCTTGTATGATTTGATAATTCTACTCCTGGTGACTCGCTCTGCAACATCCAGAATTTTTATTGGGTGCTCCACATATGTAAGGTCTTCATGTAAGTCTAAGTCCTCCACTGCAGTATGGTCTTCAGGAACCCGTAGGCATTTCCTTAGTTGTGATACATGAAAAATGTTGTGTACTGCCGACAAGGACTCAGGAAGTTCCAGTTTATATGCTACTTCACCTTGTCTTGCTGAGATCTTGTATGGTCCTACATATCTTGGTGCCAATTTGCCTCTCATCAAAAATCTTCTAACTCCCGAATTGGTGTTACTCGAGGTATACAAAATCACCAACCTCAAAGGATAAATCCTCACGCCGGTGTCGGCATAGCTCTTTTGTCGTGGTAGGGCCACTCTCAACCGTTCCTTAATCAACTTCACTTTGCTCTCGGCATCATTGATCGTGTCCGCCCATAAAGTTGATGTTCTCCCACTTCATCCCAAAGAAGTGGTGTCCTACAAGGTCTACCATATAAAGCCTCAAATGGAGACATTTGTAGGCTAGCTTGATAGCTGTTATTATAGGAGAATTCGGCATAGGGCAAGTTTTTATCCCAACTTTTCCCAAAATCCAAAGCACATGCCCTAAGCATATCCTCCAATATCTGATTTACCTCTCTCGCCCATCAGTTTGAGGATGGTAGGCTGTACTAAAATTGAGTTTAGTACCTAGAGCCTCATGCAAACTTTGCCAAAACCTTGAGGTAAATTGTGACCCTCTATCTGATACTATTCTTTTGGGCACGCCATGTAAGCAAACAATTCTGGCCATATATAGATCTGCCAAGACATTACTAGTATAGGTGGTCTTAACTGGTATGAAATGTGCTACCTTAGTTAGCCTATCAACCACCACCCATATGGAGTCATACCCAGATTGGGTCCTAGGCAGACCAGTAATAAAATCCATGCCCACTTGCTCCCATTTCCATTCGGGTATGGGCAAGGGTTGTAACAAACCTGCGGGTTTTTGGTGTAGAGCCTTAACTCTCATACACACATCACATTGGGCCACATGCTTAGCCACATATTGCTTCATACTGGTCCACCAGTACCTTTCTTTAAGGTCCTGATACATTTTGGTACTGCCTGGGTGGATAGAATATGGTGACCCGTGTGCTTCCTCCAATATTAGTTGCTTAATTTCCTGGTTGTTTGGCACACAAAGTCGGCTACCAAACTAGATTACTCCTTGCTCGTCCTCAGTGAACCCTGAAGCTTTACCCCTTCTCATATTTTTCTTAATGTCTTGGACAACTTCATCTCTTTCTTGTTGTTCCTTAATTTGATCCAGAACAGTTGGATATACCTCCAAAGTATTTATACAACCTTGCTCTACTATCTCCAAATTGAGGTACTTTATTTCCTCATATAATCTTGGTTGTTGTTCCTGGACCGACAAGGTGTTACAATATCCTTTTCGGCTTAAAGCATCTGCCACTGTATTGGCTTTACCTGGATGATAGTGTATATCAAGGTCATAGTCCTTAATTAATTCTAACCACCTCCTTTGTCTTAAATTCAGTTCTGGATGTGTGAAGATATATTTCAAACTTTTGTGGTCAGTGTACACCTCACATCGATTGCCAATGAGGTAATGCCGCCATATTTTTAAAGCATGTACAACAGCTGCTAGTTCAAGATCATGTGTTGGGTAGTTCTCCTCATGAGGTCTCAAGCTGTCTAGAGGCATATGCCACTACCCTTACATCTTGCATTAGCACACATCCTGCACCTTGATGGGATGCATCACAAAACACTTCAAAGTCCTTTTGAATGTCCAGGAGTATCAACACGAGGGGCTCAGTGGTAAGTTTCTCCTTCAACCTCTGAAAACTTTGTTCACAGTGTCTTAGTCCACTCAAACTTCTTTTCCTTTTTGAAGTTGAGTAAGAGGTCTAGCAGATCTTAGAAAAGTCTTTAATAAATCTTCTATAATAACCAGCTAGTCCAAGGAAGCTTCTTACCTCGATCCTTTGTTTTAGGAGGTCTCCAATTCAGATGACTTCCACCTTTGAGGGATCTCTGCCACGCCTTGAGCTGAAATAATATGACCAAGGAAGGCTACTTGACTTAGCCAAAACTCACATTTACTAAATTTGGCATAGAGGTCTTGCTCTCTTAGTCTTCCCAACACCATCTTGAGGTGGTCTTCATGTTACGCTTCACTTTTAGAATAGATGAGAATATCATCAATAAATACCACCACAAATTTGTCAAGGAAGTCCATGAATACTTTGTTCATCATACTCATAAAATATGCTGGGGCATTTGTCAGTCCAAATGACATCACAGTGAACTCATATAGTCCATACCTTGTGGTAAAAGCAGTTTTAGGGATGTCCTCTGGCCTGATTTTAAATTGATGGTAACCAGACCTTAGGTCTATTTTGGAGAACACACTTGCCCCCTTAAGTTGGTCAAAGAGGTCATCTATCCTTGGCAATGGATATTTGTTCTTAATGGTGACCTCATTGAGTGATCTATAATCCACACACATTCTCAAGCTACTGTCCTTCTTTTTGACAAATAGCACAGGTGCTCCCCACGGTGAAGAGCTTGGTCTAATAAAGCCTTTTTCCTTCAATTCTTGTATTTGCTTCTTTAGTTCTACAAGCTCATTTACAGCATCCTATAAGGTCTTTTGGATATAGGTCTTGTCCCAGGACCAAGTCTATTAGGAAAGAGATGTCCTGTCGGGTGGCATACCAGGGAGCTCCTCGGGAATACATCCAAAACTCTTTAACCAGGGAGGTCTTCGACTTCACAACCTCCTTTACATTGGTTAGAAGAGGTCCTGTCTTAAGGGAGATCTTTGGCTTGAACTCCACCCTATTTCCTTGTTCATTGGTAAGGGTTATGGACTTGGTAGCACAGTCAATTTGCCCTTTATTCTTAGCCAACCAGTTCATACCAAGGATTACATCCAGTCCTTGTGTTGGTAAGACTATCAAGTCGGCATGAAATAATACTCCAGAAATCTCTAAGGTGAGATTTGGGCAGAGGGTATTAGTCCTCATATCTATGCCCGGGACATGTATTAACATAGGGTTAGCCAATGGTATTATAGATAGCCCACACTTTCCCACAAATTTGTTTGAAACAAAAGAATGGGAAGCCCCTGAGTCAAATAAAACCGAAGCTGGCACAGAGTTAACAGGGAACATACCGAGGACTACATCAGGTGCATCATGTGCCTCTTTTGCCGTGACATGGGTGACACGGCCCTTAATGACCTTAGTGACAGGCTTCACACTTGAGGCACTTCCTTGAGCCGATGCTCCTTGTTCAGTCGGATGATCTTGCAATTTGTTGCTTCTTTGGGCACTTGTTAGCGTAGTGCCCGATCTCATTACAAAAGAAACAGGTGACACCAGCAGAAGAGGTCTTAGTTGGCTTCTTTTGAAACTGATTCCCAGAGGAGGTCCTATAATAACTTGACTTGCTTGAGTGCTGCTCTGACCCCGATACTCTAGAGGAGGTCCGTGAGGACTTGTGTTGAGAGGTCTGGGACTGGGAGGTCCTAGACTTAGGGAATCCTCCAGGGTTAAACCTCTGCACAGCTTTCTTTCTTTTTCGGCCCTCCATCTTTTGGAGTTTGTCCTCCTGCCGTATAGCCTTGCTCACCAATTGCTGGAAGTCAATATGGTCCTGGGAAACAAGGTGAACTGAAATATTATCGTTCAACCCTTCCAAGAAGTGTTCTTGCTTGCTTTCATCGGTAGCAACATCCCCAGGAGCATATCTTGCCAATTAGTTGAACTTGTGCATATATTCATTAACAGTACGACCACCTTGCTTCAGGGTACGAAACTCAGTCCTTTTCAAGGACATCAGGCCAGGTGGGAGATGAGCACGATGAAAAGCTTTATTGAACTCATCCCATGTAATGGCTTGAGGATCAGCACAGGATTGACTAAAACTGTCCCACCACTCAGAGGCTGGTCCACTGAGTTGGTGAGAGGCAAAAAGCACCCTTTCATGGTGCAGACCTTTGCACCATGTCCACTTTCTACTCACCGCCCTTAACCAATCATCAGCTTCCATGGGCTCAAGATCTTTGCTTGAAAAGGTTGGAGGGCGTAACCTCATAAATTCAGCAATGCTAGACCTTGGTGGAGGTGGAGCTTGAGTTTGAGGTTGAGCTCTCTTTGCTGCACTTTGTAGAGTCAGGTGTTGGCAATGGACCGTGAAAGTAGGTTTATCAATTGAGTTTGGTTGGCCAACAGTTGTGTCCAAGTAGGACCTTCAGCTGGAGGTGGGGGTGGTTGTGATGATGGTTGCCCCGGTTCACCTTCAACTCCTCTATTTTGATTGGTCCATATAGCCGGGTTCTCGGCCTCTTCCTCGACTTATCGGCTATGATGGCTTGAATTGCCACTTGCCATTCCTAGAGGTGACCATAGTGTCCCAAAGACCAAAATTTGAAAAAAGAAAAGAGAAGAAGCTAAGGAAAACTAGCCCAACCAAACCAATTCAAAGACAACAAAAATTCAATGCAAAAGCGACAATAAGAACCTTTCGAACTTATAATGACCAAGCATCACGCTACACGTGTCTTACCTTTTGAGGGAGGTCCTAAGCACCGGACTTAACTCAAGACCTCTAATAAGAAGTTGCAAGGATAAGGCATCCACTTAACTTAATAAATGGGTGTGTAGAAAGAAACAAGGTAAGATGGGATTAAGATAAGAAAAAGCAATAGAAGAAAGGTAAGGATGAAAAGATGACCCAGGTAAGAAAGAACATTTTATTCTTCTTTTGTCATAAAGAAATTTTAAATTCTACAACCATTCTATTAGGTTACGACCTACAGTCAGAAGATGCTCTGATACCACTTGTGACGACCCGGTCTTAGGGCACCCGAGAGATCCTCCAGGACCCCTGGAAAGTCCACAAGGACCTCCCAGGAGGTCCATAAAGCACCTCTCGGGCAGTCCACCAAGACCACCCAGGAGGTCCTGCAAGACCTCCTGGAGATCCAGGAGAACTGACCCGAGAGAGAGTCTCTGAACCGAGGAGCACCCAAGCCCTGCCACATCCCCATGTAACAATAAATGAAGAGGTCCGAGGCGCACCAAGACCTCCCACCCACCAGAGGAGGTCGTGGAGGTCTGGGACCACCGAACTCCACATGTTATTACCATCATGAGGACATGGATGGACCGAGTCTGCTCCAAGGTCCTCTGTGAAACTGAGCTAGTCCCAAGGATCATGGCTAGCCCTTCACAAAGAAAATACACAGTGGTTATATCCGAACAATCTTTTATTGAAACATAATATTAACAAGGTTGATTACAAGGTGGCCTTGGGCCAAGCATAAATACACAAAAGCGTAAGAAGGCAAAATGGTCCATCAACACGCCACAGGCGGTGGTGGAGTACATAACCTAATTGCTTTGATCTTCATCATTGCCAACATCTTCTCTGGCAAAGATTATAATGAGCAAGAGTGAGCACTACCATTTGTGCTGCAAGTTGCACCTGGGGTAACAATATGACATGCATATGTGGAGATTCAAAAGATGGCATAATATGGTTATTTTGCACAAAGCCGCTTTTCTTTCCAATACCATTATTAATTTCCAAAGCGTGTCTTTTAATAGATAGAACTCTTTATATTAAAACAATTTTTCAGTTGGATATCAATCATCATGAATTAGTGAAGGATACCCTCGACAAGAGGCTCCTCGCCCCAAACCCAAGGGATGGCAATCCCAAAACAGATTTAGAAACCATTTCTAAAAATTCCCAAAAACAATATCTAACTTCAAGTGGCCTTTGCCAGCACGTCCATGACCGTGGACACGGCTATTCGAATAGATTTAACTCTGCAGAGGTTGTGCACTTTACCCACACGACTTGATTTCCCTAGTTTGTCCGGCATTCGTCAATGCCATCTCTCACTACCAAAGGTAAGAGATCTAGAGCTCAAGACAAGGCTTTTACAATGCATTGCTCCACCACAGCCTTTCCTTGCTAAGGTTTCACCTTCCTATGGATCGCAATCCGGCGGAAAGCCCCCTCTTGCACCAGTGGGAACAATGGGTCATCAAAGACCCCTAGTCGACAAGACCTCCCACACCACCAATGGAGCAGCATGTAGTGGAGTTTTGCAAATTACTCAGCCAGGTCCCACACCCCATTCTGGAGACATGTGGTTGCACGATTGTGGCATAGCCCATTATAGGCATGGCATTGGTCGCTCAAAGACCGGTCCTCACATGACTAGGGCAACTTTCACTAACCCTTGGACCTCCACCCTAGCTGTGTTAGAGTCCGTGCATAAACATTGCACCAACCAAGCAATCCAATTTGCCCCAGTCCAAACCAATTGTTTATTTTCTTTGCTTTCCCACCATTTTCACACCTCCATGACAACCCAATGTCATGGTGAAAACATTAAACATTATTTGGTTGTGTTGGTAAAGATTTCCCCAAATTAATAGTTTTGGTCTAAGCATAAGCGAGCTCATGTTTTTCAAATGTTCTTGACTCATGCTCTTGCATTAGCCAAGTTTGACCTAATGGTGACAATGTGTTCACCCAAGAACAACGAGAGGTCATACAAAAGAAATGGGTATACTCTAAAGTTAAAAGCGGTGTTGAATTAACTTGATAAACATAAGCATGCAATATATATTAAAACAGAACATAAATACTTTGAATTCTTGGGTGCAATATGTTCAAAAGTGCAACTTGCCTTGCTCACTACTCGAGATCCTTCCTCTTGAGCTCTCGATTCTTGGGAACCCTCACAATCTACACACATATATAAAAAGGCAAATTCAAAGAAAATTCAAATAAAGATCCAATTAAAGAATCAAGAGAACTCGGAGAAAACTCAAAACCCAATTACTGAAAAAGAATTATATTTAGCTTAGGTTCTTTTGGAGAAGGTCTAGCTTACGGAGGAAAAGGAGGTCTTTAGAGAAGGTCCCGAAGATGTGACCTAGGCAGAGGGCAGAGTGGTTCCAAGGCAGAGATGCTTGCGCAAGGTCCAGAGAGGAGGTCCTCACACGAGCACCTTAGAGTTCCAAAAGAAGCTCACGGAAAGGAGGTCCTGTAAAGGACACGATCGGTTCAGTGTAGTGGTAAACATAAGAGTAGAGCAAATCATTCCAGAACTCACCTAGGATAAGCAACAATGAGTGAAAAGGGAGGTCGTAAGAACCAAGCTCTCCCGGGAAGGCCTCGGTCCAAAACCGAGAGGGTGAAAATGGAGAAGGTGGAGTGGTGGAATTTCTTAGACAAGTTGTAGTCAAAGTGGTGAAGAAAACTAGAAATACACGAGTCCGGGATAAGTATGGAAATGGGTCAAAGGTAGGTAGTGACAGGCGGTGTCACTACGATTACGGGCAAAAGGTACGAGAAGGACACGTGTGATGTTATGGGAAGGAACAAGGAAAAATGTCGAAGTGCGGTTAAGTGACCCAATTCAAAGTAAAACACCACGATATGGATGCATTTAATGTGATAAGACCCGCATTGAAGGCTCAATATAATAATGTGGCGGAGGAATTGAGAATGGTTAAGACTGGCGGTGGGGCGATCAATTTAAAACAGTTGGGTCAAAATAGGGAGGTCTTGACCCACAATAGAGGTCCTCGAGGAGGTCCGAGCGGCTTAGGAGGTCCTAAGCCCAAGGACAGGAGGTCTAAAGGTTAAGGAGGTCGAGACAGGGGAGGTCCCGACGGTCGATCTCACCAAGGAGGTCTGGCGGGAGGTCTCGGCGGTTGGATCTCAGGAGGAGGTCCAACGCCCAAGAGCCGCCATGAGGGGAGGTCCTCGAGAGAAATAACGCTGGGAGGTTTGGGCCTTTGGATCCAAAGTGGGGAGGTCCAAGCCGTCGATTTAAATCAAAGGGGAGGTCTGAACCGTTCGATTCAGAACAAAGGGGAGGTCTACGAAGGGACATAACGCATGGGAGGTCTAGACCCTTGGATTAGAAAGGGGAGGAGGTCTGGACCGCTAGATCAAGTACAAAGGAGGTCCATGCGGAGTGGTTCCAGAGGCATTCCATAGAGGGGTTCTACCCGAGGGAGGTCTTCTCGGTCAAGAATAAAAGTTAAGATGGTTCAAATGATCTTAGGAAAAATCGAAGGCACACAAGAGGCCATTGGAATGCATAGAGGTCCGAATGAAAGGAGGTCTGGGCATAAAGAGGTGTCCAGACGACAAGAAGTTTAGGCGAAGAGAAGTCGAGCAGAAAAGAGGTTTGAACCTAAGAGATTCAAACCAACAAAGAGGTCCAAATGACCAAGCTCAAAGAAAGGAAGGCCCGGTCATCACGAGTATTTCTGGTGAGACAAGGTCTAAGCTTTAAAGGAGGTCTAAACCTACATAACCCGAAGGAGATGGGTTCTGAGGAGAGTTGCTTGAGCTTACCAGCAATGAGACATAACAACCCAAACTTGAAGCCTCATTAAAGCAAAATAGTTTTAATTTATTTTACACATTTTAAAAAGTATTTAGAAAATCAAGATGTTACATGCCTCCGTGTTCCAACTGAGGAAGCTCCGTTGGAAACCCTCGATGTCCAGGAAGATTTGACCTATCGCGAGCACCTGCTCACGTGCTCGATGAGTCCGAGCGAAGGACAAGGAATAAGACCATCAAGTTCCTTAAAGTTCGAGTGGTCGAACCATTCGGGGATGAGGCTACTTGGGAAAGAGAAGATCGCTCTGCGTGCGGACTATCCATCTTTCTTTATCGAGTGAGCCAAATCTCGGGACGAGATTTTGTACGGGGAGATTTTGTAACATCCCAAATGTATAATTAGGGTTTATTCAAGTATAATTATATGTGTAGAAATTAAAACTTTTTCTCACATCTTGAAAACCCCTAATCTCTCATGTAATTCTTGTCCAAGAGTTGTGTAATCCAAAAACACAAAGCTCTTGTTGACCAAAAGTCAAATTCATTTTCCAATTGTCTAAATCTTGTGCCAAACATTTGGAATATATTTTCCTTGGTCCTAAAGTTGATGTGGGACCCCTCTGAAAAATATCATGAGTTATAACACTTGTTTGATAAATTGTGGAGGTAAAACAAATCCTTGAACAACCTTCATGAATTTCCTGAGAAAAATGCATTGCATAATAACCTCTGGAAATTTTATGTCAGGTTAATCTCATTGTCAACAAGCTCCTGTAAAAATTTCATGAATTTTGGAGTTGAATTGCTATCCCAAACAATTTTGCAAAGTGTCAGCTGTTAGAAATTAAACTTAAAAGCCTACACTGTTCCTTGGGCTAGCCACTTTGCAAAGCTGGTCCAGCCCGACCTTGTTTGCACCTCAGCAGACCTCCTCTCCACCTTGATTAGGTCGCAGCCGTTGGATTTACATCCAACCGCCACGACCTCCTCCGCGGTCAACACCGCAAAGACCTCCTCACCTCATCAGGTCATAGCCGTTGGATCAAAGATCCACGGTCATGACCTCCCCTGTGTGTAAAACCGCAAAGACCTCCCTTCGACATCTATCACCTGGTCCAGGTCATAGCCCTTGGATTAAGATCCAACCGCCCCGACCTCCCTTGTTATCAAACCTCAAAAACCACCTTCCACCTTGGCGAGGTCATAGCTGTTGGATTTACATCCAACCGCTCCTGACCTCCCCTCACTGTTAAACTAAGCAAACTTCCCACCTACATGAGGTCACAGCCATTGGATCAAAAATCCATGGTCGCGACCTCCTCCTCTTAATCTAACTATCAGACCTCCCTTTGCACTCACTTGAGGTCGCAGCCGTTGGATTTACATCCAAAGGCCACGACCTCCTCTGAAAAACATCGCAGCCCAGGACCTCCCCTATCTCGTGTTGTGCACCGTTGGATTAAAAATCCACGGTCACGACCTCCTCCTTGTCTTATGCGCATCAGATCTCCCCGCGCACGTGAGGTCGTTGCCCTTAGATCTAAATCTAAAGGCCATGACCTCCCTTGTGTGTTGCGCAAGCTCAAGACCTCCTTTGCGCCACGTCGAGGCTCAGACCTCCTGTCCTTGATCATCACCGTTGGATCAAAATCCAAAGGTCTTGACCTCCCTCGCACTTCACGCAAAGCCTCGGACCTCCTTTGGTTGTGCGCCTTGGATTTAAATCCTAAGGCCATGACCTCCCCTCATGTTCTTAAGCCCATGTGCGGTTAAGACCTCACAGAGGTCCGCGACTGCTGGATTGAGATCCAACGCTTTGGACCTCCTAATCCCATTTTCCCACGCGCTTACACATTAAGGAAATCGGAGGGCCACGACCTCCCCATCCTTGATCGTGTGGTGGGACCTCCTCCCATCCTTTGGCGTAACGGTTCAAAACCACATCGGAGGGCCAGACCTCTCGTGGGCTTATCCAACGGTCATAAAGACCTCCTGTTCTTCTCCTTCCTTGGTCATGCTGCAGAGCTCTGGCGGGGAGTTAATGCATGTCTCATCCATGGTGTACTTTTAACAACTCTTTCTCGACCGCATTTAATGCAGTCGCCTTCCGCCTCTCAAGTCAGCCTGAGACCGCCATCATGTCAACTTTACATCTTGTCCAATGCCCTAGACCGTGCCATGGGCCAAGCTCACCATGAGCTTAGCCAGTGGTCCATGACCTCCTTGCCCTTAGGATAAAACCACCCCCACGGTTTCCCTGGCTTCCTTTACATGCCATTGTTCCTTGCTCGCACCCCTGTGCTGTGAGCTCTAAACCACCAAAGTTTCCTTGGCCGCCATTGCTGGGCTTGAAGCCCCTCGGTGGGCAAGGGTCGCTGGAGATTTCTTCTCCCTCTCCTTGCTTCCATTTGTGCCTTCCCTCTGGGACCAAGACCTAACTTGTTTTGGTTTGGGCATTTACAGAGGTGGACAAAGTGGAATCTGGAGCTGGAGCTTTGGCCGTGGAGCAACCCCATCTTCTCCAACTCCGGTCTTCACCTTCCTCCACTTCCCAAAGACCTTAGGACCTCCTGTACTCCTCCTGTTAGTCCCTTAGCTGCTGGCACCCGCTTGAATGATGTCGCGGAGCTTTTCTTGGCACACGCTTGAATGTCGCGCGGAGCTCTATTTTGCATTTCGGTTTTGGCCGTGCTAGCCTTCATTTTGCCCTCTCCGGCGTTCAAGGCCGTCGCCGCCGTTGAGGGGAGGTCCGTTGGGGGCGCATGGTTATTGCGGACCCAACGGTACCATTGGATGTCGCCGGCGAGGTCTACATCGCCGGCGAGAACCAAATCCTTGAGCTCGGGTCTTTGTCGGACGTCCCGACCGTGCCGTGGTCGTTTTTAGGACAGAGATCCGCCGTGTTTAATGCGGTCATCAATTGCTCAATCTCGCAATCATTGGTTGTGTCTTGATGTCCTTAAATCCACCCTTTATCGTGCGCAATTAAGGCCTCCCGCGCGCGGACCTCCTGGTGTCCCGCGCATTAAACTCTTGTCCGAGCGACGTGTGTGCGCGCAACACGTGGTCGGGAGATCTGGGACGTCCATGACCTCCTCCGAGGAGATCTGGAGCGTCCAAGACCTCCCCCTTGCGCGATCGTGGCCGTCCAGACCTCCACGGAGGTCAGCGGCGTCTAGATCTCTGCGAGGACCTCCTCGAGGTCATCTCACCGCTGAGGACCTCCCTTTAGATCTGGTCCGTCCGGACCTCCCTCATCGTTGTGGTCCGTTGGATTCTCCATCTACGGCCACGACCTCTCCTCACCTCGCGCATGTGCGTTACTAGGAGGTCCAGACCTCTGGACCTCGCGAGCTGCGTGTGTGCGTTACCTCTGGGAGGTCTCGAGCCGTTAGATCTATGATCTGTGGCTCACGCCCTCCCATGCCTTTGTGATTTTAGAAATTCCAAAGAACTCTTAATTATAAACTGAAATAAGGTACTAACTTTAGAATTGCATATCTTTTTCATTCTAAACCCAAATGAGGTCATTCAATTTGTGTTAGCTCTGTATTGAACTTGACTTTAATCCAAAAATGATTGTAAGTCGAGTTCAGCTTCAGAGCACAGTTTTGCCATTAGATTTTAAAACTCACTTTAAATATACACTCAAATTGATGCTTAACTTGTAAAATACATAACTAATGCTCTGTAGATTATTTTTGGGTGAGACCAACTTTGTTGGTTTCCTCTATTAGTGAACTCACTGTGAAAATTAGTTTTGAGCATGTTGCTGTTATAAAAATGAGGACTTGTGCATTATAATTTTGTTCAAGTTCTTGTTTTTGAAAATTTGTAGAGAGTGCATAATAGCTCCAAATGAGGTGAACTCAATTGTGTTATTCATCTCATGAGGTGCTGATTTTACAGTAAAAATTTCAGCTTCACTTCTGTTCTAGAAAATGTTGCCTCATAATTAAATTAATGAATAGTGCAGTTTGGTATTTTAGGGGCTGAGCAGAATTGATTTCATCATATCTTTTGCATTAAGGATCCAAATCAATTGGTTCTTGTTGCTAAATTCATGATAAATCATTGTCTTGCTGCTGTGAAATTTTCATAGCATTCGGAGAAGTTTCTCTGTTGCGTCTTTTGGTTTTTCGTCGTTCTTATCGGTTCTTTCTCGCCTTTCCGTTAGGTTTCGACATTTGTGGTGATCCCGAGAGTGACCCTCCGCAACAAATTGACCAGCAACAGAAAGGCAAGCAGTTTGATCATTTCCATCATTGTCCCATTACTTTAAAGCTTAATATATTGTTTTACTTCTATGTATGCATGCTACTTTGTGTTAAATGTCGCTAGCAAGCCTATAGTTGCATAATCTGTAGGAATTGTTTATCCTCTACTACCATGAGCCTAGGTTATTTGATGTGGTTTGAGCTCGTTGGATGAGCTCTTATCACTTAGTAGTTTCGATTTAATTGCTTAGACATGCTTAGTAACGATAGAAATGGGCGATCATCGACTTAGTCGATGGTCTTGACCACTCAAAACTGATTATTCCTCCTATATGTCCAGCACTTGTGCTTTGATTAATTTGTAAAATCAAAAACTGAAAATAAAAGATTGATTTAGACTTGGGCATATTGGATGGATGGTGTGGTTTTTGGATGTGGTGGTATGCCTAAGTCAACAAGGACCGAATTCTTGCGCCATTGATCCAAGCAATTATGCGTGCTAACCACACGAGAGGCATATGGAACCCCTCTTGACTAAGTATTTTGGGCGGTGTTAATTGGGGTCGCTCGGTTGGTGTGTTTTTAAAAATAAAATGTGTGTGTGATGTGGGAGGAGCATTAGCTTCCGGTAGGTTGTGTGATGTCTCCTTCTCCCGTGGGTTGTGTGACTCGAATTAGCATTGTCCATTGGAAATGTCTCAGAGGACTTAGCCGTGTTGAAGCATACCAAAGGTAGTGTGCTTAAAGGAAAGGCGGTCGGACGTGTGGGTACATTGGTACACCCTCGCAGGATAAAACTATTCAATAGCCTCGCCCTAGGTTATGGACACGCTTGGTTATTTCCGTAAGAATTAGACTTCAACCTTTAATTAAAACTTGACATGGTTGGTATGAACGGGAGTTCATGCTATTGTTGTGGTGACTTGGGTTAGTCACTTCTAGGTTGTTCTTGTTGTTGTTATCATGTTATTTACCTCGTTGTTATTTCAACAATTAAAATGCTTTGTCAAATTGCCTTCAATCTACTATGTTATTGCAAATGAAACTTGCTTTATGCTAAAATGAGTCCAAAGCCTCATCCACTTAAATAAAGCTTGCATGTAGCTATTTATAGTTCTGTTATCTCACACGAAGTCTTATGGAGTACTTTATGTACTCATCCGCGTGGTTGTGGCAATTTTTGTGGCTTTTGTTGCAGAGGAAGAAGGGAGCTCCAAGAGCCTCTCTTACGTACTCGTGTTGCGACTTCTTCGACGACTAGCTTGGTGGTCCTCGGATGCCTAGGGTTAAGGCACACCGATTGGCTTTGTGTTATAGCCATCTTTATGGCACTTTTGCTTCATTGTTATTCTTAGTAGTTCTTGTTGTTATTTGGCCAAAAGGCCCTCTTTTGTAATAACCTATTCCGTATTAATATTAACTTCGGTTTGTTGCTTATGTTCTATGTGTTGTATGGGATTGATACATTCTTTTGTTGTGAGGTATGTATACTGCATTCTGGGGAGTATACATCTCTCGAGACTGGGTTTATTTGGTTGATAATACTAGGGTCAATTGGATGACTAAGTATTATGAGCTTAATAAATCCGGGTGCTCACAAAGAATGAGGCAGCACTGACCGCGTAGAGGACTGGATCATCTGCCTCCTCATCACTGTCTTCTAATGGCGAAGGACCTGATCATGGACTGGAAGCGCATCCATTCCCATGCGATGCCTTGTATAGGTTGTTGTTCCCTTGGTAGCTGTCCATATCGAACGAGCCAAACTGACCGAAGTTTGGTATACATCCCGATAAGTTGTTGTGTGCCACTGAGAACACAGCAAATGACGTCAAACGAGTTAATTGCCATGGTATTGGTCCAATCAGCTTGTTGCGGGATAGGTCTAAGCTTTCTATCTCGGTCATGTTTGCCAAAAATTGCTGGAATTGGGCCTGTAAAAATATTGTAGGACAGATTGAGCGCCTGGATGTGGCTCAGATTTCCTAACTCCCAAGGAATTTCCCCAGACAGCACGTTTGCAGATAAGTCCATACCGGAAAACCAATTGATGAAATTACGCCTGTATGTGTAAAGATTCCTTTTAGTAGCAAAGCGGAAGCCTCTCTGTTCGTAACAGCTTGTGTAATTGAAGCCTGTATATTGAAAGCCACGACCACAGAATAAGTTCCAATAGGCCAGACCATATGAATTTTCTTCAAATGAGAGGTTTCCAATGCATGGTGGCAATGACCCTGATAGACTGTTGTTCGATAAAAGAATTATCCTCAAGGATTGGAGTTGACATATGTTGGGAGAAATTTGCCCTTCAAACTTATTGCTGCCCAAGGAAAGATACCTAATTCTACCTAGAGATTGTATCCATTCAATGTTTCCTGTGAATTCGTTGTGACTGAGGTCCAAAGCGGTGATACCGCTGCTATTGAAGAAAGAATATGGTATATCGCCTGACAAGGAATTCTCAGAGATGTCCAGAAATTTGAGTATCATTGTATTACTGCTACAGTTTGGTATAGCCCCTGAAAGATTGTTATTCGATAGATTTAAATATGCAATTCTTGTTAAACTGCAAATACTTGGATGGATTTCACCAGTAAAACCATTGCCACCAAGACTCATGGTGCACGGATTATTAATGCTCCACAATGAAAAATTGAGTTTACCAGACAACTTATTATCATGGAAATCTAATGTTCCAAAACTATCAAAATTTGTTGTTAGACATCGAGGAAGCTCTCCTTCAAAATTGTTTCCATCAAGGTATAATTCCCATTTGATAAACAAATGATTCTTCCCACCAAGTATGGGGCCACTAAGTTTGTTCTTTGAGACCTTCAAGGTTTTCAGCATGGGATAATCAGTGAACATGCAAGTTGGCAACTCCCCTGAAAGGTTGTTATTTGATAGGTCTAAATATTCCATGTTACTAATGTTGCACAATGATGATGGTATTTCTCCAGAAATATTATTGCTAGAAAAATCTAGAAAGCTCATGTTTGGAAAAATTGAGCTAATGTTAGCCGGTAGATGTCCTGAGATACAGTTCGTAGAAAGACTAATAGCTTGGATATTCGTTTGGGCGTACCATACTGTGTCAAATAATGATCCATCCAGTGAGTTATCTCCAAGATTAAGGTAAATTAATGTTGCTTCCTTTGTAAACAACCAATTGGGCATGCTCCCAGACAAGTTATTGTTGGGCAAATCAAGCACCTCTAATTGACGTTGTGCGTAGAAAATGTGGTTCTGCAATAATGCTCCTGTTAAGGTCACAACCGGAGAGCATTAGCTCTTTCAATTGGAATGAAGGAGCCCAACCATGGAAATTAACGCCAACAGCCAAATTATTGTTTCTTGAAAGATCTATCTTCTCGAGATTGGTGTGGTTTCTCAGCCAGAAGAATGAAAAATAACCACTTAAACTATTCATGGAAAAGTTTAGAGCCTTAAGTGATGAAGAAAGGTTTGAAGACAAACTCATAGGAATACTTCCTTCAAGGAGATTTTGTGAGAGATCCAAGCGTTCAATATGAGGAAGTATAAATAAGGATGTTGGGAGGGTTCCATTGAATTGATTGGAACTCAAATACAATTCTCGCATTCCTGAGGTTTTCGAAAGCTGCAAAGCATGTGGAGTGTGTAATAAGTACAAATTGCACCAACATAAAAGCATAATCATTTGCAGTAAAGGTCGTCTTTATACTTGAAATCAGAAGCGTTCCAACCAACTTAATGTTTCGCAACCAGCAGTAGAGTCAACCAACTGATCGATACGAGGTAAAGGGAAATCACCTTTTGGACAAGCTTTATTAAGATTAGTGAAGTCAACACACATTCGCCACTTGCCGTTAGACTTCCTAACTATTACAGGGTTGGCCAACCACTTTGGGTGATCGACTTCTCTTATAAAGCCTGCTTTAAGTAGCTTATCCAATTCTGACCTTATAGCATCTCGTCGATCAAGGGCAAATCTCCGTAATTTTTGTTTTACGGGTACTTTGTTAGGCCATAAAGCTAGCCTGTGCTCAATCACTTCCCTAGGGACTCCGGGCATATCGGATGCTTACCACGCGAAGACATCTGCATTTGCTCGGAGGAAAGTGATGAGGGCATCTTCCTACTTGGGGGTCGGAAGTATCCCCGATACGGACAGTCTTCGAAGGTTCCTCCTGATCCAGGGGAACCTCTTTGACTTGGTCATTTGGCTTGGGCGCAGCTTTAGGCTTCGAGCACTTGGTCGAAGGCTGCCCTTTTTCTTCCCGAGCTAGTATCTGACCTACCATCTCGAGGGATCGATGGTCACACGTGTGCGCCATCTTCTTATCACAATGAATTGTGATTACTCCTTTGGGACCTGGCATCTTAAGACATTGATACCCGTAATGAGTTGCCATTAAGAATTTTGCCAAAACTGGTCGTTCGAGTATGGCGTTATATGCCGTATCGAAATCGACCACATCAAAGGAGATCTTCTCCATCCTGAAATTACTTGGTGAACCAAATGTTACAGGAAGGGAAACTTGACCAATAGGTTTGGCCGAAGATCCCGGTATAATAACATGAAATGAATATCTTACCGGCCTTACCTTGGTCCTGGGTACTTGCATCTCATCCAGGGTGTTCGTTAACAAAATATTTAACGAACTACCACCATCAATCAACACTTGATTTACTCGACAGTTGTTGATGGTGGGTTCGACCACAATTAGGTAACGACCTGATCGAATCGAAGGGATCGGGCAGTCACCCTTCTCTAAAGAGATAGTGACTTCCGACCACTTCGGCACTTTATTGAAAAGAGGGGAGTCAATGGAGTTTACGTCGCGTTCGATTGCCTTAAGCTGTCGTCTTGACTCGTACGCCAATGATCCCCCAAAGATGTGCTCGATGGTGTGCTTGGGATCCTCAAACGGCATGTCCTCGTTGTCTCCAACTGTGTACGACCACTGGCTTGCCCTACCTCTTCGAGGGTAGGAAGTGACCCTTTGCCGTTGTAGTAGTCTTCGAGTTTTCGTTGGAAAACTCAGCAATTGCGGAGATCATGCCCTTCCTTTTTATGGAAAGGGCACCACCTAGGCTTGTCGTTCTTCCGTTCGGGGCGTTTATCTTTGCCTCGATCGGGGTATTGTTTGGTAGTTCGTGACTCCTTATCACTTATGGCCAAGACCTCCTTAGAAGCATTGGCTTGAGGCTTTTGGCCCTTTGCCTTGTTCTTGGATTTCTTGGCCTTCTTATCCCTCCTTTTGTTACCTTCACCAGTCTCCTGAGGGTGCTGGTCATCTCGATTGATGATTTTGGTCCACTCGACTGCTTCATCAGCAGTAGCGTACCGATCAGCCATCTCAAAGAGTTCGACTACAGTAGCGGGAGGGTTCAAAGTGATGTCCTCTGTAATCCTTCTACTGCAGACTCCCTGCTTGAAGGCTCTGATAACAGATGAGTCAGAAACTTCAGGAATCGAATTGCGAACCTGACTGCAACGCCTGATGAATTGGTGTAGAGTTTCGTCGTCATTTTGTCGCATCCGGTGTAGGTCCTCCTCCTTTCCGGGGCGATGGTAGGTGCCCTGGAAATTGGCCCGCAATAGATCGCAGAGATGTTGCCACGAGTAGATCGACTCGACTGGTTGGTTTAATAACCATGATCGAGCAGACCCTTCGAGCATAGTCGGAAGATAATTCGCTATGACGCGCTCCCCTCCTCCTACTGCTCAAACAGCGGTCGTGTAGATCTAAAGGAATTCGATGGGACTTTGAGACCCATCAAATTTCTCCATGTTCCCTAGACGAAACCGTCGCGGCCAGTGAACTGCTCGGAGGTTAGGCGAGAATGCCCGACATCCGGTAATCATGTCGTAACGCCTCCTTTGCATGAAAGAGGGGTTGACGTCGCCAGGTGATCATACTCGACGATACCTAGCAATTGGTGAATCTGACTTATGATAAGTCTCGATCCTACGAGGGTAATACTCCTCGTGTTTTGTCTGCTATTGCAGACCTCTAGGTCGAAGCGGTGAATGATCACCTCTCCTTGGAGCTTTATGTTCTTCAGGCGTTCGAGGAACTCTTTTCCGGATTGGAGAGCGATGTACCTTGCGGCGATCTCCATGCGGTGAGTTATTCGAACAACTGGAAGCTGATGGAGTCGTACTGTCACGACTTCCAGAATGATGTCGGCGGGGTCGTTCGAGCTTGCTCATTGTACTCTGCAGCCTTCGTGCGATCTCTTCAGTGAAGAGGTCGTAGTCGGGTGTTCGGGCAAGTTCTCGAGAGGGGTTCTCGAGTAGGTCGTTAATGTGCTGGAGTTCTTGAGCTTCCTCCGACTGGTATTGAGCACGCCCAAGCAATTTTCTCCGAGTTGCGACTCGTTTCCGTCGGACTGTTTCAGAATCATCCATACCTGACCTTTGGGCTTGCTTTAGCGGAGTGTGATGATCTTGATAATTTCTCGCGCGTTCATCAGAGTGTTGACTCTGTTCGTCGCTGGAGGCGTCCTCCTCATCGCCACGAGCGGTCGTAGGGTGTGATCTTCGGGGAGCATCCTCAGCCCTGTTTCCAGGAGAGTTATTGCTACCTGAGGGCAGGACGAAGACCTCCCGTTGATGATCTCCACTTGCGCTAGAGGCCTCCTCGAATGACACCATCTGGCGACTTGGAGCAAACCCCTCCAGGAAGGGGAATTCCGGGTTATAACCGTCTCCGTTGGCAAGTGAGTCCTGCGTTGGGATGGTCGAACACGCAGGAAGAGCATATTCGATCGCATCCTTGGTTGGGCTAGCAGGAGAGAGAGAATCACCAGATGCTGATGAAGATCCGGAATTACGGTTTCCAAGAGTTGTCGCGCCAGGTCAGACTGTCTTAGGTGGACTTGGACATTTGGAAAGGGAACCCTCGCCATGCCCCGAGTCGTCTGCCTTGGAACAGCCCTTATTGTGGTCGGGTTGACCCTTGCCCTCTGAGGAAGCTGGTTCCCCATCTGGACGTATAGTTGTGGGGGATAAGGATCCCTCCTCAACTCCATTGGTAGTAAAGTCTCCTGGAGAAAAATCTCCAGGGGCGACATCATCATCGGAGGATGCATCACTCGGCTCGTAGTCGAAACCGGCATCCATGTCAATATCTGCATAATCGGCTAAGTCGAACCAGTTCTCCTTGTTCCACTCTCCTGCCATGAGAGCATGAGAATTGGAAGGACGAAGGAAAAACTGATAACTCGAAGTTCCCCACGGTCGCCGCCAACTGTCGCTGTTTTAGGACCGAACTTATGTAAAGATTGTTTGATTCGGGGGTTCCTCCAGGCTCAAAATCATACAAAGATAGAAACACGGGGATTTTTATACAGGTTCGGGCCTTCTCCTGGGAGAATAACAAGCCTACTCCTGTGTGTATGTATTGAGTAAGCTGTATTACAAGATCAAGCCAGAAAACTAGAGTATTGTGCTTTTAAAATGGCTCTCCCCCCTTGCCCTAATGATCCTTGCCTTTTATATCGTTCTCCGGGTGTGCGCCGTTGGATCTCCAATAAAAGGTCACTTAACGCTCCAGATCGCGGAGCCGTTACTGGAGGTTAGTGCGGGAGTTAAAACGTTCCCACGTCACCAGGCAATTATCATCATAAAAGGGAGTTAAAATCGTGCCATTATCTCAGGGAATAATGGCGTAGTTTACTACCCGTATCTTGAATACAATGCGAAAGATTCTCTTATCGACTAGGCCCACATGTCTGTGAGCCATGTTGACTAGGGGCTGGTCGTAGAAGGTCTTACGACCATGTGGTGGTCGCAGGAAAGCTTACGACCACATACTGATCGTAGTAGAGCTTACGATGATGGGATAGTCGTAGAAGGACTTACGACTATGGGTAGTCGTAGGTAGACCCACGACTACAGGGTGGTTGTAGAAGAACTTACGACCTCCAGCTTCTCCCTTATTAACATTTAAGGGGTATACTCAAGAGTTGTGTGACGTCATTATTACCTATAATATGAATTATAGATAAATGATTAAATGAGGATTGTTATACCCTCGTCAAGGAGGTTAAAACCAAAAGAAGGTTCAATCAGAAACGGAGGTCTAAACAGAGAAGGATGTTTGGACCAAAAGGAGGTCTAAATCACAGAGAGATTCAAACCAACAAAGAGGTCTGGACTAAAGGAAATTCAAACAAAAGACACGAGGGGAGGTCTTGAACAAGGAGAGAGGTCTGAACCAAAGAGGTCTAGGCGCAAGGGAGGTCCAGACACAGAAAAGGTCTAGACACTGAGAAGGTCTGGACATAGGAGAATGTCTAAGCAAAATGAAGGGAAGGAAATCTGGGCACAAGAGCTAGCCTAGAGGGAGAGCAGAACTAACAGAGAAAGGGAGAGATAGCTCCGGAGCTCGATCAACACCAAATAAACCAACTTTTGGGATTAGGTGAAATTTGATTTAGTCATTTTAAACACTTAAATTCCGAAAATCTCAGGTTAAGCTTTGAACTCTCATCAAAACCAAATGGTTCTCTTTATTTTGAAAATTTCAAAAAGGCTCAGAAAATTGCGGTGTTACAAACCTACCCCCCTTAAAGGAATCTCGTCCCCGAGATTTGGAGAGGCTAGAGAGAAAAGGTGGGTAGTAGAGGGTCTTCGACTAGAACCGTTGCTTGCTGGCTGTCTTCACTGTCTGCTGCTTCTTCGGACATTTACTGGCGTAATGTCCAAACTCTTGACAATGGAAGCACGTGACACTTGCAGCATGTGGGAACTTCTTCCAGTGCTGGCCTTGAACAAGTATCCTGGAGGGGCAAGAACTGGTCGGGTGACTTACTGCCACATCTTGGGGCATTGACAAGCCCAAACTTCTGTACTTTGGCAATTGTGACATAATCCTTCTATTGGTCTTGTTCCCTGCTGCTGGTGTTATTGTGGCGATTAGGGTTGCTTCTGGAATGCTGCCCCTTGACATCTGGCTCTGGAGAGGTCTTCCATCAATCATTTGAGCCTTGGAGTTCCTCTCACTATCTGGCACTTGTTCTACCATCTTCCTCTTATGACCATTGTCCTGTTGTCAGCAGGATGCTTGCAACTTGAGTACTTTGGGATTGGTCCTGTTGAACCTCAGTTCCTTTGCTTCTTGAGATAGCCTGGGAGATGAATCCATAGTTCTTTCTTTCTCAGCTTGATAGGGAGTGGCTTGATGACTTAGACTCTTCTGTTGCACCTCAGGGGTCATTGATGTCTTCAAACAATCCTTGCTTTCATGGTTTGAGCACTTGATTGCTACTGGGTGCAGGGTTTTAGGTCCTTCCGAACTGACTTCGGGTGTTGATGTTGCTTGTGGTGCCAAGTTTGCTTGCATGGGGCATTGCCTGACCAAGTGCCCTTCTTTGCCATAGCAATAGCAGGCTTGATGCAAGATTTCCTTTCTCCTGGAACACTTAATAAAACGATGTCCAATGTGATTGCAGCCAGCACAATGCATTTCTTATTTTGGCTTTCCGTTTTGGGGGCATCCATAGGCAAAGTGTCCGATTTCCCCACAGTGGTAACAAAGAACATACTTCCATGGGTGGCGGCCTTCAGGGAGGAAGTGGCTTGTATCTTCATTAAGAGGGACTTCTGGTGACTTATCCTTGGGTAGCTCATCGCAGAGACACTCTTCAAGTGCTGCAGGGACGGTGGCTGAGGGAACATTGCTGGCATCTAGTTGTTGTATTATCCGCTGCATCAACTGAGTCTGGGTAATGAGGAACTAATTCAAATTCTGGAGGGTTTCCGTTGTCAGTTGCTGATTTCCTAGGGTATTGACACTCTCGGGGACATGGCTGCTGGGACTGATTCCTCCTTTAGAGTGACGGGACTTCACCATCTGCCGGTGCTCCAGAGGGTTAGGGAAGAGACCAAGGGTAGGTAAGAGTCAAAGGAGACAAAGAGGGGATAAAGCAAACAACACCCCAGCAAAGAACCAACACAAGGGCTGCAAGAAGAGCTAAACAACTTAATAGTGTTCTATCGATTAGCACTTACCAACTGGTGAGGCGACTCAGTACACAGAAAGAGTCTAGGTAGTTTAAGCTATATGGCTGGGTTGGTGAGACGATCTTCAATCCAAGGTCTTCAAGAAGGTCTTGCATGTTGTTCTTGAAGAGTAAAGATGACGAGGCTTCTCTTCTTTCAACCGGCTCTCTCTTCAGGAGCCACTTGTTTCAACCATGCGCTGGGTGCTAGTTAGGAGCTAAGAATCAAACTTCCTATCCTTGCCAGATCCACAGCTTAGTATTATTGAGATCCACCAATTCACATCTCTTGGAATCACCCAATTAGAAGAATTCAATCATTCAATCAGGATCACGATCAACTAAATAGGCCTTAAAATCCACAAACCTTCATTACAGAGTCTCCCAAAAGACTTCTTAGCATTCAAATTTGATTCACCAAATCATTTCATCACCATCTATCCAGCAAATGTTTTGACCCATTCCAAAACCAGCAAGGTATCCCTCATACATACCTTCCAACATTCAACAATCCAACAATTCTAAGATCTGATCAAGACATATTTCTATAGTCCAATCAAGATTCCTTTCAGATCCACATTCTCTATTCAATCATATCCAACTAAATCTAGTGTAACCCACATATTTAATTTAAGGCTTCCAATCAGCATTACAATCTGCTCCAGATTTAAGAGTATTCAATTTGTCCTAAAAATCGAATCAATACTTCAAATCCTTATCTTCTTCATGATCCATCAAAACTTTCTTGCAAGATCAACTTTTACTTGCACAATCTAAACAATCCACCATTCTAATCCTCTTTAATCCATTCACAATCATAGCATATCCACCATCATACTCCAACATTCACAATACTTCTTATAATCATCAACCATCCTCAAAATCTTTGCTTCACCAGATCAGCCTTAAGATCTTTAATTCACAAAATCAGCTTCAACAATAATCCTTCAAAGCTACCTAACTTGGCATCCAAATGCACTAGTTAACTTACAAGGGCAGCTTCCAAGAGCCTTGCAGTACTGAACCAGCTGCTCCAATCTTCCCGGGGCTTCCAGAGCTTGAGCACAAAGGGCTCGGTCTTATAGAGATTATGGGGAAAAGAGGATCCATTTGACCTTGTAAAATGGTGACAAGAAGGAAAGCAAGGAAAGATAGAATTAAGGTAAGAAAGGATACCAGAAGGGAGGTAAGAACAGAAAGATGACCAAGATGAGAAGAGCACAAATTACTTTTCTTGTTATACAAAATAGGTTTTCAAACTCTACGGCCATTCTACTAGGTTACGACCTGCAGTCAAGATGCTCTGATACCACTTTGTAACAACTCGACCTGGGGTCACCAGAGAGGTCCTCCAAGACCACCTAGAAAGTCCACCAGGACCTCACAGGAGGTCCAGCATGATCGCTTAAGGGGACCTCCAGGACCACCCAAGGGGTCCGTCCGACCACTTGGAAGGTCTTTTAAGATCACCCAAGAGGTCTTAGGGAGGTCGTGAGGCACGGGGTGTCCCCAAGTGCCACGACCTAACTCGGGGGAGGTCGAGAGACCAAGCCCGAGGAGGTCATGGGGCCTGGAGAGGTCCCAAGTCCTCAGTGTGAACCGAGCTAGTCCCAAGGATCAATAGCTAGCTTTTCACAACATACAAGAGTGGTAACATAAATCAACGAGAACTTTATTAATATCAACAAAGTTGTTTACAAGGGAGGTTTACAAGTCGGCAACCAAAACACAGCGGAAGATACACATATAGGCCACCCGATACACCACAGGTAATCGGTTGGAGGGCGCATCCTAGTCGGCCAGGACCTCTTGGTCCACTGCGCAGCTCACCTCAAGCTTTCTTTCCTTGCTCAAAAACATAATCAAGCAAGAGTGAGCACAACAACCGTGCTCGCAAGTTACACCCGTCAAATAACAGAATGACATACATAAATGGATATCTCAAAGGAAGGCATAATATGGTTGATTTGCATAAAGCCAAGTTTCATTAAAATACAGCTACTAAGTTCCAAGGCAGTTATTAATAACTAAAACTCATTTTCTCAAATCAATTTTACAGTTTGGATAACATTCATCACAAGGTGGTGAAGGATACCCTCCTGTCACAAGGCTCCCCACCCAAAACCCATTTGGATAGAGATCCAAAATAGTTTAATAAAATCTTTTGGAAACCAAAACCAAGATCTAACTTTGAGTGGCTTTGCTAGCATGTCCATGACCGTGGACACGGCTATTCAAATAGTTTTACGCTCTACAGAGGTTGTACATTTTACCCACATGACATGATTTCTCTAGTTTGTTTGGCGACCGGCAATGCCACCACTCACTTTCGAAGGTAAGTGGTCTAGAGCTCATGACGAGGCCTTTACAATGCATTACTCCACCACAGCCCAGCCTCACTAAGGTTTCGCCCCACCCTGCGGATAGCGACTCCGCAGAGATCAAGGGTCCCCTCTTGCGCTAGATGGGAAAACATAGTCATGAAAGACAGCCATAAAAGACCTCCCACATACCTACAGTAGATGTCCTGAGATATGGTTCCTAGAAAGACTGATAGCTTGGATATTTGTTTGGGTGTACCATACTGAGTCAAATAATGATCTGGCCAGCGAGTTATTTCCAAGATTAAGGTATATTAATGTTGCTTCCTTTGTAAACAACCAATTGGGCATGCTCCCAGGCAAGTTATTGTTGGACAAATCAAGCACCTCTAATTATTGTTGTGCGAGAAAGCGTGGTTACGCAATAATGCTCTGTCAAGGTCTGGCAGGAGAGCACTAGCTCTTTCAATTGGAATGAAGGAGCCCAACCAGGGAAATTAACGCCAACAGCCAAATTATTGTTTATTGAAAGATCTATCTTCTCGAGATTGGTGAGGTTTCTCAGCCAGGACAGTGAAAAATTACCACTTAATCTGTTCATGGAAAGGTTCAGGGTCCTAAGTGATGAGGAAATATTCGAAGACAAGCTAATAGGAACACTTCCTTCAAAGAGATTTTGTGAGAGATCCAAGTGTTCAATATGAGGAAGTGTAAATAAGGCTGCTGGGAGAGTTCCATTGAATTGATTGGAACTCAAATACAATTCTCGCAGATTCCTGAGGTTTTCGAAAGCTGCAAAGCATGTGGAGTGTGTAATAAGTACAAACTGCACCAACATAAAAGCATAAACATTTGCAGCAATGGTCGTCTTTATACCTGAAGTCGGAAGCATTCCAACCATGCCAATAAACTCAAGATGTAAAACTTCCAAAGAAACCAATTTCCCAAGAGATGCTGGGATAGTACCATCCAAGCAGTTGTTACTGAGGTTGAGATGTTGAAGCTTGGTTAATCCTACTAGACCTGACGATGTTGTTCCATTTGAAAATAGAGTAAAAATAAGCCTCTTTTCTGTATTTGCACTCTCTCCTAATATTCACGTAAAAGAAAAGGATATATGCATGTGTATAGTGAAACCACTCACATACCTTCCCAACTTTGAAAAGTGGCATGGTTCATAGAGAAATCGAGGAACCGAAGCTCAGGGAACGCCGAAAAGGCTGTCGAATTCAAGTTTGTCTGACATTCTTTTGGGAGAATTCATCACTGAGGAAGGAGAGCCTGGAGAGGTAGAGATGGGATATGCGTTTTGTGCTGTTGTTGCATATGACGCGTTCCCAGGAGCAGTAGTTATCACACTGTAGTCATGAAGGAGGTATCCTGGCAGTTGTGCCCAGCAATGAGCCACAGATATCCAATAACGCAGTCCTCTCCTCCTCGAAACAGCCATCGGACATGCAAGACATGGCCAACAATACGCATATGACCCCGAATAGGGATCCATGCGAAAAGTAGCAGCTCATCACAGAACAAGTTTTATTTTTCTCGTATGCACGTCCTGGGCTGCAAAGTGCAAACTACAGGAGTACTTGAGAAGGATGAGAGGTGAGTGGCCACTGTGGTATTTATCGTACGACGTGGCTGGTTCCAACTTGCAAGCAAATTAACGCGGACGAATTGATGGTTGAAGAAATAATTACATTGATGGTCCATGTCTCCAAGGCACGACTTCACAGTAGTACTACTGTCCAATCCTCACACGTCGTGGGAGATTCCGAAATCCGAAGTACTTCATCCTTTTTTTCTTGTCCTAGATGGTGTGCAGTCATATTTTAAAACTTTGATCACTAATGTACATAAATATATTTAAATTTTTTCACATGAAGATGATACTAAAAGAATTGCCATACAAGTATTTTGGGATCACTATATTTTAATAGTTTTCACCAACATACAATTAGAAAAAATAACGATAAAATAGATGTGTTAGAGACCATGTCGATGTACAAAAAAGTAAATATCTCATATGTTTGTTTTCAGGAAAATGCTTCACACACGAAGAAAAACCTTCATATGTGCATATGAACTCCACATAGCTCCCTCCCTCTTCTCCCCTCTCGCACCGCGCATGCTGGAGACAAGCTCTGGTTGGCGACCGCACCACTGCCCCTTCCACCTCCCTATTTGAGCCCCACCATCAGCGTCATGACTACGCGGAGGCTACGGTGGAGGCATGGCCTTCGTTACCACCATCGTCTTCTCCAAGTCCGGTCATCGTACCCTCGACCCGATCCATCACTCCGGTGAGTTCCTCGAGAAACCAACTGTGTCACGACATGTTTCACCTTCCTATCCATCATTCTCCTCGACCAATTTCATCTTTCTCGCATCCACCTGTCGGAATCGAGCCCAACTTTACCATCTATACCCGAGCACCGCCATCGCCGATCACGCCGACGCCAGTGAGCTTCCGCCCTCACCGTCCCCTCCATCTTGTTCCCCATGACATGTTCTATCAGATGCTCATCTCGCCGTCATTGGAATTCTGTCGTAAAGTGGCCACTGTCCCCCGCCTCCGTTCGTGGCCACCATGCTGCAGTGCCATCCTACTTGCGATGTCACCACCCAGAACCTCCCCACGACCCTGCCAACCCATTTTGGCCATCTTCTTCGCCTCCCGAGCTGGCGTTTACCGCCGTCGTTTACCAGCAACGCCCACCAGCTCCTTTGTTCCCTCTACTCTCTCTCTCTCTCATTGCCGAGTGGCCCCACTTGTCTAAACACGTGAGGTGGGAGGCTTCGTGCAAGTGTTGTCCGACACACTTCGTGTGTATAGTAGCGTCGTTGGTTTTATAAGGGGTAGTTTGATCAAGAACCACGATTAAGATAGTTGTAGGGCCAAGGGAATGGAAGAGGAAGGAATAAGAGAGAATGGTTAGGGCGAATGCGTACTTATAAGTGTTCGAGCGAAAAGGTGGATAGATGAGGGTAGTAAAGAGAAATGATCATTAGTTACATGCATGTCTTATATTCTAAAAAATATCAAAAAAATTATAGGTCTTATATTTTAAAGGACTTATATATATATATATATTTTGAATGAAATCGGCAGGAGGGTTGCCCGTTATATTAATAGAGAAGAAGCGGAGCGAATCCGCAAGGAACCAAACTTAGGGCAAGAAGGCCTTAATTACAAAGTACAAAAACACTCCAAAAACTCAGCCCCCGCTAGGAACCAAGCTCTACCCTCCTCCTTAATCTTAGCTATAAGGTCAAGAGGCGTTGTTGCTCTATTGTTGAAAGTTCTCGCGTTTCTTTCCTTCCAAATCTCCCATGATATTAAGATGATGGTCGTCGTCCTAGTCTTCCTAAGGGAACCTGACGCCTTTGCCATGTTGGACCACCAAGCAAGGATGTTCGTGCAAGGTGGCCAAGTGGAGGGTTGAAGACTTTCAGATCCTGTCCAGTCCGCCATGTGTTTCCAAATACGACATGAGAAGCGACATTGTGCCAAAAGGTGCAAGGCAGATTCTAAGGTGTGTCTGCAGAGGGGGCAGAAACGATGATTTGGCCACCCCCTTGCTTCAAGCCTGTCTGAGGTCCAAAGTTTATTTTGAATTGCTAACCAGGCGAAGAATTTCCCCTTTGGAGGGGCTTGGGTTTGCCAGATTAAAGGTTTGAAGTTGGTCGCTAAGGAACCCAAAAAATGTAAGGCATAGGCGGATCTTGAGGAGTAGGTTCCGGTCTGACTTTGCTTCCATGAAATTTCATTGGGGGTGCCTTGAATCAATTGGATTTGGTTGATTTTGGTCCACAAACGCACGAATTGATCGATGTGAGGGACTGAGAATCCTGTTGAGACATTGATGTCCTGCACCCATCGCCCATTCTGTAAGGCCGAGAAAACAGGCTGTTTTTTGCGGAAAGAAGATGTGAAGATCAAAGGAGCTATGTCTTTGGGGGCCTCTGTAGCGACCAAACCCTAGGGCACCCGAGAGGTCCTCCAAGAGCTCCTGGAAAGTCCATCAGGACCTCCCAGGAGGTCCAAAAAGGACCTCTCGGACAGTCCACCAAGACCTCCCAGGAGGTCCAGTAGGACCACCTGGAAGTCCAGGAGGACAGACCCGAGGAGGTCATGGAGCCATGGAGCACCCCGCAGACCTGCCACGGCCAGACCAAGGGAGGTCGTAGAGGTCTGTGGTCATCCCAAGACCACCCACGACCCACCAGAGGAGGTCGTGGAGGCTGAGACCACCAGAACCACACACGCCCAACCCTGAGGGTGGTCGGGGAGACTGAGCTTACTCCGTGGTTCCCTGTGCATACTGAGCTAGTCCCAAGGATCATAGCTAGCTCTTCACAGCAACAAGGGTGATAGCATTGCAACACAGCCAGCTTTATTAATATCAAGGAAGTTGTTTACAAGAGAGCTTACAATCTAACAAGCAAAATACAACAGAAGGTAAAATACTTAAGCCACCCGATACACCACAGGCAATCGGCTGGAGGGCGCATCCTAGTCGTTCCAGGACCACTAGGTCCACAGCAAGGTTATCCCAAAGCTTCCGATTCCTGCTAAAGACAGCAGCAAGCAAGAGTGAGCACAACAACCGTGCTCGCAAGTTACACCCGTTAGATAACAAAATGACATGCATAATGGATATCACAAAGAAAGGCTTAATATGGTTGATTTGCATAAAGCCATGTTTCTTTCAAATACATGTAATAGGTTCTAAGGCAGCAATACAATAATTAAAATTCATTTTATCAAATCAGTTTTTCAGTTGGATAACATTCATCACAAGATGGTGAAGGATACCCTCCTGTCACAAGGCTCCCCGCCCAAAGCCCATGGGATAGCAATCCCAAAACAGTTTATTAAACACTTTTGGAAACCCAAAACCAATATCTAACTCGAGTGGCATTTGCAAGACGTCCATAATCATGACACGGCTATTGAATAGATTTAACTCTGCGAGAGGTTGTACACTTTACCCACATGACATGATTCCTCTAGTTTGTTTGGCTGCATGAAAGTGCCACCTCTCACTACCAAAGGTAAGAGGTCTAGAGTTCATGACAAAGCCTTTAAAATGCATTGTCCCACCACACCTCTCCTTGCTAAGGTTTAGCCTCCTTTGGATTGACTCATGAGATCTGGGCCCCTCTTGCACCAAGGGGAGCAGAGGTCATAAAAGACCATTTTGGCCATAGAAGACCTCCCACTCCTCCAATTGGATTAGCCGTGGTGAAAGTTCTGCAAATTACTTAGCTAGGTCCCACACCCCATACTGGAGACATGTGGTTGCACGATTTTGGCATAGCCCATTATAGGCCTAGCATTGGCGGCTCAAAGACCGGTCCTCAACTGACTTGGGCGACAAACACATACCCCTGGACCTCCACCTTTTCCAGGATAGAGTCCGTGCATAAACCTTGCACCAACCAAGCGAACCAATTCGCCCAAGTCTAAATCAATTTCCATTTTCTTTGCTTCCCCAGCAATATTTTCATACGTCCATGACACCCCAATGTCATGGCCAAAACATTTAAATCAGTAGTTGGTCATGATGGTAAAGATTTTCCCAAATCAAGTACTTTTGGTCTAAGCAAGTCTAAGGGTCAGATCTCATAAGGAGGAGGTCTGACGGTCAAGATCAAAAGTCAGGAGAGATCCTGACGATCAAGAAAATAAGCAAGAGAGATCTGAGCGGCTCAGAGATGATGATCAAAGGAGGTCGGAGCGGTTTAGATCACCTCTGAAAGAGGTCTGGATGGCTCAGATATGATCAAGGAACATCTTAACGGTCTAGACCTGCCCGGAGGAGGTTTGGGCGGTTAGGATGAGGTCAAAGGACAGGGAGGTCTAGCAGACACAACCAGGAGGAGGTCCTCTGGACAGGATGTCCAACGACCTACTCACGGGAGGTCCGAAGGTCAAGCTCAAATAGAAAGGTGGAAATCTGATGGCTAGGACCTCACAGGGGAGATCCCAACGGTCACGATTGGCAAGAAAGGAGGTTCGCGTAAGCAAGGATACGCGGGAGGAATTGGAGCCCTCAGATCTATCAAGGACAAGATCAAAACTGTTAGATTTGACAAGCATGAGGTCTGGGCCCCGGGATCTAACACTAAGAGGTCTGAATCGCTAGATCCACCGGGGTGAGGTCTCGAATCATGGAGAGAGGCCCAAAGAACATGAGGGAGACTCAAGCAAAAGACTTGAGGGAGGTCTAGCATAAGAGTATACCCAAACAAAGAATGAGGTTTATGATCAAAAGAATCTGAGACATCAAGTAGATCAAGACAAATGAGAGATCCGCACCATAGGTGAGGTCCAAGTGGTAAGGAGGTTTGGGCATACAAAAGGGTCTAATCATCCGGGAAGTCTAGACTTAGAAAAAGTCTGAACACAGGAAGGAGGTCTGAACAAAAGGGATTCAAACCAACAAAGAGATCCAAAGCGGCCCAAACCAAAGGGGAGGTCTGACACGAGAGGATCGATCCAAGAGAGTACCCAAATAAAAGGGAAGTGGTTTAAAGCCACAAGGATGATCTAGACCTCAGAGGAGGTCTAGCTCCAAAGGAAGCCTAAACCTCAAGAGGTCCAAACTACAAAAGAAAGCTTAAGAGAGAGGTCCCAACCCAAAGGTGGTCTGGACCAAAGAGGTAGACTAGACAAAAGGTCTCAATAGAGAGAGATTTCCAGGGGAGAGGAAGGACCCGCAAAGACAAGGGAGAAATAACAACAATCAGAGGTCCAACAAGAGGGACGGTCTGAACATATAAGAATGTCCAAATATAGGATAGAGGAAAGGAAAAGAGGAGAGATAGCTCTAGAGAGCTAGAGCAACACCAAAAGAACTAAGCTTTGGATTAGTTGAAGTTTAGCTTAGTCATTTTAAACTCTTCAAATTCCGAAATTCTCAGGTTTAAGCTTTGAATTATCATCAAAACCAAATGGTTCTTTTTATTTTGAAAATTTTCAAAAAGACTCTGAAAATCAGGGTGTTACAGCCTCTCCGAACAACCAAGCCGAAAACCAGAATTTAGCCATTTTACCATCCCCGAGGGATATCCTTGTTGCCGCTGCAAAAAGATTACGATCCAAGTCGTGACAAGGGATTTCCATGCCAACCCAGGGTTTAGACGAGTTCTTCCACTCTTGCCAAAGCCAGTGCAATCTGATTGCTGAGGAGAATTGCAACAGACTAAGGATGCCCAAACCGCCCAGCTAGGTTGGGCGGCACAATCTTTCCCAGTTGATTCTACACTTTGCACCTGAGAAAATGTCGTGACCAGCCCAAAGGAAACGACGCCTAAGTCTGTCAATGGCACTGAGGATTGCTTTGGGAATTTTGAAGACTGTGAGGAAATAAACTGGGATTGAGGTGAGGACTGATTTTACTAGGATAACCCGCCCTGCTGGAGAAAGAAGGCACCCCTGCCAACCAGCTAACCTTCCCGCCACCTTGTCGAGAAGTGGTTGAAAATCCACTTTGCGGAGCCTTCTGTAGGTAAGCGGCAGTCCCAGATACTTGATCGGGAAAGTTGAACAGATTGCGGGGCAGTCATGTAGGATCGAGGTAAGGTCTAGGTGGTCGCAACTGATGGGGAGAACTGTGCTTTTCCGAAAATTGGTATGCAGGCTAGTGGCCTTCCCAAAGTTGTGAATGATCTGGGTGGTTATGTATAATTCACTGGGACTAGGATTGATGAAGATGGCCGCATCGTCTGCGTAGATAGAGGTTCTGATTCTGGCGAGCCGATTGCGTGGGGGGGGGGAGGAGGTAACCCGAGTCCGTTGCCACCTCTAGGAGACGTTGAATGGGGTCGATGGCCAAGATGAAGAGGAAGGGCGAAAGGGGGTCCCCTTGCCACAGCCCCTGCCCATGGGTAATTGCATTGCTAGGGATGCCATTGAGCAGGACTCTCGAAGAGGTGGACTTTAAAAGGGCTACCATCCAATTTATCCATCTAAGGGGGAACCCTTTTTTGTGCAACATATCCAGAAGGTAATCCCAACGGACAGAATCAAAGGCCTTGGCTATGTCTAGCTTGAAGAAGAGCGAGTGGGTTTTGGAGCCGTGAAGTCTTGTGATCAGGTTGCGGATATAGAGGAAGTTGTCGTGAATGCTTCTTGTCTTGACGAAGGCGCTCCGGGCCCGCGAGACCAAGTTATTGAGGAACGGCGCCAACCGCCGCGCAAGCGTTTTGGCAATCCACTTGCCAATCCCATGAATGAGACTGATAGGTCTATAATCTTGGATTTTATCGGCTCCCTCCTTTTTTGGAATCAACGCAATATTAGCTATATTGAGTAAATGGAGGTGCGACGTGCGAAGGGAGTGAAAGCTAAAGAAGACTACCATTATATCTGCTTTAATGGTTGGCCAGCAGGACTTGTAGAAATTTGTAGAGAAACCATCCGGCCCCGGGGCTTTGTCTCCCGGTAGATGGTCTAGAGCAAGGCGCACTTCAGATTCCGTGAAAGCCTCCTGCAGATTTTGCAAATCTTGCGACGAGGGAGGTAGAGCCTCCCAATTGAGGTCCGTGTCGTGCGGGGCCGGTCTAGCCTGCATTTCTTGAAAATGCTTTTGAATTAAGTATTCTTTCTCTGAGTGTGAGACCGCCCAGCCCTGACCGTTTTGAAGTTTTTGGATGAAGTTTTACCTTTTACGACCGTTTGCTTTAATATGGAAGAATTTTGTGTTTGCGTCACGTTCTCTGAGGTTGATGATCCGGGAGCTCTGGCATTTTCTAGTTCGCTCAATCACAGCCAAACCCAGAACTCTCTTCTTTAGGTTGGCCCTGAAGATCATTTCGAGTGAAGACAAGTCCCTGTTCTCTTGTGCCACATCAAGCCAGAGAATGAGCTCTAAGGCCATGTGGAGGAAGAGCTTTGGCCAGGGGAAGAGGGATTAGCTCCACGATTTAAGGGCGGATGCCGTGGCCGCTAGCTTGTGATGTAGCCTATGCATGGGTTCTGTGTGCCTGCAAGGGGCTAGTCAGGCGTTTTTGACCGTCTCGAAAAACCCTGGCATCTTGATCCAGAAGTTTTCGAAGCGAAAAGTTTTGGGACGGGAAGGTCCGAAAATGTTGGAGAGAAGGAGAGGGCAGTGGTCGGAGATCGAAGAGGACAGCGCCTGCAGGATGTGGTTGTTGAAGAGGGTGTCCCAGCCTTCGTTGGAGAAGACTCTGTCCAGCCTGATCAACGTGGGTCTCTGACGTTCACTACTCCAGGTGAACTTTCTATTTTGTAGATGAATTTCTTTTAGCTTGCAAGCGTTGAGTGTATTGCGGAAACGCGCCATGCGACGCGGGTTAATGTTGGAATTATTTTTGTCTTGAGCTCAATAGATGAGGTTGAAATCACCCAAAACCAGCCAGCTGGAGCCGGTGGTGGGTTTTAAGGAGGAAATTTCTTGAAGGAAGGCCGATTTGTATCTACTTTGGGAAGGTCCGTAAACTATCGTGAGGCGAAAAGACGAGTCGCACTCTTTTAATAAAACCATCATCGTCAGGCTAAAGACCAAGTTAAGCACATCTACCACCCCAATGTACTCGTTGTTCCAGAGTAGAAGGATACCGCCCCTTGTGCCTTCCGCCGGATTATGGGCGAAGTTCCGCAGGTTGTAGCCCCCAAGGGTGCAAGCGAGGTTTTGGTCCACCGAGGCAAGTTTGGTTTCCTGGAGGCAAACTAAGTGGCACGTTGTGGAGGTGAGGGTCTCTTGAATAAGCGATTTCCTGGCTTGATTGTTGAGACCCCGCACATTCTAGCAAAGAATGTTGATGCTTGGTCTAGGCATTTATGGAGGCGGACACTGTCTTCGTAGTCGGGCTCAAGGTCCTCCAAGACCCACTTCCCATCGAAATTGTTCACCAGTGCGACGTCCCGGTCAACCACACTACTACAGAAAAGGCCTTTACAGACGGTTCAAAAACGCCATCACGCAGCGGTTAGTGAGCCGTCGAGTTTATGGGTCGATAATGCATTAGGTCATCACAAACGGTTTTGAACCGCTCAGAATACATACTATCACGCACGGTTTGTAGATGCAACCGTTTGTGATAGTCGACTTCACCACGCATGCGTAGATGAAACCGTCAGGATGATGCATTACCCCGACGATGCGTAGATGAAACCGTCGTGATATTAAACTACCACGAGCATTGCGTAGATGAAACCGTGCGTGATAGTGCCACTATCACGACGGTTTCATCTGAGCACTATCTGTGGTAGTCTTTGCATTGCTAAATCTATTTACGCTTATTGGCTAGCCTTAGGAAATGCTAGCCATGCCATCTGAAACAAGCACATCCAATTCTCATTCATTTCAGAAGCACATCAAAATTGCATTCATTTCAGAAACAAGCACATCCAATTCACAAATCAATTAACTAAAATTAACCATTAATGTACATTAATTTACACACATGTACCATTATATTCAATCTATCCCAATCAAGTTCAATCTGCTACACTGTGGAAACTCCCATTTGGATTTATGACCTATTTGTTCAGGAATGACGCAAGGTGTGATCGAATTTTTATGAGCTCGCTCTGTTCCGACGCAGTTTCAGCGATGGTCGCAACCTGTCGATATGAAGGTTAAATTCGGGCTTATATAAATTGGTAAGTATATATGAAATAATTGTTGAAAGATTGACAAACCTGAGGATCATTGGTGATCGCGGAACCGATGAGTAGTTGCATGTTATGGCAAACATAGTATCCACAGACGTTATGACGTGATTGCTTTGTAACCTTTACCGCAAAAATAGAATTGGTTAGTTCGAGAGGCATTGCTATGAAGTGTTATATAGGATTAATGTGTACTAGCTAGCAAGTACCGGGAATTTTTGATCATGTCCCAGCGTCCTTCCCTTGATATTCCATCCTTTAGCTTGTAACACGTCGAACACCCTACGTGACTCCAAGAAGTTAGCCTTAGCCATTGCAAAGGAAGGAAAGACTACAATAGAGTTTCTATGGAGGAAATGTGTTTACCTGATGATTAAACTCCGGATAGTTGTGAAGTTGTGAGTAGCCCTCTGTAGGGAATCTAGGTATATTACGTATTTCCGTTTTGGTATAATTACAATTAGAATCAATGGTACCTACACGGTATGTCGGCATGGTCATTAAACCTAAGTTAGTGTTGCTTATAAAGTACAAATCAACAAGTATAGCCATAGTGCAACACTACTTACTTACGGTTGTAGGGCAAAAGTATGAATTCCTTGTTGCGGTGAGCCATGAAAAAATGTATAACGTAATTCTCGGCGAATGTTGCATTCGCCATGATGCTTTGCTCGGAGACAATGTGTGGAGTCGAGAAACCTACGGTGATTTTCTTCTTTCGCTTCACGGATCATGTATCTATTATACAAAAGTTAGGAGTTATATATAACATTTATCGATATTAAACGAACATTGGCGTGATTGTACACACTTACGATGTCGAAATCGTATGAGTGAGGCGTCGAGCTCGTCGAGGTTGAAGAGATGAACAAGTCGTCGAAGGTCACCGTGAAGACGGCGTCTTGATACACGTGGTTAAAATGATCCTCCTTGAACTTGACGGTGACACCCGAGCGTCGTTGATCAACCGGCTTGTTGGACTGTTCCATGTACCATGTATACAATTCCGTGCAATCCAGTCCTAGGGTAGGGCTGTCTAACTTCTCGAGCAACGGCTCGCCTCGCTTGTATTTCCGGGCCAACGGCAAGAAGTGGATAGCAGGAGAGGACTCAATCGTCTTCGATTTGCCCTTGCCCTTGCTGCCTCGCTTTGTATAGGTCGACTTCACAAGAGACGACTGAGCACGAGGTGTAGATGCATGTGATGCAGCGGACCCTTGCCGTGTCGGTCTGAGTAGCCGGTGCGATCGGGTCCCATGGACTTGATGCCGTTGCAGGACATTCCCGTGAAGTTGACACCGAGCAGGTAGCTCCAGGCAAATGTCCTCCTTGGGCCATTTGGATGAATGTTCCAGCGGCTTGCCCTAGAGTCATGACCTCATCGTTTGGGGAATTTTCAGCGGACGGCCTCGAAATTGGCACAAACACCGTCCACATTCACTTTTATGCGAAACCCGGCGCTAGATTTGCACTGCACCAAAGCTCCGATGCCAGATGGATACACGGCCCCAAGCGACATCTAGGGCAACAGAGACATATCTCACTTGGAGCTTGCACTCAGTAGCCACCTCGTACATAACGGTACAAAATTAGCTACTCCAACAGCCTATCAATGGATTGAGTATTCCAGAGATAATAATTATTACCGGATGTCATCGACGGAAAATCTGTCATCACCTATTGTGGTAGGGTTAGGGTTGGACGCCTTGACTACTCGGATGTTTGGGGGGTGGCTAGCGCGGTATAGTAGGGCAGGGCTTCCAACTAACTTGGCATTTGCAATCCCTAATCCTTTCCTCAAAGGTCTCTATCTCGCTTTTGCTCGAACGCACGAATCCTTTCCTCAAAGGATTGAGTGACCTCCTGTGTGACTTTTTCAGTGACCTCCGCTCTGATTTTTTCAGTGAGCTCATCTCTGAGGGATGCACGAAGATCCTCTCGTAGCTTTGCATCGTGCTCGGCTTTGGCTCTCTTCCTACTCCGGTACGATCCGGAGTCCGCTTGGAACCATTGTTCCCATGTAACAAAAACACCAGCGCCTCTCGTGCGACCGGGATGCTCATTTGCTTCCTAGGGCCGCAGAGAGTATATCTTCTCCCTATCTGCTGGAATGAGCCTTGGGAAGATTGTGCACTCAGCGTTATCTGCAATATAGCCCGACATGTCATTTCACTTCCTATGAAGTTATGGAGTAATTACAAACTAGGTAGTTCGATATCTTACCAGGCGTTGGGACACTTCACGGTCTTGGGGTTTGGAAAGTACACTTCCCGTGGGCGAATACATAACCTCGTAAATAACCACCGCCGCACGCACATTAGTGATCTCGAAATAGCAGGAGAGATTCAAACCGCTTGCTGCTTGTTCTGATCCCTCCATATCGGGGCTTTACCCGCATACCCGCCGTGCCGAGTGCGTGGGGTGCTTGTTTTTGCACGAGAGCCGTGCGCCGCACTTTCACTCTTAAATTCATCTGTCGTCTTCTTAGCCACAAACTTCGGCCCAGACTCTTCCAAGAATAGATACTTGTGGAAGGGTGGCGGATCCTTCTCCACGTAGTTCTTGACAAGCGTGCTCTTGAAGTTCTTCCACGCTTTGCACGCTGTAGCAACGCGTGTCATCGCCGGAGTCCGGGAGTTCTCACCGATCTCGAGCGATGCGAGAATTTCCACCAAAGACAACAGCTTTTCAGATGGTTCGGCACCACCTTCCACGAATCGTAGGTGATCTTGACCCGTTCCGTGCAACTATTCCGACCATTCTCCGGAATGCGGGCGCTTTCGGCAAGGATTGATAGGGTCCTAGGTGATCGACCTCCGTGATGGTAAATCGCCCGTGGGCCTTTTCGATATTCCTCTTCTTCTACGCGGTTGGATATTGTTCCAGAGGATGGTGCATCATCGAGACACATGAGTAGCGATGACTCGAGAATGAGCGGAAGACATCTTCACAAGAAATAGAACATCATGTGAACAAATGAAATCAAAGATAAAGCTAAGATTTAACATTTTGATATTGCTATCGATGTAGAGTAAGCATTCCAATTAGATCTCAAGTACAAACCCGATTATCAAAACAATTTCAATTACAAGACTATTATCATCACAGAGCATTCATCTCAAGCCCACCACACCACATTGCAATGTATTCGATGGCGATATCAAAACCAATACCATATGAATAATCGACTAGAACAAATACAAATTCCTAAAACAAGTACAATTATCATGAAGGACCATGACAGATTATTGATAGAAATAGTTAGGAAAGGCGTGGGGGTCGATCGTAACTTCGGCATTGGTTACCTTTAGGCGAGGAGAAGGACGAGCAGGAGCAAGACGAGCAAAGCAGGCGTCGAAGGGGAGGCTTGCCAGCTCGGGAGGGGAGGAGGCGGCGGCTCGAGGCAGGAGGCGCGGGGCTCGGGGAGGCGCGGCGGTAGAGGAGGAGGCTCAGCGGGCTCGGGGAGGCGCGCAAGCCGGAGGAGGAGGCGGCGTCAGCGGATCGGGGAGGAGGCTGGCTCGAGGAGGCGTCGAGAGGACGATGGCGACAGGCTCGGGGAGGAAGGAGCGAGAGGAGTTGAGAAACTTAATCGTTTGAGAGTGGCGGTGGCGCAAACCCTAGCTAGAGTCCGAATGTAAATAGGGATGGACATCACGACGGTGCTAAATTAGAACTGCTCAGGATACACTACTATCACTGCAGCGGTTCTAATTTAGAACCGCTCATGATATGTGATGTATCATGAATGATTTTAATAAACAACCGCTCGTGATATGTGATGTATCACGAGCGGTTCTCACTTAGCACCGCTCGTGATATATGATATATCTGAGCGGTTCTCACTTAGAACCGCTCGATATATGATGTATCACTGAGCGGTGTTAATAAACAACCGTCTGTGATATATATGAGACGGTTTGTAGTTCAAACCGTCGTGATATTATTTTGTATTGGTTAATATCTAGATCGATTCGCTTATTGGCTAGCCTCAGAAATGCTAGCCATGCCCTCTGAAACAAGCGAGAAAAGACAACAAGTACATGTATATACATCCAATTCACATTCATTTGAGAAACAATCACATCCATTTCACAAGACAAATCAATTAATTAACTCAAATGAACTAAAATTAACCATTCATCGAGCGTACATACATATACACACATTGTTCAATTAATCTTTAAAATTAGCCCTTCATGATGATCGACGCAGTATGTAGCTAGTTTCGTCATGTTCTTCTTCCTCGACCCTTATGCCGTTTTCGAAAGGAGGCAACTCGTCAAATTGATTGTATTCTTCCTCGCCCACTACATTCTCAACTCCGACAATCCTCCTTTTTCCATGAAGAACTACGTGGCGCTTCTTATTTGCCGGATCGGTAACATAGAAGACTTGAACAACTTGGTTAGCCAAGACGTAATGGTTCGTCTTTATATCCGACACGCTCGAGGTCCACGGTAGTGACGCCAGACTTGTCAACCTTCACTGTGGAGATGGACCCAACGACACCAAATAGGGGATCTTGAAAAGCACGTGGTCGAGCTCCCATATCTCCTCTATTTGCCCATAGTAGGAGCTCCTCAACCCATCGGATCTTGAATGCATCTATCACGGACACCGCTGCTACGTTAGTGCTTTTTATATCCCGAGCTGCGTATAGAATGTGTACCCATTTATGTCGATCCTCGCTATGTTACAACTGTAAATGTTGGCCCTTTTGCCAACCATGTCAAGATATCACTTGACGAGCTCCTAGCAAGTCGCTCCTTCAACCATTGGTTGAACCGTCTGTTGTGTTGTCTCGTGATCCAAACATCCGGCCGCACCGGATTCTGTTGCCGAAGCACGTCCTTGTGCTGGTCGATATACGGGGACACTTCAGTCATGTGTTGCAAGACCGTGAAATGGGCTTGAGCATACGCATCCATATTTGGAGTGATTGCTTTCCTTCCGATGGTCCCGATACCCTCGAGCCTCCCCTCATGGCGAGATCGAGGCACACCTATCGGTTCGACCTGAGCCATGTAATCGAGGCAGAACTCAATGACCTCTTCGGTTGCATAACCTTCGACGATGCTGCCCTCTGGCCGAGATCGATTCCGTACATATGACTTGAGAATTCCCATGAACCTCTCGAACGGGTACATGCTACGTAGGAACACGGGCCCGCACATCTTTATCTCCCTCACAATATGAACAATGAGATGGACCATGATATCGAAAAACGATAGAGGGAAATACATCTCAAGATCACATAGAGTCGCCACCACCTCGTCTGCGAGAGCATCTAGTCCTTCGGGATCGATGACCTTCGAGCAATTGTGTTAAAAAATAACACTGACCTCATGATTGTCTCTCGACCTTGATCGGCAAAATACTTCTAATTGCAGCAGGAGCATTTGTGTCATCAACACATGACAATCATGAGACTTCATGCCAATTAACTTCAAATCTTTTATCGAAACAAGTTTCTTCATGTTGGCGAATGTAACCGGACGGAACTTTCACGCCATGCAAGCACCGCACAGCTCGGTTCTCTCGGCCTTGGACAGAGTGTAACAAGCGAGGAAAGGTACGTTCGTCCTTTATCGGTCCTTGTTGGTGCTAACTCAGTCCGATGTCCATATCAACCAAGTCAAGCCGTGCGTTGACACCATCCTTTGTTTTGTCACGAATGTTGATGAAGAGACCAATCAAGTCATCACATACATTCTTCTCTACATGCATGACGTCGATGCGAAGGGCGAACTTCTAGGTGCTCCCAATAAGGTAAGTCCCAAAATATTGATCTCTTCTTCCACATGTTCTTCTTACTTGTCCTCGATTTACATCCCTTTCCAAGCACAACATCTAAATCCTTAACCATATCATAGACCTCTTTTCCGCTTAAATGCTTTGGAGCTGAACTGTCCTCCTTCTCTCCGTCAATTGTTTCTTCATCCTCGTGGTATGGGTGAGCCCTCGAAGGAACCTACGATGACGCATGTACACGGTTTTTGCGAGTGATTCAACACTCAGTATCATCTAGCGGTGGAGTCTGTGCTTTGGCCCTTTTGTACTCGCCCGACAGATTAGCAAGGGCGGGATAATCATTTATGGTGCGAACAACAAGGAACGTAAAGTGAAGTTCTCTCGTTTGTACGCATCCCATACTGTGCACCCTTCAATCCACGGTATTTTTAGATCTTCCATCAATGGTGCTAGGTACACATCAATATCATTCCCAGTGTTGCTTCGCCCTTGGATAAGTATCGACAACAAAATATACTTCCGCTTCATACACAACCAAGGAGGAAGGTTGTAGATACTGAGCGCCACGGACCAAGTGCTATGTCATTGCTCATGTTACCGAAAGGATTCATTCCATCTGTACTCAATCCAAACCTTATATTCCTCGGTTCCGCATCAAGTCTCGCAAACCTCCTATCGATGTTTCTCCACCGGGCGGAATCAGCAGGTGTCTTAACTTTTCGTCATTCTTACGCTCCTCTGAGTGCCAATCTGAGCTTTTGCATTCTTTGGGTTATAAAAACCGCTTCAAATGGGGAATTACAGAAGATACCACGCCACCTTAGCAGGAGGTCCTTTCTTCACCTCGATTCCCTCGTCGTCATCTGATTGCTTCTTACACTTGTATCGGGATGCGTTGCACACCAGACATACATGCATGTTTGTATACTCATTACGGTAGAGGATACAGTCGTTCGGACATGCATGTATTCTTTCTACTTCCATTCCCAATGGACAAAGAACCTTTTTGGCTTTGTAGGTGGTTTTGGGCAACTCGTTTCCCTCCTAAGTATGTCCGCTAAGAGACCTAACACTCAGTGAAACTCTTGTCGGACCAACCGTTGCTTGCCTTCAATTTCAGCGGCTTTAAGCACGGATGACAACCTTGTGTATTCCGACTTGCGGCTCGGGAACAAAGGTTTCTCTGAGTCCTCCATCACGCCCGGAATTGAACATACTCCCTCTCATCACGTTCCTTTCTACATCGCTAAGCATCCGATCTAGATTGTCATCGTGCAGACTATCCGAATCGGAACCACAATCGACATCATTCGGCATATCGTTGACTTCTGTATAATATGCATATCGTTGACTTCTGTATAATATGCTCTTCACCGTGGTCGGTCCAACATGTATAACCCTTTTGAAACCCCTTGAATCAAGTGTGCTTCGATCTGCGCTTCGGTTGTTAAACATCTTGATTCTCGCGGTCAATGCATGGATAGTACATATATTCCGCCCCTTATTCAACATATCCTCCTCGGCCTCTTGTAAGCAGACACGCCATTAATGTACTCTTCACTCACACGGTTCTCGGTGTACATCGACCGGTCCATCACACGGTTCGTATTGAAAACCACGAAAATAAATAAAGGGTGATGACTTTCAAAGCGTATTTTCTCGAGGCTTAATTACGATTTTTCATTTTTTCATTTTTTGGATTTTATTAACTTACATGTGGGCCCTACTTGTCGCTGACTCATTTTTATTTCATGATTTTATTTATAAAATCTATGGCGATCCCACATGTCATAGACTCGTTAGTTTATTAACTAAATGATTAAAAACAAGAGGATTAATTTGAAGCTCAAACTGGGCTTAGGGGTGACATCGCATTGCTATATAGTCGTGGCTCTCGGCCCTAAGGTCTCGCTGATCGTGGCAGCGGTGATGTCCCATAGGGCGCTGAAACTAGCGATTTGGCGTAAACACTGAAACTACTCAAATTAAAGGATGCTTATGCTTGAAGATCTCACCTCGATCACGAGGAAGGTGTCAATGAAAGTCGGGGAAGGTCCAAGGCGCTGGGTCGCCGATCGGTGAACAGAGGCGACGGCAGCAAGCTCCTCGGCCACAAAATATATAGCTGAAATGGACCAAGCGGTTCAGTGAGGTGAGGCGATGTACTCAAACCGGGCACGAAACAGCGATGGACCTACCGTAGCGCTAGAGATGGAGATCAAGAAGACTATATATGTTTGCCGGGGAGGCGGAGCTATATATACGTCTGTGAAGAGTTAATTATCACGAACGGTTTTTAACAAAAACCGTTTGTGATATTGGGTAATATCACAGACGGTTCATGTTTGGAACCGTCTGTGAAGTATCACAGACGGTTCTAACCAAAAACCGCTCGTGATATTGGGTAATATCACAGACGGTTCATGTTTGGAACTATCCGTGAAGTATCACGAGCGGTTCCAAACATGAACCGTCGTGATATGACATCTTCACTGAGCGGTTTTAGCGCGGAGAATAACACGCGGTGGGTAAACAAAAACCGTCTGAGATTGTGTTTAATACAAACGGTTTCGATGAACCGTCTGTGATCAGGCATCCAGTATTAGCATTTCTGTAGTAGTGCCACCAGATCAAAACTCATCGTGCTCACCTTGCCACCCAGCGGAGCCATGCAGGTGGCACTCGAGGTCATACGACTGTGACTCGTTGCCGAGGGCTTCAGGAACGGCAAGCGGCGCGTGTCAATCAGCAGCTCCACGCCGTCGTCGGCGTAGCCCATAGGCGGGTAGTGCGGGATGATGTCTGGTTTGTTCCGGGCGCAGAAGATTGCACAGAGCCCCGACTGCGTGAGCTTGACGGCCAGCTTGCAAATCTGTCCTTGGTGTGGCTCGCCAACTTGGATGAGCAGCTACTGCTCCACGACGTGCCACTCTGTAGCTCTCATCCAACGGTCAAAAGGCACCGAGTAGAAGTGGGTGGCCTCCACGAGGCGCGCCAGGAAGGAGCGCGAGTGATTCAGGTCCTGCTGGTTCGGCTCCACCATTGAAGCCACCATCGGCACCAACTTGATCCCGTGTTCCACAGGCTCAAAATCAGAGCAACAGGGGCTAATCCCAGTATTGGAGGCGTCTACCTCTGGAAAGGGGTGGTCGCCTGGGAGACCTTGCGACCGGAGGCATAGAGGATTCGTGTGGTGGGCAGCAGGTCGGGGGGACACGGCAAGAGCGCTCGAAAAGGGTCTGCATCTATGCTGGCAGGGACACAGAGCCCAGACAAATCCCAGGGAAGCACAAAGAGCATGTAGACAGCAAATGATCCACCAACATCAGCAGTAGATAAACCTTCCACAGTTCACTAAAGGAAAACAACATAGAAATAGACAAAGACAATGAAGCAAAAGAGGCAGGGTCTGCAAGGTCTTCAGCATCAGTGGTTGTGCTCTGCATGGTCCTGAAATTGTCTTGTCTTCAACTTGGAGGGTTCCATCTTCTAGGCCGCCACCGCTTGGCTGCCCTGCATGGTTGAAGAGGTTTGGGCAGACAACGCCGCGAACTCCTGACTATCCGGTGTAAAGTGTCCTCCAATCTCGATGAGAGCGTCATCCGCTCGCTGAGTGAGCTGGCAGTCCACATTGAAGAGCTGTGCCAGAGCGGATATGGTGTCTTCCGGAAGTGGGGCTTCGAATGTTGCAAGGTACTCTTCTTGCCTTGATCTCCGTGAGAGGCGATCCTTAGGGAGGTGCCCGCTTGTGGGCAAGGGCTTCTGGGCTCGTTCTGACGTGAACCCAGCCTACTCTTGGCCACAGTGAACAGCTGCCGAGATTAACCCGACCGGTTGTGCACTTGTGCTGTGGGGAGGCCGGAGTAGCCACGATCGCAGGAGACGGGCTGGACAACAAAGCCATCTTAAGGTCATGCCACTGTGATATTTCCTGCTCCCCCTCCTGAGTAGCTTGGGTCATTTGATGAAGAGCGCTGAGGCCAGCCCTCTCCTGGTTTGCGTGAGGAGTCGCCCCAGACTGGAGCTGAGCCAAGACCCCACCAGGCAGTTCTTGTGGAGGCACTGCCGGCACCAGGGCACTGCCGCCCAAAGGAGGGGCTACAGAGGAGGTCAGCTCCGGGGCGTGGCCGGCCGGAGCTCACCAGCAGCAAGCCTGACTCTGTCGTCGAGTCGCAACTTGTCTTGGCTTCAGCGAAGAAGGGGGCCAGGACCCGCGATGTAGAAGGCCCGCCAGGCTGGAGCTGCAGAGGAGCGGGGGGAGACCAGGCTCGATGAACTGAAAAGGAAAGGGGTTAGTCTGAACCTGAACTTGGGCAGCAGCCAGTGATTCCTGTGCCGGGATCCTGCCGGATGGCTCCAGTGGGGGCGCAGGAACAGCGGAGAGGGCCAGCTGGGGCGCGCGAGCCACCCAGGGGCGACCCATGAGCCACCCAGGGGCGATCCATGGAGCTCAGCCGTGTCTTCTGGACTTATATTTTAAAGCAATATTGTAAAAAAAAGTATATGCCATATATTTTTGCAACGGACGAAGTAAATAAAATGAACTGAGAGAGTATTGTTACATTTCTGAATGTTTGAACAGGTCCTCCGATGTGGACTTTTCACAAAACCATTTTCATGTTCAATTAATTCTGGCGTTTTTCAGTGCGAACGTAAGCAAAGCGTGGCTACAGTTTGCTGGCACATACGACCGTGGAATAAAATGCTACGAGGGGGCCGGTTATGTGATGACAGTTTGCTGGCACATACGACCGTGGAATAAAATGCTACGAGGGGGCCGGTTATGTGGTGATAGTTTGCTGCCCTCGCTCCGTTTTAATTGGGATAAACTTATAGCGCTGCCTCAGCCCACACAAGAATAGCCCCGTTCCTTTTTGCCGGGAGCACTGACCCGGAACTAGATTCTTCGAAACTTGGCTGAACGTTTGATTGCCTGAATGGCTAGGTCATGCCACGGCAGCACCGTATCATGCCATGGTTACATTGGAGCTTTGAAAGGAACGAAACATGAGAATCTTCAACAATAGAGCAACAATGTCTCTTGATCTCCTAGCTAAGATCAAGGAAGAGGGAAGAGCTTGGCACCTTGCGGGGGTCAAATCTTTGGAGTTTTTTATTTCTCTGTAATTAAGGTCTTATTTTTTTAACTCTGGTTTCCGTGCGGACCTTGTTCCGCTTCTCCTCTATCAATATAACGGGCAACCCTCCTGCCGGTTTTTTTTATATAAGAAAATAGTCAAACTATTTATAATTATTATAGTCGAGTTATTTATAATTATTATAGTCGAGTGTCCGTAGTTACGACGGAAACACAAACTATAGAAACAAGTCAAATGAATTATTGTGAAGCCATTTTTCATAATATAAATGAAGGAAGAAAAACATGACTAAATAAGAGACTTGGAGTCATTTACATCTGGATGAAAATTCAGTCCGCAGTATGTATCCGGCATGACATAAGAAAACAGGCCTAACTGTGGAAGAAACATACTGCGGACTGGAACATGCTTGGAACGGCAACATGCATGTTTAATCACTGAAGGACATACAACTTAATCACTAAAGAACAAAAAATTCATGCTTCAGAAGCGTAGGTTTCGCGGACCGAGAGTGCCACGCACGCAGGCCAGACCCGCGCTGCAGTCTGCAAGCAAGACCCCTGGGTCTTGCAACGCGGCAACACCGGGTGTTTTTCTCCAACGCCGATCGACTTGCACTTACGAGGTGCAGTAAAAAGTCACCATGCATACTGCCCAGAGCAGCGTTGGCTCAAACCATTGAAATTTCTGTGTGGTGATATCTGATCTGGGAAGATCATATGTGTATACTTCAAATTCGGAAGGAAACCGCGAAAATTACAGGCTATCTTTTAGACATTTTTTTTTCATGTGTGTGGATCTTCCGGCTCTGGTTTCATGCTTACGGAGAGAAACATGTATACATGAAGAAATTAGAATAATACGGTATTCTTCGATTTATTTATTTTACTACTATCACATACACTCATGTAACAGAAAATTTTGCAAGAAGACGACTATTGTGGTTTGCATGACATTTCTAGTGGCACACGATATAAACTAGTACATAATGCATGCTTGCCTAAAAAAAACTGACTGCTACAGCCTACAGTTTGAGTATCACACGCCACCCGAACGAATGGCAAAACATGAATGCAACAGTGGCCCAAAATGTCAGGACGAATGAGGCAGCACTGACCGCGTAGAGGACTGGATCAGCTGCCTCCTCATCACTGTCTTCTAATGGCGAAGGACCTAATCCTGGACTGGAAGCGCATCCACTCCCCTGTGACGCCATGTATAGGTTGTTGTTCCCTTGGTAGCTGTCCATATCGAACGAGCCGAACTGACCGGAGTTTGGTATACATCCCGATAAGTTGTTGTGTGCCACTGAGAACACAGCCAGTGACGTCAAACGAGTTAACTGCCATGGTATTGGTCCACTCAGTTTGTTGCGGGATAGGTCTAAGCTTTCTATCTCGATCATGTTTGCAAAAGTTGCTGGAATTGGGCCTGTAAAGATATTGTAGGACAGATTGAGCGCCTGGATGTGGTTCAGATTTCCTAACTCCCAAGGAATTTCCCCGGACAGCATGTTTGCAGATAAGTCTATACCGGAAAACCAATTGATGAAATTACGGCTGTATGTGTAAAGATTCCATTTAGTAGCAAAGCGGAAGCCTCTCTGTTCATAACAGCTTCTGTAATTGAAGCCTGGATATTGAAAGCCACGACCACATAATAAGTTCCAATAGGGCATACCATATGAATTTTCTTCAAATGAGAGGTTTCCAATGCATGGCGGCAATGACCCTGATAGATTGTTGTTCGATAAAACAATTATCCTCAATGATTGGAGTTGACATATGTTGGGAGAAATTTGCCCTTCAAACTTATTGTTGCCCAAGGAAAGATACCTAATTCTACCTAGAGATTGTATCCATTCAATGTTTCCTGTGAATTCGTTGTGACTGAGGTCCAAAGCGGTGACACTGCTGCCATTGAAGAAAGAATATGGTATATCGCCTGACAAGGAATTCTTAGAGACGTCCAGAAATTCGAGCGACATTGTATTACTGCTACAGTTTGGTATAGCCCCTGAAAGATTGTTATTCGATAGATTTAAATATGCAATGCTTGTTAAACTGCAAATACTTGGATGGATTTCACCAGTAAAACCATTGCCACCAAGACTCAAGGTGCACGGATTATTAATGCTCCACAATGAAAAATCGAGTTTGCCAGACAACTTATTATCATGGAAATCTAATGTTGCAAAACTATCAAAATTTGTTGTTAGAGATCGAGGCAGCTCTCCTTCAAAATTGTTGCCATCAAGGTATAATTCCCATTTGATAAACAACTGATTCTTCCCACCAAGTATGGGGCCACTAAGTTTGTTCTTTGAGACCTTCAAGGTTTTCAGCATGGGATAATCAGTGAACATGCAAGTTGGCAACTCCCCTGAAAGGTGGTTATTTGATAGGTCTAAATATTCCATGTTACTAATGTTGCACAATGATGATGGTATTTCTCCAGAAATATTATTGCTAGAAAAATCTAGAAAGCTCATGTTTGGAAAAATTGAGCTAATGTTAGCCGGTAGATGTCCTGAGATACGGTTCGCAGAAAGACTGATAGCTTGGATATTCGTTTGGGCGTACCATACTGAGTCAAATAATGATCCGGTCAGCGAGTTATTTTCAAGATTAAGGTAAATTAATGTTGCTTCCTTTGTAAACAACCAATTGGGCATGCTCCCAGACAAGTTATTGTTGGACAAATCAAGCACCTCTAATTGACGCTGTGTGCGTAGAAAACATGGTTCTGCAATAATGCTCCTGTCAAGGTCACAACCGGAGAGCATTAGCTCTTTCAATTGGAATGAAGGAGCCCAACCAGGGAAATTAACGCCAACAGCCAAATTATTGTTTCTTGAAAGATCTATCTTCTCGAGATTGGTGAGGTTTCTCAGCCAGGAGAGTGAAAAATTACCACTTAATCTGTTCATGGAAAAGTTTAGGGCCTTAAGTGATGAAGAAATATTCGAAGACAAGCTAATAGGAACACTTCCTTCAAAGAGATTTCGTGAGAGATCCAAGTGTTCAATATGAGGAAGTGTAAATAAGGATCTTTGGGAGGGTTCCATTGAATTGATTGGAGCTCAAATACAATTCTCATGATTCCTGAGGTTTTCTAAAGCTGCAAAGCACGTGGAGTGTGTAATAAGTACAAACTGCACCAACATAAAAGCGTAAACATTTGCAGCAATGATCGTCTTTATACCTAAAGTCGGAAGCGTTCCAACCATGTCGGTAAACTCAAGATGCAAAACTTCCAAAGGAACCAATTTCCCAAGAGATGCTGGGAGGGTTCCATTAAATTGATTGGAACTCAAATACAATTCTCGCAGATTCCTAAGGTTTTCTAAAGCTGCAAAGCATGTCGATTGTGTAATAAGTACAAGCTGCACCAACATAAAAGCATAAACATTTGCAGCAAAGGTCGTCTTTATACCTGAAGTCGGAAGCGTTCCAACCATGCCGGTAAACTCAAGATGTAAAACTTCCAAAGAAACCAATTTCCCAAGAGATGCTGGGATAGTACCATCCAAGCAGTTGTTACTGAGGTTGAGATGCTGAAGCTTGGTTAATTCTACTAGACCTGACGATGTTGTTCCATTTGAAAATAGAGTAAAAATAAGCCTCTTTTCAGTATTTGCACACTCTTTCCTAATATTCACGTAAAAGAAAAGGAGATATGCATGTGTATAGTGAAACCACTCACATACCTTCCGAAATTTGAAAAGTGACGTGGTTCATAGAGAAATCGAGGAACCGAAGCTCAGGGAACGCCGAAAAGGCTGTCGAATTCAGGTTCGTCTGGCATTCTTTAGGGGAGAATTCATCACTCAGAAAGGAGAGCCTGGAGAGGTTGAGATGGGATATGCGTTTTGTGATGTTATTGCATATGACGCGTTCCCAGGAGCAGCAGTTATCACTCTGTAGCCATGAAGGAGGCATCCCGGCAGTTGTACCCAGCAATGAAAAGCGGATATCCAATAGCGCAGTCCTCTCTTCCTCGAAACAGCCATTGGACATGCAAGATATGGCCAACAATACGCATAGCATCCCGAATAAGAATCCCTGTGAAAAGTAGCAGCTCATCGCAGAACAAGTTCTGGTTTCTCCTATGCAGGTTCTATGGCTGCAAAACGCAATCTGCAGCGGTATTTATCGTACGATGTGCTCTCATCCGCACACACCTCTCATACAAGGAGAGGGCTGAACTGCCGGCCGTATCCGGCATGACATAGGCCGGCAGCATTGACCCGGAACCACAGACCCAAAGTCCAGACCCCAAGTCTCACTCAGCCGTCCATCGATTTATCGTGACGCCTACCGCACCACCAGAGTCCGGCAGCATTGAATGGCTGGGTCATGCCACGGCGACATACGACAAGACGACTCCTGAAGCTCTAGGAATTTTTTGCAAATACAGTACCTTTTAAGCAAAAAGGACTACGCGCGAGCCGTATTTACACATATAGCACCTTTACCATACGGCTGTCGTGCGGCAATACCTCCCCACACGCCACCTCAGCCGTTGCCGCATGTGGCAACGCCTCCGCCGCCGCCACGTGGTCTCCCCAGCTAGCCCCGCCGCCACATCACCCGTTGCCTCCTTCGACCAGATAGTCGAAACAATGAACAGTACTCGAAACTCCTTCCGACCCGGCACTCGAAATGATGAACAGTACTCTAAACCCCTTTCAACCAGGCAGTCAAAACCCCTTCTGACTAGGTAGTCCAAACGATGAACAGTACTCGAAAACCCTTTCGACCAGGTAGTCAAAACCCCTTCCAACTAGTAGTCGAAACGATGAACAATACTCGAAACACCTTCCGGCCAGGTAGTCAAAACAATGAACAGTACTGGTTGGAAGGTTTCGACTACCTAGCCGAAAGAAGTTCGACTACACGACTGGGTCGGAAGGGGTTTTTGACTACTTGATCGAAGGAGGCAACAGGTGACGTGGCGGCGGGGCTGGTTGGGGAGACCACATGGGGGTGATGGAGGCGTTGCCGCACGGTGGCCGTGCGACAATGGTGTTATATATGCAAATACGGTTTGTGTATGGCTATTTTTGTAAATACGGATTCTTAAGATATTGTATCTGCCAAAAACTCGAAGCTCTGGAACTAATAATGCACAATGGTACGAAGGATAAGTGGGGACATGAACACACAATTCTGATTTATGTGCACAAGCTATATATATGACAAGATTTTAGTCTTCTGGACTAAGATGACGTGACTCGATCTGACTGTGGACGAAAAAGAAACTAGCCGACGCGACTCTTTCTTATCAAATTCATGCATTAGCCAGGGATTCTTGACCAGTTATACTTACGTTTATTCTTAGCATCACCATGACTGACGTCTTCAGTCCCTTCAGTTCGTCTTTGCCTTGGCCTCTTCACACTAGTATGCTTGTTCGTCTTTGCAAGCAAATTAATGCGGACGAATTGATTGTTGAAGAAATAATGATGGTGCACGTTTCCAAGGCACGACTTCAGACTAGTAGTACTGTCCAGTCCTCACACGTTTCGTGTGTAGTCAAAACTTTGATCACTAGTATGCATAAATGTATTTAGTTTTTTTACATGAAGATGATACTAAAATTTCATCATACAAGTACTTCGGTATCACTATATTTTAATAGTTTTCACCAACATATAATTAGAAAAAATAACGATCAAACTGTTGGAGACCGTGTCGATATACAAAACGATAAGTACCCCCATTCGTTTGTTTTTAGGAAAATGCTACACACAAGAAGAAAATTTTTGTACGTGCATACGAAGTCCACGTGGCTCCTTCTCTCCCCTCCTCCCTCCCTCTCTCTCTCTCTTGCACCACGCACGTAGGAGACAAGCTCAGGTCGGCAATCACACCACCGCCCCCTTCCACCTCCCTAGTGACCGCACCACCGCCCCCCCCCTTCCTTCTACCTTCCCAGCGACCATGCCTCCCTTCCACCTCCCCACTTGAGCCCCACCATCGGCACCATGGTTGCGCAGAGGCTACAGTGGAGGTGCGGCCGTTCATTGCCGACGTCGGCAGCAAGATTTCTGCCGCATGGACCTACTCCGACGCCAAGCGTACCCCGGAGACACTTGTTGTCTTCTCCAAATCCATCCGTCATACTCTCGACCCGATCCATCACTCTGGTGAGTTCCTCGTGAAACCAACCGTGTCACGACATGTTCCACCTTCCTAATTCCTATCCATCATTCTCCTCAACCAATTTCATCTTTCTCGCATCCGTCTGTCGAAATCAAGCCCAACTTTATCATCTTTGCTCGAGCGCCGCCATAGTCAATTACGCCGCCACCAGTGAGCTTCCGCCCTCACCAGCCCCTCCATCTTGTGTCTCCGTGACAAGTTCTATCATGTGCTCATCTCGTCGTCCCTAGAATTCCACCGTAGAGTGGTCGCCACCGTCTGCCTCCGTTTGCTGCCACCACGCTGCAGTGTCATCCTGTCCGCGATGTCGCCACCCGAAGCCTCCCCAGGACCCCGCTAACCCATTTTGGCCATCGTCGTCACCTCTCGAGCCGTCATTCGCTGACAACGCATGCCAGCTCCTTTGTTCCCTCTGTTCTCTCTCTCTCTCTCTGTCGAATGGGCCCACTTGTCTAAATGTGTGAGATGGGAGGCTTCGTGCGAGTGTTGTCTATCACACTTCGTGTGCATAGCAGCGCCGTTATTTTTATAAGGCGTAGTTTGGTAAAGCACCACGATTAAGAAAGTTGTAAGGCAAGGGAATGGAAGAGGAAGGAATAAGAGAGATAATAGTTAGGGTGAATGCTTACTTATAAGTGTTCGAGAGAAAAGGTGGATAGATGAGGGTAGTAAAGAGAAATGATCATTCAAGTTGCATGCACGTCTTATATTCTAAAAAATATCAAAAAAAATATAGGTCTTATATTTTAAAGGACTTATATTTTAAAACAATATTTTTTTAAAAAGTATACACCTTATATTTTTGCAACAGACGAAGTAAATAAAATGAACTAGGAGAGTATTGTTACATTTTCGAATGTTTGAACAGTTCCTCCGATGTGAACTTTTCACCTTGATGATCTCATCTAGAGGAAACAATACCTTTTTCATGTTCAATTAATTCTGGCGTCTTTCAGTGCGAACGTAAGCGAAGCATGACTCATGGAACAAATGTCTATTCTTTGCATAAGTGCAATTCTTCTATGGCACATACGACTGTTGAATTAAATCACTACTACAAAAAGGCTAATACTAGACGCCTTATCACAGACAGTTGACCAAAACCGTCTGGATTACATGCAATCATAGAAGATTTTGGTTTAGAGACCGTCTGTGTTACTAGCTGCGCTAAAAACCGTTTGTGAAGAGGTAATATCACAGACGGTTCATAACTAAAACCATCTGTGAATTATCACAGACGGTTATTGTTAATAACCGTCTTTGATAATTCTACATATCACAGACGGTTTTCAACAAAGAACCGTTTGTGAAACATCATAGACGATTCTTAACAATAACCGTTTGTGATATTACTACATATCACAGACAGTTTTTTGTTATAACTGTCTGTGATAATATCGCTACAGCTCCCAGTTGAAGCCCGATGAGTTTCTTCGTCGCTGATGCGTCTCTTCATCGCATCAATGCCGCTTCGGCTCCCCGATGCGTCTCTTCGTCTCACGCTCTGAATTTATTCCTTATTTTTATAAAAATGATCATCCGCCATCGAAGATGATCATCCCCACTTATAAAAAAAACAGAAATAGCTGCCTCTTCTGTTTCCTTGTCGCTGGCATTGATGGCCTACCTGGCCGCACTGTATGAGCACCTCTCTCGCTGTATGTTGAACCGTGCTACGGAAGAACATTGTTTCAGCAGTGTCTTCACTCCTCTGTTCGAGAATTTGCCGGAGCAGGTGACGACCACCTTCCGCCGTCTTGACATCCTCCTCCGCCGTGTCTTCCGGGTGATCTCCCTCTTTCGGCGAGTTTACCGCGTCATTGACGTGGTCCTCCAAAACAATGTTGCACGTCTCTAGGAGGCTTGCCGTTACTTGGACTGCTTAATCGAGGCGGCAGGCGACCGAGTTGACCAGGCCGAGACCCCTCAAGCAAGGGAAGAGAGCCTATGGGCTCAATTCTTCTTGGTTCAACAGTCCGAGGGTCTTTGGGAGGCACACGAACGAGCGCGTCAGCGGGTGGACGCATTTCAGGCTTCGTTCGATCACGAACCGTTCGCCGCCGCCGCCGCCTACGAAGTATTGAAGATGGAGATGGCAGCTTACCTCTACCACTAGAAAAACTTTGTTTATTTATAGGTTTCTACTTTTTTAATCTTTTTGTAAGAAGCGGTTTAACGCCACTGTTTGGCCATATGAAAATTCCAAAATGAAAAAAGTTTGGAGGTGAAGTTACTATATATATTAATTATATGTTGAATTATTACTCTCTCTCTCTCTCTCTCTCTATATATATATATATATATATATATATATATATATATATATATATATATATATGTATGTATGTATATATAGTTAAAGCAAATTTTAGTAGTATTTAAATGACAAAATTGACATATAAACATGTAATTTCTTCATGTCATGTAAGTGTATATACAGATAAATATACTTGAGAAAAAACCATTTCACGAGGCGATTATTCCATAATGGAACCGCTCGTGATATGACATATCACTTAACGGTTCTATTATGGAACCGTCTGTGATATGTCCCATATCACAGACGGTTCCATTATGGAATCGTCTATGATAATTATCACTGACGTTTCTATAATAGAACCGTCTGTGATAAGTCTCTTTATTAGTAGGATCCGAGCCGCTTGGGTTTGCGCCCGCCCTAACTCTCGTCACTCCCCAGCGCCGCTAGGGTTTGCGCCCGCCCTAACTCGTCACTCCCAAGCGTACTTACTCTCATCCGTTCCCCTCCCCACCTCGACGCCGCCGCCTGACCCCATCGCCATCGCTGCTGGTTGTGACACCACTTTGCACTGCACAAGACACTCGTACGATAGTAGTGTCTTGTGCAGTTTCAGGGTCGTGCCACAACTACGGTGACGCCACCACCCAAGCCACTGGGCTTCGCCCCGCGTGTCGCCTGCGCCGCCATGCATGGCTTGGTTCTCCTGCTCGGCCTCCTGCGCTCGGGCCCTGGCCGGGCTTTGCTTTCCCCATCCTCCCTCTATTCTCCTCTAGATCTGTTAGCTTAATGTCTTTTGTTGAGTTTGATTTTTATGCTTGAGCCTTAAGTTGTGTCCTGATGTTTGTGTGATTTATGCAAGGTGAAGGAGATGGATGAGGGTTGTGCTGGTCATGGGGTCACCGCCGTGGTTGCGCTGTACTGAGGTATCACCCTACCTTACTCCCTCTCTGTCTCTACCCCCTTGCTCTGTGATGAAAATAGCTAGTGCTCGTGATGGATGCTTGAGGGCTACTCTTGGTGTGGTGGTGAGTTTGAACCGCTCAATGATGTTAATAGTCTTATGCTTTGAAATTGAATTGATAATTAGTTCATATTAATAGTCCCCTTGCTCTATGATGTAATGATGTTAATAGTCTTATGCTGAAATTGAATTGATAATTAGTTTATATTAATAGTCCCCTTGCTCTGTGATGTAAACTGAGGGCTATTGGTGTATGTGCATTCTATGCATCTTGCTTAGTTCATGTTGTGGGTTCAGATTGGCAAAAATGAATAGGGATGGTGGGTTTGGTTAATGCTCTCTGATGGATACTGAGGGTTATTGATGCCGGTTCTAGTTTTGTGCTTGGTTGGCTTACATTGGATGTGGTTCGGATGGGGTTTGGCTGCAATAAACTTTTCATATTTGTAAAGGTTTAGGTTTGGTGTGTATTGTATTCGAAAACAAGACCATATATATATATATATATATATATATATATATATATATATATATATATATATATATATATTATAGTTAGAGTCTGACCACTTTAGAGGGTTAGTCCTGTGACATGAGAAGGATGAGACAGTAGCTATGGGCAACCTCATTGAGCCCATGCAGGTTTAAGAAGTATGGATGCAAGGAGAGCGTCAGGACATCCAATTACCTGGATCTTGTCGATAGGTAATTGGACGTCGCTATGTTCAGAAAGTGACATGGACGCGCAGGTACTCCGACTGAGAAGTGGCATCATCTATCAGTAGCCAACAATTCTTGAGCATGTAATCGTCATTAAACCCAATTCTCAACTTGTTGCGTGGTGTTTCTTGAGCATGTAATCGTCTTTAAACCCAATTCTCAACTTGTTGCTTGGTGTTCTTGTTGGGTTTAAAGACGATTACATGCTCAAGAATTGTTGGTTGCTGATAGATGATGCCACTTCTCAGTTGGAGTACCTACGTCCACATCACTTTCTCAACATAGCGACGTCCAATTACCTATCGACAACATCCGTAATTGGATGTCCCGACGATCTCCTTGCATCCATACTTCTTAAACTTGCGGGGCTCAATGATGTTGCTCGTGGCTACCGCCTCATCCTTCTCATGTCTTGCGTGGATGATCCCTCCAAAGTGGCCGAGACTACTAACAATATATATATATATATATATATATATATATATATATATATATATATATATATATATATATATATATATATATGATGCCGTTTTAATGGCACAAGCGTACCACCGCTGGGGGCTTTATAGAGAAAAGTCATCATAGACAGTTTGACCACAAACCGTTTGTGATATATACTTATCACAGATGGTTTCAGCCACAAACCGTCTGTGATAGGTTCCTATCACGAGCGGTTCTCGCTAATAACCATCTGTGAAAGTATGCATCATAGACGGTTTGAAAACTGTCTGTGATGACCTCATGTCATCACTGACCCATAAACTCAAACGGCTCACGAAACCGTCTGTGATGACATTTTTGAACCGTCTGTGAATACCTTTTCTGTAGTAGTGAATGCTACGAGGGGCCCGGTTACGTGGTGATAGTTTGCTGCCCTCGCTCCATTTTAATTGGGATAAACTTGTAGCGCTGCCTCAGCCCACACAAGAATAGCCCCGTTCCTTTTTGTCGGGAGCATTGGCCCGAAACCAGATCCTTCGAAACTTGGCTGAACGCTTGATTTCATGAACGGCTGGGTCATACCACGGCACCACCGCAATAGGGTTTGCTATTTATAATTATTATAGTAGAACTATTATAATTATTATAGTCGAGTGTCCGTACATTACGACGGAAATACAAACTATAGAAGCAAGTTAAATGAATTATTTTGAAGCCATTTTTGTAACACAAATGAAGGAAGAAAAACATGACTAAATAAGACTGACTTGGAGTCATTTACATCCCGATGAAAATTCAGTATTCCATCACCGAATGTAGTCCAAATCATGCATAACAAAATGTTGCATTCATGAATTGAGTCCTTAAAATAAGCAACGATACAATGAACTTAAGAGATACTTTGCTTTAACGCGATATTGAAACAATAACAAATGAGATAACATAACATTGAAAGTACCAAAAAATTTTGAATTTAAACTAACATAACCATGGAGCGCAATATAAATAAGTCCATCAACTCTGGAGATCATTTCCCTCTTTACCTTTCTATTCGTTCAACCCTTGATAATGAGGATTAGCAATCACATTAATCCTCATCTGGACGATGAAATTGATATAGTCACGTACAACCGCAGGGGCACTCATTAAGGATGCATGAAGGCCTATAAATAAACCAAAATAATACAATATGTAGAGGGTTACCGTAGAGAGGTAATTATTATAAAGATGCAATTTAATTAGAACATAGATGCCGCAGTGACTTATACCTTTCAACTCGTCAGTATAGATTGAGTTTGGGAAAAATATGAGTTCACTCTCTACCCGGGATTAATGTCCCAAATCCTCTATGCATTTCTGAACTAGTCTCATGATCAGTAGCTAGTTCACACAGTAAACAGATATGGTAGCATCTATAAATCGCACAATTATATTAATAATCAACAGAGTTTATTACAAAAGAGGCTTACAAGCCAACAATTAAGAACACAGCGAAAGACGAAGAAGTAGTGGAGTCCAGCTGATCTGCCACAGGCAATCGACTGGGGTAGCGGCTTAGTCGTCAAGATCCACACCGATAACAAGTCCTTCTCCTCTGAAATTTATCTGCATGAAGCAAGTATGAGCACAACTACCGTGCTCGCAAGTTACACCAATCAAGTAACAGATTGAATGCATGCATATAAGGGTATTTCAAAGGAAGGCTTAATATGGTTGATTTGCGCAAAAGCAATATTTGACAAGTTAAATACAATACTAAGTTCAAAAGCACAAATTTTTACAATAATTAAAATTGAGTTTTAAATGAATTGATAAAGCTAGTGTAGGCATCAACCTAACACCAACATAAACACGGGCACCAACCCGGAGCTTCAACCCATAACTTTTCTCATGGACACCCATCCATGTCAAAACTGTTTTACAAATCATTTTGAAATCAAAACCAAAGTCTAACTTTGAGTGGCTTTGCTAGCATGTTCATGACCATGGACACGGCTATTCGAATAGTTTTACACTCTGCAGAGGTTGTACTACTCATAAGATACGAATTCTCTAGTTTGTCCGGCATATATCTATGCCACCGCTCACTACCTTAGGTAAGCAGTCTAGAGCACGTGCCAAGGCTTTTTACAATGTGCCATTCCACCGTAGTTATGCCTCGCTAAGGTTTCGTCCCCTCTGGGCTCCAACCCGTCGGGTTTGTGTGGCCCCCTCTTGCGCCGGTGGGACTAACATAGGTCGTAACATGACTACCCACTGCATCTGAAGGGAATGACCATAGTGGAACATTGTAAATTAATTAGCTAGGTCCCCTACCCATACTCAGGACATGTGGTTGAACGGTGAGGCATAGCCCATTATAGGCATAGCAAAGGAACGCTCAGAGGCCGGTTATTAACTGACTTGGGCGACTTTCCACAAAACCCGTGGGCCTTGATCATGGAAATGACTCGATCCCGTGCATTGACATGCACCATCTAAACAACCATTTCGCCCAAGTACAAACCATCATTTTATTTCATTTTTCAAGATCATTTATAAACTTCCATAACACATCAATGCCATGAATATAGTTTAAACAATAATTGAATTTTGGCTAAAATTCCCCAAAGCAACGTTTTTGGTCTAAGCATGTCTTTGCAATATTTTTTTCAAGAGATCCTAGTTCATACTATCGTATCAACTAGGTTTTATCTAGGGAGACAATGTATTTGATTCAATTATCAAATTTGGCCATACAAAGGATTTAGGCATATCTATGAATTTAAAACAGGAATTTAAATTACTGAATATAAATAAGCATGTAATAATAATTTAAAACAAAATTTAAATAATTTAAAATAATGGGTGCAAATATGATCAAGAATGTAACTTGCCTTGCTCAATGGATTGTTCTCAAACGGCGTCGAATTCTGACTCTCCGAAGTCGTCGAAATCTATACGCGAAATTAAGCCGAATTCAAACAAAATTCAAATGAAGATTCAAATGAACTCCAAATTAAATAATTTTAGTTTAGTTATCTAGATCCTAAATTTATATGAATTTAGAAATTTGAATCGACGAAATCGGAGTTCGTATGAAGGAGAACGAACCCCGGGAAGTTTTAAACCCTAAATTGGATTTTAAAAGAATTTACCGATTTATTTTCCTAAAGGAAAATCCGGTATATGATGTCAGCCCTCAGGGATTTGAATTTCCGGCCGATTTATTTTTAATCAAAAAACCCGGTGTCTATGACAGGTGGGCCTGCGGTCAATGGACCTGGTCCACGCTTGGTCAAAGGTTCACGGTCAACGCGGTCCACCGGAACAGTGCACGTGAGGGGTGCGGGTGAGGTGGCACATGTGGTGCCACGTCAGTGTCGGACGGGGGCGGCACACGGGTTCCAAGGAACCGATGAATGGCGGCACGGCGAGGGCCGGTGAGGGTACCAAAAGAAAGAGGGGATCGCAAGGAGGCTAGGGCTCACCACGGCGACGAGGACGAAGGCGGCGGCGCTTGCGGGTCCGAGGCGGCGAAGGAGCTCCGGTGGTCTTCGAGCCGGGGGAAGGCGCGCACGAGGTTCGCCGTGAAGCGACGATGCCGGAGAGGGGGTCGGGCTGGCCGGAGCGGGCTTGACGGCGGCGCTAGAGGCAACGAAAAGCTGCTCGGCCGGCGGTGAGGAAAGGCCAAATCCGGCGACTAGAGAGCGAGGGAGGAGGAGTGGGTGGTGGGAGAGGGACGAGTGAAGTATTGCGCACCCGATGCTCCCTTTTATAGGGGCCGGGGAGGCTTGGGCGAGGAGATCGGGCGCGCGGAGGCGGCGACGATCGATTCAAAATCCCAGCGATTTTGTGCGTGATTGAGGGGCAACGGGCGGGAACGGGCGCGACGTGATGAGGGGTCATCAATGCGCACAGAACCGCGTAGAGGGGAGGAGGAAATCACGGCGGAGAATGAGCTCCCGTGGCCGTTAATGGCGGGCGTGTGCGGTTGTGTCCACGCGAGGAAGAAAGGGGGTGGAAGGGAGAAGACGACGTGCGGGCGGTTGGATGCTAATCCGACGGCGCGGATGAGAAGAAGAGAGAGGGAGGTGCGTGGGTCGTTGGATTGAGATCCAACGACCGAGGGAGGGGGAGGCTTGGCCGAGTGAGGCGGTGGTGTCTTGGTGCGGTCGCGGACCGGTTAATGAGCGTCTGGAGAGAGGATGGGCCGGCATGGGCCGCACGTGGTGAAGGGGGGTATGGGCTGAAGAAATTTGGCCCAAATGGTGGAGAGGATTTTCAAATGCTTTTCCAATCTAGATAATCTGGTTAATTCAAATAAGCTTTAGAAAATAGCAAATAAAATCCAAAATTTCTAGAACAATTCACAGAAATTCCTAGATTTATTTTAGACTTAAATAAAATAATTCCAACTATTTATTTGGTAATAGATTTTGCAATTAAATTTGTTTTAGCTTTAAAATAATTTGGAAAAGGCTTTTAAAATTCTAGAAAATAATTAATTTTTATTTTTCAACTTTAACTCAAATAAAACTTCAAAAACTTTAATAAATTTTATTTTTGACTTTTAAAACTTCCGAAATTCAAATAAAGCAATCAAACTCTTTCAAATTTTAGAACATCTAATAAAATAATATTTTTATTTATTTTTATTTTGGTAACAGAATTTTGGGATGTTACAAATCTACCCCCCTTAAAAGGAATCTCGTCCGCGAGATTCGGAGAGGCTAGAAAGAAAGACAAGTATAGGATAAACGAATTGAGAGATAGAAAGAGTACTCTATCTTCAAGTTGGCTTTTTGTCCAAGGGTGCTGGGTTGTTCAAGGTTGTGAAGTATCCATCCGTCATTCAAGTCCCTTGTGCATTGATAGGTTAAGAGTCCAATGGATTGTTAGAGAAGAGAAAAATAGGAAAGGGTGAGAGAGAAAACTATGAGGAGAGAAGTCTACCCACTTAAAGAAAACGTTATACACAAGATCAAAAAGATCTACGTACGACGTACAAAAGAAAATACACCATACAAATAAAGAAACAATACAATGTTCTACTCGATCAAGACTTTTAATCTTGTGGAATGACTCAATGCACAGAATGAGTCTTGGCAAACTTAAACTATATGGCTTGGCTGACATCGCACTCTTCAGTTCATGGTCTTCGATGATTCTTGCATGGCGATGCTCTCTTAACAGCTTCATGTCTTGCAGTCTTCAACGTAAAGGTTAAGAACGTGCTGACCATCTATAGAAATTATCAAGGAGAAGAGGATCTTTTTAACATTATAAAATGCTGAAGAAAGCATTAGGTAAGGAAGAATTGCTATGAAGAAGCTAAAGATAGATAGATGACCAAGATGAGGAGAGAACAAATTATTTTTCCTGTTTATAAAATAAGTTTTGAAGTCTTTCAACTAACGGCCATTCTAACTAGGTCATGACCTATAGTCGATATGGCTCTGATACCACTTCTGTCGGACCCGGGATTAATGTCCCAAATCCTCTGTGCATTTCTGAACTAGTCCCATGATCAGTAGCTAGTTCACATAGTAAACAGATATGGTAACATCCATAAATCGCACAATTATATTAATAATCAACAGAGTTTATTACAAAAGAGGCTTATAAGCCAACAATTAAGAACACAACGAAAGACGAAGAAGTAGTGGAGTCCAGCTGATCTGCCACAGTCAATCGACTAGGGTAGCGGCCTAGTTGTCAAGATCCACACCGATAGCAAGTCCTTCTCCTCTGAAATTTATTTGCATGAAGCAAATATGAGCACAACTACCGTGCTTGCAAGTTACACCCGTCAAGTAATAGATTGAATGCATGCATATAAGGGTATTTCAAAGGAAGGCTTAATATGGTTGATTTGCGCAAAAGCAATATTTGACAAGTTAAATACAATACTAAGTTCAAAAGCACAAATTTTTACAATAATTAAAATTGAGTTTTAAATGAATTGATAAAGCTAGTGTAGGCATCAACCTAACACCAACATAAAAACGGGCACCAACCCGGAGCTTCAACCCATAACTTTTCTCATGGACACCCATCCATGCCAAAACTGTTTTACAAATCATTTTGAAATCAAAACCAAAGTCTAACTTTGAGTGGCTTTGCTAGCATGTCCATGACCGTGGACACGGCTATTCGAATAGTTTTACACTCTGCAGAGGTTGTACAACTTTACCCACAAGACACGAATTCTCTAGTTTGTCCGGCATATATCTATGTCACCGTTCACTACCTTAGGTAAGCAGTCTAGAGCACGTGCCAAGGCTTTTACAATGTGCCATTCCACCGTAGTTACCCCTCGCTAAGGTTTCACCCCCTCTAGGCTCCAACCCGTCAGGTTTGTGTGGCCCCCTCTTGCGCCAGTGGGACTAACATAGGTCGTAACATGACTACCCACTGCATCTGAAGGGAACGACCACGGTGGAACATTGTAAATTAATTAGCTAGGTCCCCTACCCATACTTAGGACATGTGGTTGCACGGTGAGGCATATCCCATTATAGGCATAACAAAGGAACGCTCAGAGGCCGGTCCTTAACTGACTTGGGCGACTTTCCACAAAACCCATGGGCCTCGATCATGGAAATGACTCGATCCCGTGCATTCACATGCACCATCCAGACAACCATTTCGCCCAAGTACAAACCATCATTTTATTTCATTTTTCAAGATCATTTATATACTTTCATAACACATCAATGCTGTGAATACAATTTAAACAATAATTGAATTTTGGCTAAAATTCCCCAAATCAACGTTTTTGGTCTAAGCATGTCTTTGCAGTATTTTTCAAGAGATCCTAGTTCATACTATCGTATCAACTAGGTTTTATCTAGGGAGACAATGTATTTGATTCAATTATCAAATTTGGCCATACAAAGGATTTAGGCATATCTATGAATTTAAAACATGAATTTAAATTACTGAATATAAATAAGCATGCAATAATAATTTAAAATAGAATTTAAATAATTTAAAATAATGGGTGAAAATATGATCAAGAATGTAACTTGCCTTGCTCAATGGATTGTTCTCAAACAGCGTCAAATTCTAACTCTCCGAAGTCGTCGAAATCTATACACGAAATTAAGCCGAATTCAAACAATATTCAAATGAAGATTCAAATGAACTCTAAATTAAATAATTTTAGTTTAGTTAGCTAGATCTTGAATTTATATGAATTTAGAAATTTGAATCGATGAAATCGGAGTTCGTATGCAGGAGAACGAACCTCGGGAAGTTTTAAACCCTAAATTGGATTTTAAAAGAATTTACCAATTTATTTTCCTAAAGGAAAAATCCAGTTTATGACGTCAGCCCTCAGGGATTTGAATTTTTGGCCGATTTATTTTTAATCGGAAAACCCAGAGTCTATGACAGGTGGGCCTGCGGTCAATGGACCCGGTCCACGCTTGGTCAAAGGTTCATGGTGAACGCGGTCCACCGGAATAGTGCACGTGAGGGGTGTGGGTGAGGTGGAAGATGTGGCGCCACGTCTGTGCCGGACGGGGGCGGCGCACGGGTTCCAAGGAACCGGCGAACGGTGGCACGACGAGGGCCAACAAGGGTACCGAAAGAAAGAGGGGATCGCGAGGAGGCTAGGGCTCACCACGGTGACGAGAGGATGCGTAGCGGTGGCCGGCGACAAGGACGAAGGCGGCGGCGCTTGCGGGTCCGAGGCAGAGAAGGAGCTCCGGTGGTCTTCGGGCCGGGGGAAGGCGCGCACGAGGTTCGCCGTGAAGCGGCGATGCCGAAGAGGGGGTCGGGGTGGCCGGAGCGGGCTTGACGGCGGCGCTAGAGGGGAGATGGCTTATGTTTGCCTTGTGAGGCTGTGAACGAGAAATGGTTTATGTGGGGGAATGGCATGTTGGGGGAGGTGCATGTGGCTTTAGGCCAGGGGAGATGGCTTTGGTTGCCCTTATCCATAGCACTGTGTGTTGCTCTAATCCTTTTCCCTCTCTCCTGGAATTGTTGAGTTATAGACCCTTGGTCGAAAGGGTGGTTTGGCTACTATTTCCTTGGTTTTCCTGCGGTAGGGGTAATTCGGTATACGTGGGTGTCGGATATAAATTAACATTGGGTGATGAAATCTACTGAAGGGCTACGGTGCTGACTAACCTAGGTTAGCTTGTGTATCTTACTGATCAAGGTTCTGGCTGACTAAGGTGGGTCTGGGAATCCAGCTGAGCTTCGGCGATTTGATGGCAACCTCCTTTATTCTCTTTCTAAGTTAACACTTTTGGTTTGCTATATGTATTTTCTGGGTTTTTGGCAGACGATGGAATGTGGATTGAGGAAGGGTTCGACGAGCGGGCGATATATGGATAAGGATACAAGGAAGGCTTCGGCGGAATGCATGCAACATTTATTCTGTAATTTTAATCATTTGTTGTCATTCTTATTTGGTGATATTCTCAGAGCTGTAATTTTTATTACGTCGTTTTGATGTAATACATTCTTGTAATTAACTCTAGGCTCGTATTTAATGTTTTACCTTTGGCTTTAATGGATTGTTGTAATTGACTTTGAATGTTATAAAGATGATGTATGCTGATTTGGATGTCTGGTTGTATACTCTTGATGATGTAATTAATTCGATGATTGTATTATTGTTTTATTTCTGCTTGTAACGAATTTTTGTAAATAAACCTGAGTAGTGATATTTTACTTTCGTTTGCAATGAATCCTTGTATGTTGATCCAATGTAGAGAATTATTGCTGTTTAATTCCGAGTTTGTCTTTAATGTTTCACCTTTGATTGCAATGGATTTTCATAATTGATTCTGAGTTATACTTGATGTTACATGCTTGACTTAATAATTCAGATTGCAATCTATGTTGATGAACTCTGGAGTATATTAATATTTTGCATGACATTGCTTGGTGATGCATTCATTATTAATTTGTACTTAAAGTTTTACTTTCAATCGTACAGGGTTCTTGCAATGCATTTCTATTTTATATTAATGTTTTAATTCGGCTTGTAATGGATTCATATTGTAACTTATCTGAGAGATTGTATTTATTGTTGTAAGTCATATTTTGTTTTGATGTAACGAACTCTGGTAATAAATATGAGATCGCATTACTGCGTTATATCTGCTTGTAAATGCATTCACATAAATGACTCGGAGTTGCTCTTGGTGTTGTATTATCTTCTTGTTTTATTTTGTTATGTGAATTATTGTTGCGAACTCTGGACAACGAATTGATGTGCCTAATAATGGAGCTTTGGATACTATTGATTTGCCACTTGTTCGATTTATCAGTAGTTACTATCGAAATGAAATGTTACTTTACTGATTATTACTACTTAGGCGAATTTAAGTTACCGCATATTATTGGTTAGCGTTGTTCAAATTAATTTGAATTTTTGGGTTCATAATTCTGAGTTTGTAATGACGATGAAAATATGATTTTGTTAGGTGTTCAATGCGTTGGTAATTACTATGTTGACGAGCTTAATTTACTGTGTGATACTGTTTAACATTGTTTATCGACGCTTAACTTAAATTAATTGTTCGGGTTGTCACATCCTCCCCCCGGGAAAAATTTCGTCTCCGAAATTGTACTCTCACCTGAACAGGCTGGGGTAGGCTTCGCGTAGTGCACTTCACATTATTTTGTAGTAGTGGTGGTACTTGTATTTTATTTTGACGAGCCTTTTGTTGGTTTTACCAATTGCTTTGCTTCTTTAGCAGTCATTAAGATTATATATATTTATCTGACAGAAGTTACCCTCGGGTGAGTTGAGTTAATTCATACACAGATAAGCAAATAACACCAAGAAACAATGAGAGGCAAAAAGACCCAAATCCTACGCTATCTGAGTCTCTCGTGCTCAGTCACGCTTGAGATCTCGTTCTCAAGACCGCCCAAACCACGTGTTTGGGAATGCTCAGAGCTTGCCTTTGGGTGCGACCTACACTACCCTGGATCCACGTGCCCAGGTACGCTCGAGATCCCGTTCTCGAGACCGCCCAAATCACGTGTTTGGGACCGCTTAGAACTCATTCCTGAGTACGCCCAGGACTTCCAAGGTATCCACACATACGGGGCAGGGACACTACGCGATGGAGTGCTAGCGCCAGCGGCGTGGTATTGAATGAGGAAGGCGTGGCTGTTAGGGTTTCGAGAATTCTTCAAAAAGGATTACACCACCCCATGCCACCGCCCCTCTATATATAGCCATCTATGATGGGTATTGTACTTGAGGCCCATTAGGAACTCGTGGTCTACAAGAATTCGGATCACCATCCAAATCAAATCCTAGCCCTTTAAGTGTGTGACCCTATAGGTTCATGTGTAATCGGTTGTGACTCGGAAACTCTTTTTTGACCATGAGTCGTTAGCAGGACATAACGATTCCTGAACACACATAGAATATGTCGGATGAACCTTAATGCAATATGATCTATGACCAGGTCCTTATCACTTATGACCTATTCGTATCTAGTTACGACATGTTCGTAACTCCTTACGACCAGTTAAAACTTAATTACAACCAGTTCATATCTAGTCATGACCAGTCCATATTTAGTTACGACCTGTTTATAACTCCGTACGACTAGTTGGAACTTAATTATGACCAGTACGTGATTGTGTTCGACCTGTCTACGACCAGCTCGTATCTCCATACGACCAGTACGTATTTGGTCGAACTGAATGACCTGCTTGTGTATTCTCCCTTTGCCTCACGACATCTGGTTGAACTCCAGGTGAGATAATTTGTCATCCATGGACTGTTCAATACTTTCTCGATCAAGTGTCGAATAACTTCATGTGGTTGACACTTCGACCACTAGTGGCATGACCATGCACTTTCTTTATCCGACCACAACGAGGGGCCCAGAGACATCTATCCTGTTATGTTAGGAGGGGCAAATCCCATATCCAACCAGTCACATTCCTCCGCATGTTTTATAGCATTACCGAAAGCTACCTTTATACCTACCCAGTTACAAGTAGCGTTTGGCAACCCCTAAGAGTGCTATTACACATGTAGGAAACCATGCTGATCTCATGTTTAAGGATTATACTTCATCATTGCTTGAGACCAACTAATGACACATAGAATCATAACAATCTCAATAGTGTCTCAAGGTGGGTCTTATCCAACACCATGTTCTCTAACATGTGTCAATATTATTGGTTTGATATCTCCATATCTATGACCTGTAAAACAAAGTCATCAACCAATACATATGCTAGTCTATTCATATGTGTTCTCATATGTTTCCGACTAGGGAACGTTTAAGAATAATCATCGCAGAAATACAAAGTTTCACAATCAAGTCACATACTTGATAATAAATATTAACGATATTATTCTAGGAACAAGATAACATATTATCCAATGTTATGAACATAACAAAATATAATCATCTCTATGATTGCCTCTAGGGCATATTTCCAACAAAGTATGTGGTCCGACGCTGACTGTTCCTACCATTGTGTAGTTCAGCAAGTGTCCAAACCGGACCACTTTTGACTCACCCCCACGCCGTGCGCTGCTCTATCACACAAGAGCAGGTGCCATCCTGTAGGTATTCAATTGGAAGAGCAGTGTACTAAGCCAAGTTGGAATGACCACACCTGTGGTTGAGCGATTTCTGTGTCTGTTACTTGGCACAAGATTCTTGTCCTTACCTGTCTTATAGTGAGGCGATGGACCAACACCAACTCGTGGTTGTCCACCTCCAGGTCTCACCTTCGACTCACTTTTGTCAAGTATATTGGGTTGTCCATCCTCTTGGTCTCAACCCTCAACTCTCCACCAAAATCATTGACGGTTAGCTAATACTCCTTTTTAGGATTTCAAAACACATTGTGCGACAAAGCTAAATATTTAGTTATCATTTTATGTAACATAAACTTGTCAAGATGAATATGGCCTACAAAAAATAGGTGGGCTTGTACGTGGGGTGATATGATATATCTAATCATCATGGCATTCAAAAGTATTAATTGAATATTAAATAATTATCATAAACATGATAATGAAAGTAATAATATAAGTATATGAAATATAGGCTCAAAATGATCAATTGAATGCGACTTGCCTCCTTGCTCAAAGTCTTCTATTAATTTATCTTGTTCGGCGTTCTCCAGTGCTTGGTCATCGAAGTTGGGACCTAATGCAACATAAAATAAACCAAATAAAATATCCAAGCTCAACAAGGAATGAGCTGGGAACAACATGCAAGTAAAATAGAATTCAGAAAAGAATTGAAAGAGGAAGGTGGTGTGGTGAATGGGATTTAATGGGTGCTTGATTGGGTTAAACGGAGTTGAAAATGGGGTTCACGGGCTCGAAACAGTCGAAATGGACATATCATGTCAAAATTGGGTTCGGGTGAATAGTACTGGGCTGGATGAATAGTGTTGGGTTTGTACTGTTCATGTTAGGGTAGGGACTTCAACAGTAATGGGCTGGACTGGAACAGCGATGGGTTTGGGCTAGAATAGTATCGGGTCTCGATTAACTGTACTAGGCCATATAGTATAGCACAGTGTTGGGCCAAACCTAACATGTGGCCGGGCTCAAAGTCAAATGGGCCAGGTCAGAAGGCCCAACTTGGTGCGGCTTGAGCCGCACGGTTCCAGAGCCGGGCACACTCCCGATCCGATGAAAAACACGTCGGCGAGGCTAGCGGCGGCTCCGGTGGTTTACGGTGGTGCCGAGTGGTGCGGTGAGTACCACGGTGGCCTGAGCAACCCATTTTTGGTTTTTGGATGGGCCAAGGTGGCTCGGAGACGGGGTGGTGGCGTGAGGCCAGATCAGGGGAAGTTGGCGGTGGTGGTTCAGCGGTGGTCCAGCCAAATTGGTCAGGGCTTGAGCAATAGTGGGTGGAGGGGAACTCAAGGGTAGCAGTAGTGAAGCTTGGGAGGCACCGAGACGTCCTGGCGACTGTGACCGTAGGTGGCGCGGCGGTGGAGGACGGTGTCGGTGAGCTGGCGGCAGGGGATAGGGGTGGGAATGTTGGGGGAAAGTTTCGGGGTGGAGGGGTGGTGCCGGTGACGGGGTTGGGAGGGGAAGGGAAGGAAGGTGGCGGCGAATTGAGCTTCGGGCTCATCGGGAAAGAAAAGAGGCAGCGACAAAATTGGAGAGGAAAGTTGGCGTTGGAGAAGAAAGGAGGCGATGGAGAGGTGCAGTGGTTGTGGATGAAGAGGGAGAAGCGCTCTGGAGGGCCTTTTATAGCCTGGCAAGGCGGTGGCAGCAGTAGCTGAGCGTGGCGGCGAGATGGACGGTGCGGTGTAAATGGCGCCGGGTAGGGGCAAGGTGGCGGTATGGCGGTGGTACGGTGGCGAGCGGGACCGTGGAGCACGGCGTTGGCGCTGGCGCTCGCATTGATGGTTAGGGGAGACTGTTGGCGAGGTGGTGCGGGAGGTGGCGTTTACTGGTGCTGCCTGGTGCGACGCAGGGCGGGGTAGGCGGTTGGGGACGAAGGTCGTCGGTGTGACGCGGGGCAGAGATGAGCAAAGGTGAAGGCGGTTTTTGCGGAAGCCATTTTCGGTAGAGGAAAGCTGAATGGTGAAAAGAGGAAAGCAGGAATGGTGTGAAGTTTCCGAATTGGGAAAGATTTCAAAAACAAACCAAAATTTCAAAACCTTTTGAAAATCCAAAATTTTCGTGTTGTTTCATGAGTGTCCGCCTAGCCAAAGGTGAACTGAACAAAAATAGATTGATCCATCATGAAGTTTAGAATAATGTCTTCTTTTAGAACCAAAGGGTAGAAACCCCGGTTCCATTTTTTTACTAATGAAACGACAGAATAACAAGTCTGATTGAATCAGGTTCATTACAGCATCATGATCTCGAAGGGACATAACAAGGCATCACCATGCACTACCAGAAAACACGTATTTCCCGAGTGCCTATGTATTTCCCGAGTGTCTGAAAGAAAACACTCGGGCAGATCCTGAGTGTTTCATAGGACACTCGGGACAAGAAGTAAACACTCGGTAAAAGGAACTTTCTCGAGTGTTTCTCATAACACTCGGGAAATAATATATAATCCTGAATGCATTGGAACGCAAACACTCGGGACCTTTTTTTTCCGTCGCGCCTTTTTTTTCCGCCTGCGCTCATTTTTCTTTCCGTCGCACCTCTTTTTTTCCATCCGCGCCCCTTTTTTTCTGGCCGCACCTCTTTTCCTCTAACCCTAATCCCGCAGCCGCCTCCCCCCTCCTCCTCATTGCCGCCGCCGCCCGCCTCCTCCCCCTTCCCCGTCCTCCCAAGCGCCGCCCACCTCCTTCCTCCTCCGGCTCGGCTGGCCTCCTCTCCCAGCGCGGTGCCGCCACCGCCTACTCCCCTAGCACCACCTCCCTATGGCACCACCGCCACCTCCTGGCTCCACCCCCTCGGGGCGACCTGGGGCCAGCGCCGCCTCGGCCTATGTGGCCCGCCCACCGCCACCTCTCGGCGCCGATCGCCGCCGCTAGTCTCCCAGCTCCCCTGCGCATGTCTGACACACATGGCCTTGCTTCCTCCTTGCCGATGTCCGTCTTTCTTTGCCATTTGCCGCCGGCTCGGTCCAAGCCGCCGGCTCCTCCCGGCTCTCGCAGCTCCCCATGGCCTCCTCCTCCTTCTTGGTGCGGCAGTGGTGGCGCGCCTCGGCTCGGCTCGGCCTCTGCCCCACCACTCGCCAGGCTCGGCCTCCGCTTGGCTGCTCCCTGAGCAACACCCCCCCTTTCATTTTTGTTTTGCTTTCATTGGTATACTGATTTCCCTTTACTGATGTGGCTTACGGTTGTTTATGCATGAAGAGGCAGATGGATGTGGGTTGCTAGCTGATATGCATGGTGAATGATGTGTTGGATGCGGGCTACCACCGCCATGGTTGCTGATGTTTGCACTAAGGTGAACCCTACTCTATTCTCTCCATTTCCTCATGCTCTGTGATGCATATGTGATGAACTGAGAGATATATGTATAGATGCTAGTGTGAGATGATCTATGGGTGAATGATGAATATGTGACAAGGTTGTCTATTATCCATGTACAACTTTTCTTTTGGATCACAAGGTTATTAGATGACCAATCTGGAGATACATAAGCACTGCCAACAGAGGAGAATCCGATTCTCTTTTATCCCTTTATTGCTTGTTTCTAATTTCCCGTGTTGGATCCCCATGCTTTTATGATTGGATGAACTTCGCTTACTGACTTAATGTTGTATTGGCCACCAAGGGAATTGATGATATGTAATTGAAGGTATGTTTTCATAACTCAAGCAGAAGCGATTTATGTTACCTATTTTTAATATGTTTCTAAATATAGTTTCCAAGAAGAAACTATTTACACATTTTTGTTAAACTGAACAACTTTGCTACTGTATGACCTATTTTGCTTAGTTACTGTTACTGCTAATTTTGGTTGGGCACTGCATATAGAATTTTCTGCTCTAATTTTCTGCAATGAGGATTATTCATTGTGGTCAAATGCACATAGTGTTAAAGAGATGATGGGTTCATAAGTGTCTTTTCGTGTTCAGCATTATGGGTTCATAAGTAATCTTTTTGTTCTCTTTTAAGGCAAACATATGCTCAATTGAAATCACCTTTTGCACGAGGTTATCTTTACTATTTTCTTACATGAGCTTGATAATGCTTATCTTGAGCCTTCCTACATGAGTTTTGTTTCTGAACTGCTGTCCAGCCTTCCTACGACAATTGCCGATCTTGAGCCACACCAGATTCATACTTTTTATGAATCGGTATGTTGAACCAAACTTGAGCAAATTATAGTGGTTTCATTTGACATTTTCACTAAACAGCATTATTTTTTTGAGTATGGCATGCTGTTATTAATGTATGCCTAAAGTGAGAACATCTTTGTTTGATTTTGGGTTTCGTTTTATTGGTTGCACAAAATTGCCCTGGGTACTAATGTAATGTCATATCTGTGGTTACTCTGTAGTACTTACATTATGTTGCCATTTGTGCTCGCAGACAAACACAAGTGTTATGAGCTCGCTTGGACCACACTTTTTCCCACAAATTTCACTAATCTTCCGGACATGCTTGACAAAGGTACATGTATTTTGTTTAGCATCACACGACATGTTTTACAATATAATTGTGTTAGTATCTTCCAAAGTTAAAGCTAGGCCTGAAAAGAGCCCTTCTTTGAACTGGTCCTGCCTGGCCATAGTATGTCACTCTAGTATGGCAGTACATGATAATTTCGGGCTGGCTAGCTCTGAGGTATGATGAATCATTGGTATCTATACTGCTTTCTTTTTCATCTTGTTGCTTTACTAAATTGTATTATGTTTGCAACAGATCAGTCGAGAGGGAAACGTTGAAATTGATTGAGATTTTTGTGGACAAAGCCGAAGATCTACCACACATTGGGAAACAGTTTGTTCCTCCGATGATGGATCCTGTTCTTGGTAATTATGCGAAAATGTGCCCGTGCAAGGGAATCAAGTTCTCATCCTGCTTTGCGACAATTATAAACAAGTATGCCTACAATTTGATACCCATTTTGTGTTTTACATGAATCGAATGTGTTTTTTATTAATGTAGTTTGTAGGAATTTTCTTTTGTCGATAATTTGGGTTGTTAGTAATGCTTGTTGATCACTATTTTCATATTCTTTGTGTTCAGTTCTTTCTTGTTAAACTCATTGCATACTTGCATTTATATATCATTTCTAATGGTTGAAAATTGACTACTGGTACAAAGGTGAAATGCTTGAGGATGTGCCTCGTATATTTGAGGCTGTTTTCCAGTGTACTCTTGAGGTAGGAATACTATCTACTAAGTCATTTTTGTTACCGATCATGTTCAAGTACACATTGAGATTTTTGGTATACTGATATGTGGCACAAATGAAGTGTAGATGCAGGTGGAGGTAGGAGATGATTTGCTTGCTGCTGTTGGGTTTCCTTTCTTCCATTTTATTGATTTAAAAAGGCAGTTTATTATCTCATCTGTCAGTCATTATCTTTAAGCAAAATATAACTCTCATTGAGGTTCCTTTGTGCTTCTTGAAATATTCGTAGGACTGTATGTATGTTAAGCTTTCACCAGAGTGCTTTGACATATGAATAGATGTTATCAATATCATTGGTGTTCATACAGGTATTGGATGCGTGACATGCAGTTTGAAAAAGCATGTAGATGGACATTCCAATTTTTTTGGTTGCTATCCATGACAACCTTTTCCTCGATGTACATTAATAGTTGGGTTCTATCACTTTCTTTGAAAATTTGAGATTCTATTCTATGCCATTGAAATGTTTATATAGTAGAGGATATATACGTTTACCAAACAATTTTGCTGCTACTAATAACATCTATTGTGCAAATTTTTGCTAGCTCCATTATCCCCTGTTTTGGTTCTTTGGTCTATGTGTGTCAATATGCTTGTCAGCTTGTGCACCATGTAGCAAGCATATCATTATGTGTTACCTTTTCTTAAAATTCGACATTTGACTATAGTTATTAGTTACTCATTTGATTTCATGTTTATGAATTATGTTATGTTCGTTGCATTCTCCATTACATGCCGATTAAGCTGTAATATGTATGCCCCAGATGCTTGCAACTGCAAATGATCAGTATTCACTCATTACATGCCGATTAAAGTGTAGTGTGTAGGCCATAGAAGATTGCAAATGGGAATGATCAGTCATTCTGAAGAAATTGTCATCATGCTGAGTTGCTGATCGATACCACTATCAATTTTATTTTATCTGTTTATGTTGCATATTGATCTAACAAATGTAGAGTGTTTTATTTCTTTATATCCTGTTTCCTGATTTAAAGCAAGTTTAGGGGCTTGGTGGTACTTACTGCCTTAGTGGTAGAATTAATCTAGTCTAGGGGCAACACTTTTCATCAACAAACTTTCAGATGGACCTAAATGTCATAGTTAAGCACTTCAACTAATCAAGTTAAAATGTGAGTTTCTGAATCCAAGTGACAAAGACAAATTTGAGGACGTTTGATGAAACTCTCTTAATTTAGATAGTTGGAGAAGCTGACTCTCTAGTACTTTTCTCTTCCATGTAAACAGATATGCATCTCATTAATAACTGTTGGTAGAGCTGTAACACCCTGGCTATTCGGAAGCCAAGATGTCACATAAATAATCTAACATACAACCATAAAGCGGAAGAATTTGAACACTATCTCATCTAATGACATAAAGAGATCAACATTCAGTAGAACCATGTCATGAAAATAGTATGAATCTAAGCAATTTATATCGAAGGAATAATCAAAGATCACAAGTACTCTTGAATCAGCAAAACATAGCACTAGGTATCAATTACCATCTAAATTTATTTATTACGGTTCATCAATAACGAATGAAAGATAGAACTAATTTGTAATCTTGAACTTGAATAGGGTGAAGTGAATGAGTAGTGCGTGTCTACTCCTCCCAATCGAGCCAACATCAATGATCACCTAAAATAAACAAACAATGCAAGAATGAGTCCGAGACTCAGCAAGTACAGTGAATAAATGGAACATACAACAAACATGATCATGAAAACAACATTGAAGAATATGAATAAATCACAGAATGAATATTTGAATGAATGGAATGAATGGATTGAATGAAATGAAGGGACCACACACATGCATATACCGGTATAGCTAGTGACACACCCGTCGGTGTTCACCTAAGCCCGCATTTAACAAATGCGGGGATCCAAGCCCCGTATGAAGAACGTTTCATACGGTTGTCCCAAACTGCCCACATTGAAATGGTGGGTCTTATGTGCCCATACTGGAATTGATGGGTCTTTTTAATCCACTCCCGTGGATGAAACATGAATAATGGATGCATGGAATGGAATATGAATATTGAAAGACAACATCTCTAATCATGGAGATAACACATATGGAAAGAACATGAACATTAACTATTCTCAAGGATCATAGAAAACACAATAAGAACATCAAGCATACAACATTTTCTAATCATAAAAACATCAAAGTACTTACCTTTCGCGATGCGACGCGTTAGTAGGCAATGACAGTACTCCTAAACCTGAAGCCTCTCCACCTACACAATATATACTCGAAATAAGAACAACATGGTACAAGATACTACCATTAACGTTCTACAATACCCTCCCGAACACCTAAGAAATAGCCATAATCCCTAATCTGAAAACAGGCAACACAACCACGGAATCGAATCTGGACAGCAGAACGAAAATAACCATAACTATTGACCTGGGACTCGAAACGAGGTGAGCCCAGTTCCTAAAGAAACTTAACGAACATATCTACAACATTATAGTTGGCGAGATAATCCAATTCGGCCAAAATAAAATGCTAACAAGCAGTTGAACTCAGAAGACAGATTCTGCCCAAACGAAACGAACAGCAGTAAAGAACATAGCATAACTTTTGATCTACAACTCCGATTAGGGCGTTCTTTGACATTCTGGAAAGGTTATGAAATTTTCTAAAACAATATAGTTGGGTGGAAACCCTGAATTTGCCTCTAACATAAACATAAATTAAAAGATAAATTAACAGATCAATCTCGTCAGAATTCTGGGCAGCAAGATTGAAACTATCATAACTTTTGATCCGTATGTCGGAATTAGTTGTTCTTGGCGGCCACAGAAAGATAAAAATATTATATAAAAATCTCTAGGAGATGAACATCTCGAATTCTATGTCTAAGAACCCGAAATCGACCACGCAAGGTACTGGACAGAATTGAACATCTACCAGCAGCAAAACGATCCAACCCAATTAATCGAAATCACCTCTAATCATCAACAAATAGCAGGGAAAACACTTCCTTACCCTTGTAGACCCACGGAAAGATGATGATCAAACCTCAAAGAAGATGATCCCTTCTCTTCTCCTCCTTTCTCCCCTTTTCTTCTTCCTCCCGATGGCTGGCAGCAAGGAGCAGCAAAGGGGGCGACATGGAGGGCATGGCAGCAGGGAGGGGAGGATGTGCTACAGTAGCAGCATGCTACAGTAAAAGTGCCTAGGGTTTGGTTGCCCCCTTCTTAAACCAACTTCCCACTTGGACCAAACAACGTGGGCCGAAAGCCCATGATTATTTCTCCTCTGAAAATCTGATTTCTCTTTTTAATTCCTGTTAAATATCTTTCTCATTTCAATTAATTCTCTAATGTTAAACAGAATATTACATAACCGCTGTTGGATACTTTCTTTGTTAGGAGAAATTCGAAATTGAATAAATTCTATCTCCCGAATAATATTCTCTCTATTTGATATTCGGGGTATTACAAGAGCTTTAGTGAAAAATATTTCACATGTTGATAGGTTGCAAAAAAAAAAGATACAAGCTCAGTATTTTCTATTTGGTTTTTGCATGTTTATCTTTCGTCAGCAGGTTATTTAAAGGGAATATGTGACATTATATGCCCACTTACTACATTTTTTCTACTCGTATGATCACAACTGCAGGTTGACTATGCTTGTACTCCAGAAGAAGTGCAGCAGCATTTTAATTCTTGTGGAATTGTCAACAGAGTGACGATCCTGACTGACAAGTTTGGGCAACCAAAAGGATATGCTTATGTGGAATTTGTTGAGGTCATATGGAGCACCGTTTTTTAATCCTTATGGTTATGGGTGAGTTGGCACTTGTCTACTTAGCACCCTCGCCTCTTGGGTCTCTGAAATAAGGAGAGCCTAATTACTCTCTTTTTCTAATGCCTGTTTGTTTCTCTTAAATGCAGAGATTTCCTGTGTTCCGCCGCCACGTAGACCTTACTTTTGAAGATCTGGTTTTAATGGAGTTTGCTCACACATGACTAGTCTTCGACCTTAGCCACCCAGAGAATCCACCTCATCGCCGTGCTTCGTTATTTCATAGCTAGACACAATGTGCTCGGTTTATGCTATGTTTGTATGTTATTTCGGTGTTGACCATGTTTAAGCCACTAGCAAAGAAAGATTATGTACTATTGACTTGCAATTATAGAACACAAGATTATTAGTTACACGTTCTCTATTGGGTTGTATTGTTTTGACCTTCAGATGCATCAGTGCAAGCCAATTCCACTTAGTTTAATCTATATATGTCAATGTTGTTTAATCTATATATGTAATGATTTATGGTAATTATCTTGCAGTGGAATTATGGTTTATTTGATTGCAAAATCGGTGCAAAACTAAATTGGATCATATATACCTTGTGGAAAAGTATATTGTTTCCCGAGTGTTTAGGATGAAAACACTCGGGAAATATGGTCACGTGGCCATCCTTTTCGACGCTGTCACTCAAATTTCCCCAAGTGTTCAGGACGAAAACACTCGGGAAATATGGTCACGTGGCCATCCTTTTTGACGCTGTCACTCAAATTTCCCCGAGTGTTCAGGACTAAAACACTCAGGAACAATATACTTTTCCCAAGTGTTATTGGTCGATATACACTTGGGAAAGTATTCCGTTACGGTGGGGAAACCCGTCGTGTGAGCTAGTTTCCCGAGTGTTTTAGGTTTCCCAAGTGTAACCCAAAACACTCAGGAAATATCATTTTCCCGAGTGTAATCACTAGAACACTCGGGAAACTAGTTTGAACCCCGACTAAACTATCCTGAGTGGTTTTTCCCGATGGCCAACCTTCGGGAACTAATTTCTCGAGTGTTTTCGGGACTTTCCCGAGTGTTTCGGGCACTCGGGAACGTACTGAATTCTGGTTGTGATGCCTCCTCCCAGGACACCAAAAGGCAAAGTTGCCAACTACACAGTAATGTAACTCACTACACAATGCTCTAAAGCCCCCAATTGACATCGAAACAACATCATAATCCTCTCTTTCAGCTTCAGAGACAGTGCAATCACCTAGCATAGTCACCAACCATACCTGTCAGCCAAAATGAAGTTTTGCCGTATTTGCCAATAAGTGATATACTTGTCGGCAAATAAGATCCAAACAAAGACAAAGAAATCCATCGCAAACACGAAACAAAGACAAATTGATTTTGAAACATCTCAACAAAGAAGAACAACTCGCCCACCTTTCTCGTACCACGAGATGATCGAATTCCACATCACCAAATCCCCATCTTCATTCCATCAAACACCGGCAGTGCCTCCTCCAAAGACCCCGACTTCCCATACACATCGATCATCACATTACACACGAAGAGCTCGCGTCCCACCGTGCTTCACCGCGTAAACATGCATGACCAAAGGCGCTTCGGTCTCGAGCACGCACATCCACAGAACACTCGAGATCGCTATAGCGTCCCCAGCGACACCGCCCACCATCCTCCCGAACAGGCCCACCGCCTCGGTGCAAGCGCGTTGCGGCACAGCCCGGACACCATCGCGTTCCACGTGGCCACATCCTGCTCTGGCATTTCGTCGAACTACGGTCTACGGGAGGCGTCCGAGATGAGACCAAACCAGAGGTAGGCATGCACGGGGGAGCCGGAGACGAAGACGCCGGAGGTGGACGAGGCCGAGCCAGAGCGCGCAGGAGTGTAGCTGCGCGGCTCAGGAGGGGCCAAGGGCTGCGCGGACAAGGGCGAGAAGGTGAAGAAATTGTTGACTGTATAAGCATTTTTCGAATTACTTTAATATAGAAATATGCTAGATAAAACATGGAAAATACTCTAGCTATTTTCACAAACACAAAGCAGGTATCTATGAACACTATAGGCATACTAATTTCTAGAAAGACATAAACTAGCATATCTATCTCAGCGTTCAACACAACAACAAATAGTAAAGCAAAACAAGTAACATACCCAGATTCAGTAGAAGAAGAAGTAGCACCAGAATTTTTGATAACGTCGTTGTTCGTCATGATGTAGTGGACGTCGTGTAGTCGATGTAGAACGTAGCAGAGAGTCGTGTAGTCGTGCAGTTGATATAGAACGTAGCAGAGAGTCGTAGTTGTGCACTTGATGTAGACGTAGCAGCGAGCAGTCGCGCAAACGCTCCCCAAAAACCTTATTCACCCTCGCTCGTGCAAGCCTTCAAGGACGAAGGTTCCGGAGGCCTGCTCTCCCAGTGTGGCCGTACACGCACCTCGCTGGGATGGAGATAGCCAGAGACAACAACAAAAACAGTGGAGTTCTGTAGTGTGTAACCTTGGAGGAGAACCAAACTCTGTTCTTTAAATAGGCAGAACCAGGAAGTCCAAAGGCCAACAGTCGCCATCATGAACCAGAACTCTATTCGCCAAAAATAAAGAGACCAGAGACCAACGGTTGCCATTGATTCACAATCAATTATGAGTCAGTGCGTTTCGATTTTTGAATAGATAAAGAAAATCGTGCAAGCACTCAACACGCTGCAGACACGCACAAGCACGCATGCACGCAGACGCAAGACGGCTTCGGCTTGGCTCGGTGGCGAAAGCACGCGTGTGTTGGCTCTCTCCAATTCCACAAGAGGGCTACCACGTTCCACCTTATAAAGTGGTGTAGCTCCCCTTCATCCCTCCATGTGGGACTAAACAGTTTTAGCACATGCACATGGGCCTTTGAGATTTACTAGGAATTAATTAGAATATAAATTTGGGCCTAGCCCATATTAATTCAACAATCCCCACTGATCCCAAGGGCACATGTCAAATGCCTTGATCCACAAGATATTGTTTTAATATACTAGTGTTTTGATGGAGACCGTTAAGGTTGAACATCCACCTAGAACAAGGTTACACCTATCCACAATCGCACAATGGACTAAGCCTTGAATTGACAGCTTTGTGTGAATAAGTTTCACTTAAGTCCTTAACTGATGCTAGGTGCCAGCATCCCATGGTTGGAGCATATAAGTCATACTCCTGGCCTATTCATGAGCTTCCTAGAAATTACCCTATTTCATAGACTGTGATTAGTAGTCGGGCTCATATAGGTGTGTTCTTTCAAGACTGCTCTGTAGGACAGCATCTTTGCTTTAACAAGCCACAGAACACATTAAGATAAAAATCAACCTGCCATACAGATTTAGGAGAGAATTGCATCTCCAATGGAGTGGGTCTATAAAGGTACTCTCTTCCTAGTTAACCAATAGCTTGTTTCGCCAATCCTACTTCACAGGATCTCCGATCACATAGGATGGGTTACCACTATGGTATAACTCACATGGGCCTCAAACCCATCTCCCTCGCTGCATTGTCTATCACATTCCTTGATAAACCCTTTGTGAAGGGATCTGCTAGGTTCTTAGCAGTTTGGATATAATCCAAAGCTATTACTCTAGAGTTTCTCATTTTCCTGATAGACTTCAGTCTTCTCTTCACATGTCTTGATGATTTCATATTATCCTTAGAACTGTTCACCTTGACAATCACAGTCTGATTGTCACAGTTCATCAGAATAGCCGGTACCAGTTTTTCAACCACTGGCAAATCCATCAAGAGCTCACGAAGCCATTTGGCTTCAATAGTGGTAGTATCTAATGCTGTGAGTTCTGCTTCCATTGTTGACCTCATTAAGATGGTCTGCTTGCAAGACTTCCATGAAACAGCGCCACCTCCAAGTAAGAAGACATATCCACTTGTGGCCTTAATCTCATCGGCATCAGATATCCAGTTTGAATCGCTATAACCCTCCAGTACCCTGGGGTACCCAGTATAATGAATGCCATAGCTCATAGTACCCTTTAGATAGCGCATTACCCTCTCAAGAGCATGCCAATGATCATCTCCCAAATTGGAAACAAAACGGCTTAGTTTGCTCACAGCAAACGAGATGTCAGGCCTACTACCGCTAGCTAAATACATAAGTGAACCAATTATCTGAGAATATCTCAATTGATCTCTAGCTATTCTCCGATTCTTCCTAAGCAACACGCTAGGATCATAAGGTGTTGGAGAGGGTTTGTAGTCGCTATAACCAAAACGACTCAGAACCTTTTCCACATAATGAGATTGCAACAATGTAATCCCACCATCATCACCTCTCAACAGCTTGATATTCAAGATAACATCAGCTACTCCCAGATCTTTCATCTCAAAATTCTGAGACAAGAAATCCTTGACCTCCTTAATCACATTAAGGTTGGTCCCAAAAATCAGTATGTCATCAACATACAGACATAGAATGACTCCCTCGCCCCCACCATGGCGATAATACACACATCTGTCAGCTTCATTCACAACAAAGCCTGCAGATGTTAAAGTTTTGTCGAACTTTTCATGCCACTGCTTAGGTGTTTGTTTAAGACCATACAAAGATTTCAACAACTTGTACACCTTTCCTTCTTGACCATCTACTACAAATCCATCTGACTGATCCATGTAAATTTCCTCATCAAACTCTCCATTTAGGAAAGCCGTCTTAACGTCCATCTGATGAATGAGAAGACCATGTGAGGCAGCCAGAGATAGTAGTACTCGAATAGTGGTCAATCTAGCCACAAGTGAATAAGTATCAAAGAAATTTTCGCCTTCCTTTTGGGTATAACCCTTGGCCACAAGTCGTGCCTTGTACTTCTCGATAGTACCATCAGGCCTAAGCTTCTTTTTGAACACCCATTTACATCCTACAGGTTTACAACCATAAGGACGCTCAGTGATCTCCCAAGTTCCATTAGACATAATGGAATCCATTTCATTACGGACTGCTTCCTTCGAAAGATTCTCAGATCCGGAGAAGCGTCGCTTGAAATGGTACTTGGAGTATCATCCACAAGGTACACAATGAAATCAGGACCAAAAGATATTGCAGTCCTTTGTCTTTTACTCTTCCTTAGAGTTTCATTGTCTTCCTCCTCAGGAATTTGCTCAGGGGTTTGTTCAAAATATTCCATTGGAATGGCAGGTTCAGGAATTGTATCAGGTTCCTGACTCGATGAACTAGACATATCTTTCATCGGAAAAATATCCTCAAAGAATGTAGCATCTCAAGACTCCATAATTATACCAACATGCACGTCAGGTACTCCATATTTCACCACTAGAAATCTGTATCTAACGCTATGGTGAGCATAGCCTAGAAAAACCCAATCCACGGGTTTTGGTCCAAGCTTACGCTTTTTGGGAATTGGCACATTGACTTTCACCAAACTACCCCAAGTGCGCAAGTATGAAACTGATAGTCTTTTCTTCTCCCATTGTTCATATGGGGTTATCTCTTTATTCTTTGTGGGAATCCTATTTAGGACATGACATGAAGTCAATATAGCCTCCCTCCACCATGCTTTGGAAAGACCCGCTGTGTCTAACATGGCGTTAACCAAATCAGTTAGAGTGCGGTTCTTTCTTTCAAAGAACCCCGTTTGGTGGGGTGAATAGGGAGGCGTCCTCTCATAGATTATACCATGTTCCTCACAGAATAAATTGAACTCATTAGAAAAGTACTCGCCGCCACGATCAGACCTAACCCTTTTGATTTTCCTTTCAAGTTGGTTCTCAGCTTCTGCCTTATAGATTTTAAAGTAGTGAAGAGCTTCATATTTAGTTTTCAAAAGATACACATAGCAGAATCTAGTAGAGTCATCAATCAAAGTCATAAGATATCTCTTACCACCTTTTGTCAACACACCATTCATCTCACACAGATCTGAATGTATGAGTTCTAATGGTGCCAAGTTTCTTACCTCTGCGGCCTTATGAGGCTTACGAGGCTGCTTTGATTGCACACAAACTTGACATTTAGAACCTTTGGCAAGGGTGAATTTCGGGATTAATTCTAAACTGGCTAACCGCGTCATACAACCAAAATTTATGTGACAAAGTCATGAATGCCAAATAGTAGTCTCATTACCACTGCAAACATGGTTCACAACATTATTACACAAATCTGAAAGAGATAGGCGGAACAAGCCTCCACACACATAGCCTTTACCAACAAATTGTCCACACTTAGACACTACAAATTTATTGGATTCAAATATCAGTCTAAAGCCATCTCTACACAGAAGAGATTCGCTGACGAGATTCTTATTGATTGATGACACATGATTCACATTCTTCAGTTGCACAATCTTCCCCGAAGTAAACTTTAGATCGACCGTACCAACACCACGAACAGTGGCATGTGACCTGTTCTCCATTAGAACGGCTGAATCCCGAGTGACCTGGTAAGAAGAGAACAATAAAATATCAGCACACACATGTATATTAGCACCAGTGTCTATCCACCAATCTGTAGATTGACATACGGAAAGAACAGTAGGTAAATTACCATACCACAAGTTCCGTTTGATGAGTACCAACAACAACATTGGCAGACTTGGAATTCTGCCCTTGCTGATTCTTCCCACCCTTGCGTTGGCTGCAATCCTTGGCCCAATGACCAAGTTCGCCACACACAAAGCAAATGCCATCCTTTGTGTTCTTCTTATTCTTCTTGAAGCTTGTTGTTTGTGCACTCTTGTTCTTGCCTTTGAACTTTTGAGTTTGGCCATTCATCTTCTGCACCACATTGGCACTAGAATGTCCCTCATTAGCTCTGGTGTGTGTATCTTTTGCCCTCGCCTTCTCTTCAACATCAAGAGACCCAATGAGATTTTCAATAGAAAACTCTTGTCTCTTGTGTTTCAGAGAAGTAGCAAAATTCCTCCAAGAAGGAGGAAGCTTGGCAATAATGCCTCCTGCGACAAATTTGTCCGGTAACACACACTTGAAGTACTCAAGTTCTGTGGCCATGGATTGTATCTCATGAGCCTGTTCAACTACAGAATGGCTATCAACCATTCTATAGTCATGGTATTGCTCCATGACATACAATTCACTGCCTGCATCTGAAACCCCAAATTTGGCCTCGAGTGCATCCCACATCTCTTTTCCAGTTTTAATCACCATGTATGCATCAACTAACTTCTCACCAAGAACACTAACCACGGCACCTTTAAAAAGGTTATCAGCAGCCTCGAACACTTGCTCCTGTTTAGGAGTAAGTGTTCCTTCAGGCTTGCCGTTTGCCACATGGAAAACGTTCATGGCAGTTAGCCAAACCACCATCTTAGTGCGTCACCTCTTGTAATTCGCACCATCGAATTCAGAGGGTTTGAGCGTGACAGCAAAGCTAGTTGACAAAAAAATGCCTATGCCTAGGTTAAGGTTTTTGGATTGTTGAGTATATAAGCATTTTTCGAATTACTTTAATCCAGAAATATGCTAGATAAAACATGGAAAATACTCTAGCTATTTTCACAAACACAAAGCAGGTATCTATGAACACTATAGGCATACTAATTTCTAGAAAGACATAAACTAGCATATCTATCTCAGCGTTCAACACAACAACAAATAGTAAAGCAAAACAAGTAACATACCCAGATTCAGTAGAAGAAGAAGTAGCACCAGAATTTTTGATAACGTCGTTGTTCGTCATGATGTAGTGGACGTCGTGTAGTCGATGTAGAACATAGCAGAGAGTCGTGTAGTCGTGCAGTTGATGTAGAACGTAGCAGAGAGTCGTAGTCGTGCACTTGATGTAGACGTAGCAGCGAGCAGTCGCGTGAACGCTCCCCAAAAACCTTATTCGTCATCGCTCGTGCAAGCCTTTAAGGACGAAGGTTCCGGAGGCCTGCTCTCCCGGTGTGGCCGTACACGCACCTCGCCGAGATGGAGATAGCCAGAGACAGCAACAAAAACAGTGGAGTTCTGTAGTGTGTAACCTTGGAGAAGAACCAGACTCTGTTCTTTAAATAGGCAGAACCAGGAAGTCCAAAGGCCAACAGTCACCAGGAAGTCCAAAGGCCAACAGTCGCCAGTAAGTGCAAAGGCCAACAGTCGCTAGGAAGTCCAAAGACCAACAGTCGCCATCATGAACTAGAACTCTGTTCGCCAAAAATAAAGAGGCCAGAGACCAACAGTTGTCATTGATTCGCAATCAATTACGAGTCAGTGCGTTTCGATTTTCGAATAGATAAAGAAAATCGCTACCAAGACCCGACACACTGTCATGATGCATGCAGCGCAGCTTCGGCTCGGCGGCGGCTGCCACAGTGTTGGCTCTCTCCAATTCCACAATAGGGCTACCATGTTCCACCTTATAAAGTGGTGTAGCTCCCCTTCATCCCTCCATGTGGGACTAAACAGTTTTAGCACATGCACATGGGCCTTTGAGATTTACTAGGAATTAATTAGAATATAAATTTGGGCCTAGCCCATATTAATTCCAACAGAAATCGGGGTGGAGGGGTGAGCACAGGAGAGGAGGTGGTGGAGGAGCGGGAAGGTGAGGCGGGGGAGGGCGGCGAGGGAGAAGGCGCCGATGAGGGAGTTGGCGAGGAGGAGCGGGGGCACTGGAGGATAATGGGAAGGGGAAGGTTCCGGGTGGCGGCGTTGAGGAGAAGGCGTGAGCGCGTGCACGAGACGCAGACAGACCATGTTGGAGAAGAGAATTGAGTCACGGGCTACGAGCCTACGAGTCGGCACAGAACTTTTTTTTATGAGGGAAAAGAGAAGAACACATTATTTACTATCACTACCTCTTTTTAAATAGTAAAGATAAATTGTCTGATTTGTTTTTTTTTAATTGTAACTCATTTTTTTTTGTCTTTGAATTTGTTTGAGATGTAGGCGTCTGATTCTATATAGACCCAATGATTTAGCTTATACTTAAGAAAACATAAGTCAGCTTAGGAATAGACATCTCCAACGTCAATGTACATAGCCCCATCAGAATAACACATTGCCTACTACAGTATAAGCATCGTAACCATCGAAGAAAGCGATATGCATGATTGCGTCAGCTTCTTAAGTCTGATGGCGAAAAAGACGGCAAATATATTCAGGGTCGCAGCGAACTTGAAGGCTCGTGATGGCGCGAACTTGAAGGCTCGTGATGGCGCCATGCACGGGCTGTACTGAACCATTCCACACGACACGTTGGGTGTAACTCCTCCCACCAAAGCCCACCCAACCACTTTTTACACCGGTCGTTTCGCAAATATCGCCGCTTCTATTTTCATCAAGGACGATATTAGTCTCTTGATTTTGATGGGAATAGAAGAAATTTTCCATGCAAACATATATAATCGATGGCGTTGAAAATAGCATGCCGTAGAGAAATCTTCGGAAGAAATAAAAATTTGGCGACTATCGTAATCAGTTCACTGTATGGGACATCGGTCCTGTGGCTAACGGCCACGGTACTAGAATCGAGTCACGGGCGTGTGCACGGGACGCAGACGGAACGTGTTGGAGAAGAGAATCGAGTCACGGGCCTACGAGTCAGCATACAACTTTTTTTGTGAGGGAAAAGAGAAGAACACATTATTTACTACCACTAGTCTTTTTAAATAGTAAAGGTAAGTTGTCTGATTTGTTTTTTTAACTCTTTTTTTTTTGTGTTTGAATTTGTTTGAGATGTGTAGGGCGTCTGATTCTATATAGACCCAATGATTTTGAAAATATAGCTTATACTTAAAGAAAACATAAGTCAGCTTAGGAATAGCCATCTCCTACGTCAATGCACGTAGCCCACTAGAATAACACATTGCCTACTACAGTATAAGCATCGTAACCATCGAAGAAAGCGATGCATGATTGCGTCAGCTTCTCAAGTCTGATGGCGAAAAGACAGCAAATATATTCAGGGTCGCAGCGAACTTGAAGGCTCGTGATGGCGCGAACTTGAAGGCTCGTGATGGCGCGAGGCACGGGCTGTACTGAACCATTCCACACGACACGTTCGGTGTAACTCCTCCCACCAAAGCCCAACCCAACCACTTTTTACACCGGTCGTTTCGCAAATATCGCCGCTTCTATTTTCATCAAGGACGATTTTAGTCTCTTGATTTTGATGGGAATAGAAGAAATTTTCCATGCAAACATAATCGATGGCGTTGAAAATAGCATGCCGTAGAGAAATCTTCGGAAGAAATAAAAATTTGGCGACTATCGTAATCAGTTCACTGTATGGGAATCATGTATACGTGAGACCTTTGGGCAAGCGTACTTTAATTATCAGATTGCTTCAGGGAGTAGCTGCTTGCTATGCTGCAAGGCATAATAATATTTTCGGAAGAGAAGATGCGTCGGTTGCACCAGACAAATCCAGAAGAGCCAGATAAGAGAAATCATAAGTGGCTAGTCCAACCGATATGACACATCGCTCCTGTGCCTAACGGCCACGGCACTAGATTTTGATTATCTGATATCTCAGTTATTAAGACTACTAAAAAAATCACCCGTGCATTTGCGCGGGCTGTTTTGGCTGGCCTGGCGGGCCGACGTGGGCCGGAGGCGTGACGTCTGTTAGCGAACTCGTAGCAAACACACCTGGCGGAATCGGTTGGTCGCGCGGCGCGATTCAACGGCGCACACGTTCTGGGCGACGTGGAGCTCTCCGGCCGAGCCTTCCCAGCGGATGCAGTGCCTCGGATCGTGCGGCGCGGAGGTGAGGGCGGCACGATCGGACGGCTCGCGTATTCCAGTCGGCGTAGAGGGCTCGGGGGAGCTCCCTTTCTTCGGTCCTTTAAGTATAGTAATAATGATGATAATCAATCGCACCGTTCCAGAAAAAAAGGATGAGATGAATCGTAACTTGTCTACACTCGTACTCACCGATGCTTGCAGTTTTGCGCTGTGACAGATTTGACCGATCCACCAATTAGGGAATTATCAGTGTTAAGTAAGCTACTGGCTGGCTGTTTTTGAGCCTCTGATTGCGAAGAAAAATATGTAGTTAACATGTGAATGGATTCTCTTGTCCTCCGGTGTGAGGTTTACTACGAGGCACTGTACAACAGAAGATGCGAACGACATGTTATATCTCTGCACCGCATCGCAGTTTATAATAAAATCTTGCCATGTCCTTTGCAAAGGGCGGCTAGCCCTTCTTTGCCTGGAGCAGATTACTACTGCTCCTAATGAAACTATCTTCTTGTCGCTGTCTATGGACTCGTGCATCTGTCTCGCTGCCTGGCAGTACCAATCACCACGGGTTGCATCTCAACTAGAAACCTGCGCGCGCCACAAACATACGTGATACTACTTGATAATCACAGAAGCTATACTTATAGATTTTGTTTCTACTTTATAATCATATGTAGTGTTTAATAATTCTAGCAGCACTTAAAAAGGATGCTAATCAATATTGTTTTGAACATCAGGCTGGAAGTGATGTTAGACCATTTTTGTATCTTCAAACCTCACCAGTCGGTATACTTACGAGCAGAAACGAAAGGTACAACATTCTTATTATTTCGTAGAACATACCTAACTTGCTCACACGAAGATTTTCTAGTTCTACTTGAGTCATTTTAGCATAATCCTCTCCATTTTGTGTTGCTATATCTTCTTATCAATTATCACAACAGCCTACCCATCCTCACAGGAATTACCATAAGAATCATCATTTTCGATGGATTTCTAAAGTTGCAACATACTTTCTGTAAGCTGATATGTGCGGAGAAACCTGTACAATCAGAAGCTTTCAGAATGTCATACCAATAGGGCATCATGCAAGATAACAGGAAAACTTTCGTGTCTCTTATCATTTGTGCTCGGAAAATTTTCAATGATGGCTTAGTACTGTAGAAGAGGTTCTGGACACATAATCCTTGTCTTCTTCTAAGCTCCGGTAGAAGCGTGCTTGCTTGCATTTTAGATGCAAGGAAGAAAGACGACCATTTGAAAGGGCACCATCTGCTTCACCCAAGCCTGAGGTAAAAACACAACTTGTAGGGTACATTTTCAAAAGGAAAAAGAGTAAATATTATATTAGAATTGTTTTTACAGAACCAAACCTTGCAAAATTATGAGTACGAAAGAATTGAACAAGTATCGATTGATCTAATCGAACTGGCTTCAACGCCTGGTTAGCAGGAACTTTTAACTCATCCACCACAACAGCTGGCCACATTGCATGACCTGTTAAAGCAAATCAGACCCATTAGATAAGACAGATTTATTTTAGGTAACTGAGAAAAGTGAGCAGCACTTACAAATGGAAGCATTTCGGATCAATGAAAAAAAAAGATGGCAAATCAATCACATCACTGAATGCAAGCATTTCAGTATTTCATAGAAAGTAAAATTCATGCTCCTTGGTTTAGTTTAGGAAGAGACAGGAAAATAGGAAATAAATAGGCTTTGAAAGAACAAAAAACTTAAAAGGTTATCTAAAGTACAAGTGACCAAGGAACAAAATAATATCGGGTAATTAAAGAGAAGGTCATCAAAACATCAAAGAAAAACTCAAAGGTAACCCGGGCTTTAATATTTGGAAACATTTTCTGCAAGAGTCATAGTGAAATCATCTGACACATGTGGTGTAGCTCAAAAGATAAAATGACTTAATACAAAACTTCCTTCAGCACTAGAACTGATCAAATATCGTGTGGCCAAAATCATAGGAATCTGTACTGTCAGTAATGGCAAAAAAAAACTTCTAATGACATGCTACAGAATAAACCTAAAAGCCCATCCACATCAAATTCACAGTTAATCGAGTGAAACATCAGCAATCAGAAGTGGAAAACACAAGAGTAGGAGCACCTAGATCAAGACCTTGGTAACCATGGAAACTGATAGCAAGTGCAAGAAACTCCTCACATGTTTGGCTGCAGGAGACAATGAAACCCGAAATTGCCTACAAAGGTCTTGTTGCTGCCTTAAGACCCTTGTCCTTCTTTGTCTTGTTCATCCAAGTGCGTCTGGACATGGCATGCAAAAAAATGGTAAGAGAGAGTCATTTCTAGCAGGCGAGCTAAAGTTAAAATTGTACATAAGATTCCTTCATAAAATAAAAAGAAAATGACACCATCAATAGCAAAAAAAACATGAACTGTTCAGGTCACTACTACAAAACAGGCTATAGTAGACGCCCCATCACAGACGGTTCCTTTGGAACCGCTCGTGTTAATCTGTCCGATCTGGCCAAGTAATCAGAAGTTTATCACAGACGGTTCTTAATTAGAACATGCTGTGATAATTAATTATCACGCATACTTTGTTAATAGAACCGCTACTACTACGTAAATACTAATATCGACGCCGATCACGCATTTGTTCATCGAAACCGCTCAGTATAAACACAATCTCGGATGGTTTTGTTTACCCACCGCTCGTGTTATTTTTCGCGCTAAAAACCGTGCGTGAAGAGGTCATATCATAGGCGATTCATGTTTAGAACCGTCGTGAAGTATCACGAGGCGGTTCGACCAAAACCGCCTCGTGATATTACCGAATATCACGCACAATTTTAATCGAATCGCTCGTGATACTTCACGACGGTTCTAAACATGAACCATCTGTGATATGACCTCTTCACAGACGGTTTTTGTTAAAAACCGTCCGTGATAATTAACTCATCACAGACGGTGCAGTGTACATATATAGCTCCCCGGCCAACAGAGTCTTCTTGATCTCCATCTCTGGCGCTACGGTAACCACAGGAGATCTCCAAGCCCGGTGAGTCCATCGCCACTCCGTGCCCGGTTTGAGTATCGCCTCACCTCACTGAGCCCGCTCGTGTGGTCCATTTCAGCTATTGTCGCGGAGAAGCTTGCCGCCGTCGCCTCTGTTCATCGATCGACGACCAGCCACCTTGGACCTTCCTCAACTTCATTGACACCTTCCTCGTGATCGAGGTGAGCTATTGGAGCATAAGCATCCTTTAATTTGAGTAGTTTTAGGCGTTTACACTGAAATCACTAGTTTCAGGCGCCGCCACGGGACATCACCGTCGGTTTGCCTCAGGCGACCTTAGGGCCCCGAGCCACAACTATTAGCAATGCGATGTCACCCTAAGCCCAATTTGAGCTTCAAATCCTACTGTTTTTAATCATTTAGTTAATAAACTAACGAGTCTATGACATGTGGGACCGCTATAGATTTTATAAATAAAATCATGAAATAAAAAATAAGTCACTGACAAGTAGGGCTCACATGTAAGTTAATAAAATCCGAAAAAATGTAAAAATAAAAAAAGCGTAATTAAGCCTCAGAAAATACGCTTTCGAAGTCACCCTTTTATTTATTTTTAGGGTTTTCAATACGAACCGTGTGATGGACCGAAGCTAGATGTACGCTGAGAACTGTGTGAGTGAAGAGTACATTAATGGCGTGTCTGCTTTTACAAGAGCTGCCGAGGAGGATATGTTGAATAAGGGGGCGAAATATATGTCTTGTCCATGCATTGATCATGCGAGAATCAAGATGTTTAACAATGAGCGAGATCGAAGCACACTTGATTCAAGGGTTTCAAAAGGGTTATACATGTTGGACCATCCACATGAAGAGCATATTATACAGAAGTCAACGATATGCATATTATACAGAAGTCAACGATATGCCGCCGGATGATGTCGATTGTGGTTCCAATTCGGATAGGCTGCACGATGACAATCTAGATCAGATGCTTCGCGATGTAGAAGGGAACTGTGATGAGAGGGAGTATGTTCAATTTTGGGGCTTGATGCAGGACTCGGAGAAACCTTTGTTCCCGGGCTGCAAGCCGGAATACACAAGGTTGTCATCCGTGCTTAAACTGCTGAAATTGAAGGCAAGCAACGGTTGGTCCAACAAGAGTTTCACGGGGCTGTTAGGTCTCTTAGTGGACATGCTTCTAGAGGGAAACGAGTTGCCCAAAACCACCTACAAAGCCAAGAAGGTTCTTTGTCCATTGGGAATGGAAGTAGAAAGAATACATGCATGTCCGAACGACTGTATCCTCTACCGTAACGAGTATACAAACATGCATGTATGTCCGGTGTGCAACACATCCCGATACAAGCGTAAGAATCAATCAGATGACGACGAGGGAATCGAGGTGAAGAAAGGACCTCCTGCTAAGGTGGCGTGGTATCTTCCTGTAATTCCCCGTTTGAAGCGGTTTTTTGCGAACCCAAAGAATGCAAAACCGCTGTATTGGCACTCAGAGGAGCGTAAGAATGACGGAAAAGCTAAGACACCCTGCTGATTCCGCCCAGTGGAGAAACATCGATAGGAGGTTTGTAGACTTCAGTGCGGAACCGAGGAATATAAGGTTTGGATTGAGTACAGATGGAATGAATCCTTTCGGTAACATGAGCAGCCGACATAGCACTTGGCCCGTGACGCTCTGTATCTACAACCTTCCTCCTTGGTTGTGTATGAAGCGGAAGTATATTTTGTTGTCGATACTTATCCAAGGGCCGAAGCAACCTGGGAATGGTATTGATGTGTACCTAGCACCATTGATGGAAGATTTAAAAAAACTGTGGATTGAAGGGGTACATGTATGGGATGCGTACAAACGAGAGAACTTTACTTTACGTTCCTTGTTGTTCTGCACCATAAATGATTATCCTGCCCTTGCTAATCTGTCGGGCTAGAGTACAAAAAGGGCCAAAGCTTGTACTCACTGCTTAGATGATACCGAGAGTGTGTGGCTGAATCACTCGCGCAAAACTGTGTACATGCGTCATCGTAGGTTCCTTCGGAGGGCTCACCCATACTGCAGGATGAAGAAACAATTCGACGGAGAGAAGGAGGACAGTTCAGCTCCAAGGCATTTAAGCGGAAAAGAGATCTATGATATGGTTAAGGATTTAGATGTTGTGCTCGGAAAGGGATGTAAATCGAGGACCCGTAAGAAGAACATGTGGAAGAAGAGATCAATATTTTGGGACTTACCTTATTGGGAGCACCTAGAAGTTCGCCCTTGGCATCGACGTCATGCACGAGAGAAGAATGTATGTGATAGCTTGATTGGTCTCTTACTGAACATTCGTGACAAAACAAAGGATGGTGTCGACGTACGGCTTGACTTGGTTGATATGGACATCAGACCTGAGTTAGCACCAACAAAGACCGATCAAGGACGAACGTACCTTCCCCCTGCTTGTTACACTCTGTCCAAGGCCGAGAGAACCGAACTGTGCCGGTGCTTGCATGTTGTGAAAGTTCCGTCCGGTTACTCTGCCAACATGAAGAAACTTGTTTCGATGGAAGATTTGAAGTTAAATGGCATGAAGTCTCATGATTGTCATGTGTTGATGACACAAATGCTCCCTGTTGCAATTAAAAGTATTTTGCCGATCAAGGTCCGAGAGACAATCATGAGGCTGTGTTATTTCTTTAACACAATTGCTTAGAAGGTCATCGATCCCGAAGGACTAGATGCTCTGCAGAACGAGGTGCTGACGAATCTATGTGATCTTGAGATGTATTTCCCTCCGTTGTTTTTCGATATCATGGTCCATCTCATTGTTCATATTGTGAGGGAGATAAAGATGTGCGGGCCCGTGTTCCTACGTAGCATGTACCCGTTCGAGAGGTTCATGGGAATTCTCAAGTCCTATGTACGGAATCGATCTCGGCCAGAGGGCAGCATCGTCGAAGGTTATGCAACCAAAGAGATCATTAAGTTCTGCATCGATTACATGGCTCAGGTCGAACCGATAGGTGTGCCTCGATCTCGCCATGAGGGGAGGCTCGAGGGTATCGGGACCATCGAAAGGAAAGCAATCACTCCAGATATGGATGCATATGCTCAAGCCCATTTCACGGTCTTGCAACACATGACTGAAGTGTCCCCGTATATCGACCAGCACAAGGACGCGCTTCGGCAACAGAATCCGGTGCGGCCGGATGTTTGGATCACGAGACAACACAACAAACGGTTCAACCAATGGTTGAAGGAGCAACTTGCTAGGAGCTCGTCAAGTGATATGCTGACATGGTTGGCAAAGGGGCCAACATTTACAGTTGTAACATGGCGAGGATACGACATAAATGGGTATACATTCTATACGCAGCTCGTGGATATAAAAAGCACTAACGAACAGCGGTGTCCGTGATAGATGCATTCAAGACCGATGGGTGAGGAGCTCCTACTATGGGCAAATAGAGGAGATATGGGAGCTCGACTCGTGCTTTTCAAGATCCCCTATTTCGTGCCGTTGGGTCCATCTCCCACAGTGAAGGTCGACAAGCACGGCGTCACTACCGTGGACCTCGAACGATGTCGGATACAAAGACGAACCATTCGTACTGGCTAACTAAGTTATTCAAGTCTTCTATGTTACTGACCCGGCAAATAAGAAGCGCCACGTAGTTCTTCATGGAAAAGGGAGGATTGTCGGAGTTGAGAATGTAGTGGACAAGGAAGAATACAATCAATTTGACGAGTTGCCTCCTTTCGGAAACAGCATAAGGGTCGAGGAAGAAGAACGTGACAAAACTAGTGAAGAATCTAGGCCCGCCATTATGTGTTAATGGAGTTTTGGTTATTAATGACAAATCTATTTTTGAGACTAACACTCTTATTGATATATCTATTGTTTAGTCTCAGCTTGGATATAAAAGGAAAAATCCAAACAGGTATGCATTCATTTTGATAAATCTAATTGTGAGACTAACATGTTTATTGATATACATATTGCTTAGTCTCAAATTGGATATAAAGGTGAAAATCAAAGAAGTATGCATTCTACATTATATTTCTATATATTGTTGCATTCCTCGGATCCAAAATATAGGATGAATTCCACCAAAAGTCTAACTTGAATATGTGCATATATTCTTATTACACATTTGTGTATGCACACCTTTAGGGGGAGTTCACACTATGTTTTGTGGTTTCATTAGTATTGATCCATATTTCCGTTTCCACATATATTAAGGATCTTTACTTTGAAACATATCCTTGAGTATATATAACTTGTGTAGTTAATATATTCATATGAATATATGAGACTTGTGTAGCTCATACATGCTCATATATCCTTTGAGTATATACAACTTGTGTAGTTCATATATACTCATACCAATCTACATTCAATTATTTGTAATTGAAGTGGTTGTCATCAATTACCAAAGAGGGAAAGATTGTGGTATCTTATCCCACCATTATGAGTTAATGGTATGTTGTGGTAATTAATGACAATCACATTGTGGAACTAACATTTTCCATGAGTTGGATGAATAGGTTGTGTTCCATGAGGATGGAGACTTTGGATGACATCATGAGTTGATTGTCATCAAGTCAAGACTCGGGATGAAGGAAATTATCATGTGTTGATGATGTTCAAGTCAAGTTACCGAAGTGAAGAAAAACATCATGTGTTGATGATATTGAAGAGCTTGGAGTAAAGGATGCATCATGTGTTGATGTGTATCAAGTTCAAGAAGATGAGATGATCATGAGTTGATCATCAAGTCAAAAGAAGACCCATCATGTGTTGATGGAAGTCAAGTAAAGGGTGCATCATGTGTTGATGCATATCAAGACTCGGGGATGAGGGATGTCATCATGTGTTGATGAGCGTCAAGTCAAGATCCCGAAGCAAAACTTCATCATGTGTTGATAAAGGTCAAGTGAAGAACTCATCATTTGTTGATGAGCATTCAAGTCAAGAACCCGGACTTGAAGTGAGGATGTGCGTCATCAAGCTTCAAGTGGTTGCTCAAGGCAAAGGTATGACTAGCTAGGGCTAAGGATGTGTTCCTAGTCTTTTACCGGTCTCGGTGTTTGGTTGGGAGACCGGATTGCTAGTATAGGTTTGCCGTACTATTAAGAGGGGTCTTGTCTAGTAGCTTGAGTCTCATCATGTGTTGATTGCTCAATCTTGCTTGCTCTAGCTCTCCGTGGCATGATGCTATTATTTGCGAATGTGTTTTGCAAATAGCCGAGGCTCATGCATTTAATCCTTGTAGCATGTGACTATACTTTGCAAATGTGTTTTGCAAATGGTTGAAGTCCATGTACCTACTCTTTGTGGCATGATCTAAGTTTGCAAATGTGTTTTGCAAATTGTTGTGTTTCATGCATTTTCCCTTGGCATGGTCTAAGATTGATTGTTGCTAATACTTTGGACTTAGACCATGGTAGTGGCTCTTTGGAGTTGTGCTTTTTGATTTGATAAAATGTGTTTGAGATCAAATCAAATAGGTGGGTTGTGTAGCCCTCTGAATAAGCTTTCCATAGAGTCCAAGATCACTCAATTCCGACATCGGAGTCAAAAGTTATGACCGTTTTTCCGAGTGTCTCCTGTGCTGAAATCCAGGGCCGGACTGACCGCCCACATGCCTGCGGACTGACCGCCCACATGCCTGCGGACTGACCGCCCTTGTAAGGCCGGTCAACATTTTCCAGAGGGCATATTTTTCGGTTTTCTTGCACCCGGAAGGCCCGGACTGACTGGGGGTCCGGTCAATCCGGACCCTGTGAGGGCGGACTGACCGGGAAATTGCATCTAACGGCTATTTTTATAGCCACAGATCAGAGGCCGGACCGACCGCCCTATGCTCAAGATCGACCGGGTTTCCCCGATTTTCAGCAGATTCTCCTCCAACGGCTAGTTTTTGTGTGTGGGCTATAAATACTCACCTTGGCCGGTTGGAGGGCAACTTTTGGCATCCCATTTCACTCTCTTGAGCTAGGTTGAGCTTCTCCTCTCCATTGTGCATGTGTTGCACCTTGTGAGCAAGGAGAGAGGTCTCTAGTTGCATGTGTTGCATTTAGAGGTGGATTTCGTATCCACTTGAGCTTGTGCATTCGTTGCACGTGGTGAGAGTCAAGCAAGAGGCTTGGCTTATTACTCTTGGTGTTTGCCGACACCTAGACGGCGTGGAGGCGTCGTGGACCGGTGATCTTCTCAAGAAGCTTGTGAGAAGGCCGGCGTGTTGTGAAGGTTGAGCTCACCTACCCGAGCGGAAAGAGCTACCACTAGTGGAATCGAGGTGTTTGGCTTAATTTGTGGAGCCGGTCCAATTAGTTTGGGCTTACCTCAATGTGGATTAGGGGAGACCGGCAAGTCTCCGATCACCACGGTAAAACATCGCCGTGTCAATTGTGGTTTGCATTCTTGTGATTTACATATTGCAATTTATATTCCTTGTATTAAATTGCTTATTTATTGTGTATGAATGCTTGCTTGTTTTGTGCTATTCATATTGCTAATTGAATTGATTACAAGTCATATGCTTAATTGTTACTCTTATCATTAGACTTGTATTGTTGGTGCACTTAGGTGAACCTAGTTGATTTAGGCTTTAATTGTGCAAAACCGTATTTGTATTAGCTTCCGCATTAGAAATCGGTTTTAGCCAAAGAAGTTTTTAAAACGCCTATTCACCCCCCTCTAGTCGGCCTCCTCGATCTTACAACTAGCTACATATGCGTCGATCATCATGAAGGGCTAATTTTTAAAGATTAATTGAACAATGTGTGTATATATATGTACGTTCTGATGAATGGTTAATTTTAGTTCATTTGAGTTAATTAATTGATTTGTACTGTGAAATGGATGTGATTGTTTCTCAAATGAATGTGAATTGGATGTATATACATGTACTTGTTGTCTTTTCTGCTTGTTTCAGAGGGCATGGCTAGCATTTCCTGAGGTTAGCCAATAAACAGAACTAGATTAACCAATACAAAATAATATCACAGACGGTTTGAACTACAAACCGTCTGTGATAATATATCACAGACGGTTGTTTATTGGAACCGTCTGTGATACACACATATCACAGACGGTTGTTGATTGGAACCATCTGTGATACAAACATATCACAGATGGTTGTTTATTGGAACCGTCTATGATACATCACATATCACAGACGGTTCTACATTAGAACCGTCTGTGATGTCCATCCCTATTTATATTCGGACTCTAGCTAGGGTTTGCCGCGCCTGCCACTCTCAAACGATTAAGTTTCTCAACTCCTCGCTCCCTCCTCCTCCAAGCCCATCGCCGCTGCCTCCTCGAGCCCGGCGCGACTCCTCCCGATCCGTCGACGCCAGATCCTCCTCCATCCGTGCCTCCCCGAGCCCATCTGCACCTCCCGCCTGAGCCCGCCTCCTCCCCTCCCGAGCCCAGTAGCGCCTCCCTTCGGCGTCGCCTGCTTTGCTCGTCTTGCTCCTGCTCGTCCTTCTCCTCGCCCAAAGATAACCAATGCTAAGTTGCCGACCCCGACGCCCCTTTCCCTAACTATTTCTATCAATAATCTGTCATGGCCCCTCATGATAATTGTACTTGTTTTAGGAATTTGTATTTGTTCTAGTCGATTATTCATATGGTATTTGTTTTGATCTCGCTCTTGGAATATATTGCAATGTGGTGTGGTGGGCTTGAGATGAATGCTCTGTGATGATAATAGTCTTGTACTGAAATTGTTTTGATAATCTGGTTTGAACTTGAGCTCTAATTGGAATGCTTACTCTACATCTGATAGCAATATCAAAATGTTAAATCTTAGCTTTATGCTGATTTATTTGTTCACATGATGTTCTATTTCTTGTGAAGATGTCTTCTGCTCATTCTTCATCATCGCCGCCTCATGTGTCTGATGTTGCACCATCCTCTGGAATATCCAACCGCGGTAGAAGAAGAGGAATATCGAAAAAGCCCGTGGGCCGATTTACCATCACGGAGGTCGATCAGTCTGGGACCCCTATCAATCCTCGCCAAGCAGTGTCCGCATTCCGGTGAATGGTCGGAATAGTTGCACGGGAACGGGTCAACGTCACCTACGATTCGTGGAAGGAGGTGCCCAAACTACTGATAACTGTTGTGCTGATGGAAATTCTCAAATCGTTCGAGATCCCGGCAGAACACCTGGACTCCGTGCGACGACACGCGTTGCTACAGGCGTGAAAAGCGTGGAAGAACTTCAAGAGCATGCTTGTCAAGAACTATCTAGAGAAGGATCTGAGACCCTTCCACAAGTATCCATTCTTGGAAGAGTCATGGGCCAAGTTTGTGGTGAAGAAGACGACAGATGAATTTAGGAGTGAAAGTGCGGCACACACGACCCTCGGGCAAAAACAAGCACCCCACGGACTCGGCTTTGGCGGCTGGTATGCGGGTAAAATCCCGATATGGACGGATCAGGACCAGCAGGCAAGCTGTTCAAATGTCTCCCCGCTATTTCCTGAGATCACTGATGTGCGCACCCGACAGTGGTTATTTTGGAGGTTACATACTGGGCCTATGGGGGAAGTCTCCTTTCCAAACCCCGCAGACCAGGAAGTGTCCCAGTGCCTGGTAAGATATCGAACTACCTAGTTTGTAATTACTCCATAACTTCGTAGGAAGTGAAATGACATGTGGGGCTATTGCAGGTAACGTTGAGTGTACAATCTTCCCAAGGCTCATTCCAGGCAGACAGGGAGAAAGATATACTCTTCACGGCCCTAGGAAACAATGAGCATCCGGGTCGCACGAGAGGCGCTGGTGTTTATGTTACATGGCAAAAATGGTTCCAAGCGGACTCCGGATCGTACCGGAGTAGGAAGAGAGCCAAAGCCGAGCGCAATGCAAAGCTACGAAAGGAGATTCGTGCATCCCTCAGAGATGAGCTCACTGAAAAAAATCATAGATGAGGTCATTGAATCCCTCAGAGAGGAGATTCGTGCATACCAGCGAAAGCAGATGGAGACCTTTGAGGAAAGGATTAGGGAATTGCAACTCCCAAATCAGTTGCAAGCCCTCGCCTCTCTTGTGCTAGCCACCCCAAACTTTCGTAGTCAGACGTCCAACCCTAACCCTACCCCAATAGGTGACGGTAGATTTCCCATCGATGACATCCAGGTAATAATTATTATCTCTGGAATGCTCGATCCATTGATAGGCTTGTTTGAGTAGCTAATTTTGTATCGTTATGTACGTAGGTGGCTATGAAGTGCAAGCTCCAAGTGAGATATGTCTCTGTTGCCCTAGATACTGCTTGGGGCAAGGTGTATCCATCCGTGTCGGGGCTTTGGTGCAGTGCAAATCTAGCGCGGGTTTATAAAAGTGAATGTGGGCGGTGTTTGTGCCAATTTCGAGGTCATCTGCTGAAAATTCCCCCAAGCAGCGAGGTCATGACTCTAGGGCAAGCTTGTTGGAATATTCATCCAATGGCCCAAGGAGGACATCTGCTCGAGCTACTTGCTCGGTGTCAACTTCACGGAATGTCTGCCAGCAGTATCAAGTCCACGGACTGGATCGCACCGGCTACTCCTTGACACGGCAAGGGCCTGCTGCATCACATGCATCTACACCTCGTGCTCAGTTGACTCTTGTGAAGTCGACCTATACAAAGCGAGACAGCAAGGGTAAATCGAAGACGATCGACTCCTGTCCTAATATCCCCTTCTTGCCGTTGGCCCAGAAATTCGTGCTAGGCGAGCCGTTGGTCGAGAGGTTAGACAGTCCTACCCTAGGACCGGATTGCACGGCATTGCATACATGGTACATGGAACAGTCCAACAAGCCGGTTGATCAACGACGCTCGGGTTTCACCGTCAAGTTCAAGGAGGATCATTTTAACCACGTGCATCAAGACGTTGTCTTCACGGTGACCTTCGACGACTTGTTCTGTCTCTTCAACCTCGACGAGCTCGACGTCTCACTCATACGATGCTGGACACTGTAAGTGTGTACAATCACGGTCAATGTTCGTGTAATACCGATAGATGTTATATATAACTCCTTGCTTTTGTATATAGATACATGTTCTCTGAAGCTGAAAGAAGGAAATCACCGGTAGGTTTCCTCGACCCACACATTGTCTCCGAGCAAGGCATCACGACGAATGCAAGATTCGTCGAGAATTACATTATAGATTTTTCCATAGCTCGCCGCAACAAGGAATTCATATTTTTGCCCTACAACCAGAAGTAAGTGTTGCACTACTGGCTATACTTGTTGATTTGTACTTTATAAGCAACACGAACTTAGGTTTAATGACCATGCTGACATACCTGTGTAGCTTCCACTGGATTCTAATTGTAATTATACCAAAACAGAAATGGGTAATATACCTAGATTCCCTATAGAGGGCCACTCACAACTTCACAGTTATCCGGAATTTAATCATGAGGTAAACACATTTCCTCCATAGAAACTCTATTGTAGTCTTTCCTTCCTTTGCAATGGCTAAGGCTAACATCTTGGAGTCACGTAGGGTGTTCAACGTGTTACATGCTAGGGGATAGAATATCAGGGGAAAGATGCTGTCACATGATCAAAAATTCCCGGTACTCGCTAGCTAGTACACATTAATCCTATATAACACTTCGTAGTAATACCTCTCAAACTAACCAATTCTATTTTTGCAGTGCCACCAGCAGCCGCCGGGCCACAACGTCTGTGAATACTATGTTTGCCACAACATGCAACTACTCATCGGTTCCGCGATCACCAATGATCCTCAGGTTTGTCAATCTTGTAACAATTATTTCATATATACTTACCAATTTATATAAGCACGAATTTAATCTTCCTATCGACAGGTAGTGATCATTGAAGAAACTGCGTTGGAACAGAGCGAGCTCATAAAAGTTCGATCACACCTTGCGTCATTCCTGAACAGTCAGGTCATAAATCCAGATGGGAGTTTCCACAGTGTAGATTGAACTTAATTGGGATAGATTGAACTTAATGGTACATGTGTGTAAAATGTACATTAATGGTTAATTTTAGTTAATTGATTTGTGAATTGGATGTGCTTGTTTCTGAAATGAATGCGAATTTTATGTGCTTGCTTCTGAAATGAATGCAAATTGGATGTGCTTGTTTCAGAGGGCATGGCTAGCATTTCCTGAGGCTAGCCAATAAACAGAAATAGATTTAGCAATGCAAAAGAATATCACAGACGGTCTATAGATGCAATCGCTGCGTGATAGTCGACTATCACGATGGTGCAGTAGATGCAACCGTCTATGATAGTCGACTATCACAACGATGCGTAGATGAAACCGTCGTCATAGTGGACTATCACGAGCGATTTCATCTGAGACATCGTGCAGCGATAGTCGACTATCCTGACGCATTTGCATCTCTACTGCATCGCTCTGTGATACTCGATTATCACGAGCGGTTTGTAGATAAAACCGCTCGATATTATATATTACGAGCGGTTCAAAAACCGTGCGTGATGACCTCATGCATTCTTGACCCATAAACTCGCATACTCACGAAACCGTATGTGATGGCGTTTTTGAACCGTCTGTAAAGGCTTTTTCTGTAGTAGTGCGTCTGTGATAATTCACAGACGGTTTGTTATAAGAACTGTCTGTGATAATGCAGCTCATCACAGACAGTTCTCATAACAAACCGTCTGTGAATTATCACAGACGGTTCTTAATTAGAACCATTTGTGATAATTAGACATCACAAACGGTTGGTGGTTGGAACCGTCTGTGATAAATTCGATTCCGCTCCCGCGCGCTGCGTCTCTTCATCTCGCATGCCAACGTCTCTTCGTCTCACACGGCAACGTTACGCAGCGTCTCTTCGTCTCGCGCGCCGGTTACTGCTGTTTTATAAGACCGATCATCCTCCACCGAAGATGAAACCTCCCATCGCTTCTTCGTCTCACGGTATTGAATACATACGAATGACTACGGCGAGGACCAAGGCGATGAGGTCAGTGATCGCCTTTGCTCTTCTTCCTCACGATGTCGTTGTTGACATCGTCGGCCGCGTGGCCGCGAGCTCTCCTCAGCCCATGGCGGACCTATGTAGCCTACGAGCCACGTACGTACATATTTATACTTACAAAAATACGTTGGTACTACTATTTATTCTAACGTCTTGAATTCTGTACGTACGTATATTGGAGTTGCAAGGCCATGTACAACGCGTGCAAGGACGGTGCCGCGGGGAGGCGTGTGGCGCTGGAGCGGGAGGAGGTGATGAAGTGGTTGGACAATGGGTGCTACATCACCGTCATCAACCACCTTGCCGACGCCAGCAACCCGGAGGCCTGCTTCATTGTCGGCCTCCCGCTTGTCTTTAGGCACCAGGCCATGCATTGTGGCCTTGTGTGCCTCGAACAGGCGGCCGTCGCCGGCCACAAGGCTGCGGCCTATGTGCTCGACCTCCTTCTCTACATGGCCGACGAGTCGCGCGACGTTGGGAAGCACTACATTAGCCAGGTCGAGGGCGAGCCGGGCGGTGGAGGGTGCGAGACGGCCAAGAGGACCAACCGGGAGTGCAGGCGGTGCCGGAGGCTCGCTGCGGGCGCGGTCCAGGAGGCGTCGTGGAAGATGGACGAGCCGCTGGGCCGGGTGTGGGCGTTGTCAGAGGACGGCCACCGGTGCACGAGCATCGACTATGGCATGATAGAAGGGTGGGACGACTACATCATCTTCTGCAGCGATGACTGTAGGATTAGGCATGAGTATGCAAAATTCTTTGCACAGGTGTTGAACTTCTTGCCGTAAAATTAGCGGTTTATGTATGTGAATTTGCATTTATCTATACAAAATCTTATGATCATCATCTGGAAATAATTTAATTAAATAATATAATATTTATCAATAATTAATATATTTTTTCTAAATTTTTGGACCCTATTTCAACCCATAGAAAATTCAAACTCAAATCAATAACCTAAGTTGGAATTGAAATTAAATTAAGCAAATAATTCACCAACAGTGGGTTTTCGAATTTTATTTGAGAACTACAAAACATGCTATAGTAGACGCCCCATTCAGGGTGCAAGCGGGCCTTTGCCGCTACTTTGCCACGCCGCAGCCTCTCTGCCGACTACCGCATTATTCTTGCCTCTGCCGCCAATTTATCACGAGGTTATCACGAGCGGTTCCATAATAAAACCGTCAGTGATAAGGAATCCTGAGCGGTTCTATTGAAACCGCTGCGTGATATGAGTTTATCACGAGCGGTTACGTTAAAGAACCATCGTGATACGTTATATCACGAGCGGTTCCATAATAGAACCGTCTGTGATATATCCTAGACGGTTTCCTACTAGAACCGTCTGTGGTATGGAACGTATCACAGACGGTTATTTAATAGAAGCTATGCTCGTGATAGCCTTTTTATAAGGAGGGAACCACTAGGGTTTTGCTCTTACTCGTCACTTCCTCTCCCGCGCCCCTTAGGCTCTCACGCACTCGTTCGCCTCCTCTAGGGCTCGCCCGTTCACCGCCGACTACAACCTTGGCACCTTCGACCTCGGCGCCGCCGCCCCCGACCTCGGCGCCTCCGACACCGCCGCCCCGACCTCGGCGCCTCGACACCACCGCCTCCGACCTCAGCGCCTCCGACACCGCCGCCTCCGACCTCAGCGCCGCCGCCCCCGACATTGCTTCTTCCCTCCACGCGTCGGCTCCAGCACCTCCTCCAGTACTCCCTCGCACCTCCTCTGGTATACCACTCTACTCGCTCTATCCCACTCCCTCCCTTGCTCTGTGATGGGTTCTGTTGATGCAATTGCAAAGTGGTGGGTTCTGTTAATAGCTCAATGATGATTGTTGCCATATTATGAGATTGAATAGTTAACTAGAATCAGACTTTAGCTTATTTAGAATTGCTTACTTTTGTTATTTTATTTAGAATAGTTAACTAGAATTTTGGCATAATGGCTTAGATGGCAAAGACTATTATGTGTCGGGCTCGATGAAGTAGGCTCGGGCAAAAGATTTGTATCACTAGTTTCTATCTATACAAAGATCACAAGAGAAGCTGGTGGATTAAGGAGTGTTAGGAGTGTTAGAATAGGAGCAGGGAGGCGGCAAACCCTACAGGATTAAACCTTTGCTTAGCATTTCCTTCGTCGATCCTGACACACTTGAGTGTACCTTTGTTTTATGCCAGTCCTCCACGGCATAAAACAAATGGTACACTCCAGTGTGTCGGCCTCGATGAAGTAGGCTCAGGCAAAGATAGGCTCAGACAAAAGATTTGTATCACTAGTTTCTATTTATACAAAGATCACAAGAGAAGCTGGTGGATTAAGGAGTGTTAGGAGTGTTAGAATAGGAGTAGGGAGGCGGTGAGCCCTACAGGATTAAACCTTTGCTTAGCATTTCCTTCGTCGATCCTGACACACTTGAGTGTACCTTTGTTTTATGCCAGTCCTCCACGGCATAAAACAAATGGTACACTCCAAAGTCGTCTGCCTCGATAAGTAGGCTTCAGCGAAGATAGTCTCGGCAAAAGATTTGTATCACTAGTTTCTATCTATACAAAGATCACAAGAGAAGCTGGTGGATTAAGGAGTGTTAGGAGTGTTAGAATAGGAGGCAGGAGGCGGCGAGCCCTACAGGATTAAACCTTTGCTTAGCATTTCCTTCGTCGATCCTGACACACTTGAGTGTACCTTTGTTTTATGCCAGTCCAGTGTGTCGGCCTCAATGAAGTAGGCTCGGGCAAAGTTTTACTTGATTCTATTTTGTTTCTATGTCTTCATTAAAGGTGAAACACAGCCTACGTCGTCGATCCTGACACACTTAATTGTTTCATATTTATGCTGGAATTAATTATGATTATTTGCTAATATTGCACATGTTGAGCATATTATTAAGTTTAAATGTATATGTTAATTTGGGACACTTGCAATCCATTTTATTGCATATGTAACTTATATAGATAGCAAGTAAGCGAGATGGCAGAGGCACCATCTTCGCCGCCGTCACCGACGCCGCAGATGAAAGAGGCGCCGACAAGGCCGCCATCACCGACGCCGCAGATAGAAGAGGCGCCGACGAGGCCGCCGTCACCGTCGACGATAATGACACAAAAGTGAGATGGCAGAGGACAATCGAAAATGCCTACGGGCCGACTGGTCATCACGGAGGTCAGTGACTTTGGGGTCCCTCTGAGTCCCAAGAGATCAGCGGCAAGATTCCGGACCATCTACGGGATACTTGGAAGGGAACGGGTCCCTATCACCACACCAAGGTGGAAGGACCTAACGAAACAAGCGAAAGGCGCGCTGTGGACAGAACTTCAGAGAAGTTCACTATTCCAGAAGCAGACATGGCACGCGTGCGACGGATGGCGATGCTCACGATGGATAAATCGTGGAGGACCTTCAAGAGCATTCTTGTCACGAAGTACGTGAACACGGGTCAGACGCCCTTCGTGAAGTATGGATTCTTAAAGCGGGAAGCATGGGACGCCTTTGTGGCTATGAAGACGACGACCGAATTTAAGGAGAAAAGTGCGGCGCTAAAGCTCTCGGACACGAAACACTCACCAAGACAGACTCGGCACGGCCTGGTGCGCGAGTAAATCGAGGAATGGGCGGCGGAGGAGGAGAACCCTTTCACGATGTCACAGACCGCGTTCGCTAGCCCGTTAAGCGAGGGCAAAAGTCTCGTCTTGGGCAGATCTCTTTCACAAACCCGCAGACCGGGAAGTGTCCCAGCGTGTGGTAAATATGTCGAACTACCTAGTTGTTAATAAGTCCATAACTTCATAGTGTCTATAATAACATGATGACCTCTTGCAGCGTGAATTGTCTGCCCAATCTTCCGAAGGCTCCTTCCAAGCAGACTGGGAGAAGGATATACTATCTACGGCCCTGGGAAACAAGGAGCACACGGGTCGCACGCGAGGCCTTGGGGTTAACGTACCTTGGAGTCATGGATTCGCAAATGACTACTGCACGTATAGGAGTAGGAAGAGATCCAAGGCCGAGTACGATGACCGGTTGGTACAGATGATTACGGACAAATTTGAAGGAAAGCTAGCAGCATTGCAGGATCAAATGAATCAACTCCTGAGCTAGTCGCAGTCGCAAGCCGCCCCTATTAATTTGGGAGCCAGTCCTGCTCGACATCGGAGTAGCGTCGCGTCCACGCATAATTCTGAACATGACGACGTCCAATTACCGATAGACGACATCAAGGTAATGTACATCTATGGAATGCACCAAAGATAGACCTATAGGACGCCTTAGCTAATTGTGTATAATTTTGTAGGAGCCGACAGCCTGCAAGCTCCAACTGAGGTTAGTTGGGTCAATTTCTATTGTGGCTGGGCGGGGGATGGTGCATCCATACCAGGAAGGGGCAGTGCAGCACGGTGTCCAGATGGCGCAGGGTTACGCCAGGGTGGAGGTGGACAAGGTACATGAACATTTATTGCCCGTCCTGCTGCATATTTGCCCGAACGAAGAGATCACAACACTAGGGGATGTCGTGCACAGTTTTATCTAGTGGCCCAAGAAGGACATCGTCCTAGACCCAGCAGTGCCGCGATCTCAACACGACCATTCCTCTCCAATGGGACCCTCGATGACTCCACCTCATATTTTGCCTCAGAAGGCCACCTTATCGGTTCCCGTGGAGAAGATGCCGAAGGAACAAGAAAAGCGTGCCGCCGTATCGGGTCCCGAGTTGTCTTGTAGGAAGATGCTGCCAATCCTTAAGGCCAAATCGAAATCGACGAACGTTAAGGCGCCTCCCAAGTCCGGGAAGTCCGGGATATCCGGGAACTACATCATCGAAAAACCGTTCTACTCCGACGCAGTATTAGGGCGCACTGGATATGCTTGTCAGTCTTTGCATGCCTGGTACTTGCAGAAGACCAAAAAGGAGGGGTGCGATACTGGAATCACCATCAGATATGAGCATAAGCATTTCTTCAACGGGACGAACCACTTCGTCGTGGGCTTCAACGACTTATATGACCTATTCAACCTCGTTGGCCTCGACGCCTCGCTTCTACGATGTTGGACACTGTAAGTGCATACAATCAAGTTCTGCATTCACGTAATACCGATAATTATCACAACTCATTGCTTGTGTATAGATACATGTGGAAAAATGTCCAGGAATGGAAAGAACCGGAGGGTTTCCTCGATCCATATGTGGTATCGTTACAAACCATCCAAACAGACTCGTCCTTCGTCGAGAAATACATAACGGCGGCATTGCTTGCTCAGCAGAACATGAAGTACATAGTGGTGCCCTACAACAAGGGGTAAGTGTCACCACTTGCTCTACAAATTTTATTTGTACTTTATACGCAGCACGAACTTAGGTTTAATGACTATAGTGACATACATGAGTAGGTACCACTGGATCCTTTTAGTCATTATACCAAGGAGGAACCATGTGATATACCTTGATTCCGTAATCCGCAGCGACCACAAGTTCAGCATTCCCCTTTGTGATTTCACATATATTTACCAAATCACGAAGAACCATTACCAAAAAACTATCCTCCTGCAACAGAACCACAAAACCCATTTAGGATTAGTAAAACATTGATTCCTCCAAAAGCATCTACCAAGGACAAAAAAAAAGAAACAGAGTAACAGTGTACATACCTGCTCCTCAACCATAGAACCAGATATTGATCATATGGCCCAGCAGATAGTACTGAGGTAATTCCAACTCCAGTTTCCTCCATTTAATTGTTCACTCAGTTTCTTCAACATCTGAAATTCCAAAAGAAACACACTTAAGATCTGCTTCAAATTCACAAAAGGCAATAAATAGAAAAGACAAATTGTGCAACAAATATATAAAGAAAAATAGATATGTTTAGTGGCTCCACGGCTGCACAGAATGAACATTTCAAATAACTAAAATACCAACTACAAACATCATATGCCACTGTTAAGCTTAAATACTCCTGTTTATTACAAGTTTCATTAATGTTTCAGCCAGGCCTTATGCCATCTAAACATGGAACAAGTGCATTGGATACCACATACTGTGAGAAACCTTACTACATTGTAATATTTATTGAATGCATTTCTTAAAATATAAAGAAGTATCTGTGTATGAGACATACATGCTGCTCTATATCCTCATGATTGAGATGAGACAAATAGATCAGTGTTTCCCTCATGATCTGGCATAATTTAAGAAAGGGGGCTTTACATCAGTTTGAAGATTACACAGGCGATAAAGCTCAGAGCATGTGAAAGACATGGGAAAAAATGGACAACAGCTCAGCATTCCGCTACTAACCTTATACTGGACAAGAACATCATTGTCTTTCATTGTTTCACGTACAATATTGCCATTTTCATCTTCCACGATCAATGCTTCCTAGGGCTTTGCCATCGGACAAATCACCAACATTAGAAATTTTCATAGTGAATCTGAATAAAGCTGCCTCCTCTGCTGAATAGCTGTACTAGTACCATCAACAACTACAGGAATCATCTGAGCCTACAGGTTAAGCATAGATGTAATGAGTCAAAGGATTTAGAACCTAATTAGAAAAAGAAGAGAACTTTAGAAAGCAAGAAACAAATAGAGAACGAAATGCAGCCCTTGTATGAAAACAACTCACAAAAAAGGAAGATTTTTTTGGAAGAATGCATATATTACAAAGTTGGCTATATAAAAGTCATTGAAAACATCATCTAGGTAGCATTTCCATAGGTAAACAAAAAAAACTAAAACCACCTGAAGTCCCATCATGCTTACAACTGCAGGCTCCATTTGATTGTGTGCTTCAAATAGCTGTAAACCAAATACATTCTAGTAACCCAAACACACCTGTAAATTGACCAACGTTATAAGATATGAAATCACAATCAAATTCTGCAACATATCCTGAATCTAGTTCTAACATCCCAACCTTGAAAACCTTAGTGTAATCAACATATGAGATTCCAATGAGGTACTCAATACCCGTAAGTAATGCACTCTGTTTTTTGTAGATATCTCCAAGATACACATGTTTTTTCGCAAGCATCACAAAAGGAAGGGATCGAGACCATATGGAGATCTAGTTATTCTTTTGTATATCATTTTATTACTCATTAGCATTTCTCTATTAATTTATTGTAGTGTTTAATATGACAAGCGAATGAAGGCTAACGACATAACAATTTATTTTTGTCATAGCTGGAACATGGTATCAAAAGAGCATGTTAGTTAGTTACAACTTTCGAATGTTTTATGAATCAAAATGAAAAATAGTATTGTCTCCAAAGAGCGGGTTCGTTAGTTCTGACTTTCACAACCAAAGACAGATACATTCCTCCATCGGTTGCTTCATTGTTGTCTCGACAAAGACCGTAAGTAGATTACAGTAAATGAGATAAATATGAGAGGAACAGATTTGGGAAAATCCTCCATGTCACTAACCAAACATCGACACAAACAGAGATATTTGCCCAATTCACCCCCAAAATTACCATGAAATTCTATCTCATGTCCTCATCAAAGTTGCAGATCCAGTTAAGAATAACAATAACAATGCATGTGAAGAAACAAAAATGACATGGATCAAACCCGATTCCCTCAAGATCACATGGAAAATGCAGCAAAAGCAAATTATTGTCAGGACTTGCAATCAAAAGACTCTCGATAGCATTCAGAAACCGAAATTAGAGATGAGATGACAGAAACTAAGATGCGAAGAGGAGAACAGGAGATGAGGCGGCTAGGGTTTTCCTTATCAATAATATTCGATATCCTCTTACAAGCCACAGCTAGCCTTTATATAGCTCAGCTGATCAAGCTGCATTAGCGTAAATGTTCTTAACTACAACTTCTAAATGATAAACAGTGCATTAACAGTTGGTTGCTGCTACAATGTCTACTTCATTGCTTCAAGACCGTTGGATCACCATAACTCTTCATCCAAAGGCCCTCGTACTCCTTCACAGAATACCACTTCATCAAGTTGAAGTCGGCAATGTTCCTTCGGTTTTGCAGACTAGACTCTGAAGCTTTCTTCTTCTTCAATCTTACGGCTACAACTCCTGACAACTTCTCCCCCCTTCAAAACATTCTTGTCTCAAGAAAGGAAAACATGAAAGATCCTCGATATGAAATCCACATCTTCCCATGTAGCAGCTTCCGTCGGTAAATTAGTCCATTTAATCAACCACTGTATCACTGGCTTGTTGTTTTTAGGCACCATCCTTCTCTCTAGAATTGTTGATGGGTAAACCTTAATATTTCCTTCATTGTCGACTAATGGACGCTCTAGACTAGGAATTACTCTGGGCCCTATGTGTTTCTTGAGCTGGCTAACATGAAACATTGGATGCAAGTGACAACCTTCCGGCAAAAGTAGTCTATAAGCAACTTTGCCAATCTTCTCTAACACCCAGAAAGGACCATAAAATCTGGGATGTAGCTTCAAAGATCTATGGATACTGAGTAAAGTATGTCTATAAGGTTGGGTCTTTAAGTAGACCATATCTCCAACAGAGAACTCTCTCTCTTGACCATATCTCCAACAGAGAACTCTCTCTCTTTTCTCTTCTGATTAGCATATTTGCTCATCCTCTCTTGTGCCCTCATCAAATTTTCCTTAATAACCTGGTTGGCTAGTTGTCTTCTCTGCATTAGTCCCTTCACTTCTTCACTTGCATCATCAAGTAATATTACCTTAGTGAACATAGCGGGAGGAAAACTATAAAGGGCTTGGAATGGTGTAATTTCTAGACTAGTATGGTAACTTGTGTTATACCACCACTCTGCTAGAGTCAACCAATTTTTCCATTTCCTTGGGCTAGCAAAGGTCATGCATCTTAGATAACATTCAAGACATTGATTTACCCTTTCGGTTTGTCCATCACTTTGGGGGTGGTATGCAGTGCTAAACCTCAATTTGACATTCAAAGACTTGAACAATTCTTGCCAAAGTGGCTGGTGAATATCCTGTCCCTATCTGATACAATCACTGATGGCAGTCCATGCAACTTATATACATTATCTAGGAACTTGTGGGCTACTTGATGGACTGTAAAAGGATGACTCATTGGTATGAAATGAGAATATTTAGTAAATCTATCCACAACTACTAAAATTACCTCCTTTCCTTCTGATCTTGACAAACCTTCAATGAAATCCATGGATATATTGGTCCATGCTCTGTTAGGGACAGGGAGAGGCTGTAATAACCCTGGGTAAGGTTTATGTTCAGATTTATTCTTTTGACAAGTAGGACATTCCTTGACAAAATGAATTACATCTTGCTTCATCCCCTTCCAGTGAAATATGAGTTTTATCCTCTGAAGTGTTGCCCTCTCCTCAGAATGACCTCTTAAGGATGAATCATGGCATGACAAAATGAGTTGCTTCCTTAACTCAGGATTTTTTTTCCAACTACCACCTTGTTCTTGTACCTCAAAATACCACCCTTTAAGGTATAGTTGTGCTCAGCATTTGGGTCTATACTTAACTTAGTGATCAATTCTTTACAAAATTCATCCTGGTCATAACTAGTCATAACTTCAGTGATCCACACTGGTATAACTACAGAGATAACACCCAATTGCTCCAATTTACCACATTTTGACAAGGCATCAGTAGCCCTATTCTCCTTTCCCTTTTTGTACTCTACTCTATAATTGTATCCCATCAGTTTGACTAACAATTTGTGCTGAATTCCTTCATTCAATTTTTGCTCTTCAATATATCGCAAGCTTTGATGATCTGTCCTTATTATCAATTGAGACCCAGCAAAATAATTGTAACATCCCGAAACTTATGATGTGTATTTCAAATGTTATAAAATGGGGATGAATTAAAACTTTTGATGCCTCATGATATCATTTGAAATCTTCTAGGGTTTTTCCCTAGTATTTTCTATTTCCAACAACACAATGTTTTTCTTAATGGAAATAGTCAATCTTTAAAACTCTTTGATCAAATGTTTTAATCATGCTATGGAAATATTTTTCCTATCATCTTGAGCATCCAAGTAACCTCTCTGCAAAATCTTATAATTTTTAGATTTTGTTTGCTATTTCAAATGGGCTAGTCAAACCTATTTGAATTCTGGTCAAACCCTAGCTCAGCAACTTGTGGATTTTCTGGAGATTAATGCAGTGCATAAAAACTCTTGGAAAAATTACACAAGCTTGTTCACTTATCCAGAAAGCTCCCATAAAAATTTCATAAGTTTTGGAGTTTGGGAACTATCTCCAGAAATTCTCTAATCTTCTCAGCTTTTTAAACCAAACTTAAAATCACTATTCATCGGGCTCGGACCGAGCCCGACTCGCACCTAAACCTAACCTGGCTCAGCCCAACCGCATCGCCATGAGTCGCATGCAACCGTTGGATGGGGATCAACGGTCACCAATGCGCACCGCCGGCTGGGTTTAAATCGCGCGTGTTGTCGATCGTTGGATCGTAATCCAACGGCTCGCATCGCCCGTTCCGCCGAGGTCGCGCTTCGCGCCGAAGTCGCTGCGCCAGGGCCCGAATCGACTTCTTCTTCCTCCTCGCGTCACGTCGCGCGAGCTCGAGCGCCACGCGCCCGCGCCACTCTACATGCTGCCGTCTTCACGCCGTGACGCACCGCCTCCTCGACCAATCCCACGGCTCCGTTAGCTCACGCCGCGTCCACCTCGGTCCTCACCCGAGGATAATACTACCTCGGTGCCTCTTTCTCCTTCACTTCTCCTCTAGGGCCGAGGAGAGGAGGTGTACTCTTTCGATTCTTCGGTAAATGTCCTTCCACCGAGACCCTCTCAACCTACCTTGGATGCCTTTTCCGTTTTGCTCATTCGAGCCCTTGTCTTTGCTTGTAGGACCGGGGAACGCGTGCTCCTTGGCCCAGAGCACGCCTCCTCGAGGACACCTAGTGGTCTTCTTCTCTGCTGGTGAGTCCTTGCTCCATCATCTGCGTCACCTTGCGTCCCTCTGTGTGAGGAAGGTTTCCCCAACTAATTTCATCTATCTCCCACAGAGCTCTGGGATTTCAAATTTTCCCCATTCTTGGCATGAGCTCACCTTCTTCCCGGCGACATTCGGGTGAGTTGTTGGTCGATTTCTCGCATTTGAGCACTCGGGTGGACTCACTTGAACTCTCCTAACCACCCTTTTCTCCCCTTTTCAGCCCGAGCTACCTTATCCTCGGGAGCTCAACGCCGCCGTCACCATCGTCGTCGTCGAGCCAACTCCGAGCCTCCCCATCCCTCTGCTGGCCTAAGGTAGTTTGCTTAAGCTCGATAGCTGCTTTGGCACCCGCTCGCTTGGCCTCGCGGAGCTCCTTTTCTTATTTGCGCTGTTGCCGTAGTCTTCGCCGCCACCCATCCCCGGCGTGCCGTCGCTACTGGCCGCCGTAGAGGACCTCGCCACCACCTCGGGGTGCGCCTCGTTAATCTTGATGTTGGCTTTGGCCCTTGGTCGGCTGCCATGGCCTGCAGCCTTGTAAGCGCACATGCCGGCCAAGCGAACGCTGATGGTTGTCAGACGTCTTAAGAAATATCTTATGCGGCATCATTAGTCTTAATGATAGGATGATTAGCTTTAAGTTTGTCTTAGCCATTTTTTTTAGTCTATTACATGTGGGGCCAGGTGCTTAAAGTTAGGGTTAATGTCGGGTTAGCTCTGAGAATGGCAGGTGGGCCTGGGAGTTTAGTGTAGTGGTGAGCCCATGGACCCTGTCTATGACTCTCGGTCCATGCACTATGCATGTGGACCGTGTCAATGACAGGCGGGTCCCACTTGTCAGGTTAATTAGAAATCCTTTGGAAAATCAGATTTGGCACTGTTGTTGTGACCCCACTGGTCAGTGGCTAGGGCTAGAATATCGTGGGTATAAAAAGTATTGCATGGTATTATAAATTTCCGAAATGTCTTATTTGCAAACTGAAAATTGTTTAAACTTCAAAATTGCATAAGTAATTCATTATAGCTCCAAATTGGATGATTCAAATTTTGTTAGCTTCATTTTTACATGTACTTTAATACAAAATGGTTAGATTCATGTTTCTGTTCAGAAAACATTTTTGGTAAAATTACTTTATGATTAGTATTATTGATGCACTAAAATTGCCCTAACTTTGAAAATGCATAAGTATTTCTCTGTAAATCCAAAAAGTGCAAACTAAATTTTGTTAGAATCCTCTGTTACTGTAGTTTATTGTAAAATAGATTATCAACTTGGTACTGTTGCTGAAAATCTCTTTATGCATGTAACTAAAGTACTACTTTCACAACTTAGAAAAATCGTAGAAAAATCATCTTAGCTCCAAATGAGGTGAATCCAATTCCATTGTTCATCTCAAGGGGAGCTCTGCACGCCATAAAAATTTCAAGTGCACCACTGTTCTGAAAATTTTCGTCAAATAATTTAATTACATGAATAGTAACTTTTCCTATTTCTAAAGCTGAGCAGAATTGTTTTGATCATATCTTTTGCATCAAGAATCCTAATCGATTGATTCTTGTTGCTAAATTCATGATAAATCCTTATCTTGCTGCTGTTAAATTTTCAAGTCATTTGGAGAAAGTTGGCTGTTGAGTCTTTTTGGTTTCTTTGTTCTTATCGGTTCTTTTTCGCTCTTTCGTTAGGTTTCGACATTTGTGGTAATCCCGAGAGTGACCCTCAGCAACAAATTGAGCAACAGCAGCCAGGCAAGCAGTTTGATCATGCTTAAGTCCTATTACTTTCATATCTAATACTTTGTTTCAACGGTATGTATGCATGCTCTTGTGTCAAAGTAATTTTCCCGATTAGAGGTAGTTATTCCTAATGCATGGTTGCCTCTAAATTGTCATCCCCTGCCACAAAACATAAGTTATTAACATCGCTGGTGAATTAGAGCCCGGCGATTTAATTATGCTCTTTATTGTCTTCGGCGTCATGCTTAGAAATGCTTAGCTATCAGTAGTTGGGCGGTTATCGACTTAGTCGGTAACCTTGATCACACAAATCATTTTTTACTATTTGATCAGCACCTTGTGCTAAATTGTTGAAAACTAAAAAGTGCAAATAAAATGATTCATACTTGGGCAAGTGGTTGAATGGTGGTATATCGGGTTTGTGTATGTCTTGCCCAAGTAAATTAAGGACCGAGTTACTTGCGCCACTGTTCGAGCAATTTGCGTGCTAACCACACGAGGACATATGGGACCCTCTTGGCTAAGTACTTTGGGAGGTGTTAATTGGGGGTCGCAGTGGTTAAAACTGTTTTTGTAAGGAAAGAACACCCATGATTCTTTGCTGCCGGGCGATGTCTCCTACCTTCGGGTTGTCGCGACTCTTAATTAACATCGCTCATTGGAAATGCCTCGTAGGACTTAGCCTTGCCGGCATACCAAAGGTAGTGTGCTAAATCTAGTGGCATAAGAGGCGATCGGCGTGTGGGTACATTGGTACACCCCTGCAGGGTTAAAACTATTCGAATAGCCTTGTCCTAGGTTATGGACACGCTTGGACACGCCCCGTGAGAACTAGACTACAACATTTAATTAAAACTTGATGTGGGTGGTATGAACAGGGAGTTCATGCTATTTGTTGTGGTGGCTATTGGGTTAGTCACTTCCAGGATGTTTTGTTACCTTTATTAGTTAGTATATCGCTGTTTTTATGAAATAAATTCAGATTGTAAAGTTGCTTTCAATCTATTATATTATTGCAAATGAAAACTTGCTTTATGCTAAATTGTGTCTAGAGCCTGCTCCACTTACATAAAGCTTGCATGTAGCTAAATATCGGTCTGTTATCTCACACGTCGATCTTGCGAGTACAATAAACAATTTATTGTACTCATTTGCTTTGCTCTAAATTAAATTGTTGCGAGAGGAGGAAGTGGAACCCCAGAGTTACACTTTTGTGAGTTGTGTCACATAGCCGTTCGGGACGACTAGCTTGGCGTGCTTGGATTGGTTGCCTTGTGGGTTATGGCACACTAATCGGCTTTTGTTATTGCCATCTTATGGCCTTTTGTTTCATTGCTATGATAACTCTTTAGTTGAATTTGGCGGTCGGCCCGTTTGTAATAACTATATCTTGTATGTCTTTTGGTTTGTTATGTCGTATTTTGGATTCTATGTGATTGAATGGAATTGATGCTTGATTTTTGTATGGGGTATGTGTACTACATTCAGGAAGTACATATCTTGAGAATCGTGATATTTGATTTGTAATGCTTAAATCATCTTTATGGTTAGGTATTACAAGTTAAATACCGGGTTCTCACAAAAGTTGGTATCGAGCCATGCTAATCATAAAGCCACTAACTTAGTCGTCATTTAGGATATTTTGAAAAACTTAGTTTCAAAATGTCAAATGGTTTATAAAAACTTAGGTAAGTTCTCAGATTTTACTCCTTACCTATCTTAGTTTGCTCCTCTCACCTTGTTCTAGTTAAGTTTTAAAAAGATGTTTCCTCTTATCTCCCTTCCAAAGATAGTTGTTACCGTTTAATATCGGTTTTGGGAATCAATGAGTGTTTTAAAATTGAAGTGTTGGCTGTCTTTTAGAGGAGATTAGAAGCTTTTGGAGTTGGAAAATTCAGCTTGGGGCTTAGATATAAAATCTGGACAGCAAGTACAAGTTTTGGACAGCAAGCACCTAGTTCTTCGTTAGGGCTGGAAATGAGAGGATAATTCAACTAAAACTTGTTGGGTTTAAAAGGGTAAGATGTGATATAAGATAGCTAACGTCTAACGCACCCTTAGAGGGTTTTTACCATGGTTTTTAGATGCAATAAGACTTGAGATGCGTTCTGAAATTTTCTTCTCAAAACGATTACTTGTTCATTCAATACAAGTTAGTCGTACTGAGAAGTTGAATCTTGTGTCTTGTAAGCTTTGCTTTGGATCTTATGTCTTTTTGCAATTGTTTGGAGTTCCTTTCCTTGCTGGTTACATGGTGGTAATTGGGTTAGGGTAATAGATCATTTCCCTAGTCAATAGCTTACCTTTTGCTACCTTGTCTCTCTAGTTTTCGGGTTTTTGTTGCTAACCCGCCTTGATGAAACAGGATGGCTGGTCGAACACGCAGCGGCCAGGGTCAGCCTGATGGTCGGGATGAGGAGCTTCCACCTCCCCCGACCATGGCTGAGGTTCTCGCTTCGATCGGCGGAATCGCATGGATCGACGAGGTCTGGAGGCGATCGCCGGAACACCTCCAACATGCAGGCGCCTCCGGATCGGGAGGAGGAGGTGGCCACCATCAGCGGGGACTCTCGAGTTCCCGCACACTGACCACCTACCTTCTCGCGATCCGAGGACCCACTTGATGCGGATGATTGGCTGCGTCTCGTCGGCGGAAGCTCGATGTTGCCAGTGCCGAGCACGAGAAGGCGCTCTTGCCTCCCATCACCGGAGGAGGCGGCCCTCTCATGGTGGGAGAACTTCCTCGCCATGCGGCCGAGGGCCGGCCACTTGGGCCGAGTTCCGACTGCCTTCCGCGGGCTCATGTTCCCACTGGAGTGATGAAGATAAAGAAGAAGGAGTTCTCTGCGCTCAGCGGCGCAGATCTGTGGACCGAGTATCTCCACGACTTCAACCACCTCTCCGCTATGCTCCCGAGGAGGTGCCCACAGATGAGGCAAAACAGAGAAGTTTATGGATGGCTTGTCCGAGGAGCTTGGACAAGCTATCTATTGTTGATTTTCCCGACTTTCACCACTTGTTGACAAGGCCATTGTTCTTGAGCACAAGGCTAGGGCACTTGGTGATTCTCGCAGCGCAAGTGGGAGGCCTACAAATCTACAAAGGCCTATGCTCCTCGATCTTATGGCGGGCAAGCCCGTGCATCACTCTCATACTTCAGCACCACCGAGGGCACCGGCGTTTGTACCACGCCCACCGCAGCGTGTCTCGATCCACGCACTGCTGGGACAGCAAGGAGGTTCCCGCAACCCACCGGCGATGTCACCGCTATTTCGCAACAACAAGGGGCATTATGCTAATAATTGCCCTAAGAAGATGGGCGGCCCTCGTCCTAATGGAGGCGCGGCATGGAAATAGCCATGATCGGAAGGTTCATCGAAGGCCCGAATGTGGGCAATGGCGAGTCAACCACATCTCGCCGAGGAGGCTCGGAGGCACCCGGCGTTGTGTTGGGTACGCTTCTTGTCAACTCTCACCCAGCTATAGTTTTATTTGATTACGAGCTTAGCATTCTTTTATATCAAAGTCTTTTGCTGCACTTAGTAATCTTCCTATTGTACTTATGCATGTGCCTTTGATTGTTCACTCTCAAAATTCGGTAATGAGAGTGAATTTGAATGTCGGGATGTCTCTATCGACATTGGAGGAGTGATTCTTGGCAAACCTCATCCTCATTGATTCAGCAAATTTGGATGTAATTCTTGGCATGGATTGGCTGTCCCAACACTTGGGGCAAATTGATTGTGCCAGAAAATTTATCACTCTCACAAGTTCATCCGGCGAGCAAGTCGGTATTTCTCCGAAGCTGCAAGAGCCACACCTATATGCACTTGAAGCAAAGCCAACTTTGGAGATACATGAAGTCCCTGTGGTGTGTGACTTTGTGGATGTATTTCCCGAAGAATTGCCAGGGATGCCTCCGGTTCGTGACATTGAATTTGTCATTGAGTTGCTGCCCGGTACCGCCCCGATCTCCAAGCGGCCGTATCGGATGCCTCCAAATGAATTGGAGGAGTTGAAGAAGCAACTTGGAGAGCTTCAAGAGAAGGGTTTCATCCGCCCGAGCTCATCACCGTGGGGCTGTCCGGTGATCTTTGTAAAGAAGAAAGACAAGACTCTGCGGATGTGTGTTGATTACCGTCCACTAAATGCAAGTGATGGTGAAGAACAAGTACCGTTGCCTCGGATTGACGACCTCTTGATCAATTGACCGGCGCCGGGTATTCTCTAAGATTGACCTCAGGTTGGGCTACCATCAAGTCCGAATCAGGTCGAAGATATTCCCAAGACGGCCTTCTCTACTCGCTACGGGTTGTACGAGTATCTGATCATGTCTTTCGGCTTGACCAATGCTCCTGCTCTTTTCATGAATCTTATGAATATGGTATTCATGGAGTATTTGGACAAATTTGTGGTGGTCTTCATTGATGATATTCTCATTTATTCAAAGAATTATGAAGAGCATCTTGAACATCTGAAGCTAGTATTGGGAAAGCTTGCGAACATCGACTTTATGCGAAGTTCAACAAGTGTGAGTTTTGTTGAATGAAGTGGCATTCTTGGGTCATATTCTTTCGAGAAAAAGGCATCATTGTTGATCCTAGTAAAGTCGTGATGTGCTCTCTTGGGGTCAGCCCAAGACAAAGGTCGACGTGAGGAGTTTTCTTGGTTTGGCAGGGTATTATCGCCGATTTATTCAGAACTTCTCCAAGATTGCGAAGCCAATGACAGAATTGCTTAAGAAAGACAAGAAATTTGTGTGGTCTGCTGACTGTGAGGAGAGTTTTCTGGAGCTCAAGAAGAGATTGACCACACTCCAGCTTCTTGTTCTTCCGATGTCCACCGAAGCTTCGATATTTATTGCGATGCTTCTCGTCAAGGGCTCGGATGTGTTCTTATGCAAGAGGGGAAGGTTGTGGCTTATGCATCAAGGCAATTGAGGCCACATGAACTCAATTATCCAACTCATGATTTGGAGTTAGCTGCTGTGGTTCATGCATCAAGATTTGGCGACATTACCTCATCGAATCGTTGCGAAGTGTATTCGGATCACAAGAGTTTGAAATACTTGTTCACCCAACCGGATCTGAACCTTAGGCAAAGAAGGTGGTTGGAATTGATCAAGGATTATGATATGGGTATCCAATACCATCCGGGCAAAGCAAATGTTGTGGCCGATGCTCTCAGTCGCAAGGTTTATTGCAATACCTTGATGATCAAGGAACAACGACACCCCTTCATGAAGAATTTCAGCGGCTCAACTTGGAGGTGGTTGAGCATGGCTTTCTCACTACCTTGGTTGTGCAACCAACCTTAGAGGATCAGATTAAGGCTGCTCAACAAACAGATAAAGGTGTTAGTCAAATCAAGCAAAATATCAAAGGTGGGACAGCTAAGTGCTTTTCTGAAGATGATAATGGCATCGTTTGGTTCGGAAAACGTCTTGTTGTACCAAAGGTCATGGAATTGCGGAATGTCATCCTCCGTGAGGCCCATGATTCTCCTCTGTCTATTCACCCCGGGGCCACGAAGATGTATCAAGACCTCGCGAAATTTCGTGGACTCGCATGAAGCGGAGATTGCCCATTTGTTGCCGAGTGCGGCGTATGTCGCCGTGTGAAGGCGAACATCAACGACCAGCGGGTTTGCTACAACCTTTATGCTGCACTGAATGGAAGTGGGATTCGCATCGGCATGGATTTTATTACCGCCTACCCGTACCTCAAAAGGAAAGATGCCATATGGGTTATCATTGATCGGTTGACAAAAGTAGCTCATTTTCGCGGTCTTGGGCTAAGATTTGTGTAGGTGCCTTGGCGGACCTTTACATATCCGCATTGTGAGTTTGCATGGTGTGCCCAAGGCGATTGTTTGGACCGTGGATCACTCTTTACCTCCGGTTTTGGCATAGTTTGCAAAAAGCTATGGGGACTCGTCTTTCTTTCAAAGACAAACATATCATCCTCAAACCGATGGTCAAACCGAAAGAATCAATCAAGTATTAGAAGACATGCTCCGTGCTTGTGTTCTCTCCTATGGGAAGAATTGGGAGAAGTGTTTGCCGCTTGTCGAAGTTCTCCTACAACAACAGCTTCAAGCTAGTCTTGGCATGGCACCATTTGAGGCATTATATGGGAGGAAATGTAGGACTCCTTTGAATTGGTCGAAACAGGTGAAAGACCATTCTTGGCCGGACTCGATCAATGAGGCGAAAGTCAAGTTCGGTTGATTCGAGATCGGTTGCGCCTGACTCAATCAAGGCAAAAGAGCTATGCGGATCGTCGTCGCCGTGAGTTGAGCTTGAGCCTAATGACTTTGTTTATCTCAAAGTCTCTCCATCAAGGGTCATCGGCGGTTCGGCGTCAAAGGCAAGCTAGCTCCTCGATATGTTGGACCTTACTGCGTCATTGAGAAGATTGGGCGGTTGCCTACAAGTTGGAATTGCCCATCTGACTTGAGGGGGTCCACGATGTCTTTCATGTGTCCCAATTGAAGAAGTGCCTTGGCGTTCCAACCGAGGAAGCTCCATTGGAGAGTGTCGATGTACAAGAAGACTTGACCTACAAAGAGCGTCCTCTTCGCATCCTTGAGGAGGCTGAGCGTAGAACAAGAAATCGCGTCATCAAGTTCCTTAAAGTTCAATGGACAAATCACACCGAGGATGAAGCCACTTGGGGCGTGAAGACCGCATACGGAAGGATTATCGAGATCTTTTTCATACGCTTGATGTGCCTTGAATCAAGAAAGGAAAGGTTAAGCAAAGCAATGATAAGGAAAATGTTGTAACCACTCTTTGTAACCTTGTTTAGGATATTCCAGCACTATCTTTAAAGGAAATCAAGACAGCAGATGTTGTGTAATCTATTAGCACCTTCCTATCCGCTTTCGACCTACCCGGATCTCGGGTGAGATCTTTTGTAAGGGGAGGTTTTGTAACATCCCTAAACTTATGATGTGTATTTCAAATGTTATAAAATGGGGATGAATTAAAACTTTTGATGCCTCATGATATCATTTGAAATCTTCTAGGGTTTTTCCCTAGTATTTTCTATTTCCAACAACACAATGTTTTTCTTAATGGAAATAGTCAATCTTTAAAACTCTTTGATCAAATGTTTTGATCATGCTATGGAAATATTTTTCCTATCATCTTGAGCATCCAAGTAACCTCTCTGCAAAATCTTATAATTTTTAGATTTTGTTTGCTATTTCAAATGGGCTAGTCAAACCTATTTGAATTCTGGTCAAACCCTAGCTCAGCAACTTGTGGATTTTCTGGAGATTAATGCAGTGCATAAAAACTCTTGGAAAAATTACACAAGCTTGTTCACTTATCCAGAAAGCTCCCATAAAAATTTCATAAGTTTTGGAGTTTGGGAACTATCTCCAGAAATTCTCTAATCTTCTCAGCTTTTTAAACCAAACTTAAAATCACTATTCATCGGGCTCAGACCCGAGCCCGACTCGCACCTAAACCTAACCTGGCTCAGCCCAACCGCATCGCCGCGAGTCGCATGCAACCGTTGGATGGGGGATCAACGGTCACCAATGCGTACCGCTTCGGCCTGGGTTTAAATCGCGCGCGTGTTGTCGATCGTTGGATCGTAATCCAACGGCTCGCATCGCCCCGTTTCCGCCCGAGGTCGCGCTCGCGCCGAGTCGCTGCGCCATGGGCCCGAACTGTCAGCTTCTTCTTCCTCCTCGCGTCATGTCGCACAGGGCTCGAGCGCCACGCGCCCGCGCCACTCTGCCGCGGCCGTCTTCACGCCGTGACGCACCACCCTCCTCGACCAATCCCCTGGCTCCGTTAGCTCACGCCGCGTCCACCTCCGTCCTCACCCGAGGATAATACTACCTCGGGTGCCTCTTTCTCCTTCACTTCTCCTCTGGCTGGCCGAGGAGAGGAGGTGTACTCTTCTCGATTCTTGGTAAATGTCCTTCCACCGAGACCCTCTCAACCTACCTTGGATGCCTTTTCGTTTTTGCTCATTCGAGCCCTTGTCTTTGCTTGTAGGACCCGGGGGGGAACGCGTGCTCCCGCCGGCGCCAGAGCACGCTCCCGAGGACACCTAGTGGTCTTCTTCTCTGCTGGTGAGTCCCTTGCTCCATCATCTGCGTCACCTTGCGTCCCTCTCAGTGAGGAAGGTTTCCCCAACTAATTTCATCTATCTCCCACAGAGCTCGGGGATTTCAAATTTTCCCCATTCTTGGCATGAGCTCACCTTCTTCCCCGCGACATTCGGTGAGTTGTTGGTCGATTTCTCGCATTTGAGCACTCGGGTGGACTCACTTGAACTCTCCTAACCACCCTTTTCTCCCCTTTTCAGCCCGAGCTACCTTATCCTCGGGAGCTCAACGCCGCCACCATCGTCGTCGTCGAGCCAACTCCGAGCCTCCCATCCCTCTGCTGGCCTAAGGTAGTTTGCTTAAGCTCGATAGTCGCTTTGGCACCCGCTCGCTTGGCCTCATGAGCTCCTTTTCTTATTTGCGCTGTTGCGTAGTCTTCGCCGCCACCCATCCCCAACAGTCTTGTCGCTCTTGGCGTCAGCCAGAGGACCTCGCCACCACCTCGGGTGCGCCTCGTTAATGCGGTCTTGCTTTGCCCTTGGTCGGCGGCTGCATGGCCAAGACAATACAGCCGCCACACATGCCATGCAAGCCGAGTCATGATGGTTGTCGGATGGCCCAACAAATTATCAGAGCGGCATCATTAGTCTTAATGATAGGATGATTAGCTTTAAGTTTGTCTTAGCCATTTTTTTTAGTCTATTACATGTGGGGCCAGGTGCTTAAAGTTAGGGTTAATGTCGGGTTAGCTCTGAGAATGGCAGGTGGGCCTGGGAGTTTAGTGTAGTGGTGAGCCCATGGACCCTATCTATGACTCTCGGTCCATGCACTATGCATGTGGACCGTGTCAATGACAGGCGGGTCCCACTTGTCAGGTTAATTAGAAATCCTTTGGAAAATCAGATTTGGCACTGTTGTTGTGACCCCACTGGTCAGTGGCTAGGGCTAGAATATCGTGGGTATAAAAAGTATTGCATGGTATTATAAATTTCCGAAATGTCTTATTTGCAAACTGAAAATTGTTTAAACTTCAAAATTGCATAAGTAATTCATTATAGCTCCAAATTGGATGATTCAAATTTTGTTAGCTTCATTTTTACATGTACTTTAATACAAAAATGGTTAGATTCATGTTTCTGTTCCAGAAAACATTTGTGGTAAAATTACTTTATGATTAGTATTATTGATGCACTAAAATTGCCCTAACTTTGAAAATGCATAAGTATTTCTCTGTAAATCCAAAAAGTGCAAACTAAATTTTGTTAGAATCCTCTGTTACTGTAGTTTATTGTAAAATAGATTATCAACTTGGTACTGTTGCTGAAAATATCTTTATGCATGTAACTAAAGTACTACTTTCACAACTTAGAAAAATCGTAGAAAATCATCTTAGCTCCAAATGAGGTGAATCCAATTCCATTGTTCATCTCATGGGGAGCTCTACACCTCATAAAAATTTCAAGTGCACCACTGTTCTGAAAATTTTCGTCAAATAATTTAATTACATGAATAGTAACTTTTCCTATTTCTAAAGCTGAGCAGAATTGTTTTGATCATATCTTTTGCATCAAGAATCCTAATCGATTGATTCTTGTTGCTAAATTCATGATAAATCCTTATCTTGCTGCTGTTAAATTTTCAAGTCATTTGGAGAAAGTTGGCTGTTGAGTCTTTTTGGTTTCTTTGTTCTTATCGATTCTTTTTTGCTCTTTCGTTAGGTTTCGACATTTGTGGTAATCCCGAGAGTGACCCTCAGCAACAAATTGAGCAACAGCAGCCAGGCAAGCAGTTTGATCATGCTTAAGTCCTATTACTTTCATATCTAATACTTTGTTTCAACGGTATGTATGCATGCTCTTGTGTTAAAGTAATTTTCCCGATTAGAGGTAGTTATTCCTAATGCATGGTTGCCTCTAAATTGTCATCCCCTGCCACAAAACATAAGTTATTAACATCACTGGTGAATTAGAGCCCGGCGATTTAATTATGCTCTTTTATTGTCTTCCGGCGTCATGCTTAGAAATGCTTAGCTACCGGTAGTTAGGCGGTTATCGACTTAGTCGGTAACCTTGATCACACAAATCATTTTTTTACTATTTGATCAGCACCTTGTGCTAAATTGTTGAAAACTAAAAAATTGCAAATAAAATGATTCATACTTGGGCAAGTGGTTGAATGGTGGTATATCGGGTTTGTGTATGTCTTGCCCAAGTAAATTAAGGACCGAGTTACTTGCGCCACCGTTCCGAGCAATTTGCGTGCTAACCACACGAGGGACATATGGGACCCCTCTTGGCTAAGTACTTTGGGAGGTGTTAATTGGGGGTCGCAGGTGGTTAAAACTGTTTTTGTAAGGGAAAGAACACCCGCAGTTGCTGCGGCTGGGCCGGTGTCTCCTACCTTCGGGTTGTCGCGACTCTTAATTAACATCGCTCATTGGAAATGCCTCGTAGGACTTAGCCTTGCCGGCATACCAAAGGTAGTGTGCTAAATCTAGTGGCATAAGAGGCGGTCTGACGTGTGGGTACATTGGTACACCCCTGCAGGGTTAAAACTATTCGAATAGCCTTGTCCTAGGTTATGGACACGCTTGGACACGCCCCGTGAGAACTAGACTACAACATTTAATTAAAACTTGATGTGGGTGGTATGAACAGGGAGTTCATGCTATTTGTTGTGGTGGCTATTGGGTTAGTCACTTCCAGGATGTTTTGTTACCTTTATTAGTTAGTATATCACTGTTTTTATGAAATAAATTCAGATTGTAAAGTTGCTTTCAATCTATTATATTATTGCAAATGAAAACTTGCTTTATGCTAAATTGTGTCTAGAGCCTGCTCCACTTACATAAAGCTTGCATGTAGCTAAATATCAGGTCTGTTATCTCACACGTCAGTCTTGCGAGTACAATAAACAATTTATTGTACTCATTTGCTTTGCTCTAAATTAAATTGTTGCAGAGGAGGAAGTGGAACCCCAGAGGTACACTTTTGTGAGTTGTGTCATATGCTTCAGACGACTAGCTTGGCGTGCTTGGATTGGTTGCCTTGTGGGTTATGGCACACTAATCGGCTTTTGTTATTGCCATCTTATGGCCTTTTGTTTCATTGCTATGATAACTCTTTAGTTGAATTTGGCGGTCGGCCCGTTTGTAATAACTATATCTTGTATGTCTTTTGGTTTGTTATGTCGTATTTTGGATTCTATGTGATTGAATGGAATTGATGCTTGATTTTTGTATGGGGTATGTGTACTACATTCTGGGAAGTACATATGCGCCGAGAATCGTGATATTTGATTTGTAATGCTTAAATCATCTTTATGGTTAGGTATTACAAGTTAAATACCCCGGGTTCTCACAATAATGCTTCCACTTCTTGAGTGCTTCAATGATGGCTAATGCTTCCTTCTCATAGGTAGATAATGCAGCAGCTCTAGGCCCTAAGGCTTTGCTCATGAATGCAATGGGTTTTTGGTTCTGCATCAATACTGCCCTAATACCATATCCACTAGCATCAGCCTCTAAGATAAAAGGTTGGCTATGATTAGGCAAAGCCAATACTGGAGCCTTGGTTATGACCTCTTTTAATTTAAGGAATGCTGCCCTCTGCCGTTCCTTCCATATAAACCCCTTCTTCTTGAGAGCTTCAAATAAAGGCTTGCAAATCATACCATAGTTTTGTATAAACCTCCTATAGTAACTGGTCAAACCCAGGAAGCTTCTCAGCTGAGTGATGTTCATTGGTGTTGGCCAATTGGACACTGCCTTAACCTTTTTTGGATCAGTGGCTGCACCTTCCCCACTAATGATGTGCCCCAAGTATTCAATTTGTTTCTGCCCAAAAGCACACTTGCTGATCTAGGCAATTAGATTATGTTTCAATAGAGCTTCCAGCACTTGAGTCAAATGTGCTCCATATTCTTGTAGTGATTTACTATATATTAAAATGTCATCGAAAAATACCAATACAAACTTTCTCAAAAAAGGTGCTAATACTTCATTCATCAAGGCTTGAAAGGTGGCAAGAGCATTAGTTAGCCCAAATGGCATTACCATAAACTCATAATGCCCTAAATGAGTGCTAAAAGCAGTTTTCTTCACATCTTCTCTCTTCATTCTCACTTGATGATACCCGGATTTCAAATCAATCTTTGAAAAGATACAAGCCCCATGCAATTCATCCAACAAGTCTTAAATTACTGGAATAGGATATTTGTTTTTTTATTGTATTAGCATTAAGTTGCCTATAATCAACACACATCCTCCAAGTTCCATCCTTCTTCTTGACTAGTATGGTAGGTGATGAGTAGGGACTGACACTCGGCCTAATTGTTTCTGAATTCAGTAGTTGTTCAATGATGCTTTCCATAGCATTCTTTTGATGATAGGGTATTATGTAAGGTCTTTGGTTTACCAACTTGTCCTCATCTCTTAGGGGTATGGAGTGGTCACAATTTCTGTAAGGAGGCAAGCCAATGGGTTCCTCAAAAACCTTCTTGAACTTCTTTAATATGGCAGCAATATTACCTAGAATAGCAGTAGTTTTGTGATTTTCGGTCTTGGACTAACAAACATAGATCACTGCTCCTACTACTCCTTTTTCCATCAATTTCTATAGCTTTTCTATTGGCACAATGCAATGTTTGGCTGATAGGGTTTCATCTTTGAAAGTTACCTTGTCCTTGCCCTGGTATGATATGCATAATTCTCTTGTCTTGAGATTAAGGCTAATAGGACTGTGTAAATAAATCCAATCAGCCCCCAATATGAAATCATAACCATTTAAGTCCAAGATTCTAAATGTATTTGAAAATTCCTTTCCTTGAATATTGTACTTGCACTCTTTGCACTGAGCTTTGCTCCATAAGGTGTCTCCCTTAGCCACTACTACCTTAACAGCAGGGTTGTTATCAATCCTACACCCAGCTCGAATGGCCATGTCAGTGTCAATGAATGTGACACTACTACCACTGTCAATTAGAGCAGTTCCTTTAATTCTGCCCAATTTAATTGTCAAGGTAAAAGTTTGATTTCCAGAGCTAGTGCCATGTATAGCATGTACAGATAATTGAAAAGGAGACTCCTCTTCCTCAATTACTTCTTCTGCTATCGGTTCATTATCTGGGGGTTTCTCTTCCAGGCTATCACCTTCTTCCTCCTCTAAGTCCTCTTCCTCTTCTTTAGTTAACATAGCTCTCACTTGTTGACTCATCTTACACTCCTGTTTATGGCCAGGATACCACCTTTCATTACACCTAAAACACTTACCATCATTCTTAATATTACCCGAAATAATTTGACACTTTCTAGCATTTGCCTTCTGTTCATTTTCCCCATTTCTTTGAACATTCACATTTCTGTTACTAGACCAAGGCTGATTGCCCTTGTAATTCTCTCTGTATACCGGTTGTGCCTTCTTGAATGGGTTAGATTGTTCCAATCTTTTAGCTACCCAATAAGCATCAATCAGTGTCGTTGGATTTTGCAATTGAGAATGACTTTGAGTATAATCTTTCAACCCTACTATAAAGCTTCGGATGTAGTACTGTTCTGTTATTTGAGGATTATCTCTTCTTACCAATGCCATTGCTTCTTCGAATTTGTCAATGTAAGCACTCACTGATGACTGTTGCTTAACTGAATGAAACGAAGCTACCACATCATAAACAAATTGGTCAGAGAACCTCTTCCCAATTACTATGCAGAATTGAGGCCATGATAAATTTTCCATAGGAATGCCTGAACCAGACCACCATGTTTCAGCTCTTCCTACCAGATATAGCACTGCTATCTCCACTCTCTGATTCCAGGGCACATTAGCTATTTGAAAATATTTGTTAGCTTTCTTGATCCAGGAATCAACGTGATCCCCATTGAACTCAGGAAAGTTGAGCTTGGGACCCCTAGCAAACGACCTGTGATTATAATTATCTGGTGTGCCTCGGCTTCCCATGAATCCCACTGGTTCCATATCTGACTGAGCAAAATCATGGAAGGTAGGAGAACTAGTGACTCTGGTTGCCCAATATGTATCTCTTGTAGCTATTTGTACAGGGCAATGTATGTTCCCAAACGGCAGATTAAATCCTTGATTGTTCATAGCTACTAGATGTGGCAATAACGGTGGAGTTTGAGTACTCATTAACACAGGAATAGATCCAAAGTTTATCATCCCTTCTAAATGTCTACTAGTGATCATTGTATCATTAATTCTAACAGCACCAGCAGAAGCGACATTATGAACTGGGCTCATCGAAATCTCCCCAGTGTGCAAAGCTAACCCAGAAGATCTAGCGATGCTAGCATCGGACGAAGCGGCTAAAGGGGTTGAAAAGTTTTGTTCATAGTTACCTCTGAATATTGAGCCTCTGTTAGACAGTCCTCCATTACCATGATCCCTCTGCGTAGCTTGAACCACCAAAGCATTAACAGCTAATGTAAGTTGTTCTATCTGCTTGTTGTACTGTTCCATATACTGATTTTGCTCCACTTGCCCTTTTTGGATCATGTCCACACTATTCTTAACTTCTTCCAACTCTCCTTTGGTAGCATATGGCTAGGTTCCCCCTTCTCCTACATCATCTTTACCAGGCTTACCCATGATCAACTTCTAGACCAGACTAGGGATTTTACTCAGGGAGCAGTAAGTTCACCACAACCCAGTACAGATCTACAAGCTTCACCCACAACACCCTCGGATCTTTCTCTGGAACTGCCTTAACTTCAGAATTTTACAGGAAGAACTAACTTCCCAACCCTTGTTAAGACTGCTCTCGATTAGATCTGAGACCAAGAGCAGCAGCTCTGATACCAATTTTGTCAGGACTTGCAATCAAAAGACTCCCGATAGCATTCAGAAACCGAAATCGGAGATGAGATGACAAAAACTAAGATGCGAAGAGGAGAATAGGAGATGAGGTGGCTAGGGTTTTCCTTATCAATAATATTCGATATCCTCTTACAAGCCACAGCTAGCCTTTATATAGCTCAGCTGATCAAGCTGCATTAGCGTAAATGTTCTTAACTACAACTTCTAAATGATAAGCGATTGCATTAACGGTTGGTTCTTTGCTACAATGTCTACTTCATTGCTTCAAGACCGTTGGATCACCATAACTCTTCATCCAAAGGCCCTCGTACTCCTTCACAGAATACCACTTCATCAAGTTGAAGTTGGCAATGTTCCTTCGGTTTTGTAGACTAGACTCTGAAGCTTTCTTCTTCTTCAGTCTTACGGCTACAGCTCCTGACAATTATGGAGGAGAACTAGGAAGCAACGCACCTTGCCGGTGCTCTCATAGCAGTCATTGAACGCCTACCGGTACTTGGACTGATCCAAACTAACGGTTTGTCACGTGCTTGCCGAGACTCGCGTCGCCGGGCAATCCAAAGGAAATAGCACGCATCAGAACCCCCAAATCCCAGGAATGCGAAGGAAAAAACAACTAAAATGTAGTTATTAGTTCGCAAAAAAAATGGTCCCCATTACCTTCCTACAAACGCGCGTGACGATGTCACAGAAGAACCCGAATGTCGATCCGTCGTGCCCCCCCCGGTAGGTGTCTTCTCGTACTGCGGTGGTAGCACCTGCACCAGAGGCGAGGAACCTTCACCGGCGGCACAAGCGAGGAGAACTTCACCGGCGACGAGGGCGATGACGAGGGAGACACCGCCGGTGGAGGAGGCACACTGCATGGGGTGGGGGTCGAGAAGTCAGACTGCGAGGATGTGGACAGCTGCGAGGAGCACGGTGTGTTCGCTGGCGTCGGCGGCGTTATGAAGACGGTGAGGTTGTTGACCCTCTTGATCCTTGGCGGCGGCGACTGGGGAGGAAGCGGGCGTGACCGAAACAAAAGAAACAACAAAAGAAAAAAAAGCATACAACAACAGAGAAGAAAACGATAAGAAGGGGAGAAGGTGAAGGCTGAATGACGGCGGCGGCAAGCGCGAAGGCATTTAACAAAGCGACGAAGCAAAGGGGAAGAAATGCTAGTGACACAGGCGAGGAAGGAGCACAGGAGGAGCACGATGGGGACTAAAGGAAGAGAGGACACAAAGCAACCAAGCCAACGGGAACACGTGGAGATGTCATCGTGCGAGCGTAACACAAGCGGCAATCCAACAACGGGCAATAGAGAAAACCACGATCGAACGGTGCCAAAAAAACGACATGGCTACCTTGGCCGGCGCCCAATGCTGCCTCCTTTTATATAGAAGGATGCACATGCGGCTGAACATGAGACGCGTTCTCGACTCGTCCTTATCCGGATAAGTTTGGCCAGGAATCCATTTTACACCCAGCAAAACACGAACTAATTTATCATCGTTAGCCGCCGGGTTATTTCTATACTCCGCATGATTGCCTGCTTTGTTCACCTCTTTGGAGTGGGCTGTGTAGATGACTAGACGGTGGACAAATCCATCGCCGATGGCAAAGCCGACATCAGTATGATAACCCAAAATCCCAGATTTCATGGGACGCGGACGTGAAAAGACCCCGAAAAAAAATCCCACCCTAATACGGGGGTGGCCCGATCTTCTCGAGTAGAACCATGGATAAATAGTGCTTGAGGACGAACAACACTCAGCTGTACACCATGCGTCAGTGCACGGACTTGCAGCTCTATGGATATTCGCCAACACGCACCGGGATGATCGCCGCTAGACCAGGAGCGGAGATCGCCAAGCCCTCAATTCCCAGCGGAAAAGCAAACTTGACCTTAATTGGCAGAACGAACAATGGATCGCCTAGTCCTCTCTCAAAGTCCTCGCATGAACTCTGATTTAGAAAGAACAAGCAATAGCTATGTTTCAATTCTTATGCATAAACTGGTCTACTTTACAATGGGGGTCTACCCCTCAATATATAGTCTCGGCCTAAGAACTATTTGGTACTAATTTTCCATGTGGTACTATTCATACACGCGCTTACTGTTCATGGGCCCGTTACTGTAGCGCGACACGGCTCACGGCTCGGCATTGTAGCACGGTACTGTTCATGGCCGGCACTGTAGCGCGGTTACTATTCATGGCCCGCTTGCCGTTCGCGCCGCGAACTTGGGCTTCCTTCCTGGTTCCTCCGTATGGGCTTTGTACTTGACTGCTTGGGCCTTGATCCCTCGCTTAGCCGTATGGACATTGGCCCTCTCCTTTTTGGCCGAATGGGCCATAGGCCAGCGCCTTGACCTCCTCATTTGATGGCCTTCTTTGTATGACGGCTGTATATCCTTGATCTCCGTCCATCGTTGAATCTTCAAACCTGAGCACAAGTAAAACACTGTTTTTAGGTAGTGTAAAATTCTCATTAAAATCAATGACATATTCATTAAGGAGCAAGTTCACCTGAGATTGTAGTTTCTTGGCACGTGCTCTTGTTATTGGTCCTGTTGGCAAATCGAGGCGTATATCATGATCCTTAGGTGGAGGAGAAGAAGGTGTCGTAGGGATGCCCTCATCATCCTCCCCCTCTTGAAAAGGTGTCGTCCTCGACGCTAGATCATCAGCACCGAAGAACGGCGATAAATCAACAACGTTGAATGTCAAGCACGCCATAGTCATCGCCTGGAAGCTTGATTTTGTATGCATTATTGTTAATTCGCTGAAGCACTTTGAAAGGTCCATCTCCTTGTGGCAGCAATTTCAATTTGCCTCGATCCAGAAAGTGTGGTTGGGTTGGCAGCATCGCTCCCGGAATAAAATCAATGTGATGCTTTATCCCGCGGATTGGTGGCAAACCAGCGGCCACTTCCTCCGGAAAGACGTCGCTAATTTCCTGCAAAACATGAGAGACACAACTAGGAAGAGACGTCAAGTTGTCAGTCGAAAGCAATGCATCTTTGTACAAAGGTACAAAGTGCACCAAATTGGGATTCTCACAAAAAGCTCTCTTCTCTGATTTGGTGGCTAACATTACTAAACTTTTCTCTCCCTCACTTTTCTTTTTACCGCTCAATTTTGGCTTGTGGCTCTCACTCACCGAAGGTGGAATCACTCTGTTTGGTGTACTCTCAACTTTCTTCTTATCAGCATCGACTATCTCTGTCGGTGTAAGTGGATACAAAATCACATCTTTGCCGCTCCACTTAAACTTGTAGCAGTTTATATGCCCATCATGATAAACATGTCGATCAAATTGCCATGGGCGCCCCAATAGCAAGTGACAAACTGACATGGGCACCACATCGCAAACAATGGTATCCTCATGCTTGCCAATCGCAAAGTGCACCTTCACCATATGACTGACTTTCACCTCGCCCACATCGCTCAACCACTGCACATGATAAGGATGATGATGCGGTAAGTATTTTAAGCCCAATTTTGTGCACATCTCCTTACTGGCCAGATTATGACAACTTCCTTCATCAATTATGACTTTGCACACTTTACCACCAACTGTCACCCATGACTGAAACAAATTGCACCGTTGTGCGGTAGACTAGCTCTGTGACACGCTAAGTACACGAGGTGTGCACATTAGCATATGCGCTCCATCTGGCGACCCTGGCCTACAGTCCAATTGCTCATCCTTTGTGGGATCCTCGGTAAAATTAGCAAATGGAGTAGTATTGTCCTCATCACTAGCTGAAATATACCCATCATCAGTAAGTATCATAACTTTATTATTCGGGCAATCTTTCTGAAAATGATCAACTCCCTTGCACTTGTAGTATGTCACATCACGTGAACAGCTTGTAGAACCCATCGAAGATGCCATGCTAGTAGCGGGCACCGGTGCCAGCGTACTATATGTCTTCCTCTGTGCTGAACTGCGCGTCGCTGAATTGCCCCCGGATGGAGCAGGCTTGACTGGCTATCCCATGCTGTACGGAGGTGTCGTGCTTGCTGAATAATGTTGTTGTGCAACATACTTAGCATCTTCAATTACCTACTTCTCAGCCTCACGTGCTTGATGCATCAACTCAACCATGTTGTTGTATTGATGATGATTAACAATCCGCCGAATAGCATAATTCATCCCAGCAAGAAAATGAGCCATGGCTTGTTCCTCAGTCTCGCGCACAGTAGCATGTATGATAATCTACTCCATCTCTTTATAATACTCATCAACTGATTTCAACCCCTGTCGCAACCCAATCAGCTTCTGATGTAGCGAGCGCTTGTAATGTGTAGGTACAAAGCGCACGCGCATCTGTCGCTTCAGCTCGTCCCATGTAACAACACGTGGTTCGTGTCGCTCTATACGCTGTTGCACACAACGCTCCCACCATGTAGCAGCATATCCGTCTAAAGCAGCAACGGCAAGATCCAACTTGCGCTGATCAGAATAGCGGTTCATGCGAAAGAGCTTATCAACTTTCAGCTCCCATGCAAGATAAACCTCCACTTCTGTAGTGCCCTCAAAGGATGGCATTGTGCACTTGGGCTTTGCAACAAGATCATCAGCGTCCTCATCGCGCTAACAATTGCGTGCATACTGATTATGTTGACGACGCGGCAAATAGTTGCCGAACACGGCCTCATCGCCGTCGTCGTCAGCGTGGTGGTTGCCACGACCTCCTCCATGGGCACCATAGTATGCACCCCCAAAGACGCCGTCATGTGCGCCTCCATAGGCACCATTGTGGATGCCATATCGTTGGCGCCCAGGTAGGCACCACGTCCTCCTGCGCCATTGCCACGGTCGCGCCCTTGTGCAGGGGGACGCGCCGCGACCTCAGCAACAACACGGCATTGTGGCGCTGCCTCGCGTACACGTGTCTGTTCATCAAATTCGCGTACACTTCCCGCATCGCCACGTGTACCCAGCTGCATCGAAGCGGTGAGCTTATTAATAGTGTCGAGCAGTACCTTGTGGTTGTTGTCAATGATCACGGACAGCTTCTGAAAATTTGTCCCCAAGCCGTCCAAGTTGTGTTGGACACGCCCAAGGTTGCCGCGCACCAGGTCGACCTCAGTCCGAAACTCGTCTCGGAGTGTGGCACGAAGTGTATGGAAGGACATCTTGGTGACCGGATCAGTAAGGATGTCATCCAGATCCTTGTCCTGCTCGCTTCCTGACATTGTTACAATTGCAAAAATACCAAGTGACAATATATGTGGAAAATAAGTGGGAATCTCTTAACTACTGTTCTGAAACAAGCAAGTTGTACCGTTCCGAAGTAAATTAAGAGCAGCAAAAACTTACGCTCGTAGCAACGACGACCAACCAAGATTGTGCGAGCGAATATCAAGAGCAACAGTCAATATGTGACATGGATGTTTTTGGTGGAGCTAGGTGAGGAAAACAACCTAACAAATTCAGAATTTAAAGATTGTCGAGCTAGGTAGCAATCCAAACGAGACTCACAGTGCCTAATTGCTGATCGGTATATATAAGTGAAGAGTAGACAACAACACACGCACAAAGATATTGGGACTATTGCAAACAAAGGAATGAGCGATTAGCAAGAACAAAGTTGTATTGAGGCGAACGCTCGTATTGCAACAGTTCAAGGAGAGACGCTAGCTAGTGCCCAAAGTTGTATATGAGGGCACAAGATTGCTCAAAACTCTAACAAGAGAATTTAACACTATGGCCGAAACTTGTGCCGTATTTTTTTTTTACTCTCTCTGTTTTTTTTTTGCTCTCTTTTTTTTCACGGCTGAGCACTAATCAGCCGAGTTTTTGTTTTTTTTTTCACGGCCCAGCGCTGTTTTGTTGAAACTCACGGCCAGGCTTTTGTTGAACTCACGGCTGGCTTCGACGTGAACAGTGATCGGGACGTGAACAGTACCTATACGTAAACAGTGCCCTACACATGAACAGTGCATGTGCAAAAAAATTGCGTAACAAAAATTCCTAGGAGCAGTTCCTCGAACACAACAACAAGCTAGTCTCAATAGGGAAAAAAAGGATATCGCAAAGATGTGGAGCTCGCTAACCAACAACTATCGTGCAAACGAGTTGATATATATGAAGCAAAATTGCACGTAACAAGAGGAAAACAAAAAGTGACGTGAACGGAACACGACCAGCAACTGAACACGATGAACGAGTGGATTAAGACCTAACAAAACGCACTAAAAATATACTGAATTAAACTACAGCGGAAGACAATATTTTTTGTGTGTGGCTTTTTCGGTGTATAGGACTGAAAAATAATATACTAAAATACGGGTAAAGAAGAGATTCTACCGAGTGGCCTGGAATCTGATATCACGATGATACGGGGTGGCCCGATCTTCTCGAGTAGAACCATGGATAAATAGTGCTTGAGGACGAACAGTACTCAGCTGTACACCATGCGCCAGTGCACGGACTTGCAGCTCTATGGATATTCGCCAACACGCACCAGGATGATCGCCGCTAGACCAGGAGCGGAGATCGCCAAGCCCTCAATTCCCAGCGGAAAAGCAAACTTGACCTTAATTGGCAGAATGAACAATGGATCGCCTAGTCCTCTCTCAAAGTCCTCGCATGAACTCTGATTTAGAAAGAACAAATAATAGCTATGTTTCAATTCTTATGCATAAATTGGTCTGCTTTACAATGGGGGTCTACCCCTCAATATATAGTCTCGGCCTAAGAACTATTTGGTACTAATTTTCCATGTGGTACTATTCATACACGGCCCGCTTGCCGTTTGCGCCGTGAACTTAGGCTTCCTTCCTGGTTCCTCCGTATGGGCTTTGTACTTGACTGCTTGGGCCTTGATCCCTCGCTTGGCAGTATGGACATTGGCCCTCTCCTCTTTGGCCGAATGGGCCATAGGCCAGCGCCTTGACCTCCTCATTTGATGGCCTTCTTTGGATGACGGCCGCATATCCTTGATCTCCGTCCATCGCTGAATCTTCAAACCTGAGCACAAGTAAAACACTGTTTTAGGTAGTATAAAATTCTCATTAAAATCAATGACATATTCATTAAGGAGCAAGTTCACCTGATATTGTAGTTTCTTGGCACGTGCTCTTGTTATTGGTCCTGTCGGCAACTCGAGGCGTATATCATGATCCTTAGGTGGAGGAGAAGAAAGTGTCGTAGGGATGCCCTCATCACACCCCGTCCTAGTTGGACAGAACCAGAAGATCCCCGTGTCGTTCCGTGCTGTGCTGAGCGCGAGGAGAGGAGAGGATAGAGTAGACCAGATAATCAGACAAAGCTACAGTCATTGACTTCCACGCCCACCTCCCTCCCAATCGGATCGATCCGTCACCTATAAACTTTAGGAAAAAGTCCGGTTTACTCCCCTGAACTATCAGAAAAGTATGGTTTACCCCCTGAACCACAAAACCGGTTTTTAACCCCCTGAATTTGTCAAAACCGGTCAAATAACCCCCCGTAGCGGTTTGGAGTGGTGGTTTTGCTGACGTGGCTGGTTTTTGTCCAAATCAGCATATACGTGGCATCCAAATCACCTTCTCTCTCTTCCTTACCTTCTCTCCTACTTCTTCTTCATTGCTTTTCTTCTCCCCATTATCCCTTTGGTCCCTGGCGCTGCCATGCCGCGGCTGTAGTACCACGAGTACCCACCGAGCCCTTTGGCCAGCCGCTGCAGCGGGCCCAGCTGGACACACCCGACGATGCCCTCTGCCTCCGTGAAGCTCTTGTTGCTGGTCTGTTTCTTGACCTTGCCCATGGCGTCGGCTTTGCCGTTGGCCTTGGCCGTTTCTTGGGCGGGGAGCCTGACGCAACGCCATTGGCTTCTTTGCTGCCGAGCGGGGACGGCGCCTTGGTCGCCTCCAGCAGCGCGGCAGCGAACGGGTCAAAGTCCACGCCGGAGCCGACCCTACTCCATCACCGGGGTGAAAACATGCCACCTCTCGTCATCGCCGACCGCGGCGATGACCCGACACTCCCGCCGTCGAGCAGGCCTGGCGGCGGCTTGAGTGGCCGGATCTTGCCCAATCTCGGCAGGTGGAGCTAGAGGGGTTCATGGTGGCGGTGACGGCGCCAGCGGCCTGGATGGTGGTGAAAGCGACGGGGAAGACGAGGGAGTTGGGGAGGAGGAGGAGCACGATGCTTCCCCTGCGGATATGGAGGTGAGTGCGGAGGCCAACGGCGAGGGAGGAGACGAGGCAGCGGAGGTCGACACGATAGAGGGAGGCGGCTGTGGCGGCATCGAGGGGCCTTTCCCCGGCCTCCACCATGCTTCGGCAAGGTCAGCCTTGGAGGATCTAGAGCTCGCCGGCCTACGGCGAGGGAGGAGACGAGGCAGCGGAGGTCGGCGCGGCAGAGGGAGGCGGCTGTGGCGGCATCGAGGGAGGTCGGCCTCGGAGGATCTGGAGCTCGCCAGCCTACGGCGAGGGAGGAGACGAGGCAGCGAAGGTCGGCGCGGGAGAGTGAGGCGGCTGTGGCGGCATCGAGGGAGGTCGGCCTCGGAGGATCTGGAGCTCGCCGGCCTACGGCGAGGGAGGAGACGAGGTAGCGGAGGTCGACGCAGGAGAGGGAGGCGGCTGTGCCGGCCTGCTTATACACGGGAGGAAGAAGCAAAGGTGGGGCCCACGAGTCAGGGAGAGAGGGAGGAGAAGAAAACGGGCCGGGTGCGCCACGTCATATGCTGAGTTGGCTGAATTTGGCCACGTCACCAAAACCACCACTCCAAACCGCTACGGGGTGTTATTTGACCGGTTTTGACAAATTCAGGGGGTTAAAAAACCGGTTTTGTAGTTCAGGGGGTAAACCAGACTTTTCTGATAGTTCAAGAGAGTAAACCGGACTTTTTCCTAAACTCTATATCTCTCTGTCCCTCCGGCCGCAGTCCAACTCCTAACTGCCCCCGATTTGACGCCATCTCCTCCCTCGCCGCATTCCCATCGTCTTTCCCACTCACTACTCCCTCCTGTGCCCATCTCGCCCTGCTTCTGGCTTCCTTGTGCCTCCGGGATTATGGCGGGGAAGGGGGAGGGGAAGGAGGTGTACGTGGCGTCCATCGACCAGGGCACGACGAGCACGCGGTTCATCATCTACGACCGCCACGCCAAGCCCGTCGCGTCGCACCAGCTCGAGTTCAAGCAGCACTACCCGGAGGCTGGGTAAGGAGATTCTTTGGATGGTTGCGTTCTTAATTTGGGGGTGGAGATAGTTTTAACATTTTTGGTTAAAGGGCTATGATGTGATCTGCGTGATGGTTCGTGGTGCTTGAGGGTACTGTTCGATTGGTTGACTTGGAGGGGATAAAAGTATAGTTAGTTAAAGATGCTAGCTTTGAGGCTGTTATGCTTCGATTTGTTTTGCATGTGAAATTTCATTCCTAACTGTTAACGCCTGTAAGTCTATTGGGTACTACTATTCATGACATAATCGGGCCATCGGCAGATTAGGACTATATGTGATGCAGAATATCATGTGCTTCTCTTGATGAATTTTACACGTCTAGATTCAGATGCTAGATAATTACCACTTTACCAGAATGGCTCACTCTTTTTGTATACAACAAACTGACTCTTTATACGCTTGAGCTCTACACTATCATAAATAAATCTGTGATGTGCTAGAAAAACAGGTCCGTGTTTTCCAGAAAATCAGCATGATTGGGTTTACTTATTGAGTTCATGGAGTCACGAAAGTTCTGGTCCTCTTGGTTTTGGAGGTCAGTCTTTACACTGACACTTCTTTTTTTAGAGTAAGAGTTTCGTCTGGAGTACTTAAAACCTATGATGCAAAATTGCAAATCAATTGAAAGGTCATTGGATATTATCTCCACACTTCCACAAGTACTAAAAAAGTCCCCTTGAGGATTGGACAGTTTCTCTGCTAGAGCAATTTGGTGCTTTGACATTTGGCCTATGACTTGTTTGACTTTTCCTTTGACATTTAATTTTCCTTCTCTATGTTCGTCGAAAAAGCTCTTATCAATGACTGTTATACTCTGACACCCCTCTTTATGCGTAGTAGTCCCCTGTCGGATTAGAGTTGCGAGATATATTATGAGCGTGCACCGTACTAAGAACGAAGTAGATGAATCCCATAGGGAGAACTGAAATAACGGCTCCATAACAATGACAACAAGAGAGAAAGATTTGATGAAGCCCACCGTAAATTTCTTAAGCATGATCTCAAAAAAGTACAAGGGATTGCCACTCTCTCACAACCCTCTCGAACTTTTTAGGACACTCGATCATTGCCCTATACAAGAATCTAGTGCTAAAGACTAACATAGTCTCTAATTCTCTTGTGCACCTCTTGCTTTGGATGAGTTGGTTTGTAGCTTGTGTTCTCCATGACCACCCCTTATGGCTTGATATAGTGCCCCCTAGTTCTCCTCTAAAGAAAAGTCAAAATCCTAACCCTATTAGGATTCATATAGGAATCCTTGTAGCACACCTCTCTAAGTCCTAGTTGATTATGATACGAGCCACCATACTCAACAATCTCCACCTTGACTCTTATCTTTTAAAGTCACCGTACTCCTCCAAGGATTCGCTCCAAGTCGACTCCGTCTTTTTTGTTTTTACCCGTTTTTTTGTTTTTTCCTCTAACCTTTGGGAGTGCCCTCACCACAGGGGCTTATGCATATCACCGCAATGTGCATGTTGGTGTCCAGGTTAGCCTACCCGAACCCTCTACCTGAGAGTTCATTCGTTGTGTAGTTTGGTTAACCACACCCTCTGTTCCTATAGCCCTTCATGTTATAGGTTTGTACCGCCTTCGAGCTCCACCTGCTCGCTAGTACCGCGTGGTTGGTCCCACCATGTCAGGAGATGAGCGCTGGGAGCGGAGGCAGAAGGGACGTCGTGGTGAAGGACGCGGATGAACAGTACCACGATGAACAATGCGCGGACAGGGTATGGCGCAAAGGGGATTGGGTAGCTCCCAATTCTTTGCTGATTTTCATTGATGCATATGCTGCGTATATAAAGGGATACAAACTGACTTGGAAGGTATTATCCTTTCTAATGCAATAAAGGCTAACTTGGAAGGTATTATCCTTCCTAATGCAAACTTCCCTAATGAGACTTTCCTATAGTAAACTTGCCTAATTGCAACTTCCTAATTTGAGGATTCCTGAACTGCCGCTAGGGCCTGTTGCACCTTCTCCTAAACTGCCGCACATGACATCTCTCCCTCCATTGAACAGCTCGTCTTCGAGCTAAAAAGAGGGATAAGACGCCTGAAATGTGATAACGTCTTCCCATGACGCATCAGCAGTGTGAAGTCCTTCCCATTGAACCAGAATTTGCCACTTATCTTGAGACAGGCGGGCACGGAGCACTATGGTCGGCGTGGGAATAACTCGGCCATGAAGGAGGGGCGGCAATGGTGATGGCTCGTCAGGTGGAAGGCCTTCATGCGACTGAAGGAGATTCACATGAAAGACATCACATAAGCGTGCAAATGTGGGCAAGTCCAAGTGGTATGCAACCTCATTGATCTTGGAGAGAACGCGATACGGGACATAGTCGATGCAGAAATGCCAAGATGCGTCCTTCTTCTTGACCATGAGCACGAGCGCCGAAAAGGCTGAGCGGCTGCGTCGAATGATGCCCTGCTCCAACATTGTGATGTGTGGGCGCTCCAACTCATCCTTTTGAGTAGCCGGGTATCGGTATGGCCGAACCACCACCGCACTGGTACCGGGGAGGAGGTGGATGCGATGGTCATGGCCGCATGGAGGTGGAAGGCCACGAGGCGCGTCGAAAACCAGCACGAATTCTGCGAGTAGCTCCTCCATGAGATCTCCCGTGACCGAGGCGGAGTGGAGATGCGGTGCTAGCTGGGATGGGGCCATGCCACGCCAGATGATCACCCGATCCTGGCGTTGGAAGCGCATCGTCAGGAGGTTGAAATCCCAAACAATCGGTCCCAAGAAGCGGAGCCACTAGACCCCAAGGTCGATGTCGATGCCGCCTAGTGGTATGGTGCGCAAGTCGAGGATGAATTGTTCTTGGTCGATGGAGAGGGCTGTCGCGTAGCACACCCCGCCGCTTGCCACCTTTTCGCCATTCACCACGGCCACAGAGAGGCCCGTGCGTTGCGCCAGCGTCAGCCCAACCTGATTGATGAGCTCCATGGTGATCAAGTTATGGGTAGAGCTGGAGTCGATCAGGGCCATCAATTGGATGCCATGGATCATCACTGGAAGCTGCATCATTTGGGACTTGCGAATCCCGGTGAGAGCGAGGAGGGAGATGGTGGCGTCCGCGTCCGCCTCCTCGAGGTCGTCATCGTCCGGCTCAACCTGCAACATAAAGATGCGTTGACAGAAACGTTGGTGGCCTGGCACGAACTTCTTGTCGCAGTTGTAACAAAGTCCCTTGCCATGATGTTCCTCCATCTCGGTTGGCGTGAGGCGCTTGAGCGGCTTGGATGAGCTTGACGGCCCCATGGTCATCGCCGATGGTGTCGTTGAGCCGGCCTCCGATGCACTAGATGCGACAGGCCGCGGTTGGAAAGGTCGGGAGCTCGCTGTCTTGGAGATTAGCGGGGATGTCGCCGGCTCCTGGGGTAGCAAGGCAAGACATTCGTAGGCTCTGGCGATGTCCATGGCGACCTCCAGGTTGGTCAGCCTTCGGAGTTCGACGTTTGTCTGTAGGGGCTCACCAAGTCCCGCCGTGAAGAGCATCACTTGCTGTTCCTCGTCCAAGTGGCCGCAACGAGCGAGGAGGGTCAGAAAATTTTCGGTGAAGTCTGCCACCGATGATGTCCGCCAGAGGCTCGTTAGGGCGCCTAGTGGATTGTGGCGTGTGAGCATGCCGAACCGACAATGGACGAAGTCGGTAAAGTGCCGCCAGTTAAGCATACCATCCATGCGCTCCACGCGCATGTACCACAGATGTGCCACGCCTATCATGTGGTACGTAGCGAGCCACACCCGATCTTCCATGGGTGTTTGTTGGGCGCGAAAAAATTGTTCGCAACGGTTGATCCATGGTATTGGATCCTCCTTGCCGTCGAAGGACAGGAAGTTGAGTTTGATGTAGCGCGGAGGGTCCGAGGCTGCCCGGCTCCCGGGACAGTGGCATGAAATGGTGGAGGGCGAGGAGGCAATGCTGCGGGGGCAATCCCCGAGCCTACGCTGGCGCGGTGCTGGCTCGGTGGCAGCTCCCCTTCGGCTACTGCCCGCGTGGCCGTGGCTCCTTCGCTGCCCTCCTCGCTGGAGGGCTGTCCTTCCATGCTCACCAGATGTTGGTCGTGCCTAGATAGTCGATTGATGTTGGTCTCAATCAATCCGGCATGCCGAGCGAATTGGTCGTTGATGCTCGCAAGGGATTTCGCCGTGTCCTTGGCGAATTGGCGCATCACCTATTGGAATTCATCGTTACCACCATTGCTTGTCATGGTGGATGAAGCAACGGGTGGCTCTGATACCAAGATGTCAGGAGATGAGCGCTGGGAGCGGAGGCGGAAGGGAAGAATCAACTCAGGAGGATGAGGATTGCGTCGGGACACCGACGACGCGGATGAACAGCTGCAATGAACAGTGCGCGAACAGGGTATGGCGCAAAGGGGATTGGGTAACTCCCAATCCTTTGCTGATTTTCATTGATGCATATGATGCGTATATAAAGGGATACAAACTGACTTGGAAGGTATTATCCTTCCTAATGCAAACTTCCCGAATGAGACTTTCCTATAGTAAACTGGCCTAATTGCAACTTCCTAATTTGAGGATTCCTAAACTGCCGCTAGGGCCGATTGCACCTTCTCCTAAATTGCCGCACATGACACACCATGTCTTCCTTCTTCCAACAACTTGCACCTTCGCCTTTGCGTCTAGCCATCTCTGCAGTTCCGCATATACCTGCAGATGAGATCTGAGTACCTACCACTGATGACACAGTTTCCTTCTCCTGATCAGGATTTTTATCAGACCTCCCATTGGTTGCACTTCCTTGATGATTACCCATTAATCAGTATCCTTCATTGCTCCAGATACTTTTCATGATTACCTGCTCTTTGCAAGTAACTCGCATGACTCCACCTCGAAGTGACACCTCACAACATTCGAGTTCAAGCAACCTCACATATATTAGATTCTTCTTTAAGCCACGAACATACCGAACTCCCACCAATGTGCGATATGATTCATCATGTGTCTCCAATGTAACCATTTCCACCTCAGTAATTACATACTCCTTGTAATATGTCAAGTGAACAGTTCCATGTGCCGAGCGTAGAGATCCTTCGTCGAACATCCCCCTCACCGAACATATTTGGAAGCAACAACCTGAATCTAATATCCATCTATGAGAAGTACTTGATTGACTGACGTCTAGCACGTCTGAATCATCTTTCGCTACCGCCATTGAGCATGCCTCCCTTATTTGCTTCATGCTTGGACAGTCCTTTATCATATGACATTGCTTGTCACATAGATAGTATACACGTGTGCCATTGCTCTTGCACTTCTTCCTGTGACTTTTGCTCTTGTTTGCAACACCTATGACAACCAATGCTTGATCACCCGAGGATGAAGATTTCGATGGCTTCTTCAAGGACTCTACTTCTAGTACATATGCCACTGCCTAATTGAAGTTGAGAGTGCTTTTCCTAACGAGTATATTCATCACCAATTGCTCCATGATGGTGATAGAGATGAAACCAATATGACGACCTTGTGGATTGGGGAGGGAGCGGGAGCGAGAGGCGAGAGCAGTGTGGCCGGCGGGCGGGTGATGACGGTGAGGTGGAGGGTGAGGACTACGGGAGGAGGGAGTGGCCAGGCAGGTGGATGGGGCAGTGAGCCAATGGCGGCCGATGCGGGGGTGGTCGAGTGGATTGGGGCCTTGGGTATCAGGGTATGTGATGTCTAGGGTTTCCTCTATGGGCCCACTTGTCAGTGTGGTTGGTGGGTAAACAGGTGTGGCGAGCACGGGTGGAGCTCGCCCATGCCCACGCCCGTTTGCCCGATGGGCAAAGAATTGCTCCCACTTCCATGCCCGTGGGCAAAGAATTGTTTCCATTTCTATGCCCGTGGGAAAAGAAAGAGCATGCCCGCCTCCATTAGTGTTTTTACCCATGGGCACGCGGGTAAACGGGCACAATTGCCATCCCTATACTTGACGCCACATCATCAACATTGATCTTGATCTTGTGCCACATGTCGCTTTGCCAACCTTATCAAGAAACAGGTTAATCTGTTCTTGGCTCTGATACCCCTCCTTATGCACAGTAGTCCCTAGATCGGATCAGAGTTGCGAGATACGACACGAGCGTGCACGGTACCAAGAACGAAGTAGATGAATCCCGTAGAGAACCGAAATAACGACACCAAAACAATCACGACGAGAGAAAGATTTGACGAAGTCAACCGCAGATTTCTTAAGCACGACATCAAAAGAGTACATGGGATTGCCGCTCTCTCACAACCCTCTAATTCTCTCGTGCACCTCTGCTTTGGATGAGTTAGTTTGTGGCTTGTGTTCTCCATGACCACCCCTCATGGCTTTATATAGTGTCTCTTAGTTCTCCTCCAAAGAGAAGTTGGAAGCCTAATCCTATTATGATTCATATAGAAATCCTTATAGCATACCTCTCCAAGTCCTAGCTGATTAGGGTATGAGTCACCATACTCAACAATGACTGACCATACTTTAAATGTATCTCAGTTTTACTAATTAACTTGATGCACTTTTGGGAGTGTCGACTTTCTAAGTGTCCACTTGGCTACATGTTTCTTACCTGTAATATTACTAAATTTGGATCTAAAATAACAGATTTTTCATTAGTTTACTTCCATTTCCATTATGTGTTGATATGTAAAAGAGAGAAACCTACCATACTGAGCTGTGCTACATGTTGTGACGTTCAATGCTATTTGATTCTGGTCACTGTAGTCTGTAGTGCCACCTTACTGTGTAAAGCACTGACAATTTTCATCTTGAATTTATACTGCTGTTTGCTATTGCTTAATTTTGCATTTAGGAGATGACTTCTGACTTTCGTTATTTGTCTGTTGATGTGAATTACAAGATGGGCCGAGCATGATCCTATGGAGATTATGGAGAGTGTGAGGATATGCATGGCAAAAGCACTTGACAAAGCCACAGCTGATGGATGTAATGTGGATGCTGGTTTGAAGGCCATTGGGATCACAAATCAGAGGGAGACCACCGTTATGTGGAGCAAATCCACAGGCCATCCGCTCTACAATGCAATTGTGTGGATGGATGCTCGCACAAGCCCCATTTGCAGGTCTTCTTTTTGTCCATCTCCCATTTTTCTGTTAACGCCTTTATGTTGTACAGTGTTTTCATCATGCTTGATGCTTCTTGCTTCACCTCTTCAGGAGATTGGAAAGTGAGCTATCCGGTGGTAGAGACCACTTTGTGGAGACATGTGGGTTGCCAAATAGTACCTATTTCAGTGCTCTGAAGGTATTATGGTTGATGGAAAATGTGGATGCTGTCAAGGACTCAAGGTTGCAGTCCGGGCTGGTGATGCCTTATTTGGCACAATCGACACCTGGTTAATCTGGAACCTCACAGGAGGCATTGGCGGGACAGACCGCGATGGAAAGCAAGTATTTGGGCAGCATGTCACAGATTGCTCAAATGCATCTCGCACAATGCTTATGAACCTAAAGGCACTCCACTGGGACAAACCTACGCTTGAGGCATTAGGAATTCCTGCTGAGATCTTGCCAAAGATTATCAGTAATTCAGAGAAAATTGGTGTGGTTGCCAATGGGTTCCCCTTGGCAGGTGTCCCCTTCTCAGGATGCCTAGGAGATCAGCACGCTGCAATGCTCGGGCAGCTGTGCCAGAAGGGTGAAGCAAAAAGCACCTACGGAACTGGTGCCTTCATTCTTCTCAACACAGGGGAGGAGGTTACCCAATCCTCCCACGGTCTTCTTAGCACCATTGCTTACAAGCTTGGCCCAAAAATGCCCACTAATTATGCTCTAGAAGGCTCGATTGCAATTGCTGGTGCAGCAGTTCAGTGGTTGAGGGACAGCCTTGGAATCATTCGCACAGCAGCAGAAATCGAAAAGTTAGCTGAAACTGTGCAGGATTCAGGCGGGTTATACTTTGTGCCAGCATTCAACGGGTTGTTTGCACCATGGTGGAGGGATGATGCAAGGGGGATCTGTATAGGAATCACACGATTTACAAATAAGGGGCACATTGCTCGAGCAGTGCTTGAGAGTATGTGCTTCCAGGTTAATGATGTCCTCAGCTCCATGCATAAGGATGCTGGGGAGGCAGGAGAAGTGAAGAGTGCTGAAGGGGAATTCTTGTTGCGTGTTGACGGTGGTGCTACTGTCAACAATCTTCTCATGCAGATCCAGGTAAAGAAATTATGTCTTCTCCCCTTTCAGCAGTTCTTTTTTTCCTAAAAAAAACTGTTCTAGTTCTAGAATACACTCATTTACGGTTCACCATGTTGCTGTCTGCTTAAATAATGGTAGTTTACATACTGGTTTTTCCTGGATTTTTTTAAATAATATTATTTTAAAAGAAATTTACAAAAAATAAATAGTCGATTTTTTTTTACAAAACTAGACCACCGTTGCCGCGAAATTGTCATGTGCCTATGCAAAAGAAGAGACTTGTTACAAGTGCATACGCAACTAGCGCAACGTAGCGTGCACTCGTGGGTGATCCTCTCGCGGTTCGTCCCGCGGTGTCCTTTATTCTTACACAGTATCCCGAAGCGAAGCTCCTTTGTACCCATTTTGAATGCCCGGTGAATGTCGCCCTTCTTGCTCTGCTCTTCTATGTACTTGGTGATCATGGCGGAGTACAGTACTATGTCATTTGCCATAACAAGCGATGTGTTGTTGTTTCTGTCAACAAAGTAATTTGTGGTACAACGGAGAATTGTCTCAACAATGCCAACCAAAGGGAGGCACCTTGCGTCACGTATGACCCAGTTGTACACCTCGACTAAATTGGTTGTCATGACACCATATCGAGCACCACCCCTGTCATGTAGCAGCGACCACTTCTCCTTAAACTCGTGATCAATTCAGTCCGAAAAGCATTTCACATGCACCCCCGTCTTCCTCGCCACACTAGGATCATCTGTAGGCAGCTGTGGTAATGCTTCGGGGGCCTGGTCAGCGCTCGTAGCGGCCTTTTTCGTTGCCTCCCTTCAGTGCGTCCGGGTCCGCTCATCTAGAATCTTCCAGAGTGTGTCAAACTTTCGCTGCTAGTTTTGGTTGCACAACCCCTTGAATAGTTTCATCGAGTCCTTGTTGTGGAACTGCTTGTAGAAGTTTGTACCCAAGTGCCTCATGCATCACCTGCTCTGCAGATCCACCCATGCAAGTGGTTCGTTCTCCTTGTTGTAGCTGAGTTATTGCACTCAGCAGGCCCGTATGTCAATCATGTATGACGTATACGTTAGGACGGCCATGTACAATAGAAATCCTCAAATTCCTCAGGAACCACAACCAGCTGTTCGTGTTCTCGCTTTCAATGAATGCGAATGCCACGGGAAGAACTTGATTGTTCCTGTTTGTCGCTATTGCAGTTAGTACCTGGCCCTTATACTTTCCAGTTAGGATTGTGTCATCCACACACAAAGATTGGATGGCAGTGCGAAGAATGCTCTCTTCCGTACCCTCTTATTGCCCCACTTCGGATGAGTGGAATCTCCAATGGCGACATGAATGTCGGGATTCCTTTCCTGTATGACTCGGAGTTGGTCGGGTAGGTTGTGGTAGGAGTCCTCGAACGTACCGAACCTTGATTCCAAAATCTTCTATTTTTCCGTCCACGCCTTGGCATAGCTTATTGTGTACTGGAACTTTGCCTCAATCGTCCGAATGATGGATTGTGACTCAAAATCTAGATTATCCACGATCTCACCCGTACATGATGTTCTTGATGAAGTATGATGACAGGTTCTTATGGGATTGCACTGACTCAGCGACGGCACATATGTGAGGGACCACTATAAAGCATTTCCAGTAGGTATCCCACTTAGGCTGAAATGTGTGCACTTGCCAAGGGCATCCCTCTATGTCGCACTTCACATAGTAGCATCTTGGGTTAGACTTGACGACTATTAATGTACGCCGCACTGACATGGCCCAAAATCCTCCTTACATTTGTACATAGTTTCTTGCCTGACATCGCTCTAGTCGTACTCCCACAGCACACGGGAGCCTTTGTTAACGACGAGGTTGTCGAACTGGTATGTGTTCCACTCAGATGGAACTGTCTACTGTTCCACAATATTCTCTTCGTCGGATCCTTGATCTTCTGACAATGTCATGTAGTCCTAGTCTTCAAGATCCATCATTTGGACTAAGACTTCCTACTCCTCACTCTCGTCAGCAAGCCCACTAGCTTGCCTGACTGAAGGAGCCCCTTCCACACAGTCTTCATCGACAGCATCAATAACTCTCGGACCTTCGGCTATTGAGTGCGCCGAGCTGTGGCCGGAGTCCTCGACTTTTTCAGCATCACCACCCCCTTCTTGTTCAGCCGCCAATGCAGGAGTGGGCTTGGCATATGCCTGAGCCAGAAGGACCAAATCCCACCATTCCTCCCTTGCCCTGCATACATATGACTGCCACGACCTTGTTCCCTTAAGCTGCACTAACTCCCAATATGTGTCATGTGGTGCTCGGTTGGCAAGGCAACTCAATCTCAGATTATACACAACATGGTCCAAATCGAATGTGTGGAATAACCATCGCATCACAGCGCCCCATGTACGCTACTCTGGTCTTGTTAGAGTCACGGTCGCCGATTGGAAATAATGCAAATCAATCCCCTTGAGACCCTCAAGAATAGTCCCATGACCATAGAAAATTTTGAAATTGGTGGCGTCCGACATATTTAATGTACTGCAACGTAAACAAGATTTCCACGATTAATCACATATCTAAAACTAAACTACCCACCGAAAAAGATTATGTACAACATACTACACTACGTAACCATACATCTAAAACTATGTAATCCATTCGGTTAAAAAAATTACCTGAAAGGTGGACGACCAGACGACCAGCGCTTCACTAGTTTCTCTCCTCCCCTCGACTCCTCTTTGCTGCTCTCCCTTCCCTCCCCTCTTTCTCTTTTTTCTGAATAAAAGTGAGTTATGACAGAATTTTGGGGTCTTTTATAGAGTAGATTGTGCCGTCATTTGGAATGAAGACAAGGACTTCCAGGATCCCTGTCGCCATTTGAAATGACGAGTTTCATAAATTTTAATATTAAAAAATTTAGGGACTTGCGGGATCTCTGTCGCTATTTGAATTGGTAAGTTTCCTAAATTTTAATTTTAAAAAATTTAGGGACTTATGGGATCCCTGTCGTAATTTGAAACGACGGTTGTCCTAAATTTTAATATTAAAAATTTTTAACCGGGGATCCCTGTCATCAGTTGAAATGGCAAGAGAGACCTCTCTGCACTATTCTAGGCTACTGTTACCATCTGGAATGGCAACCGGACAATTTCGACATTTCAAATGACAAAAGTAGCCTAATTCTGTAATTAAAAAGCCGACTATTTATTTTTGTAAAAATATTTTTAAATAATATTATTTAAAAAAATCGTTTTCCCTGTGGGAGCAATCAGTTTCTGGCAAATATGAATACACGCTGTATTTCAGATGGACATCATAACTGGAGCAAGGTTGGTTTAAGGATTCTACTAGGATCAACGTAAATGTTAATGTCACCTCAAAAGTTCGTCATTCAATAGCTGTGCATTTGGCTTGCCACAAATGAAAAAATTCAGGATGTCAACTCTCTGTGTGTCCTTTCCTCACATAAGATTAACTCAAAACCGTGACTGCTTTTGGAAAAAGGACTGCCTCTTTCCTGTGGCAAATGTGGATAGACAAAGTGTGTCAGACTCAAGCAGTGCAAAAAAACTTTACTATCTTCACCAGTAAACAACACTATAGAAAACTATGTTTATCATCCCTGAGATCTGTACACCCTTCGTCTATAAATGAATTGTTGTCAAATTACTGCATCATCTTCCTATAATATTGCCTACTGAAATCGCAAGCACCGAACGGCTTGCAAATTAATCTTTCTGAAAGGAGTTAGCAAATAAATTTGAAATGCATGAAAACCAAAAGCATTATAGGACGTAAAGTTCTCCGCAAGCACCTTTTGCTTATCTAGTAGTTTTACTTAATTTGTAATAATGCTTTAGCACAAAAACCTGTTTCATTGCTGGGTGCCTGGGCTGGTGTTTCTCACTTTTTTCTTGCAAGTGTTAAACTCTTCCAAGTTTCCATGAGATCACTGATGATCTTATGCACTCACCCGCAGGCTGATTTATTGGGTAGCCCTGTTGTCAGACCAGCTGATATAGAGACAACAGCCCTTGGAGCTGCATATGCAGCTGGATTAGCTGCTGGAGTCTGGACTAAGGAGCAGATATTCGCAGGCTTGCACAAGGAGAATACGACGGTCTTCCGCCCGAAATTGGATGAGACCCACAGGAAGAAGAGAGCAGATTCGTGGTGCAAGGCGGTTAAAAGATCATTTGATTTGGCTGATCTCTCTCTTTAGCTTGTTGCACGGTAAATTGGATGAATCTGTGCCCAGGTGGTATATCAGTTAGCCCTTGTTTTTCAACGAATAAATGGTATGTTGTGCATTACTTCGGTGGGATTGTTCTTCGTTTATATTGGAAGAAATGGAGCTTACTTGTCTTTATATAAGTACAGGAATATCTTAATTCTTCAGGAAGAAATATTTTTGTTGGAGTATTTGCGTTTTTCTTAATTGAACTGTCGATCTTATCTGTGGTATTTAGTTTGCTGTTATCCTATGGACAAGGCGGTTCCAATATCATTTCGAAACCAAAGATATATCATTTTGAAACCGAAGATAAAGAGCTCTGCTATTCATTTCAAGAAAAAGAGAAATATACCGGCTCCGAAAGGGTTACACCAAAGATGCCAACACCATGAAGAAGTTGTTGGAGATATACCCTAGAGGCAATCATATAGATGATTATATTTCGTTATGCTCGTAATTTATTGGATAATATGTTATCTTGTTCCAAAAATAATATCGTTAATATTTATTATCAAGTATGTGACTTGATTGTGAAACTCTATATTTATCTTTGCGATGATTATTCTAAAGCGATCCTTAGTCGGAAATATATGAGGACATATATGAATAGACTAGCATATGTATTGGTTGATGACCATGTTTCATGGATAAATATGGAGATATCAAACCAATAATATGGACACATGTTAGTGAACATGGGGCTGGATTGACCCACCATGAGACACTGTGATAATGTTGTATTCTTATATGTCATCAATTGGTCTAATTTACAATTGTATGCTATATCCTTAGACTTGAGTTCGTCGCATGTACTTATTGAGTTGCATGCACCAACCAATTCACCCAAAAGGTTAAGCTGATAAGGAAAGGTGGGCAATTCACTTATACTTCAACACTCCCCCTCACGTGTAGGCTCCTCAGGCCTAAGACGTGGAATAGAAATGGGCTGCAATTGTTTTCTTAATTGCGCCAACCGAGTCTTGAACTCAAAACCTCTTGGCTCTGATACCATATTGAGTTGCATGCACCAACCAATTCACCCAAAAGCTTAAGCTGATGAGGAAAGGTGGGCAATTCACTTATACTTCAACAGTACTCAAGATGTGTAATGAGTTGCTTAGGGGTTGCCAAACGCTACTTTATAACTGGGTAGTTATAAAAGTATCTTTCGGGTTTGTCATGATATATACATCAAGGCATGGTCGATCAAGATAGGATTTGCCCCTCCATGCAACGGGAGAGATATCTCTAGGCCTCTCGAGTGATCATATTCCAGAAATGCATGGACATGCTACTCGCGGTTAAAGAGTTAACCATAGTCGAGGAATTCGAGTCACGTGATCAAGAAAGAGTGGTCGAGCTAACCAACAAGGATGGCACGTACTCGCCTTGAGTTTAACCGGTATCGTGAGGCAAAGGAAAATACATATAAGATTTGTTAAGGTTCGTCCGATGTGTTCTTTACATATACTCAGGAGTTGGCATGTCCTGCTAGGGGCCACTACCGATTAGTGGATGAGTAGGAGTACTCGGGTCATGTCCAAGTGTACATGAACCTATAAGGTCACACGCTTAAAGTGTTTGGACACATTTTGGGTGGTGGTCCAAATTCTTATAGGCTACGAGTTCCTAATAGGCCTCAAAGTTCGAGACCCATCATGGATGCCTATATATAGAGGGACGGTGGCATAGGGTTGATGTGATTTTTCGAAATTCCCAAAACCCTAGCCGCCACACCTCCCTCGCCCAAAATCGTGCAGCTAACGCTAGCACTCTGGCGCGTGGTGTCCCTGCCCCGTATGTGTGGATACCTTGGAGGCGTTGCTGTGAGGCTTCAACGCTAGGACGATCCGCAATTTGTGACGGTCATGAGGAGCACTTGGAGGAGGCGCGAGGCTAGTACGACTACAATCGCACCAACGCGCTACATCGACTCTTCTTCCGCTACGAGTCTGTGCGTCTAGTGGTAATCCTGTGATCTATTACTAGCAAAGATTTCTTTGTTGCACAGTAGATTTTTTGAGATTACGATAGTGTAGTCTACCTGTGTTCCTACAAAAGTCCTAAACTGGAATTCCTATCAAAGCATCAACAACACCCACAAGTAAGCACACCTTGTGTGTGTGGGTGGGGTTAGAGCAAATATTACAATCACGTGGTGAGAAGTGTAATCTTCAGGTGACAATAACAGAATGCGGAAATGGATCAGATGAGGCTAAAAGCACAGAAGTCACATCCATCAATCAAGATGGTACCGTTGACTACGAAAATGAAACCATCGAACGTGATCAATATGATGAAGCTGGGCACTGGTTTATTATATATGTAAATCATGTTCCTTTTTCTGTTGGAGAATCAAATTCCATTTTTTATCGTAAAGAAGTTGATAGAGCTAGTAGTTGGTGATAAATAATGCTTGCTCGGTGCGGCGCCCCGTGTTATTACCTTAGGGGTAATCAAACTTAGACATACGGATTACTATTTATTTGCTCAGTAGAACACCGCTCTAACGAATAGTAAACCTTTATCAGAGTTAGCACAACGAAATAATAAGATAGAAACTATTCTTTATTACAACAGCAGCCACACAAGGCTAAGGTTCTGAATACAATTATTTAATTACAAGAGGGGTACGCTCCCCGCGTTTGCCTGCTAGGTCCATCCGGCAATCTACTCGTCCTACGAGTTGAATAGAGCGTCCACCTCGCCCTGCTCCTCATAACCAACACCCTCATCACCAGTGGCCTTCTCAGTACCTACGAATCCCTCATCCCACTCGAGATAACTCCCGGCCGAACTAGGATCTAAGCAATAGGAGAGATAGTAAGAGTGAGTACTAGTGTACTTAGCAAGTATGTAATAACAAAATGCACCTGATGACGCTACCTCTTGTCTTTATCATATTCCTACCTCTTCTCTTGTTATGAAAGTAATCATCAAGATTTAGGTTGCAATTTTAATTCTGAAAAGACTACTTGTTACTCGGTAAGAAGATAAACCCCCAGAGGATTACCGTAGCCTCCAATCCAGGAGACAGGCATGAATTCATGATTTTGATGAGCACTGCGCGGGCTTGTACCACTTTACCCATAGTTACTCTAAGCTCTAATGACTCTAGGCCTCCCGCATTTCCTTTGATATGGTTTCGAGATCAAAATACAGAATGTTTTTCAGGTTACGTATTTATGCCTCCACCCATTACTTTCCGTCGGTGGCTTACCTCCACCGAGTTCCAGAAATGTTGGTTGGGTCGGCTCTCTTCTAGTTCCTAACACTCCACCGTGCGCTTACTATCCTACCCGTTGTGGAATACATCATTACATAGCAAGGTAACCTTTTCTGCCCGCCGAAACGGGAAAATGGTTGGCACTTAAATACGACCCCTTGTCCGAGTAAGATTTTTGTTTGTCCTTATATTATAACCATATGTAAAAGGATCCCGCCTCTTGCCTCTTCTCTTTCCTCGCCCAGGGTCCCTTTTACCAACCTTATTAACTCTCTTCCAGTACAACGGCTCTCCTCTAGTTGTACGGCTCTTACCTTCTTCTTATCTTTTCTTCTTCTTGCCTTCTTTAACTGATTTGATTTTGAGACATAGTTTTTTATGCAATACATATATGATACAGCAATATACGGTGTACATTTAATATAACTACATTTATGCTCAAAAGTAAGCTTGCCTTCGTCGTTGTAGTAAAAAGTGGCGTCAAGGTACTCTAGGTCGACGAATCCTACCTGCGTCGGATCGGCATCTGGAATTATACGGCAGACGCACATAATATGTAGATAAATACTTAGTTGCTTTTGGTGCTAGTATAAGTATATGGGTCAGTTGGTTCTTTTAGTTAGCATATTTTAATTCAATAACATTTTGCGGATCCCCCGATATGTTAGCACTCCCCAACTGCGGTGGTTCTACGGTCTAATGGCCTTGGGATCGAGGCTGCCGAAACACACGTTTAAGCGTATAGAAAATAAAATACTACTCGTACTATCATGCCACTAAGTCTATCAAGTTTTAGTTGCACAAATATGCCTAATTGATTTTATTTAATTGCGTACGCGTTTATTTACTCGCTTTCATAAACTCGGTGTTGTTAATTTTAATCATTTACTCATGATAAAGTTATTTTTAACTCCACTGATTATTTGCCCAATTTACTGGGTTCTACTGGTAACTTATTTATTTAAAAGGTTTCATATTAATATTTAACATATTTCCTATTTTTATTTTAGACCGGTCTGCATACTATTGTTCACTTGCACGAAGTTCACAACCACTATTCTGGCGATCTGCCTGAAACTCGCAGGTATCCTATGTCTACGTCCTCTCTATCTATTCTTATTTTTATAACATTTTTATTTTTTTATTTCTCTTCTCTTTCCTTCCTGGTCTGTCTGCAGCTAGAATCCGTACATGGTTTAAACAAATATTTGATCCACAAATAAACAACGCCGATACTTAGAATTAGCAGTGCTCGAATTTACAGATAAATCTACTGCTAGTAATACCCCTTGAAATTTTCCTTCTTTAAATCCTGATTGCTACATTCTTCTAATTTTATTTACGTAACCCCTACCCTAATCCCCTCTCACCTAATCTCCTCATCCTCTCTCTTCCTTATCCTTCCCCAGCCGAAACACACCAGGCGCACCCATTCTCTTCCCCATTCTACTTCCTTCTCTCTCTCTCTCTCTCTCTCTCTCTCTCTCTCCCTCTCTGGCTCCTCCCATGGTGCCCTGCTCCACCGGCCCCAGCCTCGACCCAGCGCCTCCTCCCTCAGGTGCCGCTAGAATCGCCGGCCCCCTGTGCCCTCGCCTCTATCCTGTGCGTCACCCTGGCTCCGACGTGGCTCGGCTCTGGCCTAGGCCTGGCTCGCCCTCCCCACATGCGCTGCGTCTCCGGCCCGCTCGACTCCTAGTGCGCCGTCGCCGCCTCTCACTGTGCCGCTGTTCCCCCTGGCTTGGTCCTGGCTCCCTAGGCCTGCTCCGACCTGCTCGGCCCACCGCCGCCTTCGGCCTTATGCCGCGCCAGGCCAGTGGCTCGGCCAAGATCTTCCATGCTTGGCTCGCCCGGCTCGAGCCGCCTCTCATGGTGCCACCCCAGCTCACCCTCATGCCGGCCTGGAGCGTCGCCCCTCTTGCTAGCTCAGTCCACTGCAGTGCTCCCTCTAACCCAGATTTGATTTACTCATTTCATTCATTCAATCTTTAGGGGTGGTGCTTGATTTGGATTTTGATGTGGTTTTATTGTTGCTCATGCATGTACATGGTGATGGGTGGGCTACTACTATCGGTTTGGCTATGGGGGTGGTGCTGCCCAGATGATACTCCCCTCCACCCTCTCTATTCTACCCTGCCCCTTGCTCTGTGATGCTAAAACTAGTGATATCACTGAGGGTTCAGCTTTGGCCAAAAATGGGAGTGGCTACAAAAGTGGGTTACCTTTGTCTGGTTCGATGTGGAAATGGCAAGGCAAGGAGTTGATGGTGATGGTTCGGTTGGTACACCCTTTGTGCTGATGGTCCCCTACTGTCGGTCTGTTGCCGGACTGGGTGGTCGCTGCTGGATGGAGGTGTCGTGAATGCCTTCCTTGCTTCCTTTTTGCCTTCCCTACTTCCTTTCTCTCCTCCACCAACGGTGACGAGGATTAAAATCTCTATGTATTACTTTAATACATAATAAAAGACCATACGTCTTCATGGTCATAACCCCTAAGGCTAACGACCTCACTAGTCGTAAGGATTCTAGAGGTTACATAGTGGGTACCCTGGTTAGACAAAGGTCTTGTACCTAGTCTTCACCGTGTAGTCGTAGGAGTTATGAACGATATCCGGATCGATTCGGTATATTCTTTCTTAGTGTGACAAATGGAACACATGTTGTATACTCCATACCACACGACGTTACATGATCCTAAGACACTAACAAACAACCACCATACGGTTGAGTGTCTCACAGACGATCAACAGCAGAGCGGTTGATACTTTATCAATCATTGCCTCGCTCCGACCAGTCACGACGCTTCACAAGGGACATCTTCTCGAGGAGTAACTGCCACCTCTTCGGAAGTTATTTAAGGATGGAGCACGGACGAAAGGAGGGGGATCGCCTTGCATCATATTAGAGCAGTGCAATCAGCATTGGATTCATGCTTTAAGTCTGATTGAATAGCATAGCAAACATCACGCTCAGTGTAATTAGGATTAGTCCACCGTTGGGTCATAGACACCCCCTGTAATAGCCAGTTCATATCAATAAAGAGCAGTCCCATCTCTCCCAATAAATATGTGCCATTTTTCTCTATTTTATTTCGTAAGATCGGTGACTCGATCGGCGACAAGTGGCTCCTTATGGTGGTGAGGATGCTGGCTGGGGTTTACTGGCGTGGGTGGTTCTTGGTTGAGGACAAGAGTGGGGAAATGGTGGCTCCTCTGGTGGTCGTGGCTTTGGTTTGATTCCTTGTGAAGGAGAAAGGGGAGGTCTCGGCTGGCTTGTGAAGAGGTGGGGGTTGTGGTGTTGTGACAGAGGGGATGAACTTTTGAGGCTAGCTGGGGGGTGGCTTTTGACTGGCAGTGAGTTGGCCTCATGTGCTTGATATTTTGGATGGCTTGGTTATTATTTCTTTGGCCCTATCATGCTACTGTTGGGTTGGGTAAAGCTGATGGACCCCCAGTCCAAAGGATGCTTCTGCTATTGTGGGATTAAGGACTGTTTTCGGATACTCTACAGATGGAGGTAAGTCAATAAAACATGGGTATCGGGTTTTAATACTACTGGGTGATGAGACCCACGGAAGGTGAGATGATGCCACTAGCTTAGGTTAGTCGGGGAACCTCAGTGACCTTCGTGAAATCTGACGGCAACCTTCTATACTCTAACTTCTATTTATTGCTCTCGATTTGGCTTGCTAATCGTTTTCTACATCTCTTGGCGAGTGATGGAAATGGATCGATGGATAGTTCCATAGACTGGCGATCAATGGATAAGGATACAAGGAGGGCTTTAGCGGCATGAATGCAACGGTTTCATTTTTATTTTTATTTTATTTTTTTGAAATCTACTCAAAGCTGTAACAAGCACATTTTAATCTGTTGTAATTAATTCTTGTAATAATTCTGAGTTTTTATTAATGTTTCTAATTTAGCTTGTATGGAATTCATGTTGTAATTCGAGATATACTTTAGTGTAGAACGTTCAGGTGCAATTTGTGTTACTGAATTCTTGATGTGTAAGTTTCTATTGTGAATCATGTTGATGGTGTTTGATGTATATCTTTTATGTTTGTTTCTGCGATTAAATCTCATTTTTGATTATCTGCATTTTAGTTACTGTTAATTACCAATTACAATGCTAAATCTAGGTTTCGGTTTTCGGGTTCTCACGCTCATCTTACAGATGAACTTGTTCTACATGTGGAAACTGCTTTGCGTTGGTACCCAAAAGCAATAGAAGAAACCGATCGACCAAATTATTAGAATCATTTACTTCATTTGTGTCATATGTACTATCCAGTGGCGGCGGCGGTCGGGTGAGATATTAGGCTAGGGTTAGGATTTACATGGCTCTTATACCATATTGAAATGAATCATTGATCTATTCCAATAGACCAAATGTCAATATAACATATACAGGTGTTAGTGAATATACAAAGAAAACTCTAAGCAATATACATATCTAGCACTTCTGACCTAGCGAGAAGCCAGAAGAAGATCAACACGATCGAATTGCACCTCAGTATCTTCACAAGTTTCTCAGTTTTGGACGGAGGTATTTAAAGGTTGGTTATCATCTTGAGGATAATGAGTCAAGATTCTCAACCGACCAAGGGGTGAATTGCTTACAAATTGGCCAGGAACTTGACCGCTGGCGTCGAGAAGCACAATATCTTGAAGCTGAAGTCAAATTTAAGAAAAAGGAGTATGATAAATTAGACCCGCATTCTTGTGAGGTCACCTCGAGATCGTGCCTGTTTCAAGCTAAGTGATTACGCCAAGAGTACAACACTTAACTCAATGTCCATGATCGGGGACACGGCTATTCGAATAGATTTAGTTCTCTGCAGAGTTGTACAGCTTTATCCACATGATATGTGTACCTCTCAATGTGACTGAGATAGCATAACGAGGTCGTTATAATGTCATGTCCTAACTATCAACCCACCTGAGGATCAGAATTCCCATAGGAGACAGAAGCCACCTAGCACCATGGGTGAACCCTGTTGTATAAGTAAGTCCCTTGCGTAGCAATCCGATATACGCAAAAGACCCTTAAGGGCAAGAAAGAAAAAAAATAGCATGCCCCCACTAGATTGACAAGAGAGCTATTAAACCTAAACAACACAATTGTCAATCTGATTGTGTTTTGATAGCTAACACACAATAAATTATTAAGCCAAGCCATCGCCCATAAACCCGTCGTGTGGTTGTACGTAAGACTTGGTTCATCACACCACAGACCGGTCCTCAAATACCCAAACGGGGCTACTTGAATCCGGGACCACTCCCTTCATCAACCTATCACCCGTCCAAGTCCAGCACACAACAATAACTACCCAAACAAGTCCACAAGAATAAGATGCGAAGATCTGGATATATTCCTCAAATACAACTTAATTCAATCCATACAATCCTCAAATTTCATCAAGATTCGATTCAATCCATCGGTCGATGGACTAGTTCCATCAACAGTTTTCGACTACAACTGCTAGCATGGCTAAGCAACGTGCTACAAATTAGCAACCATTCCCATATAACATATATCCTTAATCATTCAAGGTAAAAAGGGTATTCAACATTCAAAGGAGGCCCAATGCAGCAAGTAGGGAATTAACTAATTCTACCCATGAACATACTTTTCAAAATAGCATGCAATGATGAGATTAAAAGCCATACAAAACATTTTAAAATAAATAGGTGCAATATGATCAAGAGGAGGGTGCTCGCACCTTTGCTGTACCACTTATTCAATCTCAGGTTACACTCATGAATATGTTCGTATCGTCGAGAAATCTATCGAAAGAACGATATTGCAATTAACACCAAATAAGCCGAAAATTTAAAATACTCAAAAATGCATGAAATTTATATAGTGTGTATATCATGATTTTATATGAATTTAGGTGCAAGATTCATTCCATTTGGATTTAGTATGTGAAAGTTATAGTAGTTTGAAACTCGATTTTCTAGAAAATCCTGAAAATAGCGATCGTTACTGTTCATCCTAAATTAATTATTTGGTGAAAATTTGTAGAAAGTTGGTGGGAAAAAGGATTACATAGGTAAATAAAGAAAAATATTATAAGACCAAAATGATTGAGTTTATCTCATTATGAGTTTTTATGAATTTTCAAAGTTAATAGTCTTTTCTAGTTCAAAAATAACTCAGTTTTGGATCACTCTTCACAAACTATATTTCTTGTGACAGTGAATTGTTTGAAACCTATTTTAAAAGAAAGTTTACTTAAAATAAAAATTATCAAAATTGGTTTCATTGTTTTTGGAGTTAAAATGAATTGGTTATGTATTTTTGAAGTTTAATTAATTTTTTGTATGCAAATAAACCATTTCGGAAATTTTCTGAAGTATTAACTACTTCATCTACCAAAGCTCATCTAACCATAGCCTATGACAGGTGGGGTCCAGTGCATAGTACCATTTCTCATTTGAATTCAGAATTAAACCTAAATGACACGTGGGGCTCAATGGTCATACTCTCCTAGCCATAGATTAACTCAACCATCACACGGTTCCACCTGTCATACATCGTTTAACAACCCGATTTGAATTAGGCCTCGTTTACTATTTAAAGGGGGGGGGCACACATCAAAGACTCACTAGTATTTTAAGACAACCATTTATTCCCTAAGCAATCATTAGCGCTAAATTAAATGAGATTTGATTAATTAATGAGCTACTGCCACGGTCGGAAATCCGACAATACAAACTTGGTGTTGACCGGAGCCTCGCCAGCGTTCCCAGCCACGGCGACACCGGCCAAGGGTAGGGCCGAGTTCACAATAAGCTTGCGCACCTAAAGGAGGCGGTGGTGGTGACTGAGCCGGCCTAGAACAGCGGCTAGCCGACGGTGAGCGGCGGTGACCTACGGTCACTTGCGCATGCCACTTCAACGAAACAAAGTGAAAATTAGTGCATGCATGAGCTATTGTGAGGTCCACTGAAGCTCACCAACGTGAAGGAGAGGCCGGAGGAGCTTGCTGGTGGTTTGTCCACAGCAATGGCGACGACGGCGCTAGGGGTTCACGTGGAGACAGCGACCTAAGGCAAGATAGGAGAAAATCGATGTCGGATCTGCTCAAGAGAACCTAGTAGATGGTGAAAACGAGCTGAATTGGGTAATGCCTTACCAAAACGTCGCCGGAGAAGAAAAGGGGCTCTCACGGCCGTGAAGAGGAAGAACCAAAATTCTTGAGCTCCTGCATAGCATCCGACAAATTGATTGAGGGGAAATTGATGTTGAGCTAAGAGACACGACATAACGCCCAAAGAAATGGAGAGGATCTCACCGGAGATGAAAATGACTAAGGGGTGTCGATCTATGTGTGCTCCGGAGCCGATGAGGACACGATCTTGGTTTAGAACCTACAAGCAATATCAAAAGCTCAAATGAGCTAAAATGGAAAGGGTAAGCAAGGAGAAAGCTAGGGGATGCCATGGCTTCGAGCTTACCCGATAGGAACGCGCACATGAGCTTCCTCCTCTTCCTCGGTCGGGGAAGAGAAGTGAGCAAAATGGAGGGCGAAGAGGAGGTTTTAAGCTTGGGCAAAGACGGAGATGGAGGTAGCGTCAAGTCGGGGTGCCCTAGGATTGGTTAATTTGGGCGGTGAGGCCACGGCGTTGACGACATGCACCAGGCTTTGCGCAGCGCGTGGCGCTCACGCCCTGAACACAAGCCAGCGAAAGGAGGAAGACAGCCCTGACATGCAGGCTCAGAAGGCCATAGACACAATGAAGGGGTGCGGCAAATAGGGTTGGGTCGGACCAGGTCGGGTTCGAGTTAAACAGTGAAAGGCTCGGTCGGTAACGTTCGGACCAAAGCTTTAGGACCACACGATTTGAATTGGACGGTCCAGATGCGCGGCAACTCCGGATGGTCCGAGCGGCCAAATAAACAAGGGTCATTCGATCAAGATCTAATGGTGGCGAGTTGGTGTGGTGCGGACGAACCAGGAGGCTGGGTCAATCCGATCGGACAGGGGCGTTAGGACCATCCGATTGAGTTTTGACGGTCCGGATCGCGCAGGCGTTCAGACAGTCCGAACGGCCCAACTGATCTGGACGGTTGGATCTTAATCGGACAGTGCGAGCATAAAGGGGCTGTTTGGACTGACCTGGGCAGTGCGTCGGGCTCGAGCCAGGTGAACAGTGTTGAGCCCAGAGTTGAAATCAGATTTGACCAAGAGTCAAAAGGGTTTGACTGGAGCTTTAGAAATTAAAATAAAATTCTAAACATCCTGAAATAATTCAGGAGGTTTCCTGGGACATCCTAGTACTCAAATAAAATCTTAAACATGACTGTTCAAGACTTATTTGCTTAGTTTAAATTCAAACTTGGAATAGGTTATTGAAATGAGTTTGAATTTTCTGAGGGTTGAATCGAGTTCCAAAAACTTGTTAAAAATTATATTAATTCATGATAAATATTATAGTATTTGAATAAATTATTTTCAGATGATGTTTATAGGTTTTTATTCCTATTTTCTTTTGGAGCTTGTATTTGAGTTGTAGGTTTAATAATTTGATTAAGATTTTTCAAGTGCAATAAATGATGCAAATGATTCAAAACAGCATGCATGTTAATGAGATGTATACTAATTATCATTAATTAACTTGGGAATGTTACAATTCTCATTGACGAATCCACGGGCACTCTTTTCAGGAACCTTATTGCATTTGAGCAGACCTGTACGTCCCCAATTTGGAGATGACTTCACTGCCTATACTGTTGTCTTGTCTCGGCTAGTTAGCACACCTGAATATGTTACACTACTAGCTCAGAGAGAAACAATTGTGCACCACCTGGATAGTGATATGCATGTGTCAGATCTGTTCACCAATTACCATGCTCAATAAAGACGTGGTGTTTGATTTTAATGGTACATATTATTTAAAAACTCTCTGTCATACAATGGAAGCACATTATCAGAGTCGTCTGAATCGGTGGATGGCTTGGCCCGGATGAACTACTTCAGCAATCCATGGTTGGGCTTAGCTGCAGCGGGAACGGTTATTGTACTTGTCTGCACTGTTTTGCAAACAATCTTTGGCATATTGGCATACATTAATCCACCGTAGTCAAACTTGTTAACTACGGTAGTCATGAGCTAACCAGAACCTGAGAGCTATCCTTGTTTGACTAGCAGATACTAAATTGGTTTAGGCTGTTTAGATATACTTACTTGTCTGACATCGCATCTTCTGCTCATGGTTTTCAATGAATCTTGCTTGTTGTTTTTGGATGGTAGAGATGACTGACAACTTTACGATGATCTCTTGATGACTCCAATTCTTGTGGCCTAGAATGAAGTGGGAAGAAATGTGTTGGTCGTCTATAGAAATTACAAGGGAAAGAAGATCCATTAACATTGTAATACGGTGAAGGAAGAACAAGGTAAGAAGGAATACTATGATGAAGGTAAGGATAGAAAGATAAGAAAAGATGAGGATAGCACACTGTTTTTTTCTTTTTATAAAATAAATTTCGAAGTTTTCCTACTAGCGGCCATTCTGACTAGGTCACGTCATATAATCGACTCAGCTCTGATACCAACTCTATCGGGAATGGATTTCTAAATCCGAACCCTTTATGTATTTCTGCACCAGTCCCAGATCAGTAGCTCGCACAGTGGAAACATTGTTGATAACAAGTTTGAATCATGAAATAACATTAATAAATAATTGAGTACCGGCCTTATGGCAACTTATTACAAAAGAGGTCAAAAGATCTTGAGTCTTACAGCAGCAGAAACAACAAATGATAAACTCCGAGTGGTGGCCTATCAAATTGCCCACCGGTATATTCGACTGGGGAGCGCAACCTAGTACTCCGGATATCCTTCGTCATAGCCACAGGCGAAGTAGTCGTAGTCGTCCACGGCATCATTGAAGGCTTCTGAGATTTATTTTGAGTGTAGCATGTGAGTACATAAAGTACTCCGTGAGTCTTGGGAAAAATGCATATGCATAGCTTTAACGAATGTGGCTTATATGGCTCTTTTGCACAAAACAATATTTTAAGTTTAAACAATTTTCATAAATCACATTTGACAAATGAAGATTCAATAATTAAAATAATTATACCACTAGTGGAGGTTCTAGCTACCAACCACTAGTAACAAGGCTCTATCCACCAAGGTTTTCAAAATAGGGCTCTAGTTGCCCCCACTAGCTCTAACTCTAACTGCCAGAACAACAAACCAAGAGTTCTAACTGCTCCTGGTTTCCCAAAGTTTACTCTTTTGAAATCAAAACCAAAATCTATCATGTGAAAGCGCACTTTGCCTGCCCTTGACCATGGGCACGGCTATTCGAATAGTTTTACACTCTGCAAAGATTGTATAGCTTGACGTACACGAGATAATTGACTTATACTATCCGCTCACACACTTTCATAGGTGTGCGACTAAGCGATTATCACAGGGCTTTTACAATACTTTATCCTAACATTAGCCCGCCCGATGAGCTTAACCCCAAGTCAAGGACGTCATTTACCATCGACCTAGAGCTTACCGTTGTGGGGGATAACCTGCCCGGACTTGGACGTCATTTACCAACGCCCGGCGCAAGCCTCGATAGACATAGACGTCATTTACCATCATCTGCACTACCCAAGTAACTCCTACCATCTATAGCCCGTGGGTGTAATGCTAGAACATAATAAATTATTCAACCAGGTCCTTCCCATTTAGGACATATGGCTGTACAGTATTGCTCAGTTTGGATAGTTACAAGCGTCGGTCCTTAATATGATTTGGACAGAACTTAACTCAATACAAGTTCTCATGCTCTAGTTACACCCGCCAGAACATACCATCCACCCAAGTCTAAAACAAATTTTCACCATTTTATTTTAGTTTCCAAATACTGAAATTACCTAATGTCATACATTTTCCAAATAAAGCACAAAGGGTAGTAATGGTTCCCCCCCCCCCCCAAATGTTGATCAAGACGGGAAAGCATGTCTAAGTAATTCTACCGCGCTTAACTATTCCACAATGAGATAATCAATATTGCAGAATTAATATACTAGGGTTACAAGGTATAGGATAACAATTATCATAGGAAGACATTAGCAATTTTAGGTTTAACTAACAACCTACAAATTAAACTCATCATTTTAAGTGAAATAGCAATGCATAATAATTTAAAACTGAAAACATAATTTACAAATCATAGGTACAAAATGTTCAAAGGAGACTCGCCTTCAACGTAGGTTGAGGTTGCCGCGTCTGGCTGGTCCAAACTGTTGTCGACGACGTCAGATTCTATACGCGCGAAACGATACAAATAAATAACAGAAAATTAAATAAAATCCAAAAAAATATAAAATAAATATTGGAAAGAATATAATGAATTTATATGAATTTAGGAGAAAGAATCGACAGATTCAGAGTTCGTATTAAGGAGAACGAATGTCCGGAAGTTCGATTCTCACATGAAATTATAGAAAAGTTGAGATTCACTATTTTGAGTTTACTGATTCAGTTTGACCGGAAAAACAGCAATTGACCAAAGAATGTCAGACAACATATGACATGTGGGACCACTGCTTTGCTAGAGAATTGATCAGAGAAGAAAGGAAGGAAGTGGAGAAGTCAATGACCAGTGGGACCCTTCTGTCAATGACTCAAGAGAACACTTCACAGAGACTTCACAGAACTAAAAATAGAGCAGTCTGGAGCTGATTGGCCATGGCGGCGATGACGGTGAGGTAGGCAGTGGGGTGGTCGGGGAACCACCAAAATGGAACCCTGTGGAGACGTTCTACCTTCAGGTGGTGGTGGTTTGGCTAGAGCACCATGGCGATGGCGCAAGGGCCTTCGGCGACGACGGCAGTCCAGAGACGCAGAGGGTAAGGGAAGGTGAGCACAGGGTGTGCCTCGACGAGGGGAACATGATGGTGAAGACGGTTCGACTTAGGAGTGGCCGAGGAGGTGTAGCCACGGTGGCCATTGACAGCGATGAAGAGCTCGCGATGGCGACATACTCCGGCGATGGGAAAACTAAATCGTGGAGGGGGATGGGAAGAGGATTACCGCGAACACGATGTGACGTGGTTGATTTGGTCAGAGGATCACTGGAGAGAGAGATCAAAGCGAAGATGTCGTCACCAGACTTCGGGAAGACAACAGGTGGCGTCACGCGTTCCGGGCAAACGGTGAGGAGTTAGAGGGTGGGATTTGAGGCAAAACAAAGAGGAGAGATGGGAACACGTGGTGCTCTCTTTATACTGCGAAGGTGACGCTTGAGTTGACGGGGAACACCGTGGGAAAAATGGGACAGTTTCGAGTTGTAAATGAATGTCAACGGGAAAACCAGAGGGCGCAAAATGGTAGATCTCGGGGAGGAACCAGTGCGAAAATATCCCGAGTTAGAGGCGCGTTAGGAGGGGTTACCGTTCTGGGTGTGGACATCCTGGCCGGACTGGTGCTCACCGAGGATGTCAGGGGTCTAGCGGTGATCGCCATGGCAACGCCAGCAGGATCCGAAGGCAAGGGGGGCTCCCTGTGCACCGACAATGAGGACAAAGACCCTGTCAAAACAAGAACCGCGCAGATCGACAGGAAGCCGGATACAACAAAAAGGAAGATGAGGGGAAAACCTCAGAAGAGAACAATGGCGAAAAAAACAAAATGCAACCACAAAGACGGTAGGAGAATCGAACCCGCGTAGATTAGAGATGGCAATCGGGCGCGGCGGGCACGGGTAGTGCTCGCCCATACCCATGCCCGCGACCCCGATTTCCCCCCACGGGTATGCCCACGAAGGGCGCCGGGCGAAGAACCTCGCCCATGCCCGTCGCCCGCGGGTACCCGTTGCCCGCGGGCATGCCCATGTACCCATGAACAATACATCACATATTCACATTGCTTCGATGAAAACAAATAGCCCAAGCCAGTTCTGTCCAGGAGATCAAGGGTGGATCGACATTATGCAAGAGAATTGAAGGCAAACAATAATTGGCATCATATTGAAATGGATAGATTTTTTTGGCACAAATTAATGGGCATTTCAATGTTGACAATCTCCTGCTTGATCAACAAAATAATGCAGGTGCTCCTCAACCTCAAGTAAAGACCAAAACTATTGTTTTAGGTGGAAACATGAAAAAGGAAAAGGGACAGTTGCAGAATGAGGACACTGAGAATTCCTAGCTCCTAAGATTCCAATATCTGAATTCGCAACAGGCAGCACAATCAGCAACAAACCTAAGTTACCTAACTATCAAGAGATTCAAACTCCCTACTGAAGCAAAAGAACGAAGCTACATTCAACTACTGAGTACTGTCATGTCTAACACCACCAATTTGTTCCAAAAATTACATCTAAGAAATCCTACCAAAAGAGAACCACCAAATTCTCGTCAGATTATGCAAGCATGAAAATAGCACTTCGCTACAACAATGACCACTACCGAGAATTCCACCTAGAAATGGTCACCAACCCACGGATCCTTCGAGAGCCCCCAAACAAAAAAAAACAAAAACAAAAGTGCAGCAAGCAGTTCGTCCAAATCACAGACAGATCTCGGTGCCGGGAGCTCACCGGGCTTGAAGAAGATGGAGAGGTCGAAGTCGATGGCCTTGAGCGGGGAGTTCTCCTTCTTGTTCGCAAAGAGGAAGTTCCCGGGCTGAACTCTTGATCTGGATTTGGAGTTCTTTTGGGGGTTGGTTAGCGTGACTCCGTGAGGGGGGACGGGCGGTGGTGGCCAGAGGACGGGGCGATGGCCGGCTAGGAGGAGGATGGAGGAGCATCTAGGGACGCGGGGGGAGTGGCTTGAGTGGAGGGGGGTTCGTGTGGAGGACCGTGGAGATGAGGACAGGGCTGGCGGCTTTGACTGAGTAAGACTAGGGTTTCAATGGGGTATGGCCCACCTATCAGTGCATGCCGCAGGTAAACAGGCGAGACGGGTATGGGTGGAGCTTACCCATGCCCGTACCCGTTTACCCGACGGGCAGAGAGTTTCCCCCATTTTCATACCCATGGGCAAAGAAACAAGCCCATACCTAGCTCTATTAGGGTATTTACTCGTGGGAACGCAGGTAATCGGGCACAATTGCCATCCCTAGTGTAGATCCATGGACAAAGACCCAATGGGAAGCCAAGAAAGGTAAGACGGCGAAAAAATGAAGGCAAAATTGAGACCACAGCTGGTGTAAAGGGGGGAAACAAATACCACTAAAATCCAACCAAAAGGAAGACGGCGAAAGAACCATCCTCAAGAACAAGGGAAACCCAGGTAAAGAAAAGCATGGTAAGAAAGGAGGCCAACAAAAACCCTAGCCAAGACTACCTTTCTAAGCACAAAACCCCAGCTCCCGCTTCAAATCTGATCCCTCTAGCTCGAAACCCTAGGCACACAAGCAGATCGAGCAATCCAGCAGCAACAAAAACAACCATAGAGCAGAGATCGCGAGGACAGGGAGATGGGCAACGGGACAGACCTGTACCTTGTCGGCGAGGCGTAGCACGAGCCTGGCGACTGAGAGCGGCGCGTCATAGACGAAGGCATGATTGATGCACTCAGAGCGGAGGAAGCGCGAGAGGACACAGTCATCGGCGGTGAGGTCGGCGAGCGTGACCCTTGCGTGGTCGGCGACGCAGAAGACCTTGCGCTGTTGGGAGGAGAGCTCGGAGGCGGCCTTGTTGGCGGCGGCGAGGACGATGTGGGTGCGGAGGCCAAGGCCGATGCAGGAGGGAGCGAGAATGGCGATACGGATGAGAAGGAGGAAACGGAGGGGTGCGTTGACGAATAAAGGAAGACAAAACGCACGGCAAAGGAGACAACAAACCAACATGGCGAGACGAGGGCAGCGTGTGGGAACGTAACGCCCAGATCCGATCGAACGGTATACACGAGCACAATGAGATTGCACGGCCAGAGAAAAAAGACACACATGGCCACTTTGAGAGAGCTCCCTTTCTTCCTCCTTATATAAAGAAGGAAGAAGTCCATTCTCTCAAGTATCGACATGCGGACACCTAACCCCCCGAACTAAAAAATCGGACTTTTGACACCCTAAAGTTGCAAAACCGGACAACCTACCCCCTCCGGCTGTTTCGTACGGTGGTTTTGCTGAGGTGGCGTCCGGGTGGCCCGGTTTCACCAGATCAGACTCTCTCTCTCTTATCCAACCATTCACACGTTCGGTCGAGAGACACAAGTGCATTCTTCTTCATTTCTTTCTTCCCTTATCTCCCCATTCTCTCTCTTCTTTGCTTTTGCTCTTGGCCGCATGGCTCTTCTGGCCCATCCGAAGTTTCATGGCATCGCCTCCTCCCCTCTCCAGTGCTGCTGCCGCCGGTCCTTGGCCCTCCGCCTCATCTCGGCTCGTTGGCCTACCACTGCTCGCGCGTGCGCATCCCCATGCCCTCGATTCTTGGCCGCATGTGCCTGGCTCGGTCCCGCTACTCCGGCGCACCGCCTGCACGCCTCCCGCGCCACTGCGCCCGGCTCCCCCCGCACGGCTAGCATGGTTGGTCCTAGCTCCATGGCTGTTCCTCCGCAACCTGCACCGCTTCCTCAACTGGACCAACGACCTCCTCTCCATCGCCTCGACCTCCACCATCGAGTCCACGGTGTCCTCGACCTCGACAACGGCGTCGGCACCACCAACCCGGAGGTCATCGACCACTTCCTGCATGCCAGCTACCCCAACTATGTCAAGGGCGCACGCTTCGCTGTCACCTTCACCGACCTCCTCGGCCACGGCCTCTTCCTCGCGAACGGCCGCCTCTGGAGCCTCCAGCGCAAGCTCACCTCCTACTCCTTCTCCTCCCGCTCACTTCGTCGCTTCTCGAGATGCGCCCTCCAGGCACGCCTCCACCGTCGCCTCCTCCCCTTCTTCGCTGCCGCCGCCAACTCCGACGAGGCCGTCGACCTGCAGGACATGCTCAAACGCTAGAGAAGACTCCCTGATCCCAAAAATTCTGACTTTTTCATCCAAATTCGCTCTACGATCTCAAATTAAGCACCGAGGCAATCAAAAGAAGGCAAATTTCACACCACCACCGTCACCTACCTCGTAGTCCCCAAAAGCAATTGCCGCCTCAATCATCTTCACCAAATCCACACCTAATCAAACAAAACCCAGTCGGTGCGGTGGCGCAGATTTGAGGAGGCGAGGAGGCAGACGTGAGGGGAGGACGGGGATAGGGTAATCCGTCCGGGGATAAGGATCACGGGGAAGCGGTGCGGTGGCACAGATCTGAGGAGGCGAGGAGGCTAACGTGGAGGAGCACGTCGAGCTCCTGGCAGAAGACGCGGTGGAGGCACTCACTACTGTGGTGGATCTTGACGGCGGCGAGGACGTCTGCGTTGGAGGAGGCGGACGGCGCGGGAGAAGGCGGAGGAAGAGGTGGACTTGTAGGAGAGCTGGGCGAGGTGGCGGGAGGCAGAGGTGGGGGATTGGGGAGGGAGGGGGGGAGGCGAAGCGGCGTCGGTGTGGCCGGCGCGGAGGAGAGCGAGGATGGGAGGAGGAGGAGGCACGTTCTGAGCAGAAGGCGTCGGTCACGACAGACTGAGGAAGAAGATGGGAGTAGAAGACGGCGTCGGGTTGAGAAACGGAGGAAGAAAGAGGGTAGAAGCTGAGTCATCGCCACGTCGTAGTCGAGTCAGCGACTAACCTGGCAAAACCGGGCCACCCGAACGCCACCTCAGCAAAACCATCGCACGAAACAGCCGGAGGGGGTAGGTAGTCCGGTTTTGCAACTTTGGGGTGTCAAAAGTCCGTTTTTTTAGTTCAGGGGGTTAGGTGTCCGCATATCGATACTTGAGAGGATAGAATGGACTTCTTCCTATAAAGAAGAATATATATCCCTTCAACTCTATTGTATGCGAGCTTAAGTCTTTGATGTTTGCCTAGAATTGTTTCTTAAGTAATGTCGCCGATCTAGATGTGTGTGTTACTATTGAGTTCCTTTTTGGGGTTTGCTCTTAGCCGTGCTTTTTTTTCTAAATGTATTATTTATAACTATCTTATTTCAAAAATATCTTTCTTTGTTCTCCAAGTAATGCCAGTTCCTGCCGGGAAAACTGCGACCTATATAAAAAAATCATAAATAATTTTACCTCATCATGTCGTCAACGTAGGTGTCCATCGAAATGAACTATTTCCACTGCTATCTTTTGCACATGTCTTTTCAACTTGTTGAAGTTAACGCAGTCACTCACTGACTCTCCATCCACATCAACTTTTGTGCTTGACTTAGAATTTTCTGGGTTGGCTAGTCATCACCCACGGTGCAAAATAACTGATCTCGGAGACTCCTCTCAGCTTCAAACTCACAGCGTTGGTGCATTCACTGCCAAGAATATAACCCACCTCATTTATTTACCCTAGGAACAGTTGCTTTGATTATTAGAAAAATGAGAACACGCAAAAAAAATTTTGAAGCATTCCAGAACACCGACACACTTGTCATTTTGTCAACAATTTACAGATGATAGAACAGCTTTCAGCAAGGTTCATTTTTTAAATAAAATAATATTAATATATAAAATGAAAATCCAAGTACCCGTTTTATTTAGAGGAATCAACAGAGGTTTGGCCCCTCCTGAACTCATCTCATTCATTTACCAATAAACGTTTGTTTACAAGGAGATAGGCAGCCTGCAAAGCAGGTATCTCCCGGGGAAAACAGCGGCGGCGGGGGGAAGCTACAAGGAACGTCATTCCCACTAACTGTTGACACCAAGCAAGGGCATGATCAGAAGGCTGCCCTTTTGGAGCTCGGGATGACCATAGCTTCAGGTGATCACCAAATAATCGAAGAGTAGAGCCGGTATCAAGGTCTTCGCTGTCGAAAGTCTTCCGGTTGCGCCTCTTCCAAACGATCCAAAGTGAAAGGAGGAGGATGGTGTTCTGCCATGTTTGGCCGAAGTGCGACAAGGTGTCCGCACTTGAATATGGTAGAATCTGATGAAAGAATGGACGTGCATTACAATGTATTTTTGCAACCAGTTGAAATCCAAGTATCTGAATTTTGAATATGGTAGGACAAAACAGAAACAAATGGAGATCACCAGAAAGAAATCTTACTACGATTCTGGGGGCTTGATGTAAGCAAGGGCAGTAAAAATGGTTTGAATAACAGTGCACAGGAGCATGATAACTGCAGCTAGGACAGCTAATGCCAACCATGGATTGCTGAAGTGATTTCTCCACAGCCATGCCAACCATCTGTTTAGCCGACTTTGGTAGTGAGCCTCCAATACCCCAGCACAGAGATCTTAGGTGATAATATTCATCAGAACCAAATGACACTTGCTTTGTCAGCCTGGTGAACATAGCTGGAACCTCATCATCACTATCCAACATATTACATATGTACAATGATCCCTTTTTGAGTAAGCAGTACGACATCTTCCGGTGTGCTGACGAACTGAGACATAAAAACAACATAGGCAGTGATGTCGTTCCCAAACCGAGGATCTGCTTGTTCAAATGCAACTAAGTTCTTAAATAGAGACTCAGATTTTCGTCGATAGGAAAAAAATTCATCGATGGAAAAACACGGAACTTCTACTACCCCATTGCTGAATTTTATATCCAAGAGAGAATGCTTCTCGTATTTACTGTACCCTATTTTCACAAGTCTAATACCTGCGTCATGTTACTGAGCTGCTTGACGCCACCCATTTGGCAGCTTGGAAACAATCCTTTTGCTGCACTGGAATTTTAAACTGGTGACTTCCCTTTGGCCTGTGAACAATACTTGAATAGTTATGACCAAAATGTAGAATACGGTACAAAAACCAGGGCCTTAATGGATTTTCTTGAATTTCACCGGTCTTCTGACTAGGTCTGAGGTACATATGACATAAGTGCAGGAGATTGTGAAATTGCTTAGGTCTGTTAGGCTCCTCAATGGCTATTGGAAACTGCCTCAAGATATCTTCAACACATTAGGAAATTTTATCTGCAGGAGATGTGTCCATCATGATATCATCCCTGGCAAATCTGTATATTCTGTCAATAACAAAAAATGGAATCCGATTCTCTAGCAAAAAAAAAAAAAAAAGATCATGCCAGGCTGAAATGCTGTACCAATCTCCCATGATATTAGAATCACACGAACTTTGAAGTTTTTATCGTTATCATTCTCCATATTATTTCTTCCCACTGTTGTACAACTAACACCATCATTGCATTGTTCCATTTCTAGTACCACATTCTCATGTTGGTGTATTAATTTCGCACACATGCTCCTCATGCAGGCTCCTTCATTGTCATCAACTGATCTCAATGATGCTCTAGTTTCTTCAACTACAGTATCGCCATTTCCTTCTTGAACAGCATTCTGTTCATACCGATTTAGATCAGGCATTGCAGTGTTAATAGACACATCAATTTTAACTAGTACAAAGCACACATCAAGTAAAAGCATCTGAATAAATTGTTTCCTTTCCATCTTGATCTCCTCATAATAACAATTTCTAGCTTGCCTTTCTAATTCAGCGATTACTTTGACGTAATCCTGTAAAGTTCTTTTACAATTCAGTTTCAGTATGAAATCTAAACTTTTCCATTTTTCCTTTTCCATGGGTAGTAGGACCTGTGTTCCTTGGTAATACGGACCGATTGAAAGCAACAATTGGTTCATAGGAATTCCTTTCAGCCTCACGAATGTGATGTGGAACCTTACGAATTGTGCAAAACCCCTTCTGAACAATCTCTTCTGGTGATGTGTACTTTTTTATTTCCTTTTTCATAGAACTAACCATCAAGTCCATTCTATACAGTTGGAACTATCGACGATGAATATGCTGTGGTCCAGTCAATAACCTTGTCCAGAAATGTGGTCTAGTCAATGGCAATGAATATGTTATGGTAATAGCTGCATCAATTAAACCCATTGATTAAAATCCTGGCGCTTGTCTGAAACATGCTAAATTTTATTAAAAATCTGGGATGTAATCGGACTGTAATGTCTTTGTTTTCTGTACTGCAATGGAGAATCGGGGTATCCCCGTTTGGAAAAAAAAATTCTGGACTTGATCAAGGACTTCAATTATCCTTTATTCACTGAAAGTAAAAGTACGAAAACAAGACTCCTCAAATAAAACAAGTGTGGATATCATGGGGATATGTGCATGATTTTAGGATGATGATACAATTGGCAATGGCTATGTTGGTTCGTCGAATCACGCGTTTTTGGCAAAGTCAAAAGGCTGATCTTCGGCCATTTTGGGAATTTGGTTTTGGGATAGGTTGAGTTCATAGGCTATAGTGCATATGTGTTGCATGATGCATGTTTTCACTAACGTAGGTCAAGTTGTGAAGAACTTGTTCCCGGAGACGATTTATTTGTCTATTGCTGTGCAGGTGGCTTGCAGGTCAACGACGGTCAACGGCGAGGAGGATCGGGACTAAGCTTGGAGAGCTGAGGTCCAGAACGATCATAGATGCCGGGTGAGGTCAAGTGACTCAAGCATGGCACAGAATGGACGAAGTTGATCGAACGGGCAGTTCGATGCAGCTGGTTGGATCAAGCGGCACGGGGGTCGGTGCAAGTGCCTTCGTGGTTCCGATGGGATTCGGACGGGAGAGACTTGCCGACATGATGAGAGTCGTTGATCAACCTACACGTGGCGCAGCAGGCGAATGTTTCGACAGAATTGGACTCGGTCCATGGAGAAGAATCGAGAAGAGGTATTTTGGTAATTTTACCAAATACCACCTTTGTAACCTTTTGGCTAAACCACGGCATGGGACGGTGCAAGGGAAGCGGTTTAGGTCAAGAGAAGTGAAGACAACGCTTTAAAATGCGTGCGTGTGTGACCCGTTGTTGTTGGGCCTTAACGGGAGCCCATTAGGGTTAACTCTCTAGAAGGTTTAAGCCTCCATATAAATAGGGGTGACTGCTGTGATACAGCCCCCAAAGGCACTCCATTTGCAAACCCGTTTTAGGGTTTAGGGAAGAAAAGAGAGGCTTAGGCTCTAGAGAGATGGATTATGTGTGTGCTCATGGATTGAGCTCTTTTCCTCCTTGAGGGAGTGGCTATAACCATGAATCATCAATCATCAATCAATCCTTGCAAGTTCTTGAGATGAGCTCTCTTCGTTCTTTTTCTTGTTCTTACACCTTACTTTGATGTTTTTGAATGCTTCCTTGATCCTGTGTTTTTGGTTGATCTCTTGCCCTCTTTTACCTTGTTGTGATATGTGGGAACATATCTAAGATCATCTAGATCATCAATCTCCCACGAGCAAGTGTTGGATCAAGTTTTCATGTTTTGCTCGGTTTTGAACCCCACTTCGTTCAAACTGAAAAAGATAGGAACTTTGGCATGGATCTCTGCGATCTTTGATTGGAATAGGTTTCTGACATTCTAGAGAAGGTGCATACCAAATTTCAAGTCATTTGGAGCTTTGGTTTGAGAGTTAGCTCAATTTTTGGTTTTACCTCGGTTTTGGTTTAGCAGCGCTTCACGAACCAACAGATCCAAATTCTCTTAAGTTCTTTAAGATTTTTCTATTGCGATAGGTTCCTAAGATCATGATCTAGCCTTGGTTCAAGTTTCAAGTCGTTTGGATCTACGAATCAAAAGTTACATGGATTTTTGGATTTGAAACAGTGCTGTTTTTACTGTTCACGTCCCGAAATTACTGTAGCAATTTGAATTTTTGATTTTGATCTTCATTGCTTCTTACAGCTATTGGAGTAAAGAGTAGGTGAATACTTGGGGAAAAAATTTAAGGCACCATTCACCCCCCTCTATTGCCATACCGATCCTACAATTGGTATCAGAGCCCGGTTAGCTCTTCTCATAGATCTTAACCGGTCTTTGGAGCTATGACGACTGACAAGTATTCAACCAAACCACCTGTTTTCGATGGATTTGATTTTGCTTACTGGAAGGCACGCATGCATGCCTACATCGAGGCTCAAGGGCACGCTATTTGGTTTAAGGTCAAAAATCCATATGTCGTGCCAGCCAATGAAGATGTGATCACTCCAGATGTTGAGGCTAATAGCAAAGCTCGGAACTTTCTGATCCAAGGTCTTAGTCGATCTGAGTTTGAGTGTGTAGCTCATTTGAGGTCTGCTCACGAGATCTGGAGGACCCTTTGTGACTACCACGAGGGCTCTACTGCGATCAAGGAAGTGAGACAGAACCAGCTCAAGAAAGAATACTCAAAGATCGAGCAAAGATCTGGTGAGTCCTTAGATGAGCTGTGGGGGAGGTTCTCCAAGATTCTTCATGATCTTCGCGCTGTTGATCTTGTTTTCACTGAGTCTGAGAATGAACGCCAGCTTTTGGGTGCACTTGATGTGAAGGTCTGGGGGATGAAGATCACATCCATCAATGACAACATTGTCATGAGTGAGCTTACCATGGATAAGCTTTACTCGAGGTTGAAGACGCATGAGATTGACTTTATCTCGCGTCTCTCCAAAACAGAGTCGATGGCTTTGGTGGTCGACCCATCTAAGGGTAGCTCGACTGATTCCTTTGATTTTGGCTCATCTGGTTTTTCTTTGTCAGCTTTACATTTTTTGAGTGATGAGCAGCTAGAGAAGCTACCTGAGGATGATTTAGCCTCTCCTATCCAATAAATTCTCGAGAGTGTACAACAAGGTGAGGAACAGGAGGAGAGGTGCCCCTTTCACGTGCTTTGAGTGTGGTGAGCCAAACCACATTCGCTCCAAGTACCCCAAGCTGAAGGGCAAGGAGGAGAAGGACTCTCGGAGGCGTCATCAAGCCAAAGACAAGAAAGGCAAGAAGCCCAACTATCGCAAGTTCGTCAGCCAAGTCCTTGCCGCTCTTGAGAGTGCTAACATGAGCGATGTGGACTCGGAGACGGAGGACGACGATAATAACTCTCATGGCAAGAAGAAGGCCCAGGACTTCACCGGCATGTGCTTCATGGCTAGGGACAGCCATGATGTCGACTCCTCCAACAACGACGACCTTTTCAGTGATCCCGATGAGGTCCGACGTGCGAGGAAGGAGGACATATGGCTTGTTGACTCCGGGTGTTCTCGACACATGACTGGAGATTCTAGATGGTTCTCCTCCCCTCACACGTGCATCCGGCAATGAGTTAGCTCAATTTTTGGTTTTGCCCCGGTTTTGGTTCAGCAGCGCTTCACGAACCAACAGATCCAAATTCTCTTAAGTTCTTTCAGATTTTTCTATTGGGATAGGTTCCTAAGATCATGATCTAGCGTTGGTTCAAGTTTCAAGTCGTTTGGATCTACGAATCAAAAGTTACATGGATTTTTGGATTTGAAACGGCACTGTTTTTACTGTTCACGTCCCAAAATTACTGTAGCAATTTGAATTTTTGATTTTGATCTTCATTGCTTCTCATAGCTATTGGAGTAAAGAGTAGGTGAATACTTAGGAGAAAATTTGAAGACACCATTCACCCCACCTCTGTTGCCATACCGGTCCGACAACAAGGATATTGAGCACCGAGCAAATTATGGAAAACGACATCGTCGTTACTCTCACAACTGTTAGGTGGGAAAAAAGGTACGCATTTTTTTATTTTTACAATGCGTACATATGTGAAACTATAGAATTGTCATGCCTATATTGCATCATATGGTGCCATCAAGGATAGAAAACCTGGTACCGGAGGAAATCCCGGACGGTGCCCATTCTCCATTACCGGCCGGTAACCGGAAAAAAACCGGATGGAATTCGCAAACTAAAATTTGAATTTGCTTAAAAAAACCGGCCGAAATTTGAAAACTAAATTTGAATTTGTTAAACTGAGGAAAAACCAGTCAGTTTTTAAAATCCCGGTACCCCGGTAAATCCGATAACCGACCGATTTTTTTTCCATAGGTGCTATGTGCTAGAGTTTGCAGAACATGAGATAAAACAGTGCGAGGATGTTGATCCCATAAACTAAGTCAGAGAAATCTGTACATACAGGTACTAAAGATGGACTCAAGAAAGTCTCGTATTCAAGAACAATCGAGAAATGCTCGTAATCAGGAAAAAGGAAAAGATTGCATATTACTGCATGAAATGACTAATTAACAATATAGGTTCTGTATATCACATCAAGGTTCAAAAAGGGAAGGTGCTGGAGGCTCACCCTTAACAGAAAATATACCGTGCTTTTCATCACATACATCAATAGATAAATACAACTTTGAGATCAACGCCAATGGATGATGCATTTAAAATATTTAAATATAAAAGTGCAAAATTTGCTTTTCAAAGAAGCCAACTCGTGTGGAAAAGTTCCAAGTTTAGAGATCAATCGGGAACTGGTTGCAACAAAAAGAAATTATAAGGTTCTTCGGATAAGTACAGACCAATATGGAATAACCAGCCGGTAACCGCCGGTTACCGTCGGGGTCCGGGATCCAAAATCCCGACCAGTTTTCCTGCGTTTTGCAAGTTCAAATTTTAAATTTTGAATTTCGGCTGGTTTTTAAGCAAATTCAAGTGAAATTCGACCGGATTTTTCCCGGGAAAACCGGTTACCGCCAGGTTTTTTTTACCGGCTGCCTGGCGGGATTTCCCCCGGCACCGGCTTTTGGATCCTTGCCCGTGGGCAAAGAAAGAGCATGCTCGCCTCCATTAGTGTTTTTACCCGCGGGCACGCGGGTAAACGAGCACAATTGTTATCCCTATACTTGACTCCACATCGTCAACATTGATCTTGATCTTGTGCCACCTGTCACTTTGCCAACCTTATCAAGAAACAGATTAATCTGTTCTTGGTTCTGATACCCATAATCCTTATGCACAGTAGCCCCTAGATCGGATCAGAGTTACGAGATATGACACGAGCATACACGGTACCAATAACAAAGTAGATGAATCATGTAGAGAACCAAAATAACGATGCCAAACAATCACAACGAGAGAAATATTTGACGAAGTCAATCGCAAATTTCTTAAGCACGGCATCAAAAGAGTACAAGGGATTGCCGCTATCTCACAACCCTCTAATTCTCTCGTGCACCTCTTGTTTTAGATGAGTTGGTTTGTAGCTTGTGTTCTCCATGACCACCCCTCATATAAAAAGAAGTCATCGTACTCAACAATCCTAATTCTTCTCCAAAAAGAAGTCAGAATCCTAATTCTATTATGATTCATATAAAAAATTTTATAGCACACCTCTCCAAGTCCTAGTTGATTAGGGTATGAGTCATCATACTCAACAATGACTGACCATACTTTAAATGTATCTCAGTTTTACTAATTAACTTGATGCACTTTTGCGAGTGTCGACTTTCTAACTGTCCACTTGGCTACATGTTTCTTACCTGTAATATTACTAAATTTGGATCTAAAATAACAGATTTTTCATTAGTTTACAATGGCGACATGAGTGTCGGGATTCCTTTCCTGTATGACCCGGAATTAGTCTGGCAGGTTGTGGTAGGAGTCCTCGAACGTACCAAACTTTGATTCCAATGCCTTCTGTTTTGACGTCCACGCCTTGGCATAGCTGATTGTGTACTAGAACCTTGCCTCAATCGTCCGAATAATGGATCGTGGCTCAAAATCTAGATTGTCCACGATCTCACCGTACATGATATTCTTGATGAAGCCTGATGACAGGTTCTTGTGGGATTGCACTGACTCAGCGACGGCACATATGTGAGGGTGCACTATAAAGCATTTCCAGTAGGTGTCCCACTTAAGCTGAAATACATGCACTTGCCAAGGGCATCCCTCTATGTCACACTTCACATAATAGCATCTTGGGTTAGACTTGACGATTATGAATATACGTCGCACTGACAAGGCACAGAATCGGCATCCTTGCATTTGTACATAGCTTCTTGCCTAACATCGCTCTGGTTGTACTCCCACAGCACACGGGGGCCTTCGTTAACGACGAGGTTGTCGAACTGGTATTTGTTCCACTCAAATGGAACCGTTTGTTGTTCCACAATATTCTCGTCGTCGGATCCTTCATCTTCTGACAATGCTATGTAGTCCTAGTCTTCGAGATCCATCATTTGGACTAGGGCTTCCTACTCCTCACCCTCGTCAGCAAGCCCACTATCTTGCCTGACTGAAGGAGCCCCTTCCACACGGTCTTCATCGACAGCATCAGCAACTCTCGGATCTACGACCATTGTGTGCGCCACTCTGTGGCTGGAATCTCTGACTTCTTCAGCATCGCCACCCCTTTCTTGTTCAGCCGCCGATGCAGGAGTGGGCTTGGCATAACCTGGGTCAGAAGGACCAAATCCCACCATTCCTCCCTCGCCCTACGTACATATGACTGCCATAACCATGTTCCCTTGAGCTGCACTAACTCCCAATATGTACCCTATGGTGCTCAGTTGGCAAGGCAACTCAATCTCAGATTATACACAGCATGGTCCAAATCGAATGTATGGAATACCCACCGCATCACAACGTTCCATGTACGCTGCTCTAGTCTTGTTAGGATCACGATCGCCGATTGGAAATAACGCCAATCAATCCCCTCGGGATCCTCAAGAATAGTCCCATGACCGTAGAAAATTTTGAAATTGGTGGCGTCCGACATATTTAATGTACTGCAACGTAAACAAGATTTTCACGATTAATCACATATCTAAAACTAAACTACCTACCGAAAAAGATTATGTACAACATACTACACTACGTAACCATACATCTAAAACTATATAATCCATTCGGTTAAAAAAATCACCTAAAAGGTGAACGACCAGACGGGCAGCACTTCACTAGTTTCTCTCCTCCCCTCTACTCCTCTCTGCTCCTCCCCCTTCCCTCCCCTCTTTCTCTTTTTTCTAAATAAAAGTGAGTTATGACAGAATTTTGGGGTCTTTTATAGAGTAGATTGTGTCGCCATTTGGAGTGACGACAAGGATTTCCGGGATCCCTATCGCCATTTGAAATGACGAGTTTCGTAAATTTTAATATTAAAAAATTTAGAGATTTGCGGGATCTCTATCGCTATTTGAATTGGCAATTTTCCTAAATTTTAATTTTAAAAAATTTAGGGACTTGTGGGACCCCTGTCACAATTTGAAATGACGGTTGTCCTAAATTTTAATATTAAAAAATTTTAACCGGAGGATCCCTACCGCCAGTTGAAATGGCGAGAGATACCTCTCTGCACTGTTTTAGGCTACTGTCACCATTTGGAATGGCGATCGGAAAATTTCGTCATTTCAAATGGCGAAAGTAGCCTAATTTTGTAATAAAAATTTGACTATTATTTTTGTAAAAATATTTTAAAATAATATTATTCTAAAAAAAAACGTTTTCCCTGTGGGAGCAATCAGTTTCTGGCAAATATGAATACACGCTGTATTTCAGATGGACATCGTAATTGGAGCAAGGTTTAAGGATTCTACTCGGATCAACATAAATGTTAATGTCACCTCAAAAGTTCGTCATTCAATAGCTGTGCATTTGGCTTGCCACAAATGAACAAATTCAGGATGCCAACTCTCTGTGTGTCCTTTCCTCACATAAGATTAACTCAAAACAGTGACTGCTTTTGGAAAAAGGACTGCTTGCTTTCCTGTGGCAAATTAGAAATGTGGATAGACATAGTGTGTCAGACTAAAGCAGTGCAAAAAACTTTACTATCTTCACCAGTAAACAACACTGCGGAAAACTATGTTTATCATCCCTGAGATCTGTACAGCCTTCGTCTATAAATGAATTGTTGGCAAATTACTGCATCATCTTCCTATAATATTGCCTACTGAAATCGCAAGCACCGAACGGCTTGCAAATTAATCTTTCTGAAAGGAGTGAGCAAATAAATTTGAAATGCAGAAAAACCAAAAGCATTATAGGACGTAAAGTTCTCCGCAAGCACCTTTTGCTTATCTAGTAGTTTTACTTATTTTGTAATAATGCTTTAGCACAAAAACCTGTTTCATTGCTGGGTGCCTGGGCTGGTGTTTCTCACTTTTTTCTTGCGAGTGTTAAACTCTTCCAAGTTTCCATCAGATCACTGACGATCTTATGCACTCACCTGCAGGCTGATTTATTGGGTAGCCCTGTTGTCAGACCAGCTGATATAGAGACAACAGCCCTTGGAGCTGCATATGCAGCTGGATTAGCTGCTGGAGTCTGGACTAAGGAGCAGATATTCGCAGGCTTGCACAAGGAGAATACGACGGTCTTCCGCCCGAAATTGGATGAGACCCACAGGAAGAAGAGAGCAGATTCGTGGTGCAAGGCGGTTAAAAGATCATTTGATTTGGCTGATCTCTCTCTTTAGATTGTTACACCTTGTTGCACGGTAAATTGGATGAATCTGTGCCCAGGTGGTGTATCAGTTAGCCCTTGTTTTTCAAGGAATAAATGGTATGTTGTGCATTACTTCGGTGGGATTGTTCTTCGTTTATATTGGAAGAAATGGAGCATACTTGTCTTTATATCAGTACAGGAATATCTCAATTCTTCAGAAAGAAATATTTTTGTTGGAGTATTTGCGTTTTTCTTAATTGAACTGTCGATCTTATCTGTGGTATTTAGTTTGCTGTTATCCTATGGACAAGGCGGTTCCAATATCATTTTGAAACCAAAGATAAGAGCTCTGCTATTCATTTCAAGAAAAAGAGAAACATACCGGTTCCAGAAGGGTTAAACCAAAGAAGCCAACACCGTGAAGAAGTTATTGGAGATATACCCTAGAGACAATCATAGAGATAATTATATTTCGTTATGTTTATAATTTATTAGATAATATGTTATCTTGTTCCAAAAATAATATCGCTAATATTTATTATCAAGTATGTGACTTGATTGTGAAACTCTATATTTATCTTTGCTGTGATTATTCTAAAGCGATCCTTAGTCGGAAACATATGAGGACACATATGAATAGACTAGCATATGTATTAGTTAGTGACCATGTTTCACGGATCATAGATATGGAGATATCAAACCAATAATATGAACACATGTTAGTGAATATGGGGTTGGATCGACCCACTATGAGACACTGCGAGAACGTTGTATTCTTATATATCATCAGTTGGTCTCATTTACAATGTGTATACTATATCCTTAGACTTGAGATCGTCGCACGTACTCGAGATGTGTAGTGACTTACTTACGGGTTGCCAAACGCTACTCCGTAACTTGGTAGTTATAAAGGTAGCTTTCAGGTTTGTCATGATACATGCGTCGAGGCATGGTCGATCAAAATGGAATTTGCCCCTCCATGCAACGGGAGAAGTATTCTAGGCCTCTTGAGTGATTGGATTCTAGAAATGCATAGCCATACTACTCATGGTTAAAGAGTAAACCATAGTCGGGGAATTCAAGTCACGTGATCGAGAAAGAGTGGTCGAGCTAACCAACACGGATGGCACGTACTCACCTTGAGTTTGACCGATATCGTGAGGCAAAGGGAAATACATATGAGTTTTGTTAAGGTTCGTCCAATGTGATCTTTACGTATACTCGGGAGTCGGCATGTCTTGTTAGGGGCCACTACCGATTAGTGGATGAGTAGGAGTACTCGGGCCATGTCCAAGTGTACATGAACCTATAAGGTCGCACGCTTAAAGGGCTGGGACACATTTTGGATGGTGATCTGAATTTTTATGGGCCACGAGTTCCTAATAGGCCTCAAAGTTCGAGATCCATCATGGATGCATATATATAGAGGGGTGGTGGCATGCGGTTGATGTGATTTTTTGGAATTCCCGAAACCCTAGCCACCACACCTCCCTCACCTAAAATCGCGCAGCCGACGCTAGCGCTCTGGTCCGTGGTGTTCCTACCCCGTACATATGGATACATTGGAGGCGTTGCTACGAGGCTTCAACGCTAGGATGATCCACAATTTGTGACGGTCACGAGGAGCACTTGGAGGAGGCGCGAGGCTAGTACTACGACAATCACACCAACACGCTACATCGACTCTTCTTTCGTTGCGAGTCTGCGCGTCTAGTGGTAATCCTGTGATCTATTACTAACCGAGATTCCTTAGTTGTACGATAGATTTTTAAAATTACGCTAATATAGTTAACCCGTATTCCTATAGAAGTCCTAAATTGAAATTCCTACCAAAGCATCAACAACACCCACAAGTAAGCACACCTCGTGTGTGTGGGTGGGGTTAGAGCAAATATTACAATCACGTGGTGAGAAGCGTAATCTTCAGGAGACAGTAACAGAATGCGGAAATGGATCAGATGAGGCTAAAAGCACAGAAGTCACATCCATCAATCAAGATGGTACCGTTAACTACGAAAATGAAACCATCGAACGTGATCAATATGATGAAGTTGGGCACTGGTTTATTATTATATATGTAAATCATGATCCTTTTTCTGTTGGAGAATCAAATTCCATTTTTTATCGTAAAGAAGTTGATAGAGCTAGTAGTTGGTGACAAAATAATGCTTCCTCGGCTTACAGATGTACTTGTCCTACATGTGGAAACTGCTTTGCGTTGGTACCCAAAAGCAGTAGAAGAAACTGGTCGACCAAATGATTTTCATCATTTACTTCATTTGTGTCATCTTTCTATATAAAAGCTTGCGAACTCTGAGCTCAGTCAGGGCATCCACGTGTTCTTTTTTTTCCGTTCGTCCGATCTTGCTGCGGTCGTTCCCGCGCCGTCCGATCCGATCCACGCTCGCACGCCCGCGCGCGGAGAGAGAAGACCCCCAACGCGTTTCTTCGTCCGCCGCCCCTAAAATCGCTCGCCGACTCTCTCCGCTCCGCGGCGCTCGTGGGACGACCACCCCGGCGGTTTCTTCCTCTGCCGCCGCCTCACCGAAGCCCCCTCCTCCTCCTTTCTTCCACGAGTTCCGCAGGCACCCTCCTCCCTCTTCCCCGCACCCGCCTCACAGGCAACCCCCTCGCGTCTCTTGTTATTACATCCCCCCACCTCCCCACGATTCCTGGTCTTCCCGTTCCCTCCCCTTAGACATTGCCACCCCCTGCCTCCCCGTCCGTCTCTGATGGCCATGGCCCACCTCCAGCTCACGGCGGTCGCCGGCGGCCGCGACGACGAGATGGAGGAGGTGGCGCTGCTGGGCTCCTACGACGAGGAGGTCGCGGGAGAGGCGGAGGAGGCGCCGGGCATGTGGCGGGTGCAGGTGTGGGTCACCGGCATGACGTGCTCCGCCTGCACCGTCGCCGTCGAGGCCGCCGTTTCCGCCCGCCGCGGTGTGCGGCGCTCCTCCGTGTCGCTGCTGCAGAGCCGCACTCACGTCGTCTTCGACCCCGCGCTCGCCAAGGTTCGTGGATTGGCTCCGTGATCCTCCCCCTCACCTCGCCTCGCGCGCGCTGCAGATGTGGTTTCGGATCGCACCTTTGCGGTGAATCACAGTGCTGTAGCTGCAAAATTGGGTGGATTTGGGCGTGGTATCGGAGTTTCATGGCTGAATTGCGGGCCTCCTCGAGGCGGGAAAATTACCTGCGGTTCGTTGGTTAAGGTAGTTAGGAACTTAGTATGGGAAATGAAACGACTCTTAATTGGCGAGCTGGTTCGCTTTGGTGCGGAATTAGTGCTATAGGAGCTGCTTGATTTTTGCTCGTTTGTTGTTCTTCAGGCTGACTGTTCCGATACATCAATCCGAAATGACCGGTTGCGAAGGTGCAGTCCTAGTGAGATTAGCTAAGGTGTTCTATGAAAAGTTCATATAAAATTTAACCGGTTCATGAGCAATCCTTTCAAGTAACAGTAATGTAACTTGCAATTGCAAACAATCTCCATACAAAATAGATGTTTGGTATTTTTAAAAGAACCCGATTGTTTGCTATGTTTCCAATCTGCAACCTTTGGTTTTCAAATAATTTGCTTTTACTTCAAGCCTCGGAAATGAGAGCATTCCGGCTACCATTGGAGGCGAGTCGTTGAAAGTGTTGAGGCTGGGGAGGTCAAATGGCCATAAACGCAGCCTCAGTTCACCAGTTCTATTATACGGCGAAGTACTGCAGTTATAATAGGATGCAAACGGTGAAGTACTACTGAAGTCAGGCTGCGTTTATGGCCCACAAAAGGCACACTGGCTCGAAGCTGTAGGTCACATGGTACTTAGTTCTAGCGCTAAACTAGTGTGCTTTAGTGAGATTGTTGCTAATAGTTTACTAATGATACCATTTTATGTGTTTGGACAGATTGATCGAGGCATCGATATGGGCACAATCTACATATCTATTATGATGTCTGGTCCAAGAGTGAGAGTACGGAACTATTCTTTTATTGGTAAATAAACCTGACCTTACTATACCTATTATAGCTTTTCCATCTGTGTCATTTAAAACCTGGGACTAATAATGTGCCAATTGTTACATAATCAACAGGTTAGACATTGGGGAGGGCAAAGAAGTAAATCTTGAGAAGTGCCCTAGGAGTAAACTTCAGAGCTAGTGCATCAAGTACCTTGGACCTGTATGTTCGTCAGCTCTAACACATGAGAAAAGCAATATTAAAATTTTAAAAAGCCAACAAATTTCAATAAGTTGAATAACCAAAACATCATCTGATCCTTTCTTTTGTGTTTCCTGTTATGAATTACAGAAAGAGAGGCATGACTATGAAGTTGTTGTGGAGAGTGGCAGACTTGTCTATAAACAAACTGGGGTTCTTCTGCACACTTTGGATGATTCTAAGTGGATTTTTGTCCTAAGTGCCACCAATCCATTCTATGTTGGCCAGGTAAATACAATTTCCTGTTCACTAGCTTGGAATTTATAGTGCCACCAATGCATAGATAAACGCAATGTATATTCCAAGATACAATTCTCTGCATTGGTTCTGAAGTTTTTGCTTCGGCTTGGACTTTGTGCAGAAGAAGAAAGGATCTTTTTAGCACTCGAGTTTTCTAGCTGGAGGAGCCATAACGTCTGCTAGAAGATTAGTGGTCAAAGACGGATTTTTGAAGGTATGTTCATATGGTCAGTGTCTTCGCAAAAAGAATGCCATGGAACACAGGCTATTGGATTCCAGTGTCTTGTGTCGTCATCGTGCTCCAAAAGATGATCAGAGGTTGATAAAGCTTTTGTAAGAGGAGCTCCGGAAAGAGGTTGATAAAGCTTTCGTCTGATAAATGAAAAAAATATATTTTGCACCTTCATCGACTTCTTTATTAGTGCTATACACTTAACTTCTTTTAACGCTTACAGTCAATGGTGGCAATTTTTTTCATTTCCTCTCTTTTGTTTATTCATACGCCCTTTTATTTCTTTACCTCCATAGAGCCTCCACACAATACAATTCTTTAGGCTCTCCTATAGGGTGCAGAAGGCTCTGTGCTGACCAATTTCAATAATTCTATTGTTTTCCTTCTGTGCTTACTAGAATGTTTCGAAGGGCCAAATAATGTTTGGCAACTCGATGAGAAAGATGTGGTCGACTGCTTCACCCTCCAGGATCTGTGGGGGCACTATTATGAGAGTAGCGCATATGGCCTGGGTGTTCCTGTCCGTCTTGAAACTGGCAAGGTCGTCACCCAGCATTTTATCCCATACTTATATGCAGATATACACCAACAAGGCTCTTGCTATCTCTAGGTTGTTAATTGAGACAATCTCCTATGTGCTGCCTACACATAGTTTTGTTCAGTTGCAAGAATCCTTGGAAATTGACCATTTTCCTGGTCCTTGAATGAAAACACACACAAGCATGAGAAGCAAGACTGATTCCTACAGCGATGATAGTATGGCCGAGAAGTTTTATAGGTCTTGGGATGCTGTATCAGATGATTCAATCCATGATGGCTCTGACTCTATTTCTGGAAAGCAAAGTGGCTACTTGAGTTTCCACAAGATAGAATGGAATACACACTATGAAAGAGTTCCACTAGCTGATAAGGTACAAGTCCTAACATACCATTAAAGTCCTAACATACTGTTAGGCTGTTAGCTGCTTCAGCTTTGGAGTTGGTCAATTCTAGCATATCGTTGTAGTAATTTTGATGTACTGTTGTGTTATTGACCAGGTGGCAGAGTTGGCTCAAGATTATCCATGCTTCACATCACTGGAGTGCAGAACTTTCGCCTTCAAGTTGGATGTCTGTAGCATGGTACTTAATTTTATACATCATTTCACTGCTTTGTATATTGGCTATGTTTTTTTATTTCTTTAAAAGCACATCATTTATATGATAAAAAGAAAGCATGTAATTGTTTTGATGATGACAGAACAATTCATATTGTTTCTCTGAAGCTAGAGAATCCAATAAACATCAGGCTACAAAGGATTTGTCATTTTTGTAGAACTTTATTGGCTTCTCTGGAATTATTGGTTCTGGTCTCGCTTTCTTTTGGGTAAATAGCTACTTGAGATATTCACTTTAATTGCAACTTATCCATAATCAGGTACCCTATTTATCATATCCTTGCTCATGGAAACCTGAAGGGGATCTCTGCGTGTTTTCTTACCTATCATTCTATTCCATCGATTTTTCAAGCTATATATTTACCATATATCACCTATATGGTTAGCGCAAATCATTTGTCGCCTTTCCTATATACCTTGGCCAATCATTCCATGTTAAATGGAGGCAGAATTGACGTGCCTCCCTGCTCTCTGCTTTGCTCTGCGTCTTCTTCCGTCTTTCTTTTGTTCTACTTCCAGGCAGGACCCGCTCGTCATAGGCACAACCCTTCCTCTCTTTTCATCTCTCTCACTTCCATATGGGGCCCACACCTCAACATTTTCCGGTATTGTCTCGGCGCGCTAATGCGCGCACTGGGTTACTAGTATGTACTATCCACTGGCGGCGGCGGTCAAGTGAGATATTAGGCTAGGGTTAGGATTTACATGACTCTCATACTATATTAAAATGAATCATTGCTCTATTCTAATAGGTCAAAGGCCAATATAATATATACAAGTGTTAGTGAATATACAAAGAACACTCTAAGCAATATAGATATCTAACACTTTTGACCTAGCGAGAAGCCAGAAGAAGATAAACACGATCGAATTGGACCTCAGTATCTTCACAAGTTTCTCAGTTTTGGACGGAGGTATTTATAGGTTGGTTATCATCTTGAGGATAATGAGTCGAGATTCTCAGCCGACCAAGGGGTGAATTGCCTGCAAACTTGGCCAGGAACTTGACCGCTGGCGTCGAGCAGCACAATATCTTGAAGCTGGAGTCAAATTTAAGAAAAAGGAGTATGATAAATTAGACCCGCATTCTCTACTTGATGTTAGGTTCAGGAACCTTATTGCATTTGAGCAGGCCTGTACGTCCCCGATTTGTAGATGACTTCACTGCCTATACTGTTGTCTTGTCTCAGCTAGTTAGCACACCTGAATATGTTACACTACTAGCTCAGAGAGAAACAATTGTGCACCACCTGGATAGTGATATGCATGTGTCAGATCTGTTCACCAATCACCATGCTCAATAAAGGCGTGGTGTTTGATTTTAATGGTACATATTATTTAAAAACCCTCTGTCATACAATGGAAGCACATTATCAGAGTCGCCTGAATCGGTGGATGGCTTGGCCCTGGATGAGCTACTTCAGCAATCCATGGTTGGGCTTAGCTGCAGCGGGAACGGTTATTGTACTTGTCTGCACTGTTTTGCAAACAATCTTTGGCATATTGGCATACATTAATCCACCGTAGTCAAACTTGTTAACTACGGTAGCCATGAGCTAACCAGAACCTAAGAGCTATCCTTGTTTGACTAGCAGATACTAAATTGGTTTAGGCTGTTTAGATATACTTACTTGCTTCTGCAGCTATATTGTTAAAACTCAGTATTTTTTGCTATTATTTTCCATCATGAAGCTTATAGATTTTACACTTAACAGACAATGACCTATATCTGAGCGGACCAAGGTTAGCAGGGGAAGAGAGGGAAAAGCAAAGACGAGAAAAACAAGGGAGCTTGCAATAACCCACAAGATCCAAATACTTTACAGAAAAGCAAATCACTTTTTGCAATTGAAAACAACTCAAAGAAAATCGTCTATTTGATCTCTTAAACCGGCAAAACGACTCAATACACAGAATAAGCCTTGACAACTTAGACTATATAGATTGTTTGACATCGCATCTTCTGCTCATGGTCTTCAATGAATCTTGCCTGTTGTTCTTGGAGGGTAGAGATGACTGACAACTTATGATGATCTCTTGATGACTCCATTTCTTGTGGCCTAGAACGAAGCGGGAAGAAATGTGTAGGTTGTCTATAGAAATTACAAGGGAAAGAGGATCCATTAACATTGTAATACGGCCAAGGAAGAACAAGGTAAGAAGGAATACCATGATGAAGGTAAAGATAGAAAGATAAGAAAATATGAGGATAGCACACTTTTTTCCTTTTTATAAAATAAATTTCGAAATTTTCCTACTAGCGGACATTCTATCTAGATCACATCCTACAGTCGACTCGGCTCTGATACCAACTCTGTCGGGAACGGATTTTTGAATCTAAACCCTCTATATATTTCTGCACCAGTCCCAGATCAGTAGCTAATGCACACAGTGGAAACATTGTTGATAACAAGTTCGAATCACGAAATACATTAATAAATAAATGAGTAACGGCCTTATAGCCACTTATTACAAAAAAAGGTCAAAAAACCTTGAGTCTTACAGCAACGGAAACAACAAATGATAAACTCCGAGTGGTGGTCCATCAAATTGCCCACCAACATTCGACTGGGGAGCGTAACCTAGTACTCCGGGTATCCTTCGTCATGGCCCTGGATGAACTACTTCAGCAATCCATGGTTGGGCTTAGCTGCAGCGGGAACGGTTATTGTACTTGTCTGCACTGTTTTGCAAACAATCTTTGGCATATTGGCATACATTAATCCACCGTAGTCAAACTTGTTAACTACGGTAGCCACGAGCTAACCAGAACCTGAGAGCTATCCTTGTTTGACTAGCAGATACTAAATTGGTTTAGGCTGTTTAGATATACTTAGGCCCTGCCCTGTTAGGTAGAGCTTCAGATTCTTATTTTTCATATTTTGCTTCTGATTCTCTGATAATCCACTTCCCTGAGAATCTGGAGCTGTTTGTTGAAAGCATTTGGCTGATAGGTTAACTCCAAAAACTATATAAGGGAGGATTAGAAGCAAATAGACCAAACTACCCTTTGTACAAATGGACCCATACGTGCAAAATGGATCAACATGCATTACAAAACGAGTAAATGTAGTGCCAACACAAGAATACGTAGAAGTGTTCATCGATAATTGAGTGCCAACTGCCATTAATCACAATCACACATAGTCATGTAGGCATCAAGAAATTCCAGCAAACAATTGCTTAAATTGCTCAAACAATACTAGCTAATTCAATATTTACATGAACAAGAACAAGATCAGATGAAAAAAAAACACAACTCAGATCCGAAATTGCTTCACAAATCACACTTCTAAGAGCATATACTATCAAAGTAGTGCACTAGAAGGAAGTATCACAACTCAGATCCGAACTCCACTGTTGTTGTTCAGATGACTAACTGAATGACTGAACTGAATTGATAAAACTTTGCAATTCGGCTCAATTATTTTAGTTTATCCTAATTTAGGATAATTTATGTGCTATGAATATTAAAAAACCGACCAAATGAATTGGATAGCTATCGGAACTACAAAGCTAATTCTTGTCACCCGTTTCTTTTGTCCAGATACAATATTGTTTAGAGGCTGTGGATCAACCCCACAACCAAGAACCAAGGTCGCAGTTCTGGGCATGCTCACCTTGTTTCCTGCAGAGTGCAGGTATCTTGGCTTGTCCATTTCCTGATTATTTCAGTTATATTGTAAATCTATCTGGACCAATGGTGATTAATGGAACAGAACAGCCCCCCTAATGACAAAAGCATCATATACTGATGATTATTTGTTCACAGTCACAACCCCTTGCCAATTGTATATTTAGGGGCACATCTCATGCCTATCCCAAAGTTCAACTATGGCGGATCAGAATATATATAGAGATGATGCTAATATTCCATGATTCCATTGCAGCAACTCACAGTATCCCAGTTATAAATGTTTGCTAATACATACACAATGCAGTGCATTGCTAAGACATGACATATACAAACAAGCATGAATGATGCACAAGTAAAATAATCATCAGACAAACTCTTATGAATATAGAAAGCAATGCTTCAAAGTGACTCAGCTTGTATCTTGCATCAACTAAATAGGGCTCTACCACTTGTGCAGAATTCAGCAAACAGAATGACACCGTTCATTTGTGAAGTTCATAATAATATCCATGTGCCATGAATGAATTTACATATAATTAAAGATATCACAAATTGCGTATAAAAATAATTTCAATGTGAAGGTTGTCAGTAACTCCGAAGGTACACAAGTCTCAGCTTCCTTCTGCCTTCTCAGATGGCATTGGCATCCTCACAATATCATGGAAGCAAGCAGGATTTGACTCCCACGATAAAATCATTCACAGAACATTGACTACTGACTCCAAAAACTCAATCAATCAACTACTGACTCGGACTCCTAATAAAAACCTACTATTAACAAGATTAAATCCAACAACGGAGGGGCGGATGTCGGCGATGTTGGGCGGGATGAGCCGGCGCGTGCGGCCGGATGGGAGGTGGGTGGAGTAGACAGCCGCCCAGCTCCTACGCGGGGAAGCGATGGAGACGTAGACGAGGTGGGAGTTGTCGGGGGTGAGGGACGGGTGGTCCTTGAGGGCGATGGTGGGGACGGGGTGAGGTAGAGGTTGAGGGTGCTGTTGCGCTCAGAGACGAAGAGGAGGGAGACAAAATAGGGAGGGCAAGGGGGAAAGACGGATGACGAGCTTACCTTTGCTGGAGCCCGCCGGTGGTCCTCGAAGAACTGCGACAGCGAAGAAGTCGGGGAGCCCCGACCTCTAAGGTTTCCAGGGTCGGCGGCTCTCGTGTAGGTGGCGGCGCAGTCCAGGGCCGGCGGCGGAGCAATCGAGGACCGGAGGTGGCGCAGTCGAGATCCTGAGGTGGCGCAGTGGAGGACCCGAGGTGGCGGACGAGAGGGTCCAGGCGAGTTTTCGCCAGTCGTGTGAGCGCCGAGAGGAGATGGAAGCGAGGGGGAAAGGCGAAGGGGCACGAGAAAAGGAGTCGCGCGGTGGAAAATCTCGGGGGTAATTGGATGGCAATTGCGGGAAAAACTTCAAACTTCAAGGGTATTTTTGTTTATGCAAGTTGGATTCTCACGAGAATCCGCCGGAAGGCTGCTTCTCGTTGCTAGTTTATTTTTGAGACAGTTCATCGCAAGAATCAGGATCTAGTGGTTTTGAGAATCAGGGTGTTTGGTACGGCTGCACGAGAACTCAGTATTTTTTGCTATTATTTTCCACCATGAAGCTTATAGATTTTACACTTAACAGACAATGACCTATATCTAAGCGGACCAAGGTTTGTAGGGGAAGAGAGGGAAATGCAAAGACGAGAAAAACAATGGAGCTTGCAATAACCCACAAGATCCAAATACTTTACAGAAAAACAAATTACTTTTTGCAACTGAAAACAACTCAAAGAAAATTGTCTACTCGATACTCTTAAACCGGCGAAACGACTTAATACACAGAATGAGCCTTGGCAACTTAAACTATATGGCTTGTCTGACATCACATCTTCTGCTTATGGTCTTTGATGATACTTGCTTGTTGTTCTTGGAGGGTAGAGATGACTAACAACTTTACGATGATCTCTTGATGACTCCATTTCTTGTGGCCTAGAACAAAGTGGGAAGAAATGTGTTGGTCGTCTATAAAAATTACAAGGGAAAGAGGATCCATTATCATTGTAATACGGTGAAGGAAGAACAAGATAAGAAGGAATACGATGATGAAGGTAAGGATAGAATGATGAGGATAGCACACCTTTTTCCTTTTATAAAATAAAATTTGAAGTTTTCCTACTAGCGGCCATTCTAACTAGGTCACGTCATACAGTCGACTTAGCTCTGATACTGTTGGACCGAAAAAGGCGACTAGAGGGGGAGGGTGAATAGGAGCACGCTCACTTTTTCACAAAAGATAGATTCAACACAAAATTCACTCCAATAGCTATGGAAGCTATGAAGATCAATATACCAGTACAGCGGAAGACTAGTATTGAATCCAATCCAAACCCCAAAGCAAAACACCCAAAAAAACCAAAAACTCAAATCTCAAAGTGTTGGGCGGTCCGACCTCTCACAGGCGGATGGCGGTTTGCCTAGCGGTCGACCTCTGGAATGGGCGGTCGACCGCTCTGACAAAGGAACAGGAAAATCAGCAAAATCAGCCCGACAATCCGAAACGAAAAACGACCTAACTTTTGATCCGTAAGGCCAAACTTCACGAAATTTGAACCACACCTTCCTAAAGATATTAGGAACCTATTCCAATCAAATATTTCAGAGATCCATGCCAAAGTTCCTATCTTTTTCAGTTTGAGCGAAGGAGGTTCAAAAACCGAGCCAAATGCAAAATATGATCTAGAGACTTGCTCGTGGGTGATTGATGATCAAGATGATCCTAGATGGGTTCCCACATGTCGCAGCAAGTTAGATCATGGCAAGAAACCAACCAAAAACTCGCGAATTAAAGAAAGACTCAAAAACATCAAATAAAGAGAAAGAAAGTAAACAAACTCATCTTTGAGAGAACTTTCTTTGGATTGATTTGATATGGTATTGGTTTACAGCCACTCCATCAATGGAGGACAAAGACTCAATACATGAGCACGAAATCAAATCCAACTCTCTAGAACCCTAACCTCCACTAATCCTCTCCCTAAGCAAACTAGGGTTTCAAACACAATGAAAGGGTTGAAGGGTGCAGCCACCTCCTCCTCTATTTATAGTGGAGACTTAGACCTTCTAGAAGAGTAACCCTAATGGGCTCCCCGTTAAGGCCCAAAACAAAGCGGACACATACGCACGCGCTTTAAAGCGCCGCCTTCATCTCTTGACCTAATCCGTTTCACCTTGCACCATCTTTGCGCCATGAGTTGGCAAAAGGTCACTAAGGCGGTATTTGGTAAAATTACCAAAATACCCTTCTCGATCTTTTGCAAAGACCGAGTCCCATCTTCGTGAAACACCTCCATGTTTGCCACGTAGGTTGATCCAAATGGTTCTCTTCATGTCGGCAAGTCTCTCCCATCCGGCTCCCACCAAACCACCATGGCACTTGCACCGACCCTCGCCGCTTGATCAAACCAACAGATCGAATCGCCGTTCGGTTACCCTTGTCCATTCTCGACTACACTTGAGTTCATTGACCTCACCCGCATCGCCGATCGTTACGACCTCGGCTCTCCAAGCCTAGTCCCGATCATCCTTGCCGCTGACCGTCGTTGACCACCAAGCAACCCGCACGACAATAGACAAGCAAGCGAATCCGGAACAAGTTCTTCACAACTTGACCCACGTTAGTTAAAACATGCATCATGCAACACATATGCCATGAAACCCATGAACTTGACCTAACAGCAAACATCGCCGCCACGAAGACGATTTAAACACATCAAAACCGGTCAGACCACCACCTTGGCCGGTCTGACCGCTTCCTCGCCGGGCCGACCGCCACCAAAGGCCGGCTCGATCTGCCGGTCGGACCGCCACCAAAGGCCGGTCTGACCGCCAGTCCATGACTTAGCCAAAAATCCCATCCTGGAAATCTGAAACCTACTGGAATTTTCAAACCAATAGAACTTTTGCTTGGAAGCTCCAAAAATTATGAGACCAAGTGCAGAAGCACCTTCTCACTTGCCTACACCCTCTATTTTTGGCCCAGCTCCAAAATCCACAGTGATTACAATGGCCGGTCTGACCGCTCAAGTAAAGCCGGTCAGACCGCTCCACTTGCCGGTCTGACCGCCACTTTGGCCGGTCTGACCGCCAGTGACCATTTCAGAGAAACCAAGTCAAAGCATGGCCGGTCTGACCGCCACCATGGCCGGTCAGACCGCCAGAAGCCTGACAGAACTGAAACTTTGCCGAAAACACGTGATTCGACAAACCGTCAACGACATTGCCAATTGTAACATCATCCTAAGATCTCAGGCATATCCCCATGATATCCACAGATACCAACTCTGTCGGGAACGGATTTCTGAATCTGAACCCTTTGTGTATTTTTGCACCAGTCCCAGATCTGTAGCTAGTGCACACAGTGGAAACATTGTTGATAACAAGTTCGAATCACGGAATAACATTAATAAATAATTGAGTACCAGCCTTATGGCAACTTATTACAAAAGAGGTCAAAAGACCTTGAGTCTTATAGGAGCAAAAACAACAAATGATAAACTCCGAGTGGTGGCCCATCAAATTGCCCACCGACATATTCGACTAGGGAGCACAAGTACTCCGGGTATCCTTCGTCATAGCCACAGGCGAAATAGTCGTAGTCGTCCATGACATCATTGAAGGCTTCTGATATTTATTTTAAGTGTAGCATGTGAGTACATAAAGTACTCCACGAGTCTTGGGAAAAATGCATATGCATAGCTTTAACGAATGTGGCTTATATGGTTCTTTTGCACAAAGCAATATTTTAAGTTTAAACCATTTTCATAAAGCACATTTGACAAATGAAGATTCAATAATTAAAATAATTATACCACTAGTGGAGGTTCTAGCTACCAACCACTAGTAACAAGGCTCTAGCCGCCAAGGTTTTCGGAATAGGGCTCTAGCTGCCCCACTACCTCTAACTGCCAGAACAACAAACTAAGAGTTCCAACTGCTCCTGGTTTTCCAAAGTTTACTCTTTTAAAATCAAAACCAAAATCTACCATATGGAAACGCACCTTGCCCACCCTTGACCGTGGGCACGGCTATTCAAATAGTTTTACACTCTGCTGATGTTGTACAACTTTACCCACTTGAAATAATCGACTTATACTATCTGCTCACACACTTTCATAGGTGTGCGACTAAGTGATTAACACAGGGCTTTTACAATACTTTATCCTAACATTAGCTCGCCCGATAAGCTTAACCCTAAGTCATGTACATCATTTATCATCGACTTGGAGCTCACCGTTGTGGGGGATAACCTGTCCGTACTTGGACGTCATTTACCAATGCCCGGCGCAAGCCTCGACAAACATGGACGTCATTTACTATCGTCTGCACTACCCAGGTAACTCCTACCGTCTACAGTCTGTGGGTGTAATGCTAGAACATAGTAAATTATTCAGCTAGGTTCTTCCCATTTAGGACATATGGTTGTAAGGTATTGCTCAGTTTGGATAGTCACAAGTGTCGGTCCTTAATATGACTTGGACGGAACTTAACACAATACAAGTTCTCGTGCTCTAGCTGCACCCGCCAGAACTTACCATCTGTTCAAGTCTAAGACAAGTTTTCACCATTTTATTTTAGTTTTCAAATACGGACATTACCTAATGTCATACATTTTCCAAATAAAGCACAAAGGGTAATAATGGTTTTCCCCCTAAAGGTTGATCAAGACCGAAAAGCATGTCTAAACAATTATACCACGCTTAACTCACTACTACAAAATAGGCTATAGTAGACGCCTCATCATAGACGGTTCCTTTGGAACCATCTGTGTTGGGTCTGTCAGGACGAGGCATTTGCACTGCAGCCTATTACAGATGGTTCTTATTAATAACAGTCTGTGACAGGCATATGTCACAGACGGTTCATTAATAGAACTGTCGGTGTTTTAGAACCGATCTTACGTAAAGATTGTTTGATTCAGGGGGTCTCCTAGAATAGAATCACGCAGAGAGATTGACACGGGTATTTTTATACAGGTTCGGGCCTTCTCCGGGGAGAATAACAACCCTACTCCTGTGTGTGTATGATATTGAGTGTATCTTGTACAATCGGGAGAAAAGACTGAGACTATTACAGAAGACAATGCCTGTCTTTCCGGTTGCCTACTGTGTTCTCTGATTGCCCCTCCTTTTCATCCCTGATCGCCGCCTTTATATAGTCATGAAGGAGTAGCCGTTTCTCCAGGTGAAAAGGTGCCTCATCATGTCCTGTAATGGGCGCATGTTTGCAGTAATCTCCGGAGTGTTAACTCCTTCAAGCCGCCTGGCAGTTATTTGTCAGAGATAATGGGGTATTACGTGCTATTACTCCGTAGAATGACAACAGATGTTGATCGCTTATTTCCTTAATCAATTAAACCTACTCGCCTCAGTAGGTTTTATTGATCATAAGGTGGTCGATGGTGACCGGTCGTAGAAGAGCTTACGACCATGGGGTAGTCGAGAATAACTTACGACTGGATAATGATCGTAGAAGAACTTACGACCATAAGATAGTCGTAGCAAGACTTACGACTATGGGGGTGGTCGTACAAGAACTTACGACCACCTGGTAGGCTTCTCCCTTGTAAATATAAGGGGTATACCTAGGGATCACATGACATCATATTTACCCCTAATAAGAATTATAGATAAAAGATAAAATGAGGATTATTAGATCCTCGTCATCTAGCCCCCCAGCTTCAAGTGAAAGTAAATTACTTGGTAAAGGAGTCATAGATGATCTTATGGCCACGAGAAGGTCGTGGATAGATGGTCGAAGGAAAAACTCTTCGACATTTGTATTTCACTTTGACCGGAAATATACTTGGTCAAGAAGGTTACTTACGACTATCAAATAGTCGTAATATGGTGTTCGGAAGTAAAACCTTTTCCGATTGATATTTCATTTGGACAGAAAGGCTTAGCCAAGAAAGTAATTTTGCTTGAGGTGAAAAAACGAACATGATTTTCTTGGGTAGACGAACTTACAGAATTGCAAATGACTCTTATATGTCTGTCTGTTGGAGCGGCTCCCGAAATGGTGGAAACCCTTGGGTTTCCACCCTTTCAACCTAGGCATACGGTTATAAATACTTACCGGGGGGTGAGACTTGGGTTTTTACTTTTCCCCAAATTGCTCCCGCTGTTCATCGAGTTCTTGCCTTCTCCGCCATCAACCTAATTTTGCCTTCTCCTAGGACCTTCCCTAATCCAAAACCTCCCCTCTTTGAGAGAGATGGCCGGAATAGTTTCTGAGTGGGCCGAGTCGGAGATGGATGCGGTGAAGATTCAAGCCTTGGTCGACGCCGAGAAGATTCCAGAGAAGGTTCTTGTGAAGTGGATTGCGGCGGTTGGACAGCATTGGCCGTCGGGGGAGATTGGACAAATCCCCATCTTCCAGGCATATTGTGAGTGTGACCTTCGATTGCTGCTCACCCTTTCTCACACTCATTTTGAGCACTTTGGGGTGGAATTAGTGAACCTCGGCCTAATTCCATCACCATGCTAAGTGTATTCGTATCTCTGTGTGAGGCATACACAGGAATTCCAATGAGACCTCAAGCTCTTTCAATATTTTTATGGAATGGCTCGACAATCTGGGGTTGCTGGGAGTTGTGGTCTGAAGCTCCATGACAGGAAGTCGAAGGAGTATATTCAGATGTTTACCCGGTCTTCGTGGCTGAGATGGAGGAAGAGATGGTTTTACTAGAAAATCACCTAAGATGACAGCCTTACTTTCGCGGGGAAGGCTGCCGAAAAGAATTCTTCCTGGGATTCGACTCCCAGGGATCTTGGTCGAATTACTCCCTACATTCACGCCATCAAGGACTTAAAAGAGGAGGGACTGACCGGATGGCATGTGGTGAAGGATTTCATCACATGCCGAATTAGCCTTTTGAAGAAACGAGTTCCTCCTATGTGGAGGTACACGGGTTCAAAAGACCCGACCAGGGACTATGAGGAGGGTAAGTAAATCTTCGACTTAGCCCTCGGTTTGGTCTTTCTCAAAGTGGTCTAATGAATGCCCTATCTGTTTGCACAGATCTTTCACAAACAGAGATCGACATTCGGGTCAAACTTGTTTGTGAGAAATCTCCGCCACCTGGAGGGGCGGTTCCTCAAATCCTTGCGGTTATATCCGCAGAAGAGAAGATGGAGCGCCTAAAGGTAATCAAGGGTTGATTTTATCCTTAGGACTTTAGAGTTGTAGAAAGACTTACGACTGGTTGTTTGTCATAGAAAAACTTACGACTTGGTAGTGATCGTAGAAAACCTTACGATCAAAGGAATGTCGTAGAAAAAAAACTTACGACTAAGTAGTGATCGTAGAAAACCTTACGATCAAGGAAATGTCGTAGAAAAACTTACGACTAGGTAGTGATCGTAGAAAACCTTACGATCAAGGAAATGTCGTAGAAAAACTTACGACTAGATATTGGTCATAGAAAATCTTACGACTGCTCAGTAATCCTTTTCTGTTTTTCTTACAGAAAGTAGGCATGGAAAATTGTCAGGACGACCAAGAGGTCGAACTGATAACCATCGGCACAGGGATGACAGCGGAAAAAAGTCCAGCTCCTCCGTCTAAGAAGCGTCGACTCATGAAAGTCGCCGACAAGGGAGGGGCAAGCTCAAGTTCTTTTATTTCAACCAGATCTTCTGCAAAATCACTTTCTGAGATCTTGTGCAATGAAACCAGGAGGTTGAAGCGGTGAGGTCAAGAGATCGAAGCAAATAACCTCTTAAGCACAAAGCCCGCAAGGCCAAGATACCCTTTTATTATGACAAGAAAACTTTCGCAGTTTCTGCCTCTCCTAGCTTTGTTAAGCGACTAGAAAAAGAGAACTGGAAGGACTTTATGTCTTTTGTGAAGGACAATGCTGCTCCAGCAGAGCCTGTGGTTGAGGGAAGTGCCGATATCGGAGTGGTCGAGACTGATCTTGACCATCCAGAAAATTAGGAGATCAAAGAGGTGGCTCCTGTTCAAAATCCACAATCAGACGTGGTCGTGGCCGAGCCTATCCTTCAACTTGAACTCCGACCAGACGTGGTCGTAGAAAAGAAGTCGAAGAAATCTTCCGTTGGGAAGATGACTCATAAGTTCCTGGTTAAGTCCAGAGTGCAGAGGTATGTGAGAAAGACTAAAGTGTAAGAACAGCATTTACCTTTTGCTTTTCACAACTTAACGTGCTTTCTTTTTTGCTTTAGCCCAACTCCTTGAAATTTCGGGACGCTTCTATTGAGAAGCCTATTGTCACTTCTCCAGCGGATGGAGAGATGACAGTAGGAGTGGTCGAAGGATCACCCACTGCTCGAGTGGCAGAGGAAGTCGTGGCTTTTGAAGTGATTGCTACAACCACTAAGGCAGTTGCTATGACCGCTGAGGTGGTCGTGGGGGCAGCAGAGGCAGCGGTAGAAGCCTCTGGCCTGGTGATGTACTTGACCACCGTGCCGGGAAGGAAGTCGTTGCAAACGTCCCTCCCGGTCTCCAAAGAGATCTTTGCGATTCTGTAATTAGAAGACGAGGAGTACTTCAACTTCTGTGCTGATTTCTTTGGGCCTGCTTCCATCGTGGGTTCTTCTGCTTTTAGATCTCGCAATCGAGTCCCTCATCTCAAAGATATTCCCAACAGAGGGGAAATTTTTGACAACGAGCGTCTTGAGAAGGTTTGGTGGGATCAAGTCGTGAAGATAGATAAGCTGAAGAGTCCAATGATGGTTTTCTCGATGTTTGCTCGGACGACCATGAATGTAAGTATTTAAGGATACTTATATGTGTGGCCTTCCCTTGCTTCTTACTGTCTTTCTTTTTGCAGAAAGCTCTAGAACAAATTACCACTATTGGTGAATATCACCGACAACTTGTAGAGCTACGACAGGAAAAAGCGAAACTGTGTGAACAGGCAGAGAGGTGGTAAGTCACTCTTATTCGTAGTCATTTTTTTTATTTGACCACTTATACAGTGCTTATAGGGTTTGTCGTGGAAAAAACTCACGACTAGGTACTAGTCGTAGAAAGACTTACGACCAATTAGATAGTGCTCATGTCTACTTTTAACCTTTATAGGTTAAATAGTGACGAAAAGACCTTGGCTGACTCGCTCGATTATGAAAAAGACGAGACAAGAAAGCTAAGGGAAGAGAAAGAAGACCTTTTGAAGAAGCTTCAAGAGGGTAACTCTGCAACTCGAAAATTGTAGGGAGAGATAAACAGTAAGTGCTGAACTTAAGACTGCTTATGTCATTGATCTTTAGCTTTTTAACTCTTACTTCTTTTCAGAAAAAGAGGACGAAATAAGAAGGCTCCAAACCGAAGTTAAAGATAAAACTTTGGTCGTTCACGAGATTTCTCGTATCGCCAAAGATAAAGATCAAGAGATTGTAAGGCTGAGATCTCGGCGAGCAGGTAAGCAGTTCTTTACCTGTAGTCCTTCACGAGTTCTTATCTTATTCTAACTCTCATTTCTTTTTAGAAATTGAGCTTCAGCTGGGAAGGCTTGAAAGTAGGGATCAAGAAAAAACCATGATCCTTAACGAGGCCCTTCACATCACCAGAGAAAACGCAAAGGACATCAAATTATGGGAGGAGCGACATGCTGAGACCATTGCTTCCCATAATAAGGAAATCGAGAAGTTAGATTCTCGACTAGCGTAAGGAATTCTTTACCGTGAACTAGTTCTTTCCTCTTCTAGGAATTATTTTTGCTTGACTAGTCTTACCCTTTCGAGCAAGTAGTCGAGAATGAACAACTCCGCGAGGCTTCGACTCAGAATCAACAGAGATGAAGCCGACGAAGATTAATCTTCAAGGCAACATCATGCCTCGAAAAATATACTTAGTGAGCTGCGTGGTGAGGGAAAACTCCTCCTAAGACACGATAGCGCTCACATAAGTACTATTGGGGAACAAGTCGACTTTGCAAGAACTGGTGACCACCTCAAGGCCAACCAAGCTAACTCGATAAAGGAGGCGGTCGAAGGTGCAAAAAGTTATGTATTGGCAAAACTTAAAGCTCATGACCCCAAATTAATGTGCAACTAATCGACGCCGACTTCAATCGCCTCGAGGCGTATAAGTCGCTTGATTGAAGAAATGCAAACCGGTCGGCAGAAGGTCTTGGAGGAGATGCAATCGATCTCCTCTTGAGTAGTTTGTAATAAAAACCTGTGAAAACAAGCTTTTGCTGATGTAATATATAATCCATCTTATTTCCTGTAAATTATCTTGTCGAGTAGTTAGTAACTCAAAAGATAATTGACGAACAAAAAACTAAGAATTGAAGTCAAATTAATAACTTTATCCTAACCCCCGACTATTTACTTAGTTTATTTAGATAAACTAGGGAAATAGTGTTAAAAGGGTTTCTGAAAACAGAGAGGTTTGATTAACTTGTAGTTTTTGATCACGATTGTCATGCACTGGTCAAAAGAGTAGTAATGAATTGACCCTAGAAAGTTCCTTCTAGTGGGCAAGAACACGGGCAGAGAGGAAAGGCTTCGACTAGGTGATATTACCATCTCCGATCAGATTAATTAAATCGAGAACGGCAACTTGAGTTAGACAAACGTCTAGGGGACTTAAAAAAATTCGTTCGTCCTTCTTTGGTGGACTTGATAGGTCTGTCCTGGAAGCAAAAGTAGGAAACTGAATAATACTAGGAAGTTCCTTCTAGTGGGCAGGTGATGAACCCTAAGGTTCTATTTGTTGGCCCGATCTTTCGATGAGAACGATAACTATCGATTTTGGTGGAGGTGACTCTCGCGATTCGACTACAACCGTACGACGACGCTTGCGTCTTAGCAATCGTTGAACCAACTCCGAGACGTTATTGACCTTGCTGGAAGCACGATCAACCTGACCACGAAGGTCTATTCCTGTATGCAATCGAAGAACACGCAAGAATAAGATAAAACGCAATCTAATGTATTGCAAATATTTATGAAGTATTGAAAAGTTGGGATTTCGAAAAGCTGTCTTGACAGGTGGTCGTCTGACACAACTGAAGAACAGAAGTTTGCACAATAGCTAAACCTTAACTCAACAAAATCCAAGCAGAACTAAAGGGGTGCGGTCTCCTTAAATAGGGAACGAGGAGCCACAAAACTAAAGGACTAGCGGGGTGGTACTAACGGTCGTGGGTGACTGTTCACATGAACAGTAACCACGCCCTGAGTGGGCCGCCGGCAGATGGGCCAAGTTCAGTATGACTACAAAGCCCAGTTTGGCCCAAACAAGTGATATGACGCCTTCTTTTGATGATTGCGATTAGCCCAGAAGGAGTTTGGAGGTGAGGCTAGATCCGTTGGAAAGAGGACGAAAACATCTTTCCATCGAGTACTCGTGGACCTCCAACGGACGCCGTATGTGAAAGTTATGGGCGTTTGAAGTCAGTGCTGTCAGGCTGATTCTGGAGGACGAAACTGGATTCCAAAACGGGTCCCGCTCGAACTCTTGCTTGTCTTGGACCAAAAGTGACGTGGTGACCTCCATTATGTCTTCCATGCATGTCCATGACTCCACATGCCTCGCCTTCGTCCTTTTCCATGTTCCTAAGCACAATTAAGTCACTTGCTTTAGGTAGTGGTCTATTCTCAGTAATATATAAACATAGGAATGAATTCACCTGGTAATTAAGTTGGCGAGTACGAGCTCGAGTAAGTGGTCCTTGTAACACTTGCTGTGGATGAGTGTTGTGTGTAGGCGCGGTTGTATCCATGGGAGAGATGTCCTCATCAGCAGGACCACGTGCAGAGAGGAAAGACTTCGACTTAGATGTGTTTCTTCCTCCGACCAGTTGGGACGGAACGAGTACACCAAAAGCGGTTGAATAAATCTAAGAAAGTGCACTCTGCTTAGAGTATTTTTCAAAATAACTGAAGAAATAAACTAAGGTTAAAAAGAGCTAGCTTTAAGAATATTTCGACCAAATAGAACCCGAGCTCTTTGTATTGGTAGCAAAAGTGAGTAACGAGTCGACACTAGGAAGCTCCTTCTAGTGGGCAGGACCACGTGCAGAGAGGAGAGGCTTCGACTAGATGATGTTACCTGCCTTTCGACCAGTGTAAAGAAAACTGGAATGTAGTCGAAATATTATGAAAGCACTACTCAAAAATAAGACAATAGAGATAGAGAGAACCTGAGGCTTTATTGTCTGAATGGTTTGTTACACATAAAACTTGCGTAACTAGTCGATGTTCTAAGAATTCGAGAGAACCTGGCGTCTTCCATTGCCAATCATACTGACCCTGGCCGTGTAACTTTGACCACTGTGTAAGGACCTTCCCACTTGGGAGAAAGTTTATTCTGATTAGACTTGGATTGGCAGAGCCTCAATACCAAGTCACCTATAGCAAGGCTGCGAGGTTGGACCTTACGATCGTAGTATCTGCGCAGGGTTTGTTGGCAGACTACTGAACGGATTAAGGCCTGGTTTCTCCTTTCTTCGAGTAGGTTAATGCCATCTGCTCGAAGTTGTTCCTAGTTGGAGTCATTGAAAGTTTCGACTCGTGTTGACCGTATCTTTAGTTCCGGAGGAAGCATGGCTTCGGCTCCGAAGACTAGAAAAAAGGGTGTTTCACCTGTAGCCCGACTAGTAGTCGTATGAACTGCCCATAATACAGAGGGTAATTCTTGTACCCAAGCCCCCGAGCGCTTGACGAGCTGGTTGAAGACTCAGGTTTTAATTCCCTACATTATTTGGCCATTTGCATGTTCGATTGCCCCATTGCTTTGGGGATGGGCAACAAAAGCATAACACAACTTGGTACCCAACTCGTCGCAAAATTCCTGAAATTTTGCACTTGAAAATTGTTTACCATTATCTGTGATTATTCGACTTCGAACTCCAAATCGAGTAATTACGCATCTCATCATGAACTATTTTGCTACTTTCGTTGTTATCCTAGTTACAGGTTCGGCTTCGATCCATTTTGTGAATGTATCAATAGCCACAAAAAGGAACTCGAAACCTCCTAGAGCTTTGGGGAACGGTCCTAGGATATCGAGACCCCAGGTCGCAAAAGGCCAAGACAGAGGTATCATTTGTAATGTTTGAGCTGGTTGGTGTATTTGCCTGCTATGAAACTGGCATTGAACACACTTTTTAACCAACTCTTTAGCATCGTACAGGGCTGTTGGCCAGTAGAAACCTTGTCGAAAGGCCTTACCGACCAGCGTTCTATAGGAAGCATGAGTTCCACAGATGCCACCGTGTATGTCGTGAAGGAGTGTTAATCCTTCGCTCTGTGGAATGCATCGCATGAGCACCCCTTGAGTACCTCGTTTATAGAGGACTCCTTCAACCAAAGTATACATTTTGGCTATTCGGGATAAGCGATCTGCCTCGGGATCGTCTTTGGGTATGGAACCCTTCTGAAGATACTCGTAGATGGGAGCCATCCAGGTATCCTCGTATTCTAGAGAGGCCGTCTCAATAGGAGATATCTCTGGTTCTTCAACCAGGGACGGCTTCTGGAGTTGTTCCAAGAAGACTCCTTTTGGTACTACAGATCGAGAAGAAGCCATTTGAGCAAGCTAGTCTGTGAGGAAATTATCCTTTCGAGGGATGAATTGTGCCTCGAAACCGAAAAAATGCTTTTCTAGCTTACGCACTTCCGATAAGTACCATGACATTGTCGTGTTAGAGCACTGGTACTCTTTCCCGACTTGATTCACCACTAGTTGAGAGTCTCCCCTTACGAGTAGTCGGTGAATCGAGAGCTTCCAGCTTCGTATGCCGACTAGCAAACCTTCAGATTCTCGCCACGTTGTTAGTGGTCCGAAAGTTTAATTGTATGGCATACTTTAAGGTTTCTCCAGAGGAGATACTAGGAACACACTTCACCCGAGCCACTTAAAGTAAGTGACCGTCAAAGTACATCATCCATCCGGTCGGGAATCGTACTGGGGATCCTGAACAGGTTTAGGATTTGTCCATTCGGCGACAAAGTCTGCCAAGATCTGGGATTTAACGTCCATTTGGGACACGAAATGGAGATCGAACTCCCCAAGTTCGACTGACCATTTTGCCATACGTCCCGCTGTTTCCCTATTCTGGAGGATCGCTCCCAAGGGAAACTCAGACGGTACAACTATTTTGTGCGCCTGAAAATAATGCCGCAGTTTCCTCGAAGACATGAGGAGGGCATATAGAAGTTCTTGGACCTGAGGGTAACGCTCCTTAGGCCCGTGTAAAACTTCACTAACGTAGTAAACCGGTCGTTGTACATTTTCACGTTCTACGACCAGTACTGCGCTCACTGCCTGTGGCGTGGCAGCTAGGTAAATTAAGAGCGTCTCTTCTCGTCTCGGAGAAACCAAAATAGGAGCACTCGTAAGATACCTCTTGACATCCTCAAAGGCAACATTTGCCTTGTTCGATCACTCAAAACCTTCATGTTTCCTTAGAAGTTTAAAGAAAGGTAGTCCTTTTTCTCCTAGTCGTACGATGAAACGACTTAAAGCCGCCATACACCCTGTGAGTTTCTGGACTTCTTTCTTCGTGGTCAGAGGGCACATTTGTAGAATGGCCTTTATCTTTTCGGGATTTGCTTCGATTCCTCGTATAGATACTAGTAATCCAAGCAATTTTCCTGAAGAGATTCTGAACACATACTTCTCAGGATTGAGCTTTAAGCGGTGTTTTCGGAGGTTGTTGAATGTTTCTTGTAAGTCAGTGATATGATTAAGTCTCTTGATGCTTTTAACGACTAGATCATCAACACAGGCTTCCAGGTTTCGGCCTAGTTGAGATGAAAAAGTCGATTGCATCAAGCGTTGAAAAGAAGCGCCGATATTTTTTAGACCAAATGGCATTTTGACATAGCAAAATATACCAAATGCTGTAATGAATGCGGTCTTTTCTTCATCATCTAGACACATATTGATCTGGTGGTATCCAGAATATGCATCTAAAAAACTTAACATTTCACAACCTATAGTAGAATCAACCAACTGATCGATACGAGGTAAAGGAAAATCATCTTTTGGACAAGCTTTATTAAGATCAGTGAAGTCTACGCACATACGCCATTTGCCGTTCGACTACCTAACCATTACAGGATTAGCCAACCACTCTGGGTGATCGACTTCTCTTATAAAGTCTACTTTAAGTAGCTTGTCCAATTCTGATTTAATAGCATCTCGTCGATCAGTGGCAAATCTCCATAGTTTTTGTTTTACAGGTACTTTGTCAGGCCATAAAGCTAGCTTGTGCTCGATGACCTCCCTGGGGACTCCGGGCATATCGGATGTTTGCCACGCGAAGACATCTGCGTTAGCTCGGAGGAAGGTGATGAGGGCGTCTTCCTACTTGGGGTCGGAAGTATCCCCGATGCGAACAGTCTTCGCGGGCTCCCCTGCGTCCGGAGGAACCTCTTTGACCTGGTGGTTTGGTTTTGGTGCAGCTTTAGGCTTCGACTTGTTAGTCGAATGCTGACTTTCTTCTCGAGTTGGTATTTGACCAACTATCTCGAGGGATCGATGGTCGTAGGTATGCGCCATCTTTTTGTCACAATAGATTGTGATTACTCCTTTGGGACCTGTCATCTTAAGACATTGATACCCGTAATGAGTAGCCATTAAGAATTTTGCCAAAGTTGGCCACATCAAAGGAGATTTTTTCTGTCCTGAAATTACTTGGAGAATCAAATGTTTAAGGAAGAGAAACTTGGCCAATAGGTTTGGCTGAAGACCCCGGTACGATCCCATGAATACAGTATCGTACCGGTCTTACCTTAGTCCTGGGTACTTGCATCTCGTCCAGGGCACTCGTAAACAGGATGTTTAACGAGCTGCCACCATCAACTAAAACTCGATTGACCCGACAATTGTTGATGGTGGGTTCAACCACGATCGGATACCGACCTGGTCGGGTCAAAGGTAACTTTCGACCACTTCGGTAATTTATTGACGAGAGGCGGGTCTATAGAGTTTACCTCACGTTCGGCAGCTTTAAGCTGTCGCTTTGACTCGTATGCCGATGATCCCCCGTAGATGTGCTCGACGGTATGTTGCGGATCCTGGAACGGCATCTCCTCATCGTCATCTAACGACTTACGACCACTTGTTTTCCCTACCTGCTCGATGTGGGAAGTGGTCCTTTGCCGTTGTAGTAGTCCTCGAGCTTTCGTTGGAAAACTCGGCAGTTGCGAAGGTCATGTCCTTCCTTTTTATGGAAAGGACACCACCTAGGCTTGTCGTTCTTCCGATCGGGGTGCTTACCTTTGCTTCAGTCGGAGTACGGCTTGGAGCTTCGTGGCTCTTTATCGTTTACAGCCAAGACCTCCTTGGAACTGTTGGCTTGAGGTTTTTGACCCTTCGCCTTGTTCTTGGACTTCTTCACTTTCTTATCCTTCTTCTTGCCACCTTCGCTTGGCTCTCGAGAGGTATTGTCTTCTTGATCAATGATGTTGTTCCGCTCGACCGCCTCGGAAGCAGTCGCATATCGATCACCATCTCAAAGAGTTCGCGACGATAGTGGGAGGATTCAAGCGATATCCTCCGTTATCCTTCTACTACGGACTCCTTTCTTAAAAGCCCTGATGACAGATGAGTCAGAAACTTCTGGAATTGAATTACGAACCTGACTAAAGCGCTTGATAAATTGGCGCAAGGTTTCGTGGTCGTTCTGTCTCATCCGGTGCAAGTCGTCCTCCTTCCCTGGGCAATTGTAGGTGCCTTGGAAGTTCGCTAGTAGAAGGTCGCAGAGGTGTTGCCAAGAATAGATCGACTCGAGTGGTTGGTTTAGTAACCACGATCGAGCAGACCCTTCGAGCACAGTTGGAAGGTAATTCGCCATTGCATGCTCTCCTCCTCCTGCTGCTCGGACATCTGTTGTATAAATTTGAAGGAACTCGATAGGATTTTGGGATCCATCGAACTTCTCCATGTTCACTGGTCGAAAATGAGGTGGCCAGCGAACAGCTCGGAGGTCAGGCGAGAATGCCCGACATCCGGTAATAACTTCTTGACGCCTCCTTTGTAGAAAAGAATGGTTGATATCACTAGTTGATCGTATTCGACGATACCCAGTAACAGGTTGACCCGACCTGTAGTAATGTGAAGGTTGTCAGTAACTCCGAAGGTACACAAGTCTCAGCTTCCTACGCCTTTCTCGATGGCATTGGCATCCTCATAATATCATGGAAGCAAGCGATTTGACTCCCGATAAAATCATTCACGTAACATTGACTATCGACTCCAAAAACTCAATCAATCAACTAATGACTTGGACTCTAATAAAACCTACTATTAACAAGATTAAATCCAACAACGGAGGGGCGGATGTCGGCGATGTTAAGGGATGAGCCGGCGTGCGGCCGGATGGGAGGTGGTGGAGTAGACAATACCCACCTCCTCGCTGGGAAGCGATGGAGACGTAGATGAGGTGGGAGTTGTCGGGGGTGAGGGACGGGCGGTCCTTGAGGGCGATGGTGGGGACGGGGTGAGGTAGAGGTTGAGGGTGCTGTTGCGCTCAGAGACGAAGAGGAGGGAGACAAAATAGGGAGGGCAAGGGGGAAAGACGGATGACGAGCTTACCTTTGCTAGAGCCCGCCGGTGGTCCTCGAAGAACTACGATGGCGAAGAAGTCGGGGAGCCCCGGCCTCCAAGGTTTCCGGGGTCGGCGGCTCTCGTGCAGGTGGCGGTGCAGTCCAGGGCCGGCGGCGGAGCAATCGAGGACCGGAGGTGGCGCAGTCGAGATCCTGAGGTGGTACACTGGAGGACCCGAGGTGGCGGACGAGAGGGTCCAGGCGATTTTTTGCCAGTCATGTGAGCGCCGAGAGGAGATGGAAGCGAGGGGGAAAGGCGAAGGGGCACGGGGAATGGAGTCGCAAGGTGGAAAATCTCGGGGGTAATTGGATGGCAATTGAGGGAAAAACTTCAAACTTCAAGGCGTATTTTTGTGTATGCAAGTTGGATTCTCACGAGAATCCGCGGGAAGGCTGCTTCTCATTGCTAGTTCATTTTTGAGACAGTTCCTCGCAAGAATCAGGATCTGGTGGTTTTGAGAATCAGGGTGTTTGGTACGGCTGCACGAGAATCGATTGAGAAGCTGGGAGTAGAAGTTGTACCAAACAGGGCCTTACTTGCTTCTGTTGCTATATTTTTTAAACTCAGTATTTTTTGCTATTATTTTCCACCATGAAGCTTATAGATTTTACACTTAACAGACAATGACCTATATCTAAGCGAACCAAGGTTTGCAGGGGAAGAGAGGGAAATGCAGAGACGAGAAAAATAACGGAGCTTGCAAATAACCCACAAGATCCAAATACTTTACAGAAAAACAAATTACTTTTTGCAACTGAAAACAACTGAAAGAAAATTGTTTACTCGATACTCTTAAACTGGCGAAACGACTCAATACACAGAATGAGCCTTGGCAACTTAAACTATATGGCTTGTCTGACATCACATCTTTTGCTCATGGTCTTTGATGAATCTTGCTTGTTGTTCTTGGAGGGTAGAGATGACTGACAACTTTACGATGATCTCTTGATGACTCCATTTCTTTTGGCCTAGAACAAAGTGGGAAGAAATGTGTTGGTCGTCTATAAAAATTACAAGGGAAAGAGGATCCATTATCATTGTAATACGGTGAAGGAAGAACAAGATAAGAAGGAATACGATGATGAAAATAAGAATAGAAATATGAGGATAGCACACTTTTTCCTTTTATAAAATAAATTTTGAAGTTTTCCTACTAGCGGCCATTCTAACTAGGTCACGTCATACAGTCGACTCAGCTTTGATACCAACTCGTCGGGGAGCTAATTTTGAATCAACCCTTTGTGTATTTCAAGACTGTCCCATCGTAGCTAGTGCACACAGTGGAAACATTGTTGATAACAAGTTCGAATCACGAAATAACATTAATAAATAATTGAGTACCAACCTTATGGCAACTTATTACAAAAGAGGTCGAAAGACCTTGAGTCTTATGGGAGGAAAAACAACAAATGATAAACTCCGAGTGGTGGCCCATCAAATTGCCCACCGGCATATTTGACCAGGGAGCGAAAGTACTCCGGGTATCCTTCGTCATAGCCACAGGCGAAGTAGTCGTAGTCGTCCACGACATCATTGAAGGCTTCTGATATAGCATGTGAGTACATAAAGTACTCCACGAGTCTTGGGAAAAATGCATATGCATAGCTTTAACGAATGTGGCTTATATGGTTCTTTTGCACAAAGCAATATTTTAAGTTTAAACCATTTTCATAAAGCACATTTGATAAATGAAGATTCAATAATTAAAATAATTATACCACTAGTGGAGGTTCTAGCTACCAACCACTAGTAACAAGGCTCTAGCCGCCAAGGTTTTTAGAATAGGGCTCTAGCTGCCCCACTACCTCTAACTGCCAGAATAACAAACCAAGAGTTCCAACTACTCCTGGTTTTCCAAAGTTTACTCTTTTAAAATCAAAACCAAAATCTACCATGTGGAAACGCACCTTGCCCACCCTTGACTGTGGGCACGGCTATTCAAATAGTTTTACACTCTGCAAATGTTGTACAGCTTTACCCACTTGAAATAATCGACTTATACTATCTGCTCACATACTTTCATAGGTGTGCGACTAAGTGATTAACACAGGGCTTTTACAATACTTTATCCTAACATTAGCTTGCCTGATAAGCTTAACCCTAAGTCATGTACATCATTTATCATCGACCTGGAGCTCACCATTGTGGGGGATAACCTGTCCGTACTTGGACGTCATTTACCAATGCCCGGCGCAAGCCTCGACAAACATGGACGTCATCTACCATCGTCTGCACTACCCAGGTAACTCCTACCCTCTACAGCCTGCGGGCGTAATGCTAGAACATAATAAATTATTCAGCTAGGTCCTTCCCATTTAGGACATATGGTTGTAAGGTATTGCTCAGTTTGGATAGTCACAAGTGTCGGTCCTTAATATGAATTGGACGGAACTTAACACAATACAAGTTCTTGTGCTCTAGCTGCACCCGCCAGAACTTACCATCTGTCCAAGTCTAAGACAAGTTTTCACCATTTTATTTTAGTTTTCAAATACGGACATTACCTAATGTCATACATTTTCCAAATAAAGCACAAAGGGTAATAATGGTTTTCCCCCCAAAGGTTGATCAAGACCGAAAAGCATGTCTAAACAATTATACCACGCTTAACTCACTACTACAAAACAGGCTATAGTAGATGCCTCATCACAGACGGTTCCTTTGGAACCGTCTATGTTGGGTCTATCGGGACAAGGCATTTGTACTGCAGCGTATCACAGACGGTTCTTATTAATAACAGTCTGTGATAGGCATATGTCACAGACAGTTCATTAATAGAACTGTCGGTGTTTTAGAACCGATCTTACGTAAAGATTGTTTGATTCAGGGGGTCTCCTAGAATGGAATCACGCAGAGAGATTGACACGGGTATTTTTATACAGGTTCGGGCCTTCTCCGAGGAGAATAACAACCCTACTCCTGTGTGTGTATGATATTGAGTGTATCTTGTTCAATTGGGAGAAAAGACTGAGACTATTACAGAAGACAATGCATGTCTTCCCGGTTGCCTACTATGTTCTCTGATTGCCCCTCCTTTTCATCCCTGATCGCCGCCTTTATATAATCATGAAGGAGTAGCCGTTTCTCCAGGTGAATAGGCGCCTCATCATGTCCTGTAATGGGCGCATGTTTGCAGTAATCTTCGGAGTGTTAACTCCTTCATGCCGTCTGGCAGTTATTTGTCATAGATAATGGGGTATTACGTGCTATGACTCCGTAGAATGACAGCTTATGTTGACTGCTTGGCTTCCTTAATCAATTAAACATACTCGTTTGTAGGTTTTATTGATCATAAGGTGGTCGTAGCTGACCTGGTCGTAGAAGAGCTTACGACCATGGGGTAGTCGTAGAATAACTTACGACTAGATAATGATCGTAGAAGAACTTACGACCATAAGGTAGTCGTTGCAAGACTTACGACTGTGGGGGTGGTCGTACAAGAACTTACGACCACCTGGTAGGCTTCTCCCTTGTAAATATAAGGGGCATACCTAGGGATCACATGACATCATATTTACCCATAATAAGAATTATAGATAAAAGATAAAATGAGGATTATTAGATCCTCGTCAAGAACCGTCTGTGATAATCTCCTGTACCACAGACGGTTGATTAATAGAACTGTCTGTGATCTATCACAGACGGTTCTATTAAATAACCATCTATGATAATCTCCAGTATCATAGACAGTTGTAAACACAGACCGTCTGTGAACTATCACCGACGGTTCTATTTAAAAACCGTCGGTGATAGTTGTATATCACAGACGGTTCATAATAAGAACCGTCTGTGATATCCTTGCACTACAAATACCTGAACCAGACCCCTGCCCATTCCCATTTGAGCCGCCACTAGGTAAACGCCCACTGCGCCACCGACAGAGAGGGAAGGGAGGAGGAGGAGAAAGGGAGGAGAAGGAGAGGATTCTCGAGCGATATTTTGTATTTTCGTCGTGAGCTCCGAGGGTAACAATCTATAACTCTTTACAGCATCTGCAATGTACATGCTTAGCCGGTTCAAATGGCTGGATTTAATGCTAGGAACCGATTCCACATGTTGGAAGCTGCCGATTCTGAAGCAAAACTCTAGGAACCGAAGCGAACTTTGCATCCGGATGCAAGTGAATAGAATAATATTTTTCATTGGGTGGTTAGCATATGCATTAAGTTCTGTGAGGGAGAAGGAAATGGAGAGAGAGAGAGAGAGCAGTTGAGAGAGATTTTATTTTTTTTCTGATTTTTTAATAAGATGTCGGTCCCACTTAAGAGTAAGAATCGAATCAATACATTGGGGGAAAAATGACTAGTTCTTTGAATGCTTACGTGGCATCTCTTTGAATCGGCATCGGTTCAATACACTGGAGATGCTCTTATGTTGCTATAAATTAATCGCTAATCAATTTAAGTATGTTTGTTAAATAGGAAGCCCATTGCGCCGCTGACAGAGAGGGAAGGGAGGAGAAGGTGAGGATTCTCGAGAGATATTAGGTATTTTCATCGTGAGCTCCTAGGGTAATGATCTATAACCTTTTATGTTTGCTATAAATTAATCGCTAATCAATTTAAATATGTTTGGTAAATAGGAAGCCCATTGCACTGCCGACAAAGAGGGAAGGGAGGAGAAGGAGAGGAGGAAGGGAGGATTCTCGAGAGATATTTGGTATTTTCTTCGTGATCTCCGAGGGTAACGATCTATAACCCTTTATGTTTGCTATAAATTAATCGCTAATCAATTTACGTATGTTTGGTAAATAGGAAGAGTACGTACTTGCAGTTTATTAATCTAATTTGACACTAATTTGTTACATGCGTAGCGTAGATGGACCGAAACTGGATGTACGGTGTGAACCGTGTGAGTCAAGAGTACATTAATGATGTGGTTGCTTTTAGAAGAGCCGCGAAAGGTGATATGTTGAAGAAGGATAAATTTTATGTCTTGTCCATGCATTGATTGCGTAATCAAGATGTTTAACAACTCGGCGCAGATCGAAGCGCACTTGATTCAAGGGTTTCAAAAAGGGTATACATATTGGACCATCCACGTGAAGAGCGATTATACCGGTTAATAATGACGACATTGCCGAGGAAGTCAACGATGTGCCGGATGTGGACTGTGCTTTTGATGAGAATAGGTCGCCCAATGACAATCTGGATCAGATGCTACACGATGCAGAAGAGAACTACAGTGAAAGAGAGTTTTGTAAATTCGAGAGCTTAATGGAGGACTCGGTGAGACCTTTGTTCCCTGGCTGCAAGCCGGAATACACAAGGTTGTCAACCGTGATTGAACTGCTTAAATTAAAGGCAAGCAATGGTTGGTCCAATAAGAGTTTCACGGCGTTGTTAGGTCTCCTAACAGACATCCTTCCGGAGGAAAACGTGTTGCCCAGCACCACCTACCAAGCAAAGAAGGTTCTTTGTCCATTGGGAATGGAAGTAGAAAGAATACGTGCATGTCCGAATGATTGTATCATCTACCGTAAAGAGTATGTAGACATGCATGTATGTCTTGTGTGCAAAGCATCCCGATACAAATGTCAGAATACTGTTAAGGTGAAGCAAGGACCTCCTGCTAAGATGTTGTGGTATCTGCTTGTGATCCCATGTTTGAAGCATTTATTTGCGAACCCAAAGGTAGCAAGATTGGTGCGTTGGCACTCGGAGGAGCGTAAGAAATATGGAAAGCTAAGACACCCTGCTGATTCTGCCTAATGGAGAAACTTCGATTGGAGCTTCGAAGAGTTCGGTGCGGAACCGAGGAACATAAGGTTAGGGTTGAGTACGGATGGAAGGAATCCTTTCGGTAACATGAGCAGCCGACATAGCACCTGGCCCGTGAATCTATGTATGTACAACCTTCCTCCTTGGCTATGTATGAAGCGAAAGTACATTTTGATGTCACTACTTATCAAAGGGCCGAAGCAACCTGGGAATGATATTGATGTGTACCTAGCACCATTACTGGAAGATCTTGTGACACTGTGGAACGAAGGGGTACAGGTATGGGATGCGTACCTAGCACCATTGCTGGAAGAGGTTTACTCGCTGGATGCCACGGACCCTCGCATTGTTCTGTCTGAGGAGGAGCTTCAGTCGACAGATGATGGCCACTATGGTCTCCGGTAGATCGGAGGGCCTACAACGGATGACATTGCGAATGGAAGGCTTGTCCGCAGCTTGGGCCAGGTTGCGACCAGAGAGGTGCGAGTAAAGAAGCACAATGTAGGCCAATACAGCTGGCACGAGAGGGGAAGCCATTTGGAGTTTGTGGAGAAAGGGGATCAAGGAGGTTGTGTGAAATCCATTGTAGAAGGGGATATCTATTTATAGAACAAGTATTAAAGCCGGAGCGGGAGATGAAGAGATATTTCGGAGCTATAGCGACGTTGGAAAATGAAGAGACGAAGCCGTGCGATCGTGAGACGAAGAGACACACGCGGGAAAATGAAGAGACTTGTTCATTTGTCACTAGGTTATCACAGACGGTTCCATAATAGAACCGTTTGTGATAAAGAATCGCAAACGGTTCTATTGAGGAATCGTCTGTGATATGAGTTTATCACATACGGTTCTATTAAAGAACCGTCTGTGATACGTTCCATATCACAGACGGTTCTTTAATAGAACCGTCTGTGATTGCTTTTCACAGACAGTTCCATAATAGAACCGTCTGTGATAGGCCTTCATAACCCTAGGGCTCGCCCTCGCCCATTCATCTCCCCAGTACCGCCCATTCATCTCCCCTAGCCCGCTCAGCTCTCGCACGCTCCTTCGCCTCCTCTAGGGTTTACCCGTTCACCTCCCCAGCCGTAAGCCCCGACGCTGCCGGAGCCCCCATTTAGCTCCCCAGTGCCACCCATTCATCTCCCTAGTGCTTAGCCCGCTCAGCTCTCACGTGCTCCTTCTCCTCCTCTAGGGTTTGCCCGTTCACCTCCCTGGCCGTAAGCCCCGACGCCACCGCTGCCCCCGACATCGACGACACTGCACCATCCTCCTCCCCGTGTTGGCGTCCTCCCTCTGCACCGGCCTCCTCCTCGTGCCGTCCTCCTCCCTGTGTCGGCCTCCTCCCCCTGCACCTCCCTCCTTCCCGCGTCGGCCTCCTCCCTGCACCGGCCTCCTCCTTGCACCGTGAGTTCTTGTGCGGCATCCTCTCTGTGAGTATTGCTCCTCTGTGGCAGTTCGGTTGATCTTTGCGTACATATATTTGCAGTGCTAGTTGATACCTTGATCTGTATTAGTTCTGATTTCTAAATCTAGTACTGAAGATATTGCAAATTGATCAGCGGGCTTTGTTGACATGCTCTGTGATGAACACTGTCTTATACTGAGATTGAATGTGATAGTTAGTTCATACTTGAGCTCTATTGTATTACTTGCTACTGTTAATATGATATGCTATTAATTGGTTACTTTCGGTTGAAAGCTAGTTATTCTGATTCTTCTGGTTCATTTGATCTCTAGCATTTGAAGTGGATACTCTTATGTCAGCCAATCGGCTTTATCACTGAACATGTCTCTTCATGTTCAATTCTATTGAAAGTATTCAGTTTTTGTTGGTAATATAACGACCAGTTTGTGATTCTTCTAGTAGTCTATTTGACTGGAAGTTTAATCTATTTTTGTTAACAGTTGAGATCATTTGACAGTTAAGCAAAGTATTGTTTAGAGCTCATAGTTTGAATTTATATTATCATATTCATTTAATGAAGAGTATAGACAATAGGATTGAGATGGCAAAGACTTGTTCTTTAGCTACTCTCCTTCTGAGAGCACATAATATCATCAATCATCTATGCCTTATGCTGCTAATTGATGATTTCTTGTAGCTCTATCATTCAATTCTTCTTGCTGTTCTGTATCTTTTCAGTGCCTTCTTTCTGTTATCCATGTAATTCTAAAATTGGTGGAATTACCAGTTCAATTTTGAGCTCTACAAGATTGCTTGCTGCTGTCATAGTAATCACCATAAGAAAGTTTTACTTGATTCTATTTTGTTTCTATGTCTTCATTAAAGGCTAGTCTTCTGTACATGAAGCATTAAACATTTGCTTAGCATTTGCTTAACATCATCGGAAAACCATTGTGCTCCGACACAGTAGACACATTATTAATGTGCGTTGGATATGCTTGTTAGGCTTTGCATGCCTGGTACATGCAGAAGACCGCAAAGAAGGGGTGCGATACTGGAATCCCCGTCAGATACGAGAATGAGCATTTCTTCAACGGGTCGGACAACTTCGTCGTGGGCTTCAACGACTTATATGACCTATTCAACCTCGTTGGCCTCGACGCCTCGCTTTTACGATGTTGGACACTGTAAGTGCGTACAATCAAGTTCCACATTCACGTAATACCGATAATATCACAAATCATTGCTTATGTATAGATACATGTGGAAAAAAGTCCGGGAATGGAAAGAACCAGCGGGTTTCCTTGACCCACACGTGGTATCTTTGCAAACCATCGAAGCAGACCCATCCTTCGTCGAGGAATACATAGCGGCGGCATTGCTTCGTCAGGTAGACAAGAAGTACATAGTGGTGCCCTACAACGAGGGGTAAGTGTCACTACTTGCTATACAAATTTCATTTGTACTTTATACGCAAAGACTAACTTAGGTTTAATGACTATAGCGACATACATGAGTAGGTACCACTGGATCCTTTTAGTCATTATACCAAAGACGAACCATGTGATATACCTTGATTCCCTAATCCGCAACAACCACAAATTCAGCATTCTAAAAGGAATACTCGAGAGGTATACTCATTTCCTCCATACATAACTCTACTGTAGTCTTCATTCGTTTGAAATGGCCGAGGATAACTTTTTGGAATCATGTAGGTCGTTCATCGCCAATGTTGCCAATGAAGGAATATACAATGGAAAGAGCGCCGACCTAACACACAAGACGAAATTTTCGGTACGCGCTACAACACGATAATCCTATATCATACTTCATAATAACGCATCTCGAACTGAATATACCTATATATGTAATTCTATTTTTGCAGTGCTGCCAGCAAAAAAATGATGAGTTATGTGCAATCTACGTTTGCTATCATATGCAGCAAATCATTAGAGCTAGGAAGAAGGATCCCCAAGTTTGTCAATCTCGAAATAATTATTTCCTAATTATAAATTTAAATATATATGCTTACCACTTTACTCTTGCTAGCGATAGGACTTGTTGATACATTTAGATGGACTCGTTGTGTATGAGATCACGGACATTCGAGGGAGGCTCTGCGCCTTTATCATGTCAGATATCGTTATGGACAACGGAGACTTTCACTGTCACGACCCGAGCATCACCCCACGACACCTCTCAACCACCTGCAAACAATTGACTCAATTGTAATCCAATTGTAACTATAGCGACAATACATGAACAAATGCGATCTTTTGTAATTTATTTTGAGTAATGATCATTTTGAGTTGGTCAACAATTGATTATCTGTGATGTATCTATTTTTCTGCATGCTTGTTTTCAGAGGGCATGGCTAGCAATTCTTGAGGCTAGCCAAAAAACAGCAAAAAATGTAGTTAGGATAATGAACTATCACAGACGGTTTTTATGTTCAAACCGTCTGTGAAGGCTAGTATCACAAACGTTTCTATTCACTAACCGTCTGTGATACGCAGAATATCACAAACGGATCGAACTACGAACCGTCTGTGATATTCTAGTCATATCACACACGGTTCGTAGATAGAACCGTATGTGATATTCTGTGTATCACAGACGGTTCGTGGAGAGAACCGTCTGTGATACCAGCCTTCACAGACGGTTTTAACAAAAAATCATCTGTGATAACCAACCATTATCGCAGACGAACAAACACAAACGGTTTGGAAACTGTCTGTGATGACGGTTCCGAACCGTCTGTGATGGGGTGATCCATAGTAGTGACTATTCCACAATGAGATAATCAATATTGTGGAATTAATTGTAACAGCCCAAAGTTCTATTACCAATTGTTAAATTAATAAATTATTATTTTATTAGATTTTATGAGTTTTAAAAGAGTTTTAATGCTTTTCATTATAATTTATTGATTTTTCTAGGTTTTTATTGGATTTAAAATTAAAAAGAAAATTTTAATTGTTTTCTTGAGATTTTAAAACTTTTTCCTATTTATTTTAAAACCAAAATAATTTATTTACAAAATTAAATACCAATGTTTATTTGGAAATATTTTATCTAAGTCCAAAATATCATAGGGAATTTCTGTGCATTTTTATAGAATTTTTGGACTCTAGTTGCTATTTTCTAAAATCCTAAATGATTTCATTCAAATTATGAAATTGCTAAAAGCATCAAATTTGGAAATTAGCATTGGGCCGAAAGCCTTTCTTCGGCCTTTTCTCTTTCCTCCCCGCGGCCTTTCTCCTTCTTTTCTTCGGCCCAAACTCCCGGCCTTTCTTCCCCCACTCCTGGCCCGCGCCCTCTTCTCCTCTCTCACCGCTAGAGAAGCCCCACCAAGAAAGCGTCACGCCACGATGCCCACCGCTTCTTGCATGGCCACCGTGTCACCCCGAGCCCATGCCGTCGCCGCCCTCGCTCCCTCCGCGGCTACCTACAAGAGGGCAACGCCAAGTCGGCCTCATCTTCCTCCCTGCCTCCCCTCCATTCCTCTTCTCCACTAAGGACCATGGTGAAGCACCCGAGCCGAGCACGCAGAGCCCGCCTTCAGCCGCCGTGCTGCCATTGCCGCCCCACTGCTCCAGTGAGCTATGACATCAGCCAGCCGCGTCACATCGCGCCACGAAGTGCGAGGACCATTTTCCCCTGTCAATTTTTCCCTTCATGCTCCGGAACGAGCCGACGTTGTTGTCTTCTCCGGTTCCGTCCGAAACTGCCACCCCAACCGATCCTCCTCGCCAGTGCATCTCCGGCTCATTTCCTTGTAGGTGAAGCACCATCAGGTCTCCCTCTACCTTCCCCGACCATCCACTATGGCTTTCCCCCTCTCTAGTACCGCCGCCGCGATGAATCGGCCACGCCGCCACTGGCTCCCGCTGCTAGCTCATCTCTGGCCTCCTCAGCACTCACCGACGGCATGGGTGAGTCCCCCACACCTCGCCCGTGGTTGTGCTTCCCCTAACTTCTCCGGTCTCTCACCCATGTGCCGCTGCCTCGTTTCCCCTCCACCTCCGGCCGCCCCGTGCCCTTGCCGTGCTGCCACTGACCGCCTTGAGCAGCGCCACCACCCTCGTTGGGACCTCCCGTGTCAGCCCGTTCCATTTTGTCCCTCCACGGCTGCCGGCGTCACCTCCTCTACTGGTGCCGCCCTCGCCGCCCAAGCTCTGCCTCCCACCTCCATCTCCCATGCGTGCGCAGTTCTCTGTGTCTATGTGGACTCCTGTCATGTGGGTCCGTCCCCAAATATTTAACCAGTTGACTCTAGATTAGTTGTTGGTTAAAGCATTTAGTGGTTGGTTAGTGAAGATTAGTACAGAGATTAGTGTTTGCTTAACAAAGTAGTGCAATTGTAACATCCCAGCCCAACATTGAGCCTGGAATGCTACTAAAATAAAATTAAACAAATCTAAGCTAAGACATTTTTAACAAATTTCGGCAGAACCTCCTTTATATAGTTAACTATACAGAGGTCCCAGCAATTAAATATATCATTAACAATATCTCAACATCCAAATTCATTCAAACATGCAAGATAATCGATTCCGCTAAAGCATTAATAAGCATAATCAAAATTTGCTACTCTCCCTATTACAATTAATCCAAAACATCCAACCAAAGCCATAACTAATTCTCAATCAGTTTGCTTATTATTAGAATATAAACTAAATGATATTCTTCTTTTAAGACGTGTGGTAGTGAGTGCATCCATGCAAGACTACTCCCTCCCATGCATGCCGTTTTTGCCAATGGTACCTAAAAACACAACAAAGCAAGAGTGAGCCCAAAGACTCAGCAAGTATCAATAACGGAACACTAAGCTCACAGTTATAGCATCAACATACCAAAAGAAGCATTACACTAAAGACAACTCTCATGCTTATGTAATGCGAATATGCAATGCATCATTTTCTTTTTCTCTTTTCGCATTTTACCGGTAATGCGGGGTATACAACCGTCGATGTATACCCTTGCCTGTGCCCTCTGGCACAGGGACCAAGAGCCTATACTCCACAAGTATAGGGACCACAGCCCATCATCTTCATGATGGGGACCTCTATTCAATGCCCACATTCCACGAATGTGGGGACCACAAGCCCGTTATTTACATGACGGGGACCTCAACTGTATATACTTGGTCACCACGTAACCAAGTCTCAGGTATGCTCTCAATATGGGTATGTACTAGGACTCTATCTTTCAATAACATATGAATCAACAAGTACATACCAAAATCTCAGACCTCAAACCTCAAATAACATGTAGGGCATTAACAACATACATAGGTAATCTTTAGCCATAAACATTCATTCACCAAGTTTTATTCATACTCATCACACTATCATCCATGCATGGCTAATATGATTAATACGCAAGCAATCACAATCAAACAATCGTAATTATGCTACAATCAGGATATTTGCCTCAACCGTGCGGGAACGATGGACGCGAAGAGGGCGCTGCCTATGGGACCAATCCCCCACCTGAATATAATTATAAACCATGCTAAGACAATCATACTGGACCAAAGACATATTTAATAGCACACACGACCTCGCTAAACTATCAAGTGCCTTCCAAACTTCCAACTTCTAACGACCAATCTGTCCCCTCTGTGGACAGCCAACTTCTAAAATCCATAACGTTCACTACAGGGGTCCAAATAAGGTGTTCTTAGACTTTCTATAATGGTAATTAAATTCCCCAACTAAACCTAGTTGAGGGGCCCTTCTGAATCGGCCATCTAATACCCCTACCATGCCAATTTAAAAGACATCAATTTCACATCGGGTCCTCTGGACAGTACACTAAAACCACCATAACTTTCAGTGCGAGTGTACAAATCTCGCGTTATTTAGCTTTATAGAAAGCTATGGAAATTACCTACATTCTTCGTTATATCAAGATCCTCTAATTTCTTCTTTAGCTAATCGCTTAACCCAGATTTCTACAAACTGTAGCAGGACAGCAACACTATAAAAATCATATCTCGTTGACCGTTAATCGGAATTGGGCATTCTTGGTGGCCACGGAAAGCTAAGGACATAACCCAACTATTTCTAAGATATGGGATCCACAGAATCTGCTTCTAAGGATATGAAAACCGCCATTCAAACTTCTGGACAGAATGGGATCTAAACAACCGATCTACTAACGAATTCATACATGCTTCAAATACGAAACATGCAGCGAGGGAGGATCTTCGTTACCCTTGAAGAACACAGGAAGATGATGAACTACCCCCCACGATCTCCCTTCCCTTTCCTTTCTCCCTTCTTCCTCATTTCCTTGCTATTTTTCCTTGCTGATTTCCTTGGCTGCACAGGTCGGCAGCAGTACCCATCGCCACATGCAGCCATGCAACATCCCTCTTCTCTCTCTTTGTCTTTCTCTCTCTGCTGATGGGATATTAGAGCATCAAGCATGCAGATTGGCAGACAAACTCCAACATGCAGATAGGTAGATCTAGCGGTAGCAATGGCCAGCAACAAAGTCCTGCACGCATGTAGGAGGCACAACCGCAAGGAGCATCACGCATGGACAAGCAGGCGTAAGAAAAGGCTACCGTCGCATAGGGAAAAATAGATGCATGCTGCGAAGGGTAGAAGAAAATGGCGGCTGGCTGCACAGGGAAAAAATAGATGCATGCTGCGCAAGGTAGAAGTTGAAGAAAGTGGCGGCTTGCAATCTGGGGCAGCAGGAGGGAGGCTAGGGTTCGCCCCTACTCTCCATTTAGATCCGGGCTTCCCCCACTTAGGATATGGGCTGACGGCTCAGTACTCTCGCTAATCCACTAAAATTATGATAGTTTACTCTTAATTATCTCTTCTAATTTTGAATTACTTATTTAGTTAAACATGATATTACATTCTACTCCGCTTAAATAGAATTCGACCCCGAATTCTTCACATCATTCTACTCGATAGAACACCAAAACTGATACTAACAACATCTAACCCATATCCATCGTGAACAACTCTGGATATTGCTCGAGCATGCGGGACTCCAACTCCCAAGTCTCCTCTCTCTCGGACTTATGCGACCACAACACCCTGATGAAAACTGACGTCTTACGCCTCATCGCTCGTCCCGACCCTTCTAGGTAAACTGAACGGATGGGACTCAAAGTTAAGGTCCTACTCGTTCGTTAACAGCTCTAACGAAACCTCACACTCCAGATTTCTCAAGTACTCCCTTGACACCGTGTCACACAACCTGCACGTAACACACAAAACTCTTGTTCCTTGTATCGATCGATCTCTTCACTTTAACAGTGAGTACCTCCTTTAACCAGAGACGCTCAACAGAACTCGTTTTAAACAAACTCTCTTAGAAACAGAACCCAACTGAAATAGATGATTCTCATCGCAAAAACGCATCACCATTTTCCCACCAAAAGAGTTAATTCCAAAACCAAAAGATTCATCATAAAATTCTTCCACTTTCCAAGTAGGCGGCTTGCCAAAGAACAACACATAAGCCAAAGGCGAAATCACTCAAATGCCCAAACAACCTTCTCCTTTCTTTTTCTTAATCGAAAAGAATCACACATACCTAGAAGAACCAACTCAATTTATAATCGGCACCTGTCATAGAGACAAGGCTCAAATAAAAACCAGGAGAACATTTTATTACCCGAGAATACAATCTTTTCCACAAACTTTCTTTTAAGAATTCAACTTTCTCTTAAACCATGAGATTCCCAATCATCGCATAACACACTAATTCATTTCTTTTAATTTGGCAATCTCAAAACTATGCTCAAACTGAACACAAAATCCACACCTATATAGAGAGACTCTTCCAATCCACACTAACATACTCTGATCAACTTCTCTACCAAATGAATTATTTTGACAAATAATTCCCAACAGTCCTCAATAAAGATTTCATCCACAATCACATCACCTCAATCTTTTATAGATAATCAACTTGAAATTCACCACATTCACACTCATTTAATTTACCCAAAGTATTCTATCAAAGATCAACACACTATTCAAAATTCGCTTCTGTTCATCCACCTCTACACATAATATTGGGTCCCCAAGGCCCTAGCATAACATGTAAAGCCCCAACTTTAACCTCCAAGTCTCCTACCTTGAATTTCTACTATAATTGATAGGAAATCCTCAAATTCGTTTACTGAAATTTCACACAGCTCGACAATAACCTCGATTATTAATATCAACATTCCTCACTAATCAAATACCGCCTAAAGCGATTCATTTCACCAACTTTAGACCTTCTCTAACCCACATCCATCAAATTCAGCTACACGACCACAATATCCCCATTCACAATATTTTAACTGATTGATCAAGATTCAAACATACTCAGTCACTAACATCAATAAATAAATATATTCTTGACCAAGTTATCTTTAGAGATAAACTAACTCCCATAGGGTTAATCACTGAGGTCAAGTCATACTTGACAATAACTTAACAATCCCTGCTATCCCATCATTTAGCACAACTATTAGATTTCACTACACTGCTACTCTCATTAAACTACACCATCATAATTCTTCTACAAAATCTTACCGAGTACCCAATTGCGATACTCTAATAAACTGATCAAGATTTCCATACTTGCTAATTCTAATGTTCTGTCAAAAAGAACACCAAATCTTGTACCACATCTCGCTATTGGTCCTACTAGTTGCAACAAGAAAATCTGTTAGCTCCAAAGACAAACATTCTTTTTAAATCAAATCCTCTCCAAGGATTATTCTAATAAATCGATTTATTACTCAAAGCCTCTCAAACAACCTGACACCTAAAGGTTCACAAAACCATCTACTAGACCACCACTATCTTGTTGCCAAAACACAACCGAAGAGACTTTGCAATACAGTTCGGTTAACCCTGACTTAGAAGAAATGGCAAATAGAAATAAATTTCAACACAAGGGAAAACGTTACCACTTGCAGTAGTTACAAGATCAAGAGACATAATCAAATAGCAATGATCTCGGAACACAAAAGATGTGATCATAGTTGAGGGCACACGTCCCACAAGCAGAAAGTATCAAACCTCAAACGAGAATAAAACATTGCTTTTGGGATTCGGGAAACTTTGTTGGGCAAAACAGAAAGTTTAGGCAAAAATCGATAAACTGCAAGTTACAAAACTTGACTTCAATCTCAAATACTTCTACTTCACTCTTACTTTTAACAAAGAAAACGACTTTCGTTGGTTACAGCATCACCATGCCAACTCCAACAAGAAGAGATTTAAAGACCACAACATAAAAACCACTTAGGAACTAATGAAACCTCTCAGCACGTCACTTTGCTCAAAACAATTTCAGCTACCACATCAACATGAGGTCTGAAAGATCACAACGCAAAACTAGAAACTTTTCATTTAATCAACATCACACGAGCGATCAAATTCTTTTATACAAAATGTTCAACATTACCATCATAATCCCTTACTGACAATCACACTAATAATAACATAACACACTCTTAGCGAAAATCATCATAGCCTCTTATCCCAGCATAAACCCCTCCAAAAGAAACACCAGCCACAAGATTGAGACAAACCTCTTTTAACAAGATCATGCTATCAAATAACAACTTTGCCATGCACGCTTTCAGATACCACTTATTCATTCATCCATTCAACCATTAGTGCTACTCAACACCCACTTTAACTATCATTGACAATTGACAATTGTATATATCACGTATGCAAAAAGGGGTCCTACTGCTATTTACAGTCACATATCTATTTATACACACGGAGTCAATATTCCACTTTATTTTAGAGGGAAACTACTGCACAATTTAAAAAGGTTATTCCCAAAACCCTTTCATCAAATACATACTATTATCCGATAGTTCTACCATCATGTAAACATTGTTCATCCATTAAATCCCATCAGTTTATCTCTTAGTGATGCTCAACACCAAACTTTATTAGACATTAATCGCACCTAGAAATTACTTATAATCACTAAGTATCCACCAAGAGGTTACTCCAAGATTAATATCCACTAAGACAATAATCTAACTCCTTTTGAACTTAATCATCCCAAACGGTTAGATTAATCCATTGAGACCCGTTAATCCAATTTACCAAAGAAGTTTACCAAATATATCACTTTTAATGATCAACTCAATTTTATCAATGTTCTACACCTCCTATTAACTCTATTGATTACAATTAGGTATAACTATACTCTTAATCACAGCTCATCGAGAACTACTACAAGACATTTTCAAATTAATCAACTTTCCTTTCAAGGATCTTAATTAGGATCGATCATGCACACACTACAGACCTAACCTGATAACCCATATCATATCCATTAATTTCTTTGATTATAACCTCTCACTTAACCAAGACAAAACATCGTTAAAAGGTTTAACATCTTCTTTCATAAAAGAGATCCATTAATCTTCATCACTCAAAATACCCAAGAGAGTTACATTGAGTCAAAACCTCCACGTACTAAAAGACTTTCAAAAAGAAACTTTCATTAGCCAAAAACGTCAAGCGAATAAATGGGTCATGTTTTCCGATGAGAAAGACAAAACTCCAATATAAAGGTCAAACTTGACAATCAACCAAGTTCACTAGCCGCAAGAATAACTCATCGATTGGGAAAGCAACGATTGCTGTACGAGACAAATTAAGCCAAAGGAAACATATCAATCCTTTTCAAAGCAACCCATCATCCGTAATAAACTAATAACCTAAGAGAAACTCATCAATCACAACTAGATAAGAGTTGACCAAATTCAAGTTCAAGGAAGAGAACAACTCTTCTAAAGATACTCACTATTCTCATACTGTGAACGGTGGTGTAGCCTGGTAAAGCCCAGGGCCACAACCACGGCCTCAATCTCTCAACATGGGTTACCCCTACACATAATAACTATAGTATTATAATATAGATATATCAGATCATCTCATAACAGGAATCATCAATACAACATAACGGAAGCGTAAATGCAATGCAATAACCCAATCCCACCTACTGTGCTTAGCGTGTCAAGTTTAATAATTCAATACCACGGACCTACAAATGACCGCCTCGATACCAATCAGAATAACCCAAATTTCAACATTGAGCCTAGAATGCTAGTAAAATAAAATTAAACAAATCTAAGCTAAGACCTTTTTAACAAATTTCGGCAGAACCTCCTTTGTATAGTTAACTATACAGAGGTCCCAGCAATTAAATATATCATTAACAATATCTCAACATCCAAATTCATTCAAACATGCAAGATAATCGATTCCGCTAAAGCATTAATAAGCATAATCAAAATTTGCTACTCTCCCTATTACAATTAATCCAAAACATACAACCAAAGCCATAACTAATTCTCAATCAGTTTGCTTATTATTAGAAAATAAACTAAATGATATTCTTCTTTTAAGACGTGTGGTAGTGAGTGCATCCATGCAAGACTACTCCCTCCCATGCATGCCGTTTTTGCCAGTGGTACCTAAAAGCACAACAAAGTAAGAGTGAGCCCAAAGACTCAGCAAGTATCAATAACGGAACACTAAGCTCACAGTTATAGCATCAACATACCAAAAGAAGCATTACACTAACACTACTACAGAAAAGGCTTTCACAGACGGTTCAAAAACGTCATCACAGACGGTTTCGTGAGACGTCTGAGTTTATGGGTCGATGATGACATGAGGTCATCACGAGCGGTTTTGAACCGTCATGATGTATACTCCTGAGCGGTTTGTGGTTCAAACCGCTGCGATAATAATATCACGAGCGGTTTCATCCACAAACCGTGCGGATAGCAAACCGTCACGAGCGGTTTCATCCACAAACCGTATGTGATAAGCACGTATCACGAGCGGTTTCATCCACAAATAAATGCGTGATAAGCACATATCACGCGGTTTCAGCCACAACAAACCGTGATAAGCATATCACGAGCGGTTTGTGGTGGGCACAAATGCGTGATGACTTTCTCTATAAAGGCCCAGCGTTGGGCGCTTGTACCATTAAATCGGCATCATATATATATTACATATATATTGTTCGTAGTCTCTCGACCACTTTGGGGATCGTCCCGCATGATGAGAAGGATGAGGCGGTAGCCACGGGCAACCTCATTGAGCCCTTGCAAGTATAAAAGTATGGATGCAAGGAGGCGTTAGGACATCCAATTACGGATTGGATGTCGCTATGTTCGAAGTGTCGTTGATCTTGTGGTACTCCATTGAAGTGGCATCATGTATTAGCAACTATCCATTCTTGAGTATGTAATCGTTTTAAACCCAACAAGAACACTAAGCAACCATTCTCATATTTCAAAAGAATTCTCAACTTGTTGCTTGGTGTTCTTGTTGGCTTTAAAGACAATTACATGCTCAAGAATTGTTGGTTGCTAATACATGATGCCACTTCCCAGTCGGAGTAGTTGCGCATCAACGTCACTTTCTGAACATAGCGACGTCCAATCCAGGTAATTGGATGTTCGACCGCTCTCTTTGCATCCATACTTTTTAAACTTACAAGGGCTCAATGAGATTGCCCGTGGATACCGCCTCATTCTTCTCATGTCATGGACTAATTTCCTAAAGTGGTCGAGGATCATTTAATAATATATATATAATATATATATATGATGCCGGTTTTAATGGCACAAGCACCAACGCTGGAGACTTTATAGAGAAGAGATTATGAATGGAATGGTAGGACGTGCTGCACGCAAGAGGTAGGAGAACTTGACCGCATGAACAAGGGGACTATTAATATGAACTAATTATCAATTCAATTTCAGCATAAGACTATTGACACCATTACATCACAGAGCAAGGGACTATTAATATGAACTAATTATCAATTCAATTTCAGCATAAGACTATTGACATCATTACATCACACAAAGAAGAGGACTATTAATATGAACTAATTATCAATTCAATTTCAGCATAGGACTATTTACATCATTACATCACAGAGCAAGGGGACTATTAATATGAACTAATTATCAATTCAATTTCAGCATAAGACTATTGACATCATTACATCACATAGCAAGAGGACTATTAATATGAACTAATTATCAATTCAATTTCAGCATAAGACTATTTACATCATTACATCACAGAGCAAGGGGACTATTAATATGAACTAATTATCAATTCAATTTCAGCATAAGACTATTAACATCATTGAGCGGTTCATCGAAGAAGAGAACAAGACCAAGGGTGTCCAAACCCACCACACAAGTAGTAGCCCTCGGCATCCATCGCAGAGCACTAGCTAGCCATTTTCATCACAGAGAAAGGGGGTAGAGACAGAGAGGACCTTAGTACAACAAAACCACGGTGGCGACCCCACCACCAAAGACAACCCTCATCCATTTCCTTTACCTTGCATAAATCACACAAACATCGAGGACACAACTTAAGGTTCATGCATAAAAATCAAACTCAACAAAAGACATTAAGCTAACAGATCTAGAGGAGAATAAAGGGAGGATGAGGAAAGCAAAGCCCGGCCAGGGCCCTAGCAGGGCGCAACGGGGTCGGGCGGCGTCGGCGACGAGGTCGAGCGGCGGCGTCGAGGTGGGGAGGGGAACGGAGTTAGGGCGGGCGCAAACCCTAGCAGAGCTTGGGGAGTGACGAGAGTTTGGCGTCATCAGTTAGGTTGTGGCTGTGACGCCGCAAAAGACACTCTTATCGTGCAGAGTGTCTTTTGCGGTGTCACCAGATGCCTCAACCGTCGGCAACGAGAAGAATGGCGGCGTCGGCGGCGGACGGGAGGAACGGACGAGAGTAAGGCCGTTGGGGAGTGATTTGTTAGAGCGCAAACCCTAGCGGCAAGTCGGGCTAGCTCCTACTTATAAAGAGACTTATCGAGACGGTTCTATTATGGAACCGCGGTGATAATTATCACGAGCGGTTCCATAATAGAGCCGCTCAGTGATATGGGATATATCACGACGGTTCCATTATGGAACCGTCTGTGATATGTCCCATATCACAGACGGTTCCATAATGGAACTGTCTATGAAATGGTTTTTTCTCAAGTATATATATACAATTACATGACATGAAGAAATTACATGTTTATATTAAAAAAGCAGAAACCTATAATTAAACAAGGTTTTTCTAGTGGCGAAGGTAGGCTGCTATCTCCATCTGCAATACTTCATAGGCGACGGTGTCGGCATCGGACGGTTCTCGATCATCGTGACGAAGCCTAAAATCGTCCACCGTTGACGCGCTTGTTCGAGTGAAGGTGTCAATGAAAGTCGGGAAGGTCAAAGCGCGGTGGGTCGTCGATCGGTGAACAGAGGCGGCACGGCGGCAAGCTCCTCGGCGACAATATACAGCTGAAATGGACCAGGCCGGCTCAGTGAGGTGAGGTGATGTACTCAAACCGAGCACGGAACGGCGATGGACCTATCGTAGCGCCAGAGATATGTAGATCAAGAAGAGTATATCTGTTTTGGCCGGGGAGGCGGAGCTATATATATACGTCTGTGATGAGTTAATTATCACGGACGGTTTTTAACAAAACCCGTCTGTGATATTGGGCAATATCACAGATGGTTCATGTTTGGAACCGTCTGTGAAGTATTACAGACGGTTCTAAAAAAAACCGTCTGTGATATTGGGTAATATCACAGATGGTTCATGTTTGGAACCGCGCGTGAAGTATCACTGACGGTTCCAAACATGAACCGTCGTGATATGACATCTTCACTGAGCGGTTTTAGCGCGGAGAATAACACGAGCGGTGGGTAACAAAAACCGCTCGAGATTGTGTTTATCTGAGCGGTTTCGATGAACCGCCTGTGATCAAAGTCGATATTAGCATTTCTGTAGTAGTGTAAAGACAACTCCCATGCTTATGTAATGCGAATATGCAATGCATCATTTTCTTTTTCTCTTTTCGCATTTTACCGGTAATGCGGGGTATACAACCGTCGATGTATACCCTTGCCTGTGCCCTCTGGCACAGGGACCAAGAGCCTATACTCCACAAGTATAGGGACCACAGCCCATCATCTTCATGATGGAGACCTCTATTCAATGCCCACATTCCACGAATGTGGGGACCACAAGCCCGTCATTTACATGACGGGGACCTCAACTGTATATACTTGGTCACTACGTAACCAAGTCTCAGGTATGCTCTCAATATGGGTATGTACTAGGACTCTATCTTTCAATAACATATGAATCAACAAGTACATACCAAAATCTCAGACCTCAAACCTCAAATAACATGTAGGGCATTAACAACATACATAGGTAATCTTTAGCCATAAACATGCATTCACCAAGTTTTATTCATACTCATCACACTATCATCCATGCATGGCTAATATGATTAATACGCAAGCAATCACAATCAAACAATCATAATTATGCTACAATCTGGATATTTGCCTCAACTGTGCGGGAACGATGGACGCGAAGAGGGCGCTGCCTATGGGACCAATCCTCCACCTGAATATGATTATAAACCATGCTAAGACAATCATACGGGACCAAAGACATATTTAATAGAACACACGACCTCGCTAAACTATCAAGCGCCTTCCAAACTTCCAACTTCTAACGACCGATCTGTCCCCTCTGTGGACAGCCAACATCTAAAATCCATAACTTTCACTACAGGGGTAATTAAATTTCCCAACTAAATCTAGTTGAGGGGCCCTTCTGAATCGACCATCTAATACCCCTACCAAGCCAATTTAAAAGACATCAATTTCACGTCGGGTCCTCTAGATAGTACACTAAAACCACCATAACTTTTAGTGCGAGTGTCCAAATCTCACGTTATTTATCTTTATGGAAAGCTATGGAAATTACCTACATTTGTTGTTATATAAAGATCCTCTAATTTCTTCTTTAGCTAATCGCTTAACCCAGATTTCTACAAACTGTCAGGATGCTGACAGATCAGCAGGACAGCAACACTATAAAAATCATATCTCGCTGACCGTTAATCGGAATTGGGCGTTCTTGGCGGCCACGGAAAGCTAAGGACATAACCCAACTATCTCTAAGCGATGGGATCCACAGAATCTGCTTCTAAGGACATGAAAACCGTCGTTCAAACTTCTGGACAGAATGGGATCTAAACAACCGATCTACTAATGAATTCATACACGCTTCAAATACGAAACATACAGCGTGGGAGGATCTTCGTTACCCTTGAAGAACACAGGAAGACGATGAACTACCCCCCACGATCTCTCTTCCCTTTCCTTTCTCCCTTCTTCCTCATTTCATTGCTGATTTTCCTTGGCTGCACAGGTCGGCAGCAGTACCGATCGCCACATGCAGCCATGCAACATCCCTCTTCTCTCTCTTTGCCTTTCTCTCTCTGCTGATGGAATATTAGAGCATCAAGCATGCAGATTGGCAGACAAAATCCAACATGCTGATAGGTAGATCTAGCGGTAGTAATGGCCAGCAACAAGGTCCTGCACGCATGTAGGAGGCACAACAGCAAGGAGCATCACGCATGGGCTGCGCAGGGCAGAAGAAAAGGCGGCCGGCTGCACAGGGAAAAATAGATGCATGCTACGCAGGGTAGAAGAAAATGGCGGCTAGCTGCACAGGAAAAAAATAGATGCATGCTGCGCAGGGTAGAAGAAAATGGTGGCTGGCTGCACAGGAAAAAAAAATAGATGCATGCTGCGCAGGGTAGAAGTTGAAGAAAGTGGCGGCTTGCGATCTGGGGCAGCAGGAGGGAGGCTAGGGTTCGCCCCTACTCTCCATTTAGATCCGGGCTTCCCCAACTTAGGATATGGGCCGACGGCACACTACTCTCGCTAATCCACTAAAATTATGATAGTTTACTCTTAATTATCTCTTCTAATTTTTAATTACTTATTTAGTTAAATAGGATATTACAGCAATAACAGTGAAATCTTTCCATTCCAGTAGATTGATTAGTATTGACAAGGTTTAGTAGGCTGAGCAATTAAGGGAGTCTGTTTAAGAGTTTCAATATAGTTTGTATTAATCAGTGGTCAATGAGTAGTAATAAGCTACTAAGTATTGATTAGTACTTCGTTAGTGTATGCCTGACTTTGGGAGCCACCTAGGTAAGTTAGCCATGTAGAATCTGTTAGTAGGTTAAAATAGTTAGTTAACCTTAGTGTATGAGTGTGCCACTAGCAATTTGCAACCGTAGATAATGGATATGCACACAATCACCATCAAAGTCTACCGAAAGAGGAGAACATATAAGAGGAATGATTTTGACTGTATGATCATCGTAGATATATACATAGAATACCTGGAGAGAGTGTTTGTGAGTACTAGGTGACTTGTTAAGGAAGACAACATCACCTAGGTTCTAGGTATCATCCGTCGTTATCCGTTCTCGGTAACAAACCCCTTTGTGATTCAAAATTAGATCTGAGAGTATTACCTAACCAGGTAATCTCTCCTATCTAGCCTCATGATCCTGTTAACATTCTCTCTCCTTGTTAGATTTATCTACTTTTGTCTGTAGTATTTCCTTCATCGGCTTACTTGATTGTACTTTTGTCTGCAGTATTCCTTCCATCAACTCCCTTCGGACATACTTCGTCTAAAGAATTTCCTTCATCAACTCCACTAGGTAATATTAGTTTCATCTGAAGTACTTTCGTCCTTCAAGATGTTGTTAAAAATATGTTTATTTTCACCTGAAGTGTTTCCTTTATTTGAATATATTTGAATTTGGTTTGTTTTCGCGTATAGATTTCAACGACTCCGGGGGAAACCGGAAGTATTTGAAGAATCAGATTCCGATATCGTTTAAGAACAACAACTAAATAAGCAAGGCAAGTTACATCATTTGATCATATTTGAATCCCAGTATTTTAAATTATTATTACATGCGTATTTATATTCAAGTAATTTAAATTCCCGTTTTAAGCTTTATAGTTATTCCCAATAATTGTTAAGAGAGGTGGTATGGAGAATATTTTCGATTATGATATATATTCTGGGGTTAGATTTTGATGTTTGGATAATGAAAGTAGATTGTGGGTAGATGTTTAATGATAAAGAAAGAATGTTGATGGATATCGGAGTGATGAATGTCCAATTACAAAAATAGGTAATTATTGATATTAGACTATTGACGGATGTGAATTATAGAAATACATGATTGTTGGATATTGGGTTATAGAATTTGATTATTGTTGAGATTGAATTATAGATATATATTATTATTGGGCATCGGATTATTGAGGATGGAATTATAGGATTACATAATTAATGAACATGGGATTGTAGATATACATTATGGATGGATATTGAATTATAGAATCACGTGGTTATTAGATATTGGATTATACGAATACATGATGATAGGATTAGCAAATCATGATGTTAAACTTTGGTGGATTAGTTGAATCAAGCAATTAGTGGGAAGAATTGGTTATATTGGATTATCAGAATATATTAATGTTGGATTGTAGGAGTAGATTGTTGTTGAATATTGAACTATAGGACTAAATGATTATTGGATTATAGCCTTACATGACTGTTGGATAATAGGTATACATGATTGTCGGATAACGGAAATATGTTATTATTGGATGTTGGATTGTAGAAATAGAATATTGTTTGAGAAGGGATGGTCCATGACGGATTATAGGGATAGGTGATTTATAGATGTCAGATTACTGGAAGTTGGATTATAGGAATACGATATTGGAGGTTAACCTACTGACCATGGAATTGACAATTCTTGAACATTAATCCCTCATACCTTGTCGTCCTAGATAAAACTCTAGTTAATACAATAGTATTGACAAGATACTTTTGTTTGAAAAACTTTATGCTTAGTCATGCTTAGACCAAAAATATTGAATTTGGGGATTTTACCCAAATATTCAAATATGATTTAATTGTGCCTATGGTATTGCTTTACCATAGGACTTTTGCAAATGATTTTTGAAAAGCAAAACAAAATGAAAAATTGGTTTGGACTTGGGCGAAATGGATGTTTGGTGGGTGCAGGTTTATGCATGGGCTCAATCCGGGTTTGGGTTGAGACCCAGAGGTTCTTTTGGAAAGTCGTCCAAGTCAGTTAAGGACCGGTCTTCGAGCGCATTTTGCTAAGCCCTTCCGTACTACCACATGTCCAAAGTGGAGAGGACGTGGCTAACTAATTTGCAACGTTTCACCGTGGTTGTGCCATCTGGTTACGTGGGTGTCTTTTATGACCTACTTTTATATATTCTCACCTAGCGCAAGAGGGGGCCTGAACTCAGCGGGTTTTCATCCAAAGGGGGCGAAACCTTAGCGAGGTGGGGACTATGGTGGGATGAAGCATTGTAAAGGCTTTATCATGTGCTCTAGACCTCTTACCTAAGGTAGTGAGCGGTGGTATCGATGGATGCCAAACAAACTAGAGAAGTCGTGCCATGTGGGTAAAGCTATACACCTCTGCAGAGTGTAAAACTATTCGAATAGCCGTGTCCACAGTCATGGACATGCTAGCAAAGCCACTCCAAGTTAGATTTTGGTTTTGTTTTCAAAAAACTTGTTAAATGATTTTGGATTTCTATCCAAATGAAAAATTGGACGGGCAGCCATGTGATAGGAGGGTATCATTCACCATTCTTGTGTGAATATTATCTGACTATAAAACTGAGAATTTAGAAAATGAATTTTAGTTATAGAATATTTGCCTTGGAACTTAGTACAAGTATTTAAAAGAAAAACATCGCTTTATGCAAAATAAACCCTATAAGCTATCCTTTGTTATACTCTCATGCATTATACTATGTTATTGGGTGTAACTTGTGAAGTACATGTAACACCCCGGCCCAACAGTGAGCGCGGAATGCCACCAAAACTACCCCAACTACTAATTTTATCAATAAATAACAATGAATTTCAACAAGCAATTCAATACCAACACCCATCCATGGGTCACAATACGTATAAATAACAACATGGCAAGCACAGATATTTAAACACTAGATTGTAAGCAGGATAATAGTTTCGAGAATCAAGCAATACCAATCAAACGAAGGCTATTGAATGGATAAATGAGTTTCAACCAATCATCTAGAATTATTCAATATCTATCATGTCCTAAAGGAATAACCATTATGCTAAGGCAAAGTTTTCTCATGGCAAGTGAGTGTATACAGTGTACCCTTCCCAAGTGAAGCGTCGTCAACGATCACCTAAAACAACATTAGAGCAAGGGTGAGTCCACGACTCAGCAAAGTCTGATAATAAACAATGAACATTGCTTAAACAACAAGACACAATATCATCATTAACATCAATTGTTCACTTTTCTTTATTCTCATGCTCAATCATTCAATTCTCTTTCTTTATTCACATACACAATCATCAACTACCTTTCATTCCATGCATTTCTATACTACATATCCACATGCACTTCTTTTGCGTATACCGGTATAGCATCAGTGTTCACACATCGATGACACACTCTCAACCCCGTCCTCCTCAAGGATCGGGAACCTCCTCCACTCCCGTGGAGTTGTGATCAATATGATCACCTTCTCATATGCAATGATGCTTATAAATGCACAATTATTAATGGCTTCATCGACATTACCATTGTCCAACAATATCACATCCAACCATAAGGAGTAAATAATGATCATTAACATTACTTGCAATTAAATAAGTAAAAGTACAGCAATATAATGGTAATAAATGGTAAAGAATACAGTGATCAACCAATGAACACTGGCTACCATGCACTTGCCTCTTTTCCTTGTGACACTAGAGAGTGAAACGGCAATAATGCACACGAGACCCCACTCCCTGGACAAAAATTTCAAAACATATCTCAAAACCTTCACATTACAGCACCAACACCTTACTCTAACCGTCATCGCATTCCTACGCCAAACCAACCCTTTTTAACCCGAAACTACCGGACACACTACCCGCTGTCCCAGTAGTAAAACGGTCATAGCTTACTCATCCGAACTCTAAATTCAGCCATCCAAGACTTTCTGGAATCCTCACAAAACAACCTACAATTTCCTAGTTATGAAGAAAATCTGATTCTACCGTTTTCTATTCCGTTCCTTTACCCGAAGACCGTTCCAGATTCTGTCAGAACAGTCCGTTTCATAATTTTATATCTTTAATTATACAACTTGAACATATATGAATAATATAAGTTCTGGAAACTACATAAAATTTCCTACAATATTCAAGTTGACACAAATATTTAATTTTACCAATTTCTACACGAAATCGACCTAACTACACGAAGTCTGCCAACTTCATCTAGAATCTGGACAGCGGCCTTCCAGAGGCCATAACTTTTTGCTCGCTACTCTGATTTTAATGATCCAGACCTTTCTGGAAAGCTAACGCGATAATATACATTTTATATAATTACACCAAACTCTAATTCAGAGATTACATATCCCTAATCATCCCCACAACGGTCTGTCCTAAACCTGATGAATCTGGATAGAACAGAAATCGATCTTCCCATTGCCCAAACGATCTACCGAAAGAACAACGACTAAATTTAGGGGCATCTAGAAGTTTTCAGATCGTTACCCTCGAAGAACACGGAGCTGATCGTGAAATCCCGTGAAATCCTTCTCCTCCTCCCTTCTTTTCTTCCCTTTTTCCTTCCTCTTCTTGGCCGGCAGCAGTGGAGGGGAGGCGATGCTACAGTACTCGACGTGCTACAGTACCCACGATGCTACAGTGGTGGTGCTACAGTAACCGGTGCTACGGTGCTGGGGTTTACCGCCCCCACCCTCTTAAGCGGTTCCCCACTTGGGCCAAAAAGCTATGGGCCGAAGGCCCGAATTCTAATACTCCTCCCAAATTCTGAATTTTTTATGTTCTAATTCTATTTAAATTCAGTACTAATCACTTATTTCTTTTATTTTTAAATGGGATATTACAGTACATTTATTTGTACTCACCTTGCTTAATAAATTGTTGATCAGAGGAAAAAGGACTTCGCAACTGCTGAAGATCTCGATGACTAGGCCGCTACTCCAGTCGATTGCATGTGGTAGATTAGCTGGGCTCTACTACTTTTTCTCTATCTTCTGCTATGTTCATCACTGTTGGCTCGAAAACCTTTTTGGTAATAAAACTCTATTTATTATTTAATAAATGCGCGATATGGATTTGTTATCATTTTTTTTAACTGTGTACTCTAGCTACTGATCATGGGACTAGAGTGGAATGCACAGAGGATTTGGGAGAGTTAATCCCGGATCCTTACATTAATATACTAGGGTTACAAAGTTATAGGATAACAATTATCAAAGGAAGACATTAGCAATTTTAGGTTTAACTAACAACCTACAAATTAAACTCATCATTTTAAGTGAAATAGCAATGCATAATAATTTAAACTGAAAATATAATTTACAAATCATAGGTACAAAATGTTCAAAGGAGACTCGTCTTCGACGTAGGTTGAGATTGCCGCGTCCGTCTGGTCCAAACTGTTGTCGGCGGCGTCGGATTCTATACGCGCGAAACGATACAAATAAATAACAGAAAATTAAATAAAATCCAAAAAATATAAAATAAATATTGGAAGGAAGATAATGAATTTATATGAATTTGGGGATTTTAGCCAAAGTATTCAAATTTGATTCAAATTGAGTCTATGGTATTGTTTTACCATAGAAAGTTTAGAAAATGATCTTACTGGTGAAATAAAATAAAATGGTTTAGACTTGGGTATAATGGATGTTAGTATGGTGCAAGTCGATGCACAGGATCGATTCATTGCTATGATCGAGTCCAAGGTTGTGGAATGTTGCCCAAGTCAATTAAGAACCGGTCTTCGAGCCGCATCTTGCTAAGATCCACCATACTACCATATGTTCTGAGTGGGCAGAACTAGGCCTAATAATTTGTGATACCTTATTGTTATTTGTGTCATGTTGTTGTGTGGGTGTCGGTTAGATAGTAGTCCCACCTGGCGCAAGAGGGGCTTCCAGTGGGTGGTTAACCCAATGGAAGCGAAACCTTAGCGGGCATAAATACTTTAGGGTAGAACATTGTAAAAGCCTTGTGATAATTGTTTAGTCACACGCCTTCGGAAGCGTGTATTGGCCGACATTAAAAGCAAATTATCTCTTGTGGGTAAAGTTGTACCACCTCTGTAGAGTGTCAATCTATTCGAATAGCCGTGTCCATGGTCATAGACATGCTGAGTAAAGCCACTCTAAGTTATACTTTGTTTTTGGTTTTAAAATGATTTTAGGATGGTAAATCCTTGTGGTAAAATTGGGTGGATAGCCATGTCATAGAAGGGTATCCTTCACCATTTATTCATGGAGGTTATCCACCATAGAACTGTCAATTTAAAATCTGATTTTAGTTATAGAATATAAAAAATGGCCTTGAAAATTAATATGAGTATTTAAAACTGAAAATGCCGCTTTATGCAAAATCAACCCTATTAGCCTCACTTGTTTACATATGCATTCATCATATTCTTTATTAGGTGTAACTTTCCAGCACGAAATTGTGCTCACTCTTGCTGAATATAATCTATTCAGGTGAAGAGCTTTATCAGGACGGTGAGGATCTTGACGACTAGGCCTACGCCCCCAAACGATTGCCTGTGGCACATCGTGTGGCTCACCTACTATTTTATTTCCGCTGTGTTATTTTATTTGGCCTCAGGCCCCATTTTGTAATAAACTCTGAGTTATATTAAATAAATGTGTGATATGATTGTGATGTCACTTTTGTGCGACTTTGTACACTAGCAATCCTAGACTAGTGTATGGAAACACAGAGAATTTGGGATCCTTCGTTCCCAGGTTTGACATAAGTGGTATTAGAGCCATATCGACTGTAGGTCGTGGCCTAGAATGGATAAAACTCTTAAGGACTTCTTTTTGAAAACTAAAAATATTTTGGTCTTTCTGGTGTCCTTTCTCATCCCTTCTCTTTAAAAATGGTTACTAACTCATCTCTCTCTCAAAAATTGTAGATGGTCGAAGCACCGAACGCCATTTCCCACAGAGTTTTCGCTAGACATTGGGCTGGAGTTCTCTGGAAGATGATGCAGCATCTGGACTTCAACGAGAGGCCAACATACTAGGGATACTAGTACAAGGTGGGAAATCAAGACCGTTGGAGGGTAGAGTATCTTCAACCTGCAGCCAAACACGGAGTTTCACATCTTCGACGCCCCGATAATGCGCGACGCTTTCTCCGAGGGCATCCAGGATGCGGCCAGAGAGGCAGTTCGCTATCTCCGCTACATCTAGGACCATCGCTTGCATGGCACCGGGTTCCACTACCACCTGATGCACCTCCCGACCCGGCTCGGCAGTACCTTCCACTCGGCTAGAGATGAAGACTCCCCTGATCTCACACACCAAGTGAATCTGACGAAGGCTATGGATTATGCCTACGGGTATACCCTGGATGAATTACGTACCACCCAGGAGATGCTGCAGACCCCAAAAGAGAGACTAAAAGCCGCAGAAGAGGAGCTGGCTCGCTATAAGGCAAGCGAGGCTAGTTCTAGCGAGCCAGACTACACCCCAGTTACCCCTTAGATGTTATCCTTAGTTTTTTTCATTACATGCGAAATATGAGCTACCAATATCCTTTGTGGTAGCCATAATCAATTAATAAAATAAATTAATAAAAGAGCTATTTTGAAATTTTGTTCTTTGCTTTGTGTTTGTTTGATTCTTGGGCTATTTTAGATTTCTCCCCCATAGAGTCTTCTTTCTCTCTTCTAAGTCTTTGGAGAATCCAGCAGATGGTGACTACTCGCCCGGGAAGTGGCAGCACTAGGGGATAGGGAAACGAGAACGCTGACTATCAGGAGAACCCAGTTCAGCAACCACCACCACCAGCAGCAGAAGGACCAGATTGGCGCTAGATGATGGCCAACCAGACTCATTTGATCGACCTACTGGCACAATCCCTGAAAAACACCTAGAATGCGCTGGCCGCAGCGACTCATGCCCCACCTTCACCTACACCTCCACCTCCACCAAGAGTAACCATGTCTGAGTTCATGAGGATGTATCCGCCAACCTTTTCAAGCAGCACAGAACCTATGGACACAGATGATTGGCTCTAGGCCATTGGAAAGAAGCTGGACGTTGCTCAATACACGGATCGCGAGAGGGTTCTGTTTACCTCTCACCAGCTGAATGGACCTGCTTCTGAATGGTGGGACAACTTTAGTGTTTCACACGCCAATGCTCAAGCAATCACTTGGAATGAGTTTGTGTGGGCCTTTCGCCATGCACACATCCCCACAGGGATGATAACTTTGAAGAATAAGGAGTTTCGCTCTCTTCGCCAAGGCAACCACTCGGTGAGCGAGTATCTGCACGAGTTTAACCAGCTTGCTTGCTGCGCCTCAGAAGATGTGGCTAGGGATGAAGATAGACAGGAGCGATTCCTGCAAGGATTGAAAGATGAACTCACCGTTCTTCTGATCTCTCAAGACTTTACTAACTTTTAGCAGCTAGTGAACAAAGCTATCCGTCAGGAAGGCAAGCATCAGGAGATGGAAACCCGCAAGCAGAGGATGGCAGCTCAGAAGTTCAACTCGGGAGGTCTTCCCAAGCTCCGCTTCACTCAACCTCAGCCACTGTAGCATGGGAGATTTCAGTTTTCTTCATCCAAAACCCGGCACCGGTAAATAAGCCTTCAACAACACCCGGCTTCCTCAGCAGTTCATCCGAAGGCCAATTCTAACAGAAGAACTCGACTCCCGCAGCAGCAGGAGTGACCTGTTTTGACTGTAATGAGACATGGCATTATGCCAATTGATGCCCAAAGAAGCAACAGGCCGTGACTCCAGCCAAGCCAACTTTAGGAGCTCCCACCTCCGGCGGCACCCCAAAGCCAACGGTCCAATTCATGAAGGGGCGTGTGAATCACGTCACAGCAGAGGAAGCCCAGACAATACCAGATGTTGTTCTTGGTATGTTCCTCGTTAATTTGAGACCAGCATCAGTCTTATTTGATTCAGGAGCTTCACATTCTTTCGTTTCGAATAAGTTTGTGGGAAAATATGGGTTACCTATCTCTCTCTTAATTAACCCTATGATAATCCATTCCCCGGGCTCGGAAATGATTACCAGTTCTCTATGCCCAAACCTTACCCTAGAAATATCCGGAGTATCTTTCTTGGCAGACTTGATAGTCTTGCACTCTCAAGGCTTGAATGTGATTCTTGGAATGGACTGGCTCACCAAGAATCAAGGGTAGATAGACTATGCCAATAGGTCTATCACCCTCACCAATGAGCAAGGGATTACAGTGGAATTCAGACCCAAGACTTCTACTGAAGGAATTTCCATCCTAACCAGTTTGAAGGAAGCAAAGCTTGAAGATATACCAGTAGTGCAAGAGTACCCAGATATTTTTCATGGGGATTTACCCGGCATGCCACCCGACTTGCTTATTTCATGAATATGATGAACAAAGTGTTCATGGAATTCTTGGATAAGTTCGTGGTTGTTTTCATCGATGACATTCTCATCTACTCAAAATATGAAGAAAAGTATGGCAAGCATCTCAGGATAATTTTGGAGAAGCTCAGGGAACATCAGCTTTATGCCAAATTCAGCAAGAGCGAGTTTTGGCTAAGTCAAGTAGCTTTCCTCAGATATATTGTGTCAGCTTGAGGAGTTGCAGTAAACCCAGCCAAGGTCGAAGCAGTAATGGATTGGAAGCAACCCAAGTCTATCACAGAAGTTAGAAGCTTTCTCGATTTAGCTGGTTATTACCGCAGATTCATTGAAGGTTTCTCAAAGACCACTAGACCCATGACTCAACTTCTAAAGGTGAACAAATTTGAATGGACAAATGCCTGTGAGGGGAGTTTCCAAGAGTTGAAGAAGAGACTAGTCTCTGCACCTGTGCTAGTCTTACCAGATATCCATAAACACTTTGAGATCTTCTGTGACACATCTCGTCAGGGACTCAGATGTGTGCTAATGTAGGAAGGCAAAGTTGTGGCTTATGCATCTCGTCTATTGAGACCGCACAAAGGAAATTATCTGACTCATGATCTAGAGTTAGCAGTAATTGTGCATGCTTTGAAAATCTACCGGTATTATCTCATTGGTAACCGCTGTGAGATTTTTACGAATCATAAGAGTCTGAAATATATCTTCACCCAGTCAGAGCTTAATCTCCGTCAGAGAAGGTGGTTGGAGCTGATAAAGGATTACGACCTTGGAATCCATTATCACCCGGACAAGGCAAATGTAGTGGCAGATGCTTTGAGTAGAAAGACATATTGCAACGCCCTGTTGGTTTAGGAGAATCAGCCATAATTGTATAAAGAACTGAAGCACTTGAACTTGGAGATTGTCAGCCAGTACGGTGTAAACACTCTAGAAGTTCAACCAAGCATTCAAAGGAAGATCAGAGGAAAATAGATAGAAGATGAAGACATCAAAGAAATCAAGAAAAACATGAGAAGAGGCAAAGCCGTAGTATGGTTTGGAGACCGCATCTATGTACCTAATCATCAAGAAACAAAATAGCTGATTCTGAAGGAGGCACATGAATCGCCTTATTCTATCCATCCCGAAAGTACCAAGATGTACCAGGATCTGAAGGAAAAATATTGGTGGGTCATCATGAAGCAGAAAATCACTGAGTGTATTGGACGTTGCGATGTATGCCAAAGAGTCAAGGCAGAACATCAAAGGCTCGCTGGTTTGCTGCAACCCTTACCAATTCCTGAATGGAAGTGGGAGGAAATTGGCATGGATTTCATCACCAGACTTCCTAGGACCCAATCAGGATGTGATTCAATTTGGGTAATAATTGACCGATTGACTAAAGTGGCTCACTTTATTCCAGTCAAGACCACCTACAGAAGCAGCAAGTTAGCAGAGCTATACATGGCCAGGATCGTCTGTCTACATGGAGTACCCAAGAAGGTCGTATCCGACAGGGGTTCGCAATTTACATCAAGGTTTTGGCAGAGCCTGCAATTTACATGGAGCCTTGGGTACCAGACTCAACTTCAGTATAGCATATCACCCCCAATCTGATGGCCAGACAGAATGTGTGAACCAGATTCTAGAAGACATGCTTCGAGCTTGTGTTATAGATTATGGAAGAAGTTGGGACAAGAATCTGCCCTATGCAGAATTCTCGTACAACAACAGCTATCGAGCCAGTTTGCAGATGTCTCCATTTGAAGCACTGTATGGCAGAAAGTATAGAACTCCTCTTCTTTGGGATCAAGTGGGAGAACATCAGTTCTTTGGACCGAAGTTGATCAAAGAAGCTGAAAGTAAGGTAAAAGTAATAAAGGAACAATTGAAAGTGGCTCAGTCCTGACAAAAGAGTTATGCTGATAACTATTGGAGAGAATTGTCCTTTGAGATAGGAGATTTTGTCTATCTCAGAGTTACTCCACTCAGATGGGTAAAAAGATTCCAGACAAAAGGAAAACTCGCACCCAGATTTGTGGGACCATACAAGATTTTGGCAAGAAGAGGTGAAGTTGCTTACCAGTTAGAGCTGTCGGCATCTCTGTCTGCAGTACATGATGTCTTCCATGTCTCAAAATTGAAGAAATGTCTTAGAGTACCAACAGAAGAAACACCGCTCGAAAGCATCGATCTTCAAAAAGATCTCACCTACGTAGAGCAACCAATCAAGATCCTTGATGTGGTAGAACGTATCACCAGAAGTAAAACCATCCATTCATGCAAGGTCCAGTGGAGTAATCATTCAGAAGAAGAAGCCACCTGGGAGCGAGAAAAAGATTTGAAAGCCGAGTATCCCCACCTTTTTGCTGACCAAGTCTGAATCTCGGGGTCGAGATTCCCTTTAAAGGGAGTAGGTTTGTAACAGCACAAATTTCCATTTCCAGTTGAAAATAAAATTTTAATTTTTTTGTGGAATTTTCTGAAATTTTAAAAGCTTTTTCCTAAATTATTTTAAAGACAAAAAAAAATTAATTGCAAAATTAAATACAAAATATAAGTTGGAAATATTCTATTTAAATCCAAAATATCTTAGAGAATTTCTGTGAATTTTCTCATAATTTTTGGATTTTATTTGCTATTTTCTAAAGCTTTTTTGATTTAACAAGATTAAGTGAAATGTTAAATCCCGAATTTGGCTTTGGGTCAAAACCTCTCCGACCCAACCCTGTTCCTTCACGTGTGCAGCCCACTCGGCCTGCTCCACCGCGCGCTCCTCGCACCTTCTCTCGCTGACATGCGGGGACCATCCGTTAGCCTCTGCCTTTGCTTTCCTTTATCTTCTTTCACTGCCATGTGGGGCCCACTCAACGTCGTCGTCTCCCTCCTTCCTTTCTTCTCAGCGGCGCTTTCCTTTTGCGCCCGCATAGTCCGCCATGAACGCGGTTCGAGAAGCTCCCGTATTCGGCAAAATCTTCATTAAATCACCGAATTAACACACGCATTGAAATCTCCCTTCAATCCCCGGCCCGTTACCACCATTGTCCCCTCCATCCCCGGCCTTGATTGCCCTAGTTCCGCCGGTAACTTCCGCGGACCTTCATGCACGTCACGATGATTCAAGCCTCCCCAGCCACTATATAAGTGCGCCTTGGGTGTGCCATCCACCTCACAATCCCATGCCTCAAGTCGCCCACCTTCTCTGCTCTCTAATCGATGTAATTTTGAGTTTCTCCGGCAATCACCGAAGCTTCGTTTTTCATCTTCTCCAGCGCCATCAAGTGTCCCTCGGCGACCCCGACCACCTCTTCGGCATCGCCTTCACCGTGCACGCACTCACTTCCCTCGGTGAAAACATTGCTTTAGCAAATAAAAGAACCCGAGCCATCCTTGTTTAGCCTTACATGTGTATTATTGCATATTGTGTGTTGACTCGTGAGTACGGAGGTTGTGCTCATTCTCGCTCTTCTCCCAAAACCCTCAGAAGTAGGAAATGAAGATTACGCATACTATGAGGATCCAAAAGTTGGAGGCTGAGGAGATGATGAGGAGTAGCTTAGTTCTTTTAGTCTAAATCTCGCCTCAGTCAAGCTGACTCCGTCGGTGCTTGCGTGCATCCTATATTATCTGAGTTCTCGGTTAATATCGGATGCACACGGGTTTCCCCAATCACTTGCCTGTAGAGAGATGTGCTATCACCCTTTTGCTTCCGCTGTAGTTTCCGCTACTATTGTAATGTAATCAGTTTGGCCGCTCGGCCCTCAAACCATTGAAATTTCTGTGTGGTGATATCTGATCCGGAAAGATCATGTGTGTATGCCTCAAATTCGGAAGGAAACCGCGAAAATTACAGGCTATCTTTTAGACATTTTTTTTCATGTGTGTGGATCTTCCGGCTCTGGTTTCATGCATACAGAGAGAAACATGTATACATGAAGAAATTAGAATAATAGGGTATTCTTTGATTTATTTATTTCACTACTATCACAAACACTCATGTAACAGAAATTTTTGCAAGAAGACGACTACTGTGGTTTGCACGACATTTCTAGTGGCACACTATATAAACTAGTACATAATGCATGCTTGCCTAAAGAGCCCGACTAGCTCTGACCTACGGTTTGAGTATCACACGCCGCCGACGAATGGCAAAACATGAATGCAATAAAGGCCCAAAATGTCACGATTTAATGAGGCAAAGATCGATCGCGTAGAGGACTGGATTAGCTGCCTCCTCATCACTGTCTTCTAATGGCGAAGGACCTGATCCTGGACTGGAAGCACATCCACTCCCCTGTGACACCATGTATAGGTTGTTGTTACCTTGGTAGGTGTCCATATCGAACGAGCCGAACTGACCTGAGTTTGGTATACATCCCGATAATTTGTTGTGTGCCACTGAGAACACAGCCAGTGACGTCAAACAAGTTAATTGCCATGGTATTGGTCCACTCAGCTTGTTGTGGGATAGGTCTAAGCTTTCTATCTCGATCATGTTTGCAAAAGTTGCTGGAATTGGACCTGTAAAAATATTGTAGGACAGATTGGGCGCCTAAATGTGGCTCAGGTTTCCTAACTCCCAAGGAATTTCCCCGGACAGCATGTTTGCAGATAAGTCCATACCAGAAAACCAATTGATGAAATTACGCCTGTATGTGTAAAGATTCCTTTTAGTAGCAAAGCGGAAGCCTCTCTGTTCGTAACAGGCTGTGTAAGTGAAGCCTGGATATTGAAAGCCACGACCACAGAATAAGTTACAATAGGGCATACCATATGAATTTTCTTCAAATGAGAGGTTTCCAATGCATGGCGGCAATGACCCTGATAGATTGTTGTTCAATAAAACAATTATCCTCAAGGATTGGAGTTCACATATGTTGGGAGAAATTTGCCCTTCAAACTTATTGTTGCCCAAGGAAAGATACCTAATTCTACCTAGAGATTGTATCCATTCAATGTTTCCCATGAATTCGTTGTGACTGAGGTCCAAAGCGGTGACACTACTACTATTGAAGAAAGAATATGGTATATTGCCTGACAAGGAATTCTCAGAGACGTCCAGAAATTCGAGCGACATTGTATTACTGCTACAGTTTGGTATAGCCCCTGAAAGATTGTTATTCGATAGATTTAAAAATGCAATGCCTGTTACACTGCAAATACTTGGATGGATTTCACCAATAAAACTATTGCCACCAAGACTAAAGGTGCACGGATTATTAATGCTCCACAATGAAAAATCGAGTTTGCCAGACAACTTATTATCATGGAAATCTAATGTTCCAAAACTATCAAAATTTGTTGTTAGAGATTGAGGCAGCTCTCCTTCAAAATTGTTGCCATCAAGGTATAATTCCCATTTGATAAACAAATGATTCTTCCCACCAAGTATGGGGCCACTAAGTTTGTTCTTTGAGACCTTCAAGGTTTTCTGCATGGGATAATTAGTGAACATGCAAGTTGGCAACTCCCCTGAAAGGTTGTTATTTAATAGGTCTAAATATTCCATGTTGCTAATGTTGCACAATGATGATGGTATTTCTCCAGAAATATTATTGCTAGAAAAATCTAGAAAGCTCATGTTTGGAAAAATTGAGCTGATGTTAGCCGGTAGATGTCCTGAGATATGGTTCGCAGAAAGACTGATAGCTTGGATATTCGTTTGGGCGTACCATACTAAGTCAAATAATGATCCGGTCAGCGAGTTATTTCCAAGATTAAGGTAAATTAATGTTGCTTCCTTTGTAAACAACCAATTGGGCATGGTCCCAGACAAGTTTTTGTTGGACAAATCAAGCACCTCTAATTGATGCTGTGTGCGTAGAAAACATGGTTTTGCAATAATGCTCCTGTCAAGGTCACAACACTTGAAAGCATTAGCTCTTTCAATTGGAATGAAGGAGCCCAACCAAGGAAATTAACGCCAACAGCCAAATTATTGTTTCTTGAAAGGTCTATCTTCTCGAGATTGGTGAGGTTTCTCAGCCAGGAGAGTGAAAAATTACCACTTAATCTGTTCATGGAAAAGTTCAGGGCCTTGAGTGATGAAGAAATATTCGAAGACAAGCTAATAGGAACACTTCCTTCAAAGAGATTTCGTGAGAGATCCAAGTGTTCAATATGAGGAAGTGTAAATAAGGATGTTGGGAGGGTTCCATTGAATTGATTGGAGCTAAAATATAATTCTCACAGATTCCTGAGGTTTTCTAAAGCTGCAAAGCACATGTAGTGTGTAATAAGTACAAACTGCACCAACATAAAAGCATAAACATTTGCAGCAATGGTCGTCTTTATACCTGAAGTCGAAAGCGTTCCAACCATGCCGGTAAAGTCAAGATGTAAAACTTCCAAAGGAACCAATTTCCCAAGAGATGCTAGGAGTGTTCCATTGAATTGATTGGCACTCAAGTACAATTCTCGCAGATTCCTAAGGTTTTCTAAAGCTGCAAAGCATGTCGATTGTGTAATAAGTACAAACTGCACCAAAATAAAAGCATAAACATTTGCAGCAAAGGTCGTCTTTATACCTGAAGTCGGAAGCGTTCCAACCATGCCAGTAAACTCAAGATGTAAAACTTCCAAAGAAACTAATTTCCCAAGAGATGCTAGGATAGTACCATCCAAACAGTTGTTACTGAGGTTGAGATGCTGAAGCTTAGTTAATCCTACTGGACCTGACGATGTTGTTCCATTTGAAAATAGAGTAAAAATAAGCCTCTTTTCAGTATTTGCACACTCTTTCCTAATATTCACGTAAAAGAAAAGGAGATATGCATGTGCATAGTGAAACCACTCACATACCTTTCCAAATTTGAAAAGTGGCGTGGTTCATAGAGAAATCGAGGAACCGAAGCTCAGGGAACACCGAAAAGGCTGTCGAATTCAGGTTCGTCTGACATTCTTCAGAGGAGAATTCATCACTCAGAAAGGAGAGCTGGAGAGGTCGAGATGGGATATGCGTTTTGTGATGTTGTTGCATATGACACGTTCCTAGGAGTAGCAGTTATCACTCTGTAGCCATGAAGGAGGCATCTCGGCAATGAGAAACGGATATCTAATAGCGCAGTCCTCTTCTCCTCGAAACAGCCATTGGACATGCAAGATATGGCCAATAATACGCATAGGATACCAGATAAGGATCCCTGTGAAAATTAGCAGCTCATCGCAGAACAAGTTCTATTTTCTCCTATGCACGTTCTAGGGCTGCAAAACGCAAACTGCACAAGTACTCGAGAAGGACGAGAGGTGAGTGACCACTGCGGTATTTATCGTACGAGGTGGCTGGTTCCAACTTGCAAGCAAATTAACGCGGACGAATTGATTGTTGAAGAAATAATTATATAGATGGTCCACGTTTCAAAGGCACGACTTCACGCGAGTAGTACTAGTGGTGACAGATGCTCATGATCATGGCAGCTGAGGACGTGTGGAGTTCTCGCGGTGCCTCTGTCTTGTCTTCCACCGACGTAAACAACGGAGCTTACCGAAGGTTCTACTTCATGCGATCGCTTTCACAGTTCCGTTTGGAAATTCATAAGGCGGTGGCCTTCTTGACGCTGCACCCAATGACACGGTTCTCATGGTTGCCAACGAAACGGTGGCAGCAGACCAATTTTCCTTGCTGCTGTCCCTGGTTTTGGACCCACTACGCGAGTTTTCGTGTGCTGACCGAGTGTCGGACCCGGATTTTATAATTTAGAATCCACTGTAAAATTACTGTACTATTCTTTTGATCAGTAGATAACGTCCACAGAATACATCACTGAATCATTTTATACATAACGTAGACCAAACCATTCGTTATATTACAAACATCAGAGTTTACATAGACCACATCAGGTCGAGTTTTATAGTAGGGCCGAACAAGGCCAAATGATTACATTACATAAAAGCGGAAGCAACAGCAGAAGCAAAAGGGTAAAGCACATCTCGTCACAGGCAAGCGACTGGAGAAACCAATGTACGACCGATATTATCCAGAGACCTGGGTAATATTGGTAGTACACGAGTACCGACTGAGTCAACTAGACTAGGGCAAGACTAGAACGACTACGGATTATTCTACTCTTCATTAGCTCATTGGCCTTCATCGTTTGGATCCTCGTAGTATGCATAATGTCCTTGATCCACTGCTTCTAAAGGTTTGAGGGAAAGAGTGAGGATGAGCACAACTTCTGTACTCGCGAGCCAATACACAATGCAATATTTATACATGCGAGGCTTTTATCAAGGATGGTTCGGGTTCTTTTATTTGCTAAAGCAACATTTTCAATTATCATAGATAGAAATTCTCATCACTTAGCATTTTGACCAAATCACATTTTGTTAAAAAGATTAATTATGCAATATTTATAACAGCAGAGGTTACCTCCACCTTATGCTTATTTTTTTTATTAGGGTTACATCCACCTATTAGCAACACTGGGTAAGACTACCCCAGGGAAAATCCAAATCCAGGGTCACAACGGCCTGACGAGTTTTCATCCCACCCACAAAGTTTTATAAATAGAACTAACTCTTGTAAGTTCTCATATCTGCCCTTGACTGTGGGCACGGTTGTTCGAACAGTTTATACTCCGCAGAGGTTACACATCTTTACCCACAAGAGATAATCGTCTTGATATGTACACACGTTTCCTTAGACATGTGAATCAAGGGGATATTACCACAAGGCCTTTACAATGCATCCCTAGTATTAGTTACATCCGCTAATTAAGGTTTCACCTCAGAAGGGTTACGCTGCCACACCTACGTCAACCTTTACCCAGACCCCCTCTTGTGCCTTCACGACTTACACCCACACAAAGGCGTAAGCGGTGCACCCCAACCTGTAGCTACGAAGGCTTACGGCGTCGCGAGTCATCTACCTGGTGCAACCCATACTGATGAATACAAATTATTTAGTCAGGTCGACACCATTATAGACTTGTGGTTGTACTGTTTTACATTGGGAGGTCATCACAGGATTAAGTCCTTAGGGTTATCTGGGCGGTTCATACCACATACCAACATTTCACATACCAATATTTCTTAGGCTGCATCAGCACCCACCACCATCGTATCATCCACCCAGATGTGGTAACAGCAAGTTATTTAGGGTTTTTGAGAAGCATGAATTATATTGCCTCAACGTTCCAGTCATTTACCTACAATGACTGCCCAAAACAAGTTTATGAGTTTAAAGATGATGGTTGAGGTAAATAAATACCCCGGTACTTAAGTAGGGCTAGCATGTCGCTTAAACCCATAGCTAGTATAGTTACCACATAATCACTAGGGTGACAAGGATTAGGTATTTCAATTGTCAAGGATGATATAATATTATTTAATTATCAAGTTGGTATTTAACTACCTTACAACCATTTGATATACATTTGCATACGGAAATTAAAGCACGCAATTTGATATTTTAAAAAGGAATGTAATTTGTATAAAATGTAGGTTCAATATGATCAAAATATTGACTCACATGGGTCAAAGGCTAGAGGTTCTTGGAAGTCTTGGTCTTGATCCAACCGGGGCTCTTCCGCGTTCTCGAACTCTATTCGGACGATCGTGTCGGAAAGAGAACAAACAAGCAAGCTCAACTAATTAATACACAAGAAATAATAAATGAACTCTAAATTAAACAAGACCACTGCCATTATCAAGATCTTGAATTTAGAAAAAATTAGAAACAAATTTCACTGAATTCGGAGTTATAACGGAGGAGAACGAGACTTCCGAAGTTTGAGTTTTGAAATAAACCAGAGAAAAAGAAAGAGGAGAGAGGGAATTTCTCTCTGACATTCGGATCCCATGGCACAATGGTGCAGTCCACACCACAGTGCATGGGTCAATTCCGTGCGCATGGGTTCACGGGTGCATGGGGCTTGGACTGTGCACTGGGCCCACTCGTCATAGGGTCATCAGTGAAAACGAGCTAATTAGCTTCATCAAACAATCTCTAGGTCCATGCGTCATTGGATTCAACAGCATCAAATCAACATTTAAACAAGGATTAGGTTTAGGACAGAGATTTTGGGTCTTTAATGGTGCTTACATAAACACTTTATCTGTTCAGACGAAACGAGGAGCAAGGGCGCGCCGCGGGGCATCGCCGGGCCCGCGAGATAGTCACGCGGCGGCGGCCAAGGCCCAAATGGGACCCTTGCAACCTTGCGCACCCTAGGTGTCGTGGCGATGGATTTAAACGGCCCACAACAAGGCGGTGGCAAAAAGCAAGGCGATGGCGATTTATAGCGATAAGCGGCCCGGTCCGGCGAGGCTTTGAGCCGGGGAAGGGGAGCATAGGCAAGAACGCGACACGGGGAACTCATCGGGACCAAGAATGAGGTTGGAGGTGGTCGGAGCAAGGCGAACAACGGGGAAGAAGGTTGCGGCTGGAGGCGAAGGGGAAGTGCGATTCCGGCGACGGCGGTTGACGAGGATTAAAATATCTATGTACTACTTTAATACATAATAAAATACCATATGTCTTCATGGTCGTAACCCCTAAGGCTAACGACCCCTGTGGTCATAAGGATTCCAGAGGTTACATAATAAGTATCCTGGTCGGATGAGGTCCTGCAGATCCCCCCCGGATATTGATCGTCGTAGAAGCAATGAACTAGTATTCGGATCTAACTCCAAGTATATTCCTTACCGTGTGATGAATAGAACACATGTTATATTTGTTCCATACCACACGATGTTTCATGATCCTAAGACACTAACAACAACCACCATACGGTTGAGTGTCTCACAGATACACAACCATGGAACGGTTGATACTTTATCAACCGCTGCCTCACTCCGACTAATCGTGGTATTTCCAATAGACGTCTCTTCAAGGAGCAACTGTCACCTCTTCGACGATTATTTAAAGATGGAGCGCGGAGCAGATCGAGGAGACTGCATCAGATTGAAGCATGACAACTAGGCATTAGATTCATGTTTTACGTCTGATTCTGCAGTATAGCAAGCATTACGCTCAGTGTAATTAGGATTAGTCTATTGCCTCGTCGAGGGCACCCCCTGTAATAGCCAATTCATAGCAAAAAAGAGCAGTCCCATTCTTTCCCAAGAACTCTTTGCCATTTTTCTCTATTTATTTCATAAGATTGGCGACTCGATCGTCTACAGCTGGCACCGTCTGTGGAGAAGAAGGCGTTGAGTTCTTGAAGATTACTTCGCTCAAGCATTCCTCATCCACTACCTTTGCTCCATCATCACTCATACGAACATGGCAGAGACTTGGGATGAGAAAAACTGGTTTGACCTGGAGGACTACTCCAACCTCGACATGGACGCATGCATCCACACCATGGAAGAAAACAGAATGTCATCATCCTCCTCCTCCACCGGCTCGCTAGTTGCAGAGATTAGCGAAATCGATCAGATGGATGAGGATACAACACAACCAACAATTGTGTTCTTGAGAGACCATGTGGTCGTGTCTCCATGAAAGTGATGAGTAATTGACAAAGGTTTTAGGTCGATCGAGTTGGGTTTGTGTGGTCGGACCATGTCGTTCTTGCGTTCACGCAGCGTTTTAAGTGAAGTCAATCGTATGTCGGGATAATCGAACGACCGGCGTGTTATGGGCGATACGATCATGAGGCGGTTATACCGATTGGTAAATGGCGGTTGAAGAATTCGGAGAAGTTGTTTTTCGAGTTCGGTCTTCATTGGAAATCGGAACGACCGCAGTATTGGAGCGGTATGACCGAGTCGCGTTGATCCGCCGGTAACATGGCGGTTGTCTGGATTGTATTGTGAGTTTCGCCATTTTGGTGATTTGAGTTTTGGGATAGGTCATATCCAAGTGTGTTCATGCATGTGTGTTGCATATTGCATGTTTGAGCTAACGTTAGGTCAAGTTGTGAAGAACTTGTTCGGTTTCGTGTTTCTTATCGTGTGGGTCGCAGGACGTCGAGTGGAGTCGTGGCGAGACACGGTGGACGGACTAGGCGAAGGTGGCGCCGAGGTCGAATGGTCGGGATGTGTCGAAGACGACGTGGACTCGAGGTGGTTGCGGCGTCTTGAGACAAGGAGCGCTGAAGCTTCCGGAAGGTCTGTAAGGGCGAATCGAAATTCGCAAGGTCGCACTGGCGGGCGGGCTCCGTTGGACTTAAGCGGGCGTGTGGGGAGGAGACCCGTTAGCCAAGGCTATATAAAGGATTGGAGGGGCTGCATGCCCTCTTGAGCACTTGAAAAGGAATTAGGGTTTGCTAGAGTCAAAAGAGTCTTTAGTGGTGTTTTTGCTTTAGGCTTTAGTGGTTGAGGATTGTTGGTTGAGGCGGTTTGGTGCTCCTGCTTGTCCCTTCGTAGCTCTCCAATGTGAGTTCTTGGCTTAGGGAGAGGAGAGGATGGATTGATGAACTTGTAATCATTCCTCTTGTTCTAATGTCCATGCGTATGGGGATGTATCTCTTTGTATTTCGCTCTTGATTCAATGAATGGAAATCAAGTTTTCTTCTATTCGTGCTCTCTGTTCTTCGTTCTCCTTTTTTGTGATTTTTGGTGCTTTCTTCAATCCGGGAGTTTTTGCTTGGTTCTTCCTCTTGATCTTGCTTGCTGGGACATGTGGGAACCTATCTAAGGTCATCTAGATCATCATCCACCCACGAGCAAGTCGTTAGATCAAGTTTTGATTTTTGCCCGGTTTTGAACCCACCTTCGTTCAAATGCAAAAGGATAGGAACCTTGGCATGGATCTCTGAAATCGTTGCTTGGAATAGGTTCCTAATATCTTCAGGAAGGTGTGGTTCAATTTTGGTCAAGTTTGGCCGCGTAGATCAAAAGTTTGATCGATTTTCGTTTTGAAACCCGAGCTGATTTTACCTGTTCCAGGACAATTGGATGAACCGGGCTTAACACTGCGGTTGTACCGGACTGCGTACAACCGCCGCTTGTTCAAGGTTTGTCTTGGATCAGTACAACCGGCCATTTGCCTGTGGTTGTACCGATTGTCCTGATTTGTTCGGCTCTTCCTCGTTTTTGTTTGCTGAGCTTTGGGGGTGAGGAGTGGATTCAACATAAGACTTCCTCTGTGCTTAATCATTGATCTTCATAGCTCTCATAGCTATTGGAGTGATTTATAAGTTGAATCCATTCTTTGCGAAAAAGATTCGGTGCTCCTATTCACCCCCCCTCTAGTCGCCTTCCGGTCCTTCAATTGGTATCGAGCCGGTTAGCTCTTTTCAATAGATCTTAACCGGTCTCAAGAGCCATGGCGATGGACAAGTACTCGACCAAGCCGCTTTGTCTTCGATGGTATTGACTACCCTTCGGAAAAGCCGAATGGAAACGCACATCCAGCTCAAGGGTACGCCATCCGCGCAAGGTCAAGGTCCGGTTTGTTGTTCCCGACGATGAGAACATCAATGCCGGAAATATGCATGATGTTGAGGCGAACGCTAAGGCAAGGAACATCATAATCCAGGGTTTGAGTCGAGCGAGTTCGATCAAGATCTCCCACTGCCGTCCGCCTTACGATATCCGGGTGACCTCGATGCATACCATGAGGGCACCACCCAGATCAAGACGGTTCGACAGACCGAGCTCAAACGAGAATACAACAAATTTGAGATGCTTCTTTGGTGAGTCCCTAGATGAGTGCCGCGACGTTTTCACAAGATCTTGAGCAACCTCCGAGCGGTCGGTCTCACATACCCCGACTCGGATAACGCTCGTCGATACTTACGGCACTCGACTGCGGCGTGTGGGAGATGAAAGTGACCACCATCAAAGACACGACAGACCTCTCGACCTTGACTCTTGATGCGCCAGACTCACGCCTCAAGACTCACGAGATTGACGTTGTCTCTCGTGGTCGAAGTCACGATCGATGGCCTTGGTCACCGATCCCGCTCAACTTTCCGAGTCGTCTTGCAATTTCTCCTTGTCGCTTCTCTCGTGACATAACGATGATCAGTTAGAGCATCTTGCGGATGAGCAGCTTGCCCTCCTTGCTCGTAGATTCTCCCACGCTTACAAAGGGAGGAGGGACAGAAAGAGAGGAGGACCCGTGATTTGCTTCGAGTGTGGTGGCCCCAACCACATCCGAGCAAACTGCCCCAAGCTGGAGAAGGGCAAGAACGACTACGGCGGTTCGGGCAAGAACGACTACACCAACAAGAACCGCAACAAGAAGCCTCCAGCTCAGACGCCCAGCAAGAAGAAGTTCCGCAACTTCGGCAAAGCCAAGAAGCTCTTCCATCGCGTCCTCACGCTTTGACGACCTCGACCTCGGCGAGGTGGAGGGATGGAGCGACGATGACGGACGGGTGACCAAGAGCCCAAGAATGGCGGCGACGACTTCTCCCAAGATGTGCTTCATGGCCCTCGAGGGCGAACTCGGCTGACAATGAGCAGTACTCGACTTCGGACGAGGTAGATCCCACCTCTGAACAGCTCAATCATGCTTTTCTTAAGCTAGGAGGTTTTCATGCTAAAGCTAAGGCTAGGTGTCTTTGAGTTAGAGAAGGAAATAGATAGACCGTCACTAGAGATTATTGCTCTTACATCCGCCCTTCTAGTGATGATTGTGATACATGCTCGCTTTTGTTTGGTTGATATGGAGAAGTTAAGGACCTCACATGATAGTGTGTCCTCCAAACTTGATAGTGTTAAGGTGGAGAATGTTAGTCCGCTTCTTTGAGTTAGAGTTGAGTAGGATGGTCATTACCCTACTTATTACCGATGAGACTACTTCTCCCACCTCATGTGAGGGTAAGGACATTGTTTGCTAGAGGATCTTATGCCATGCTCCTTGATCTGCCTGAGTCTGTGAAAATTGCAATAACTTGAAGATGAACTTAAAGCAGGCAGATCATAAAATTGTTGAACTACAAGCTTCTTTACTTGAGCCAATTGTTTCATGCTTGAACTGCCCTAAGTTAATCTATGAACTTGAGGTCGTCTCCAAACAGCTTCAAGATATGATTGATCATGAAAGGAAGTTGGCTCGGTTTGCTTCTAAGGACCTGTTAGCTCACCATGCATTAAGTGTAACAAACTAAAATCGACTTGATTGCTTTGGATGAGAAATGTGTGAAGCTAACTAAGGATCTTCTAGAGAAGCCACATTGTGCTTGCAATATGATTATGGAGAAGGGGAGAAGCCCTGTGGTAAGGATGAGACGCTTAGCAACGTGAACCAAGCGGCTAGCGATGGGATCTGTCCCTTCAGAGTCTCGGTGCGCGTGCACAAGCCATTCTTCCCTCTCGCCGGGTTCTTCTTTTGCTCCCTTACCTTCTCTGTGTCTCTTCTTCCCCTGCTCTTCTTGCACCTCTCTCTTTCGGAGTGTCGGTACCTTATGAACACTCTCGAGAGATTTGTAGGAGGCAAGAAGAAGCTCAATCTTATTCTAGACCAATCTAAGATCTGCAGATTTAATCGTGGTCTAGGATATGACTTCTCTGAGGATATGAGGAAGCATCCACCGCCGTGCTCGCACTCCATAGCACTGTGTGTGATCGAGACCGAGCCCAGACCGAGAAAGTCCATTTCAAGTCGGCGGGCTATGTCCGTGGATTTCGACAAGAAGGTAATTTCACATGTTTGCTTCTACCTCTCAGAAGGTGAAGTATCACTGCACCTTCTGTCAGAAGGATGGACACACAGTCGATCGATGCTTCAGGCGCGCCAAGATCGCGCGTAGAGACCATGTTAAGTCTCTTAGGCGCATTCAGAGTCGGCCCCAGACCTTGAGTGCACCTAAGACCAACACGAGGTCTAGGCTTGTTTCTTCTGATGGGTTTGTGCAGCATCGAGGACTTGGTTTTTCCGAGTTTTCTGGTTTTCGCCCTCATGTTGCTTTCCATCGTGACTTCCGCCGTCCCGAGGGTAGATCTCGTTTTCCCCATCAAGATAGCTACCATGGCGTGTTCGATCTGTTGCGGTGCTCGACTCGCTCCTTCAGAGCGATCGGACTCAAAGAATGACTTGGTCTGCTCTTAGACCTTCTGCTGTGAGTGACAGAGAGCGAGGGTAGATAGAGGTCGATCGGGCTTGACTACTTCATCTTTCGACGTGTTACTCAAGATTGGGTGCCAAAATCATTGTTGATTTATCCCAAGATCGAGACTTTACTCTCTGCTTGACTCAGTTCGCGGGTAGGGAAGGAGAAGGTTTGGCTTGTAGACTCGGTTGTTCTCGCTATATGACCGGAGACTCCGTTGGTTCTCCTCCTAGCCCGCGCTCCGGTGATGAGACGATCACCTTCGAGACGCTTCGTGCGGCGCGTCATCGCCAAAGGTACTGTCGCGATTAATGCTTCTTTTATTCTTAAGGATGTTGCCTTGGTTAGTAAGTCTGCGGTACAATTTGCTTTCCGCTTCTCGACTTACCGATGACGGTTTCGAGGTGAGCTTCAAGAAAACGCTTGCAAAATTCTTGACTCTTCTAGTAGTCCGGTTTATGGATTTCTCGTTATGGGAGGATCTTTCGTGCTGATTTTTCCGATTCTTCCGTGATCCTCTCCGGTGTTTGGTTGCTTCGAGTCCCGCGATCTCTCTTTACGCATAGGAGACTTGGTCATATTGATTTGACCATTTGACCCGAAAGTTAGCGACCATGATCTCATTAAGTGGTCCGCCAAACTCAAGATGGTCAAAGATCTTGTTTGCACTCCATGCCGCAGACGGCAAGATGGTTGCCGCTTCTCATCCTCCCACACAAGCACTATGACCGATGCACGGACACACCGCTCCACATGGACACAGCTTGGACCAAATGAAAGTCTTGATCGGCGGAGGGAAGTGGTATGTTCTTGTTGTGGTCGATGACTTCTCGAGGTACTCTTGGGTGTTTTTCTTAGCCTCGAAGGACGAGACGCTTTCACTTTTCCGAGGTCTTTTAGTAGGTCAGTCTGCTGAGCTCCCGGTGCCTTACGAGCGATCCGCATGACAATGGCACGGAGTTCAAGAATTCCTACTTTGAGAATTTCTGCGGTGAGACAGTGTAGAGCACCGCTTCTTTCTCCATACGTCCCTCGGCAAAAATGGCGTTGTGGAGAAAGAACCGCACCTTGGTCGAGATGGCCAGGCGATGCTTGATGAGTACTCTACACCGAGGAAGTTTTGGGCCGAGGCCATTGCGACAAGTGCCATGTTTGAATCGAGTTTTTCTTGGGCACTCCTACACCGCACTTCTTATGAGTCGAGATACTGCGAAAGCCCAGCGTCTCTCATTTTCGTGTGTTTGGTTGCAAGTGCTTTATCTTGAAGTCCGGGAACCTAGACAAGTTCGAGTCACGCCTCTGTGGCGGTATCTTTCAAGGCTACTCGACTTCTTGGCGGGCTTATAGGGTCCAGAATGCGAGTCTAGCAAAATGGTAGAGACTCGCGAGGTGACTTTTGACGAGGCCACCAGGGACTAGGCCGATATCTCGAGTTCTTTAGAGCAGTCCGAGACCATCTTTGTGGATGATGAGGACGATGGAGATGACGGTTGTCTACCCCGATCCTCGCCCCTCATCCACTCCTTGAGGTGCCGCCTTCCACCGCACCTCGAGGTGATCGACCCTGCCTTCGCTTCCTCTGGAGCTAGTGGCTCTGCTCCTACCTCGTCGGCTCATGAGGTAGAGGCCACTTCTTCATCTCTCCCAGACCTCCTAGACACATCCAGAAAGTTCATCCTTGAGGCGGATCATTGGAGATCTTTTCGAGCGTGTTACCCGCTCAAAATCGCTTATCTCAATTCTGCCTCCATTCGCCTTCATTGCCTCTTTTGAGCCCAAAGATGTTTCTCATGCTTTATCCGATGAGTCATGGGTCAATGCCATGCATGAGGAGCTAGAAAATTTCGAGAGGAACAAGGTGCAGTCGCTTGTTGAGCCCCCACGAGGCCACAATATCATTGGAACCAAGTGGGTGTTCAAGAACAAGCAGAGAGGATGGGGTAATCATCCCAAACAAGGCGAGATTGGTAGCTCGGGGTTTTCCTGTGTTGAGGGTCTAGACTTTGAGGAGACCTTTGCCCCTGTAGCTCGACTTGAAGCCATTAGAATCCTGCTTGCCTTTGCAGCTTCTAAGGGTTTCAAGCTTTACCAGATGGACGTGAAGAGTGCCTTCCTCAATGGCCTTATTGAGGAGGAAGTCTCGTCCGACGACCTCCTGTGTTTCGAGAACCCCAAATACCCTAACCATATCTTCAAGCTTTCAAAGCACAGATGGACTTAAGCAGCTCCCGAGCTTGGTATGAGAGGCTTAAGTCCTACTTGATAAGTCATGGTTTTGAGATGGGTAAAGTTGACAAGACCTTGTTCATCCGCCGCATGGCACCGACCTTCCGTCGTCGAGATCTATGTCGATGACATTATCTTTGGTGGCTCTTCCCATACTGTTTTCCCGCCTCTCGGATGTCATGAGCACCGAGTTTGAGATGAGTATGATGGGTGAGTTGACCTTCTTCCTTGGCTTCCAAATCAAGCGCACTCGGGAGGTACATTTCTTCATCAAGGAAAGTACACTCGTGACCTCTGAAGCGCCGACATGAGTGATGGGAAGCTGTGTGTCGACTCCATGGCTTCTACAAATTTATCTTGACCCGTATGAGGATGGCGAACCGCTTGATCAAAAGGAGTTTCGCAAGATGATTGGCTCCTCTTGTACCTCAACGCCTCGAGACCGGACATACATTTTTACGTGTGTTTGTGCGCTCGTTTTGAGCTTCTCCTCGCGTTTCACCGCCAAAGCGGTGAAGCGCATCTTCGTACTGCGAGCGACCATTGACTATGGTATCCGGTACTCTTCCTCATCCCGTCTTTCCTTGAGAGCCTTTTCGGATGCGACTTATTTGGTCAGAGGATAGATAGGAAGAGCACTTCGCACCGCCAATTTCTTGGCACTTCTCTTGTTTCTGGTCTTCAAGGAAGCGATGTTGCATTACCTGATCCGCAGAGGCCGAGTATGTTGTCACAGATTCTTTGTAGTCAAGTGCTCGATGGCTTCGACCTGCGGGACTTTGGGTTAGTTATCGGCATGTGTTCCACTTTTTGTGATAACACTTCTGCGATTAACATTGCCAAGAACCCAAAGCAAAGATTCGGACCAAGCACATCGATATTCGTTTCCACTTCCTTAGAGACCATGTAGAGAAGGGCGATATAGTGCTCCAGCCAGGAGAGTGACCACCGGTTATCGACATTTTCACCAAGCCTTTGGATTGTTCGAGGTTTTCACTCTGCGGGAGAGCTTGGGGTGGTTTGTCCTTATGGACTGTGAGTGAGGGGAGCTTTGGGTTTCTTGCTTTACTATATTATTTATGCTCTTGCTCCTTACTATTGCATTGCATTTTGGGTGCATTTGGGATTAGTCCTCCTAGCATAGATTAGAGTGCTTCTTTTGTCTAGTTGTTTAGATTTACTGCTCTTATCTTGTGATTCTAGGATGTCGCTTATTAGTCATTACTTATCTCACTAGGTTGAGCTCACTCACTTCTTGTAGGTTCTAGCGAGGTTGGGCCACCCTGCGGGTAGGCACGTGTTTGCTCCTAGGTGTGTTAAGTGGGCGCTTGATAGTCCTAGAGTCATATGGGGTAGATGAGAGTCGATCTGAGCCATAGTATTCTCTATATCTTATCTATGCTTTAAGGATCCATTGCTTTATGTTTTCTTTGCCGACTTCTCGTTTTTTGTTTTGGTTCAAGGAGTTCATTTGGGAGCTTCGAGCTTAATTTTGACATAACTCAACTTGAACTAAAAATTGCATCTTTTGTTGAGGGGAGCCGATCTTTTGCATTTCTAGCATTCTGCATTGTAATATAACTACATTGAGCCTTGATTATTATCCTGCTATGACATGTTTACAATGCTTTACACCTTGCCATGACTTGTGCTTATTTGCTAGATTTATCATGACTTCATATGTGTAGCCTAGCTTTTGCCATGATAAGTTAATTAAAATTGCTCAACTTAAACTAAAACTTGTCATGTTAGCACTCGAGATTAGTCTTTCTTGAGCTATCCTTTTATGATTCATGCCATGTCAAATAGGCTGGGTAGAGTGATGAATCTATATTGAGCCTTAGAAAGAGCTGTTTTAGTCTCTTGGTGATGCATGAGTTAGTACAACTTGTTAAAAGGCAAAAAGATCTCTTTTGTGCGAAAAAACTGATCTCACCAATTCTCTCCTATGAGACGGCTTGCCATTGCCCTTGGCATGAACTTAGGGGGAGTTTTGGGTGACCTAGACTATCTTCTTAAGCTTCTCGCTTGGAGTAGTCGCATAAGGCTTGAGACCTAGCACATGATAAAACAAAAATCTGGTTGGAAACCACCATGAATTTCAAAAGAAAATATGTTTCATGTGTTCAATGTGCTTAAAGCCACAAAAAGTATCATGTACTTTAACCAATGTTTCAATCTTGAGCATAGCACTCTATTTGGTCTCAATTTAAGCTTCTTAGTTCCGCTTAGCTTATTGACATGGCTGCATCATCCTTGGATATCTCTAGCGAGACTTTGCTCATTGATGACTTGACTTGCTCACATAATGTACCTCATTTTCAGATTGTCATCTATGTGTTCTAGCTAGCTTATACATATCTTGTCATGATCTAGATAGCCTTTTATTAAGTTATGGCTTGGTGTATTACATGTTGGTCATTATGGATAATTCTCATGGCTCAAAATGCTTAAATAAACAAACTTGACCAATTTTCATCCATTAACATGTCATATTCTCTCTATTGCATCTTGATCGTTTATTGCCAAAAGGGGAGAATAGAGAAGAAAAAGTCTGTTGGGAACAGTTTAGAGCTTTGGAGATCAATTTGCTCTTTCGGTTGTTGCTCTAGCGTTCATACGTCGACATGGTCATTAGCTTCATTTCATTTCTTGGACCATGTTGGTTTCTTCAAACTCAAACTCTTCTTAAAAGCTTTTTACGGGTTTGTCAATATTCTCATCAAGGGGAGATTGAGAGACCATGTGGTCGTGTCTCCATGAAAGTGATGAGTAATTGACAAAGGTTTTAGGTCGATCGAGTTGGGTTTGTGTGGTCGGACCATGTCGTTCTTGCGCGTTCACGCGTTTTGCGTGAAGTCAATCGTATTTGTCGGGATAATCGAACGACCGGCGTGTTATGGGCGATCTGACCATGAGGCGGTTGTACCGATTGGTAAATGGCGGTTGAAGAATTCGGAGAAGTTGTTTTTCGAGTTCGGTCTTCATTGGAAATCGGAACGACCGCAGTATTGGAGCCAGATGACCGGTGCGGTTGATCCGCCGGTAACATGGCGGTTGTACCGATTGTATTGTGAGTTTCGCCATTTTGGTGATTTGAGTTTTGGGATAGGTCATATCCAAGTGTGTTCATGCATGTGTGTTGCATATTGCATGTTTGAGCTAACGTTAGGTCAAGTTGTGAAGAACTTGTTCCTGTTTCGTGTTTCTTATCTCGTGTGGGCTGCAGGACGTCGAGTGGAGTCGTGGCGAGACACGGTGGACGGACTAGGCGAAGGTGGCGCCGAGGTCGAAATGGTCGATGTGTCAAGACGACGTGGACTCGAGGTGGTTGCGGCGTCTTGAGACAAGGAGCGCTGAAGCTTCGGAAGGTGCGAATGGGCGAATCGAAATTCGCAAGGTTTGCACAAGCGGGCGGGCTCCGTTGGACTTAAGCGGGCGAACGGGAGGAGACCCGTTAGCCAAGGCTATATAAAGGATTGGAGGGCTGCATGCCCTCTTGAGCACTTGAAAAGGAATTAGGGTTTGCTAGAGTCAAAAGAGTCTTTAGTGGTGTTTTTGCTTTAGGCTTTAGTGGTTGAGGATTGTTGGTTGAGGCGGTTTGGTGCTCCTGCTTGTCCCCTTCGTAGCTCTCCAATGTGAGTTCTTGGCTTAGGGAGAGGAGAGGATGGATTGATGAACTTGTAATCATTCCTCTTGTTCTAATGTCCATGCGTATGGGGATGTATCTCTTTGTATTTTGCTCTTGATTCAATGAATGGAAATCAAGTTTTCTTCTATTCGTGCTCTCTGTTCTTCGTTCTCCTTTTTTGTGATTTTTGGTGCTTTCTTCAATCCGGGAGTTTTTGCTTGGTTCTTCCTCTTGATCTTGCTTGCTGGGACATGTGGGAACCTATCTAAGGTCATCTAGATCATCATCCACCCACGAGCAAGTCGTTAGATCAAGTTTTGATTTTTGCGGTTTTGAACCCACCTTCGTTCAAATGCAAAGGATAGGAACCTTGGCATGGATCTCTGAAATCGTTGCTTGGAATAGGTTCCTAATATCTTCAGGAAGGTGTGGTTCAATTTTGGTCAAGTTTGGCGCGTAGATCAAAAGTTTGATCGATTTTCGTTTTGAAACCCGAGCTGATTTTACTGTTCGGGACAATTGGATGAACCGGCTTAACATCGCGGTTGTACGGATCGCGGTACAACCGGCTGTTTGTTCATGGTTTATCTGATCGCGGTACAACCGCCATTTGCTGTGGTTGTACCGATTGTCTGATTTGTTCGGCTCTTCCTCGTTTTTGTTTGCTTTGAGCTTTGGGGGTGAGGAGTGGATTCAACATAAGACTTCCTCTGTGCTTAATCATTGATCTTCATAGCTCTCATAGCTATTGGAGTGATTTATAAGTTGAATCCATTCTTTGCGAAAAAGATTCGGTGCTCCTATTCACCCCCCCTCTAGTCGCCTTTCCGGTCCTTCAGTTCTCTGAGGAACCGCTCGTTTCGACCAGTTCGGAACATCCAAACGTCTCTACAAGCCCGGTCAATCCGACCGGCAGAAGCGGCAATGGAAGCCTAGCGCTGTAATCAGAGAGTCCATGTACTCTCGATATTGCCATGGGTAACCAGTATTCGCCAATGGCTCCTACATATTCTCGAGGCCAAGCGGCATCTAGTAAGGGTATCGATGAAGTTATCACCGATCATAGGCCATGTAACATCCCGTTTTTTAAAATGGTGAATAGTATTTACATTTGGTTCTTGCTTTTCAAAAATAATTTCCAATTATTGTATCTTCTCAAATCTTCTAGCCTCTAGCTACGCTCGGGTTTGTGTTTCAAACCTCTTTGCGATTCCCGAATTCAAATTTTGAATTTGAATTCTTCTTTCCAATTTTGGGCCCCTCCTCTTTTGCTTGGGCTCAGCCCACATTTCCCTTCTGGGCTCAACCCACTCACCCATTTGCTTTGGCCGGCCCATCTCCTCCATTTCGGCCCGTCCGGCCCGGCTCCCTCCCTCGCTGGGTCACGTCCACGTCGCCTGTGCCCACTACGTCGCCCTCGTGCTCACTGCCGCGCCCATGAGCGCCCACGCCGTCTCTGGCTCCCTGCTGCTCCATCCCTTCCGCCACCTGCTCCTTTGGGTCGCCTTGACTCGGTGCCTCCCACTCGCCTTGTCCCGTCCCCGCCCGTGCAAAGTTGCAGCACTGACGACCGCGCCACATCAGCCGTGCCGAGCATGCCCCAGAGCCGCCTGCGCCACGTGAAAACTTCCCTGCCACCCCACGCTCCTGCCTGCTCCGCACCTGCCTCCGCCTCGCCTTGTCACCTCCGCCACTTGCCCGGACCGCGCGCTGCGCTCGCACATGCGCTCGTGCCTGCCCCGCCATCCCGGACGCCCATGTCGGCCACCACCGAGCAACGGCTCCTTGCCCCTCCTGGGCTATAAGAGGCCTCCTCCTCTCCTTGCCTCCCCTCCCCACTGGCACCCTACCCCTTTCTCCCCCTTTTCCCGTGCGCAACGCCGAGCCGGAGCCGAAGTCGTCGCTCCCATTTCGACCGCGCCGCCGCACCGCCACGTCGGTGAGCCACTACCCCGGCCAACCCCGTCACCGGGTGCCCCGCGACGCGAGGAGGCCATCCCCCACCTCTCCTCTCCTTCCCCGCCGCCGAGGACCTCCACCGCCACCGCTCCTTCTCCTCTGCCCCGGTCGTCGCCGCTAGACCACCTCGGGCCACCTTAGGCCTGCCCGCCTGGCTCTACGCCTCCCTCGTGGCCGCGCGCAGCCCGTGCGCGCGCTGCCCTTGTCTCCGCGCCACCACAACGCCATGCGCCTCCAAGCTCCACGGCCCACCACTGCCTTCTTGCCTCGCCTCCGCTGTGCCCGTCCATCCCCTTTCACCGGCCGCCGCTCGCCTCCGCTCGCCGGCACCAGGGATGAGCCCGCACGTGCGCCCCCTGGTGCCCCTGTGCGCTGAGGCTCTTCCTCCCTCTTTATCTCATTGGTCAAAGGGCCCTACCCGTCATTTGCTTTAAACCCCCCCTCTCCGGCTGCCTTGTGGGCCCGGCCGTGGTTTGGACCACGCGCCGCTGAGGGCGCCCGGACGTGGACTCGGTCCACAGCTGTTCCCATGCACCTGTGAGGCTGCAGCATGGGCCCCACTATCGGCTCTTTACTCTCTCCCCCCATTTTCTAGTATTTCTTTTAGGGTTTAATTACAATCCGAACTTCAAAAATCCCGTTCTCCTCCGTTATAATTTCAAAATTATGAAATTTGTTTCTAAAAATTTGTAAATTCAAGATCTTGCTAATGGCACTAGTCTTGTTTAATTTGGAGTTCATTTGTTTTTATTTTATATTTATTTGCTCTCTTTACTTGTTTGTGCCTTTTTCCGGTACGTTCGTCCGAATAGGATTTGAAGACGCGAAGATGTATATTATTGCATATAGTATCGACTCGCCTTGGTTAAAGGAAAGAAAGTCTTGATAGTCTTGTGCTTGACATGTATATTATTGCATATTTTGTGTTGGCTTGTGAGCACGGAAGTTGTGCTCATTCTCGCTCTTCTCCCAAAAGCCTCAGAAACAGGAAATCCTGAAGATTATGCATACTACGAGGATCCAGAAGTTGGAGGCCCAGGAAATGATGAGGAGTAGCTTAGTTGTTTTAGTCTAAATCTCTCCTCAGCCCAGCTGACTCTGTTGGTGCTTGCGTGCATCCTATATTATCTAAGTTCTCGGTTAATATCGGACGCACACGGGTTTCCCAGTCACTTGCTTGTGGAGAGATGTGCTCTCATCCTTTTGCCTCCGCTGTAGTTTCCGCTGCTTTTGTAATGTAATCAGTTTGGCCACTCAGCCCTTATTGTAAAACCTGACCCGATGCGGTCTATGTAAACTCTGATATGTTAATTAATGAATGGTATGGTTTTACGCTATGTATGAAATGATTAAGCAATATGGCTGTGAGTGCTATCTACTGATCCAAGGAATAGCACAGTGTTTTCATAGAGGATTTGGATTTGCAAAATCTGGGTCCGACAGGCCAAGTGGGCATGGTGAAACTCAGCATACGATCGGCTGTCCGTCGGATCAGGCTGAGTCCACCACAAAGTTAACACAATCGGAGATACCATTCCAGATACCATACACGATCCTCCACGAGTTAACTCGCCACCACTTGCTGGTGGAGATGGTACGAGCGTTCAAGCACCAACTATCGGAGGCAACCGAGCTGATGGACGTGCATCAGTTAATTCACCTGTTCCTATCCCACCGCGAGTAAGGAATCAGGCAAGGCCAACCGGAAGGTCGAGGAAAAACTCAACTCATCAAACGCCCACTGCAAACGAGAATCTTCCACGACCTTCGGTAACGATACAAAACCTGCAACGAGTCTGGGATATTCTGAATAATCCAGACCCTGCTTTAGCAGGAACTCCAGGTTATGTTCATCTTGCAGGTCAGATGTAGAAAATCCTCCAACAAACCATGCAGCGTACAGAAATATACCGAGAGCAAAGAAATTCGCAAAGTTACACGATGACCTCGTCCTAGCGCTCCTCCCTCAGCAGGGGGAAACATGGTAGAGCAGAGGGTCGATCAACACCAAAACCTCCTCGTAGGTTCCGACCAGGAAAAGAAGAAACCAGGATTCAAGCTAAAAATCGAAATTCGACTTTTGAAATGAGGCAAAAACTAGAGAATTTTGCAAATACACAATAATTTGAATTAGGTTTTGAAAACCAAGAAGACAAACGGAAAGATACTCTTCAACATCCGAAAATGGGATGTAACATCATCGTTGTACCTTGTCTTCGGTTATGTTGAATTATTGATGCTAAAATTGATGGACACATTACTATTTAGTATAATGTTGCTTGAAAATTATATATGTTGTCATATGTATATGGTGAAGCGGTGAACCTCGGTCATTTTCGTTCTAGGTTCACCCCTGCTCACATCGCTATATTTTTTTTAAGTAGTAAAGATAAAGATAATCTCAACTAGAGGAAACAAATTTTTTTTATGTTCAAATATTCAATTAATTCTGGGGTCTTTATGTAAGTGAAGTTGCGTAGGTGCGATTCTTCCATGACACATACGGCCGTTGAATAAATTGCTCACGAGGGCTCTGGTTATGTGGTGATAGACACGCATGGTCATAGGAGCTGAGGACGTGTCGAGTTTTCGCGGTGCCTCTGTCTCGTCTTTCACGAGACGTAAACAGCGGAGCTTACCGAACTATTGGGAAACTATTGGTCTGACCCAAGAGCCAGTTCATGTATGGACTTTCCATTTTAAATCTTAGCAGAATCTCTAATCTATAAATAGGAGGTGTTATTCACTGTAAACGATTGATGAAGGAATAAAGAGAAACAAAAAGCCCCCTATATCTCTGTGTTCAATCTACTATTATGTTCTTATATTCTTGCATTGTTCTAAACGATTCTACGCTTGTCTACGAGGTAATCGTTCGGACTGGACTTGCCAGCAATGATTACTCAACACGTTATTAACACGATCGACTCCGGTCTACTTCTAGGCCTACTTTATTCGGATCGAAAGGTAACTGTCGATAAACGACACTCGTAGATTGAATCGTTTTCTTTCTACATCACTTTCAATTCTGCAAATTCGCTTTTTAGATTGATTTTTTACGATACAAATCCGTTCTAATCTATCGTGAGCCGACTTGAAGTCGCCGACACAATGTCGATAGGTAGAATGCACGAAAGATTGGATGTCGATTGTACCATAGATTGAAATTGCAAATTCGTTCTAATCTACCACGTGCCGACTTGAAGTCGCCGGCCAAGCCGGTGTATTTGCGAACGACAATCGCATTACTATCATCGCATGAACAGAATACATCGTATGAACATTAAAACTTGAGGGAAAAATCGGTGCGGCATCTATGCGTCGGCGCGCCTCGCACAGCGACGCCACTGTTGCCACCGTCGGACCGCCGCCTCATGACTAAAAAAGCGGCTCCCGGCCACTCCACTTGTTGCAGCGCCGCCTTGAAGCGGCGCCCGCCGAGCCGAGCCGCCCGCATGGTCACCAGACGGTCACCGGCGCCGCCGCCTCTCCCGGCGCCTCCCACACCGCCGCCCGCCTCGCCCGCGCGACACCTCCGCTCGCGGCGCCCTCGCCATCACCTGCTGCTCTGCCGGAACCATAACGCCGCCGCCGGCCGCCATACCACGCCAGCCGCGCCGCCGCCCGCATATTCCGCTGGGCTTGAAGACCCGACCGCCACGTTTGGGCGCCGCCGTCGCCACCACGCCCGCTTCCGGATCCACGGCCGCCTCACTTCATGGCCGCCGCCAGCGAAGACCCGGCCACGCCGCGAGCCGCCGCCGCTTTTGCACGGACCACCGCCGAAGCCGCCGCGCCACTGCCGGCCAAGCTCCGCCGAAACCCGCGATCGCTTCTTGCCGCCTGCTGCGCCGCCGCCCTCCTGAGCTCCCATGGAGCTGTCGCCATTGCATGTACATGGGGTTGGGAAACCCTACCCCCACGACTGCTCTTGAAGCCACGCTTGTGGGCCGGGGCGCACGGATCAAGCCGGGCCCGAAGGCCAAATGGGCCATGAAAATTCGGCTCGAGTGGAAAATAGAAATCCCGAAAATTGCAAAAGGGTCCTCTGATAATTTGAAAATTACGTGAAATTTTTCTCTGAACTAAAACTTCGCGTTTTAACCCCTGGAAATAGCGTAATTCATTTAACATTAATTTTATAGCAGAAAAAGGGCCTCAGGAATTCAAATTTTGAATCGATTTTTACATTTGAAGCATGTTTAACTTTGTTATTTTTATTTCTATGCAATTTATTTATTGTATTTACTGTTTTGATTATCTGTGATTGTTTATATTACTTTTAATCATTGAAAATAATAGTAAATCATGAAAAATGTATAGAAAAGTATGGGAACACGAACCTGGAGTTCGAAGAGCATTATGAGAATTTTACAACCATTTTATGTAAATTACTAGCAGTAATCTTCTGAACTATTTGCATGAATATGAAGATGACTGACATCACGAACCAGAAGTTCGAAGAACTGACCCAGCATGGCCAGAATTTGTACAAGTCTTCAACTCTGTGATAATGTAATCACGGATAAGCAGAAGATTGAGAAGACTCTCTCTACTTTTCACCCAAATGCGGTGCAATCCGCACGCAACTATCGTCAAGACGGCTACACGGAGTATGCCGCATTAATTGACACCATGCAAGTTGCAGAAGCTTAAGGTCATGTTCTAAGGAAGAACTATATCGCATAGCCACTTAGTAGCAATGTTGGCCATGAAGCCAATGCTAGCAGCTATAAGGTGATTAAGCCTCTCACGAAGGAGAGGAGTAAGAAGGGTAAGGTCGTGAGTCGCACGTTATTGATGCTTTCCAGTCTAAGAAGAAGGGCATAGGACAAAGATGAGGCACACCTCGCCATTGCGAGCGCGGAAGATCCACACCCATTAGTTGCACTCATGGATGTGGACGACCCTAGCAAAGAAATTTCTATTATCCCTCCTTTGGACATCGCAGCAGCCGCAGCCGTAGTTGCCCAAAAGGAGAAGATCTCCATGGAGCAGATTGAGGCAGAAGTTTCTGAATACTTTGCTGATTCGATCTAGTGCACGCATTGCACTTGGATCTTTTATAGTAACTTGCAGTTTGTAATTGAAGCAGAACATTGAATTATTTTTGAATAATGGTTGTAAGCTCTAGGAGAGCAAAGTATTAAATTCTTATGACGAGTTCTGCAAGACTTATTCCCGTATTTATAATAACAAGTTATGTTCTGATATCTGAACTATTTTATTTATGTGTTGCTTGCTTTCTGCTACATATTAATAAAGTACATTATATTAGAATGCGTGTGGCGCCCTATTGGAGGAAGTGTGCTTAGCCGGTAGCAGCACAATAAATACCATCTTAAGAGAGACGAAAATCTTTTGGTTGATCAACAAGAATGCTGGTAGTCTTACGAAAATCGCAAGCAGCGATACTTGTATAATAGGCTCAGGAAGGGCCTCAATTATACCCCTAATGGGCACAACTTTGGTCATTAAAGAAGCCTCGTTGTACCCAGAATCGACTAGAACTCTTAAGGATATTCGCGCAAACGGTTTCCATGTAGGGACTAAAGAAGAGTATGGTAAGAAATACCTGCTCATTATAAAGCGTGAAGAAAGTAGAAAAATGGTATCAGAACGACTTTCTTCATTTGAAACTAGGCTATACTACACTAATATTAAGGCATCTGCAGTCTATACTACCCTGAAAACCATATTTAGAAGTTCTGAACCTTTTCTATCTCTGTCATGATAGATAATGCCAACCAGGTCTTAGAATGGTGAGAAATATAATTAACAATTCAAAGGGACATAATATCAAAGTAAAGAATTTCCCGAATCAGGAAGATTTTGTGTGCCCTGCAGGTGCCACCGGGAATTTAATTACTAAACCTTCTGCTCTGAAAGCGAAGGATGAAGTCCCTACATTCCTGGACCGTATCCAATAAGACTTTTTGCGGTCCTATATAGCCCCTGTAAGGGCCATTTAGGTATTTTATGGTGCTCATCAATGCTTCCTCGAAATAGTCGCATGTATGTTTATTGTCTACGAGAAACTACGCTTTTGCAGAGCTAAATCTCACAGATAATTAAAATTAGAAATAATTCCCCTGATCATCATGTGAAGTCCACCAGAATGGACAACGCCGGAGAATTTACTTCAAAGGCATTTGATGATTATTGTATGGCAATGGGAATTAACGTTGAGCATTCCGTACCGCATGTCCACATCCAGAATGGACTAGCAGAGACATTAATTACAAGGAGTAAATTTATTGCCCGATCACCTTTGAAGAATTGTAATTTACCAACTACATGTTGGGGAAAAGCAGTCCTGCTCGCAGCAACTCATCAATTTTAGACCACCAGCATATAACATCCATTCACCTATGCAACTAGTGCAAGGGTCAGCACAGAAAACTTCTCATCTTTGAAGGTTTGGTTGCAAAGTTTATATATCTATACCATTACCACAGCGGATTGAAATGGGCCTTCTCCGAAAGTCTGGGATATACGTTGGTTATGTGACAGCATCCATAATCAGGTATTTGGAACCTATGATGAGAGATTTGCATACTGCCTGATTCGCTGATAGTATATTAGATGAGGCTAGTTTCCTGTCATTAGGGGGAGGAAATCAACCTTGATGAAAATGTCGGGAAATAGAGAAGTCCAGAAGATAATTGAAGTCTAGAAGATAATTGAATTCCATGCATATGACCCACGCACTAGTGAAGCAAATAGAGAAGTCCAGAAGATAATTGAAGTCTAGAATACAATTGAAATCTAGAAGATAATTGATTTGCAAGCATTAGCGAATTAACTGCCTAACCACATTAGTGATTTGAAGAGCGTGACCAAGTCGCATATGCCTATAAGCAATGCACCGGAGAGGGTGGAAATACCGATGAAGGTATCCCTAATCCCGTCCTAAGGCCTCTGAAAGGACGAGAACTCCGGCCCCTCGAATCCCAAGTAACCAGGGACGCCTAGCGAAAAAGGATAAGAAGAACTTGACATAGCCGATATCTGAAGTTCTCTAGAACCAGAATGGGAGCCAGTTGAGACCTGGCACCAGTATGGAACCTTCAGAAAAAGCATACTAGAATTGAACATCCCCATGAAGGGAGACATCAGCATGGATGTGTGCGCACACATCGAAGCTGAAAAACTAAAGGAACTTACCCCGTAAATGAAAGCAGCGGTGAGCAAGTAATTAGAAGAATCGCCCCTTGAAGAAATAGCTATAAACTTTGTGACCTCGGGAGAATCTATGAATAAGACAACAGCCAATGTCGACATTGATTTTGCAAGGAAAATTGCCACAATCATCGATCTTGATCCAGAGCCTGTATCGCTCGTTGAAAGAAAAGATCAGATTAGGAAGATTGGAAGGAGGCAATAGAAGCATAATTATTATCTCTGAATAAAAAGAAAGGTGTTTTGGCATGTAAGCCACACGCCTTCCTATGTGCACCCCGTAGGGCATAAGTGGGTGTTTGTTCGAAAGAGAAATGAAAATAATGAAGTAAAATAAGGCTTGTTGCATAAGGTTTTACTCAACATCTAGGAGTTGTTTATGAAGAAACCTATTTCCCAGTCATGGGCGGAACCACCCTTTAGATATTTAATCTCAATGGCAGTAAACTTGAAGTTAAAAGTGAAATTGATGGATGTGGTAACTGTATATCTTTATCAAATATTGGATTCAGACATTTATATGAAGATACCTGAATGTATCCCTGTCCCAAACCAAGACAGAGCAAATAGAAATATGTATAGTGTGAAACTCAGAAAGTCACTGTACAAACGTAAGCAATCAGGCAGGATGTGGTTTAATCGCTTGAAGCGACTTTCTATGCAAGAAAGGCTATACGAACAATGAAAATAATTCATGTGTATTTATATGACGATCCCAGGATGGATTTTGTATAATCTCAGTGTCTAAAGATGATCTGAATATCATTGGAACCCTGTAAGGTATTAAGAAAACAAGCTCTTACCTTTAGTCAGAGTTCGAAATGAAAGAATTAGGTAAAACCAAATATTGACTAGGTTTGTAGCTTGAGCATACCCCTGAAGGGATTTTAGTACATCAGTCAACTTACACTCAGAAGGTGTTAGAAAGGTTTGATTTTGAAAGGCATACCTTTTGAAATTGCCAATGGTCGAGAGATCTTTGCAGCAAGACAAAGACCCGTACAAACCTAAAGAAGAGGGGGAGGAAGTCCTGGGACCAGAATTCCCATACCTAAGTGCGATAGGAGCACTCATGTATTTAGCAAATTGTACTAGATCAGCCATTGCATTTGCCGTTAACCTATTAGCAAGGTATAGTGCAGAACCTACCAAAGGCATTGGTAGGGAATGAAGGACATCTTCTGATACCTCCAAGGAAGCAAAGAACTTGATATGTTCTACAAAAAGAACCAAGACCTGAATATGAACGTCTATGCAAATGCTGGGTACCTGTAAGACCCGCATACAACCAAGTCGCAAACGGACTATGTATTTCTATGTGGTGGAACTGCAATTCCATAGAAATCGTCTAAGCAGAGTCTTGTATCGACTTTGACGAACCACTCGGAAATAATAGCACTGTACGAGGCCTCACAAGAATGTGCTTAGCTTCGGCGGATGATTCACCACATCCAGCAGTCGCGTGGATTGAATACCGCGTAAACCCCCACTATTATCTATGAAGATAATGCAGCTTGTGTTGCACAAGTGCAGATGAGTTATGTGAAGAGTCCTCTCACAAAACATATCAACCCCAAATTCTTCTATGCTCATGAATTACAAAAGATGGACGAAATTAAAGTACTGCATACTAAGCCATATGAAAATCTTGCAGATTTAATCACTAAGTCACTTCCAGCATCTAGTTTTGAAAGGTGCATACATGGAATTGTAATGATGAGACTTAGAGAGGTGTAGAATTCAGGGGGAGAATGTTCATGAACTTATTATTGAAACTTGATTACAAAGATCGAGTACCCAAAGAGTTAATCCTGGAGATTAAGTGAAATTGGGTGGATTGTATTCTTTTTCTCTTAACGAGTTTTCTTGAAGTTTCTCGGCTAAGATTTTTAATAAGGCAATTCGTGCAACGCAGCAGAACTTGCATCATGTGCTCTTTCTCTAAATTTTTTTCACTGGGTTTTTATGGAGTTTTGACGAGGCATGAACATGTGAGGATGGGTGCCCAAAGGGGAGTGTTGGGAAACTATGGACGTGGTCCAGAAGCCGGCCTATGTTTGGGCTTTCCATCCCAAACCCTAGCAGGGTCACTAGCCTATAAATAGGGGGTGCTATTCACTGTAAACGATTGATCGATTGATAAAGGAATAAAGAGAAGCAAGAAGCCCTCTATATCTCTGGGTTCAATCTACTATTCTGTTCTTATGTTCTTGTATTGTTCTAAACGATTCTACGTTTGTCTACGAGATAATCGTTCGAACTAAACTTGCCAGCGATGGTTACTTAACACGAACCACCACTCCACCAGAGTCCGCCCGTGTGCTCTGGGCTGCCTCTGCCGTTCGGTCGCCCCAAGTCTCAAGACCAGATTCGGTCACTCAGCCGTCCATCGATTTATCGTGCAGCCTACCGCACCACCAGAGTCCGCCCGTGTGCTCTCATCTGCTCACCCTCTCACACAAGGAGAGGGCAGAACTGCTAATGCATGTTTAATCACTAAAGGACATACAACTTAATCACTAAAGGACATACAACTTAATTACTAAAGAACAAAAAATTCATGCTTCGTGCGTGAGGTTTCATGGATCGACAAGCGACGACGACGCAGCCCAGACATCTTGCGATCTGCAAGCAAGACTGGTCTTGCAACGCAACAACACCGGTTGTTTTTCTCCAACGCCGATCGACTTGCACTTACGAGGTGCAAGAAAAGTCACCATGCATACTTGCTCGAGCGGCGTTGGCTCAAACCATTGAAATTTCGTGTGGTGATATCGATCCGGAAATATCATGTGTATGCTTCAAATTCGGAAGGAAACCGCGAAAATTACAGTGCTATCTTTTAGACATTTTTTTTCATGTGTGTGGATCTTCCGGCTCTGGAATTGGAAATAAACTAGTACATAATGCATGCTTGCCTAAAGAAACCGACCGGCTATAGCCTACGCTTTGAGTATCACACGCCCGAACGAATGGCAAAACATGAATGCAATGGCCCAAAATGTCACGATTTAATGAGGCAAAGATCGATCGTAGAGGATCGGATCACCGCCTCCTCATCACTGTCTTCTAATGGCGAAGGACCTGATCCTGGATTGGAAGCGCATCCACTCCCCTGTGACGCCATGTATAGGTTGTTGTTTCCTTGGTAGCTGTCCATACCGAATGAGCCGAACTGACCGGAGTTTGGTATACATCCCGATAAGTTGTTGTGTGCCACTGAGAACACAGCCAGTGACGTCAAACGAGTTAATTGCCATGGTATTGGTCCACTCAGCTTGTTGCGGGATAGGTCTAAGCTTTCTATCTCGATCATGTTTGCAAAAGTTGCTGGAATTGGGCCTGTAAAAATATTGTAGGACAGATTGAGCGCCTGGATGTGGTTCAGATTTCCTAACTCCCAAGGAATTTCCCCGGACAGCATGTTTGCAGATAAGTCCATACCGGAAAACCAATTGATGAAATTACGCCTGTATGTGTAAAGCTTCCTTTTAGTAGCAAAGCGGAAGCCTCTCTGTTCGTAACAGCTTGCGTAATTGAAGCCTGGATATTGAAAGCCGCGATTACAGTCTAAGGACCAATAGGACAAATAATATGAACTTTCATCAAATGAGAGGTTACCAATGCACGGTGGCAATGACCCTGATAGACTGTTGTTCGATAAATCAATTATCCTCAAGGATTGGAGTTGACATATGTTGGGAGAAATCTGCCCTTCAAACTTATTGCTGCCCAAGGAAAGATACCTAATTCTACCTAGATATTGTATCCATTCAATGTTTCCCGTGAATTCGTTGTGACTGAGGTCCAAAGCTTGGACACTAAAGCTCTTGAAGAAAGAATTTGGTAGTATATCGCCTGACAAGGAATTCCCAGAGACATCCAGAAATTGGAGCGTCATTGTAGTACTGCTACAGTTGGGTATAGCCCCTGAAAGATTGTTATTCGATAGATCTAAAAGTGCAATGCTTGTTAAACTGCAAATACTTGGATGGATTTCACCAGTAAAACCATTGCCACCAAGACTCAAGGTAATCAAATTACTAAGGCTCCACCATGAAAAATCGAGTTTACCAGACAACTTATTATCATGGAAATCTAATGTTCCAGTATTATCAAAGTTTGCTGTTAGATATCGAGGCAGCTCTCCTTCAAAATTGTTGCCATCAAGGTATAATTCCCATTTGATAAACAAATGATTCTTCCCACCAAATATGGGGCCACTAAGGTTGTTCTTTGACACCTTCAAGGTTTTCAGCATGGGATAATCAGTGAACATGCAAGTTGGCAACTCCCCTGAAAGGTTGTTATTTGATAGGTCTAAATATTCCATGTTACTAATGTTGCACAGTGATGATGGTATTTCTCCAGAAATATTAGTGCTAGAAAAATCTAGAAAGCTCATGTTTGGAAAAATTGAGCTGATGTTAGCCGGTAGATGTCCTGAGATACGGTTCGCAGAAAGACTAATAGCTTGGATATTCGTTTGGGTGTACCATACTGAGTCAAATAATGATCCGGCCAGCGAGTTATTTCCAAGATTAAGGTATATTAATGTTGCTTCCTTTGTAAACAACCAATTGGGCATGCTCCCAGATAGGTTATTGTTGGACAAATCCAGCACCTCTAATTGACGTTGTGTGCGTAGAAAATGTGGTTGTGCAATAATGCTCCTGTCAAGGTCACAATCGGAGAGCACTAGCTCTTTCAATTGGAATGAAGGAGCCCAACCAGGGAAATTAACGCCAACAGCCAAATTATTGTTTCTTGAAAGATCTATCTTCTTGAGATTGGTGAGGTTTCTCAGCCAGAAGAGTGAAAAATTGCCACTTAATCTGTTCATGGAAAAGTTCAGGGCCTTAAGTGATGAAGAAATATTCGAAGACAAGCTAATAGGAACACTTCCTTCAAAGAGATTTCGTGAGAGATCCAAGTGTTCAATATGACGAAGTGTAAATAAGGATGCTGGGAGGGTTCCATTGAATTGATTGGAACTCAAATACAATTCTCTAAGATTACCGAGGTTTTCGAAAGTTGCACATGTGGAGTGTGTAATAAGTACAAACTGCACCAACATAAAAGCATAAACATTTGCAGCAATGGTCGTCTTTGTACCTGAAGTCGGAAGCGTTCCAACCATGCCGTTGAACTCAAGATGCAAAACTTCCAAAGAAACCAATTTCCCAAGCGATGCTGGGAGGGTTCCATTGAATTGATTGGAACTCAAATACAATTCTCGCAGATTCCTGAGGTTTTCGAAAACTGCAAAGCATGTGGAGTGTGTAATAAGTACAAACTACAAGCCGCACAACATAAAAGCATAAACATTTGCAGTAATAGTCGTCTTTATACCTGAAGTCGGAAGTGTTCCAACCATGCCAGTAAACTCAAGATGTAAAACTTCCAAAGAAACCAATTTCCCAAGAGATGCTGGGATAGTACCATTCAAGCAGTTGTTGCTACTGAGGTTGAGATGCTGAAGCTTGGTTAATCCTACTAGACCTGACGATGTTGTTCCATTTGAAAATAAAGTAAAAATAAGCCTCTTTTCAGTATTTGCACACTCTTTCCTAATATTCACGTAAAAGAAAAGGAGATATGCATGTGTATAGTGAAACCACTCACATACCTTCCCAAATTTGAAAAGTGACGTGGTTCATAGAGAAATCGAGGAACCGAAGCTCACGGAACGCCGAAAAGGCTGTCGAATTCAGGTTCGTCTGACATCCATTTTCAGAGGAGAATTCATCACTGAGGAAGGAGAGCCTGGAGAGGTAGAGATGGGATATGCATTTTGTGCTGTTGTTGCATATGACGCGTTCCCAGGAGCAGCAGTTATCACTCTGTAGCCATGAAGAAGGCATCTCGGCACTTGTGCCCAGCAATGAGCCGTAGATATCCAATAGCGCAGTCCTCTCCTCCTCGAAACAGCCATTGGACACGCAAGATATGACCAACAATACGCATACGATCCCAAATAAGGATCCCTGTGAAAAGTAGCAGCTCATCGCGGAACAAGTTCTGTTTTCTCCTATTCACGTTATAGGGCTGCAAAACGCAAACTGCAGGAGTACTCGAGAAAGACGAGAGGTGAGTGACCACTGGTATTTATCGTACGATGTGGCTGGTTCCAACTTGCAAGCAAATTAACGCGGACGAATTGATTGTTGAAGAAATAATTATATTGATGGTCCGCGTTTCCAAGGCACGACTTCACACTAGTAGTACTGTCCAGTCCTCACACGTTACGATACTCCCCGACAGCAGAGTTGACTGCAGCCACCAAAGCAATCCTTCGCTCCTGCACGGCATCTTTATTGTGGATAAATTCTGTCAGTCTTGTATCATGGAGGAAAAACAACTCAATGTTGCGAGTATGAAAATACCAATAACATCACACTGCCACCAACAAAGCCTTCTTTCTAATGAAAAGCATTTTTTTTGTAGAGCATGTGATGATAATTTTGTACAGCTCAATGTATTTTGAATATCTGGACAAGGCTGCAAACTTCTAATAAAACGTAGATAACTGAAAACACGGAGGAAAAGAATTGACCTTGGAGCGATTCGTTGGTTATGATAAGATCAAGTTCCAGACGATCAAGAAGACGGCCAAGATAAACTCCGCTAGTCCAAGCTTTAGCCTCCCAGGGTTTGTTGTGCCACCCCATATTATGCCAATAGGACGTGGCTTCTCACCATCCTGGCTGGTCAGGATAATAAGGCTTCCACTATCACCTTCCAAATCGAATGTTTGGCGGTTCTCACCAACAAGAAGCAAGTCAGTGAGGAAGCATATTCCCTTCTCATCGTTATATTCGAGGGCATAAGCCATCGCAGTCCCAGCAGTTGTGTGACCAGAGCTTCTGCCGACTTTGCAAACCTGCCTCCCTATGAGGCTATTGATAGGACACTGCATATCTATAACCTTTACATCCCCAATCTCACCGACTCCCCTAACTAAAGTTGTGACTGTGGAAATATCAAAGTCATCAGCAAATGGGATGAATGCCCCTTCAGCTCGTACAAACGTCTCTGCAGGTCCATCACAGGGTAACATATATGTTTGGGAATTAGAACGGTATATGCATCATTTGGAACAATAAATAAAAAGAGAATTGTATTAGTTTACAAACATAACACAAAACTAAGTATTATTTTTCACATAAAAAACTAAATATTGTTTTGTTCCTAAGAAGTAGTCTAAAGTGCAAGTTGGTATTAATATGACTAACAAAATTGGTAAAATCGGAAAGACAAGTCCTGCTTGATATGAACAGATCAATCATTAATGCTGTATCGTACAAATTTATCTTTGTGTTTGTGCAATGAATTAATGTGTTTTATTTTTTTGGTGTATTTAGGATACTATTGTTAAAATAGACAAAACATGAACTAGGCGTATGCTCTATGACCATATACTTTGCAATTAAGTGCTGCAAATAATACATAAATTCCCTATATCAACCAGATAATTTGTAACTGCACTACCTGGGTTTGTTCCAGCATAAATTCCATACCAACCATCATCGGTGATGAAAGATGTTGCCCTTTTGACAGCTCCAAGATAAACACCAGGCGTTTGTACGAGCACTATCTCTTATGAAGTTGTGTAGCGCCATACATACAATTATCATTTTTATTTGAATCTTCATTTTGTAACTTGGCAACGCCAACAAGATTCTCCATTTCATCTTCAACACGCCAAATTCTTTAGGGGATGATCTCACCGTGAGGCCCTCCTCCCACCCACCCATTTGGCACTGTTTATGGATGGACAATAGGATCGAGGGGCCCTCGCGGAGTCCTCTCCCTAGAAGATTTATTTTTCTAGTATTATTGTCCAGTCCTCACACGTTTCGTGTGTAGTCTAAACTTTGATCACTAGTATGCATAATTGTATTTAGTTTTTTTTACATGAAGATGATACTAAAATTTTATCATAGAATTACTTCGGTATCACAACATGTTCCACCTTCCTAATTCCTATCCGTCATTCCCCTCAACCATTTCCATCTTTCTCGCCTCCGTCTGTCGGAATCGAGCCCAACTTTATCATCTTTGCCCGGGTGAGTAGCGCTCAGCTTCTGCATTCCCATTTGGTCTGATATTTTTATCCTACGCGGCGGCAGGTTGAACTTCCCAGCAAATTAATGTGGACTAGTTGAAGGTTACGGGAAGAATTCTTGGGCCACGACCTGTACCGTTGTCCCGTTCTTCACGCGCCGCGGACCCGTTCTTCACGCGACGCGGAAGTCAAGAGTCTCTGCATTTCTGAAGTGTAGCATGACCCGTGGTACATGCGTCTATTCTCATTATGATTCTCCCGTCTTACGCTGTACGTGGTTGAATACAATGCTCACGAGGGGCCCGGATATACGTGGACAGACTGACAGACGCCCGTGGCACGGCGGCAGTGACCATTTTTTTTAAGGAAGCATTGACCAATTTAAGTCGGTTATAGCTCATGAACCGCTTAGGGCATCTTCAATAGTACCATTTCAATCTCTAAGATTATCATATAGATTTTTTGGTGACGTGAAGGAGAGTGAAAGAGGAGAGAGAATACGGCCGTCCTCTCGTGAAGCAACAGACGTATCACGCGAAACAAGGCACTAGCGATGAAGTTTTTTTGCTGTTGAAGCGCAGTCGTCGTTTATTCACGCGAAACAAGGCACTTAATTCATGTAAAACTTAAATGCTTGTGAGGCTTTAAAGAGATAGCCAGAGACAATGTATTGGAATTATTGTCTCTAAATTTATCTCAAAATGATATAGAGAGCATTAAAGACAACCTAAAAGATAAACTATTGAACATATAGGACGCGGGCAGCTCCGTACTACAAACGTGCGCCGAGCCCAGTTATTTTGCCGTTTCAGATTAACTCGGGCCGAGCCCAGGACTGCAGCACCGGTTGTTTTCAGAGTTTTCTCCTCCAATTCATCTATTCCAGGATCATCATGTAACGGGACAAATGATTTTTCGATGTGCAACGGGACAATTTTGCGAGAGGCTATAGAGGGATGCACGCTACAGTTCATTTAAGATTACACACACAAATTGGATAAAGTACGGCAGATTTTCATGCTTGCCTTTTGTTTTTCATATAGGTGGATATCAGTATGACGTTGTACAGTTTGAGAATTACACGCCGACCGAACGAATGGCAAAACAAGAACACAACGGTGGCCCAAAATGCCAAGACGAATGCGGCAGCACTGACCTCCTGGAGGACCGGATCATCTGGCTTCTGATCGCCACCTTCCGATGGCAAAGGACCTGGTTCTGAACCGGGAGAGCATCTATTTCCGTGTGACATCTTGTGAAGGTTGTTGTTGCCTTGGTAGCTATCATTGCTAAACGAGCCGAACTGACCAGAGTCCGGTATGCATCCTGATAAGTTGTGATACGCCACGGAGAACACCTCCAATGACCATAACCGGGTCAACTGCCATGGTATCAGTCCGCTCAACTCATTGTGAGATAGGTCCAAGCTTTCTATTTCGCTCATGTTTGCAAAGCTCGCTGGGATTGAGCCGGTAAAGAAATTGTAGGAAAGATTGAGGGACTTGATATGGCTCAGATTTCCGAGCTCCCAAGGAATTTCTCCGGACAGCAGATTCCCAGATAGGTCGATGCCAGACATTAAATCAACGGTAGGACCGTATGTGTACTGCTGCCCTTTTGTAGCAAAGGTGAAGCCTCTTAAGTCATTGACGGCCATGTAAGCCTCCATGATAACTTCAAAAAGTAGAAAGAACGGCGAAAGATTTTGAGCTTCTACATTATCTTCGAAAGAGATGTTACTAACACACGGCGGCAACGGACCCGAAAGTTTGTTGTGTGAAAAGTCAATTATCCTCAAGTACTTGAGTTGACACAAGTCTGGAGAGATCTGCCCTTCAAACTCATTCCAACCCAAGGAAAGTATCTTAATCTTATCAAGATGTCGTATCCAACTGAGGTTGCTCGTGAACTTATTATATCTGATATCCAAATTAACAAGATTTGATGCATTGAAATGATCACCTGAGATATCTCCTGACAAGGAATTCACAGACAGGTTAAGAGAATTCAGCGATGTGCTGCTACAGTTCGTATATACCCAGTAAAGTTGTTATCTGATAGGTCTAAAACTTCAATGCCTGGTAAGCTGCAAATTTGCGGATGAATATTTCCGGTCATACGGTTGCCAGCAAGATTCAGGAGCCGCAAAGAAGACACATTCCAGAATGAAGTATCAAGTTCACCAGACAGCTTGTTATCGTGCAAATCCATTATCACCAACCCCCCTGACAGATTACGAGGTAATGCTCCTTTTTTCCCATTATCGGTAATCTCGGCTGTATCGGACCACCCCGGTAAAAAATTTATCCCGATAAAAAAAACCCTGCCCAATGGACAGCTTATTCACCCCACAAACTATCGGACCACCAAGTTGGTTGTTTGAGACCCTCATGTAGGATCGAAATGGCAACAGAGGGGGGGTGAATGGTGCCTTTAAAATCGCCCCAAGGTATCCACAATTTTTCCTCTCCGATAGCTACAGGGCTACGAAAAAGATAGTCTCTGAGAAACTGGAGAAATACACCTAGACAAGACCAGATTCTAAGAGAGGAGGAAAACGGACACAAATCAGAGAAGGAGACTTGAATAAAATCTGCAATCACCCAAAATCAGAACCATGAAAGGCTAAAAGCTGAACCTTCCTTGCTGCAATAAAATATTGGCTGCTACCACAACACAGCAGGGAGAGATGAAACAGCAAATCTAGCCGAAATGGTGCAGCAATTAATCAATAGAGGACAGCACCTGCTGCTGGCCGAAACAAGGTGCAGATCAGACTAAAATCAGCACACTAGAAAATAGTAGTAGCAGCCAAGAAATCGGGAGACAAAGGACTGAAAAAGCATGAACAGAGGTCACACTTGCTGCTGCAAAACTGAACTGAAAACTGCACTCAAGAGAGGCTGATTCACTGGAACTTGCTGCTCTCTACTGCCACTGAAAAGCTGAAAAAGCAAAGGAGGGAACAGACTTAACTGCAGACTGAAAGAGGGAGGTTTACTGCTGTCCAAAGATATGAAACAGACCAGGGAGCTGCTGTCCAAACCAAGGACTGCACACACCCATCTTCTGCTAAAGAAAAGACCGAAACACAGCAGTTCTCTTCAGTCAAAGAAGTAAAAAACAGAACGAAACAGCAGATTGCTTCACAACCGAAATTTGAAAGAGAAGGTGCAGATGAAAGGCACACACCCTCCTGGCCGAACAAAAAAAAATTGCACTGTAGAACAGAACTAGAACAGCAAGGAGCAGCCAAAAAAAACAGAAGAGAACCAAGAGAACCTCAAGAAAGGAAAATCAGATTTGAAGGTTTGCTCTAGGAAGTAAACTGGCCAATGAGCCTTGAGGTATTTCCTTATTCGGAGCAGATTGCAGATTAAGCGAAACACAAGAAACCACAGAGACAAAAAGATCAAAAGAACTCAAAATAAATCAAGCAGCCATCACAACTCAACCACTAGAAATTTTATTGAGACAGAGAGAGGTGTGTTACAAGAAATGTTTACAACCATCTCTCCCATCTCTCATTTAGAACACACACACATGGAGAGAAATAGAAATCCTAGTTCTTAGCACAACACTCTCTCTCAAAGATTTCAGCACAACCTCTCCCTCTCCTTTTATAGCCTCCCACTAATGGGTTTGCACATGCTTTACCCATTAGGTCACCACCTACTCGATGCTCTATCCAAACCCGCTTCCTTTAGCGCAGCTTTGCGTTTTACCGAACCTCCAAGACCTTCCAGAAGCTTCCTCATTTCTTGCACAAGAAGCCTCGCAGCCCACCTCGAGCCCTCGCCGTCTTGACACCTCCCGACCGTTCGACCTCGGCGCCACTGCGCTTAGTCCGTCCACGTGTCTCGCCACGACTCGCCGATGTCCTCGCACCCAACACGCATAAGAAACAAATCACATAGCACCGCCGACATATTGTAACCATACAATAGCATCGCACAAAATATTCAGAGCCCAAACCGATCGAACCAAAAATAAACGACTTAAGCACGTTCGACCTAGCACGACAAAGTTCGACCGAAACCGAATGCACCGCGCAATGACATGGTCCGACCACACAAACCAAACTCGACTTCCTAAACCTATGTCAATTACTCATCACACACACGGGACGACCTCCACATGGTCTCTCACCTCAAGACCCACAGATTAGGAAGATCAGTGAACACGCAAGCCGGCACTTCGCCTGAAAAGTTGTTGTTGGATAGGAATAAAAGTCTTGTGTAATTGATGTGGCATAATGACATCGGTATTTCTCCAGAAAATTTGTTAATAGAAATATCTAGAGTGGACAAGCTTGGAAACATTGAGCTGATGTTGGCCGGTAGCTGTCCTGAAATACGGTTCATAGATATGCTGATAACTTGTAGAGATGTTTGAGGGTACCATATTGGATCTAGAGATCCAGTTAGTGAGTTATTTCCAAGATTTAGGTTAATTAGAGTTGCTTCCTTTGTAAATAGCCAGTTCGGCATGCTCCCTGACAAGTTATTGTTGGACAAATCAAGTGTCTCCAAATGATGCTGTGTGCTTATAAAATGTGGCTCTGCAATAATGCCTTTGTCAAGGTCACAACCAGCGAGTGCTACCTGTTTCAGTTGGAACGGAGGTACTCATCCAGGAGTATTTACATCAACAACTAAATTAGCATTATCTGAAAGGTCTATCTCTTCGAGTTTGGTGAGGTTCCTCAGCCAAAAGAATGAAAGTCTACCACTCAAATTATTCCGGGAAAACCAAAGACTCTTAAGAGACGAGGAAAGATTCGAAGATAAACTTATAGGAATAGGTCCTTCCAACTGATTTCCTGAGAGATTGTAACATCCCGTTTTCAGTTTTTGAGCAGTGTTTTCGGTTTTCTAAAGAAGTTTCAAATCGTGCCTTTGAGTTCAAGAGTTCAGCTTCAAATCTCAACTCTTTTCAAAAAGCTCATTGCAAAATTTCAAAAGAGTTCAAAATTCGTTTTTCATTTCAAAACTTCAATTCATGTTCCCCTTGGGCCTAGCCCTTTTCCCTTTCTCCCCGAGGCCCCTTTTCTTTCTCCCTCTGGCCTTTCTCGGCCCAGCAGCCCTCTTGCCACCTCAGCTTGCGTAGAGCGCGTCCCTGGCTCCCTGCCGTGTCCCGTGTGCGCTCCGCACCTTGGCACTAGTGCTGGCCAAATGGGCGGGCCTCACCGGCCGGCACGGCACTACAATCAGAGGCTCTGCACGAACACGACATGGCTCAGATTGTTCATGGGCGTGCTTACCAAAGATGAGACCCCGGCCGTGCCTTAGGCCACCACCTCAAGACGGTGGGCGGCCCCAAGACGACGAAGTGCCGGGCCGTGCAGTGCACGAGCATGGCACGAGCGGCCCGGGAGGCACGGATTGATGTGGGAAGCGGAGCGGAGGCAGATCGGCGGCGCAAGACGGCTACACCACGGCGGAGGAGGAGGAGGGCGTCATGGCGCATGGTGCAGCATGGAGCAGAGCGAGGAGGAGGGCTAAGCGTGATGCGGCGCCACAGTCTTCTGCCGAGCGGGACGAGAGGGAGGCGTCGAGGGCGGCGGCCGGCGAGGTCGTCGGCGGCGCGGCGCATGGTGTCGAGAGGCGGCCATGAAGGCGAGGAGGCGGCGGGTCGCAGGAGGCAAGGACCGAGGAGGCGGTGGGGTCGTGCCAGAGCGGGAGGCGAGGAGGCAGCGGTGTCGTCGACAATGAGGAGGCAAGCAGGGTCGTGGGGAGGCGAGGAGCCCGCCGACTCGTGGGGAGGCGAGGAGGCAGCGGGGTCGAGGGAGGCGCCAAGACGCGAGAGAGGGGGGGGAGGAGAAGAAGATCTGAGCCGGGTGTGTCGTCTGGTGCCAAGACGCAAGACTACCAAAAATTTGGCCATTAGGGGTTTTTGACTTTTTTTTTTACCGTTGGGGACTTAAAAATAGAAAAAAATTTCCAAAAATTCCAATTTTTTCCTATAAATAGCCACCATACCCCCCCCCTCATTCAACACCCCTTCATTCTCCATTCGCTCTTTGAAATTGTGTTGTGAAAATTCAAATCCGTGTTGAGTTAATTTGGCAAAATTCAAAAAATTTATGCCAAAATTTGGAAATTTGAATTTTCATCAGCAAGTCAGCAAAAGAGGTACGATACTATTTTTGTAATACTTTTATTGTTAGTTATTATTATGCTAAGATAAAAGTAATAATAGTGTTAGTTTTGATTTTGCAGTTTTCGTTATGGATAGTCTTTACGACAGCTTTGCCCTTGGTGAGTATGGACTAACTACTAGAAATCCCCGTTTTCCTTATAGTTTAAAATGTTCCCTAGTAGTGGAATTGTAATCCAAATAAAAGTATCTATCCCTAGGGTGAGGTAAAAAAAATCTAGAGAACGAAATCGTTCCCTACTGTTTACATAAATTACTAAGGAAAGACTATAGAGAGAGAAATGGACTATACCATGTCAACGCCATGGTGGTAACTTTCCCTGCTCGGATAAGTAAAACCATAGGGAATGTATTTTTCATTTTTGTCTCTAATTTTTTTTATTGTCTCGCTGTTTCTTTTCGCTGGGCGCGACATTTTCTCAGGCGCCGCGCCAGTTTTTTTAGCCGCTCTACTTGTCTTCGTTCCAAATTCCCCAAACCCACTCATAGCCCTAGCAGGATGCCACCCAAGCACCGCCGTACACCCCCCGAGCGGTGCCGCCCCCCTGCCCTCCTCCTCCTCCCTGAGCCGCCCCCCCCTCCTCCTCCTCCCCGAGCCGTCGCCTCGCTCCCCTTCTTCTCCTCCTCCCCCGAGCCGTCGCCGCCGGCCCCGACGCTGCAGCTGCTCCCCCGACACCGCCGCTACCACCAGCCCCGAGCCGCCCCTCTTCTCCTAACGCTGCCACTGCCGCCAGCCTCCTCCTCCTCCCCCGATCCCTCACCACCGGCCCCGACGCTGTAGCTGCTCCCCCGACGTCGCCGTTGCCACCGGCCCCGAGCTGCCCCTCTTTTCCTCTCAAGCGCTCTCGCAAACTGGACAGCCCTAATGGCCAACGGCCACCGCCGACGAGAACGACAATCGGCGAGCAACCGCCGTATCATGATCCTAGTTTCCTTTGGAGCCCTCAGCGCCTCGATCCTCCTCCTACTTCTCCCTACGGCCAGGGGCGAGCGTTGGCACAAGGGAGTGTATGGACCTGAGGAGCCCCGCAAGGGCATTGCAGCCGACGAGCTCCACCAAAACCATCGCCCATGGGGGGTTTCGGCACTAGATTAGCACTGCGATTTATGCTACATGGTAAGTGAATCACCTCTCTTCTTGCATTTCACCCTGCCCTGCTGCCTCATAGGTTAAACGTGCTGTGGATTTTGGCTTAATCCGTGCGCTGCTTATTGAATTGGTGTCTTGTTTTATGTTGAACTATTTATCGAAGCATCCTTAGTTTTGTTTTGCGCCTTCACTCATTGCTTGAATTGATAGGCCCGATCGACATTGCACAATTCAGGGAATTGTAAATGTAAAGTTCAAGTATGCTTACTCGTCGACCCCTAGAGGCTACTGCAGCGCTCGCTTTTCTTTTCTTTCTTTGTTCTTTTTCGCTAGATCTGATCTGAGCTCCTTTGCTTTGATCTAATTCATGGGATCTGATTTGAACTCCTTTGCATTGCGGCGCTCGTGGAGAGGGAGGAGGAGCACATGCCCATGGAGGGGTACCCCAGAGGCTGCTGCAGCACCCTGGGGGCCTAGATTTGGCCGCCGTCAGGAGGGACGCCATAGATTGGATTTGGAAGGTGAGGCTTTCTTGGTTCATGGAATCATTTCTCTGTGTCAATAGTGAGATACTGAGATGTGACGTGCAGAATTCACGTAAAGGTGCCTCCTTTATTGATTCTTTGGCGATTTTTTGGTTTGATTGCTGCTCGTTGATATCGTCCTTGATGTATACTGCCGTGATAGCTGATTTAATCTGTAATTTTTGCTGGATAGACCATTGAGCATTACAGTTTTGTGCCATTGACTGTAGTCTTGTCTGTGAACTACCTCGATAGATTCCTCTCTGCGTATGAATTTCCTGTAAGTCTAGCATTTCAGTAGCATTGTAAGCAATCCTGCTCAAATTCCATAATGTTGTTGAGAGGGAGTGGGAAATCATGGAGCAATTGATTTCTCATGGCAGGAAGGCAAAGTTTGGATGACACAGCTCTTAGCAGTGGCTTGCTTGTCTTTGGCTAAAAAAATGGAGGAGGCTTTTGTGCCACTCCCCTTGGACCTGCAGGTGAGTGTGTAATGCATCTCATAGCTGATCTGCACATGCATACATTGTGAAAGTTTTGTCTTTTCCTTCAAGTACCTGATTATTTTTGCTTCGCAGGTGGCTGAGGCAAAGTTTGTCTTTGAGGCACAAACTGAACACCATCCAGATGGCTAGGTGACTCTGCATATATACATTAGTAGAGTATGCATCTTCACTAGTGAAACAAAAGGTACCAACACTTGGATTTGCTCTACTATTTACCAACAAGTATGCATTTTATAGGATTGAGGCGATGGCATTGAATCAATAACAACAAGTCTGTAAAACTTGTCTTGAAAAGTTTTGAATGTATGGGCTGCTATTCTGTTGATCTTGTCTTGAAAAGTTTAAAGAGTTGTATCCAGATGCAAAGTTTGCATCGGCTCTCTACAGTTTCGTTTTGAATCAGCAGATTCCAACGTATTGAATCTGTTCCAAGCATTAACTCCAGTCTATTGAACCGGCTAAGCACGTACATTGCAGATGGTCTAAGGTGCCAGGAACATGTGAACAAGAGAAACAATTGTCCTTTTCCTCAACTGCATAGTGCTGAAAAGGCCGATGAATTGGAAAAGTCTGTAACACTGTTACCGAAGAGCATTACATAGAACATATTCAACAATTATCTGAGAAGGTATGTACTGTATAATTCAAGTTGTTGTTTCATTTTACAATGTATTCCGTCTGTTTAGCGTATTTTACAATTATCTGAGATTACTTCCTTGGTGTGTCTGCATACTTCCAGGTTTTGAATTCTCATACATGTTGATTGCCATATTCTGCCCACTTAGGAAGTGATGAAGTCAATACAAGTAAGTAGAAGGCATTGCACTTACAGTTGTTGTAGTATACTAAATAAAGGACTATATAGATTAAATACATTTATTCTTTTCTTTGAATTTCAGGCTGCTGGACTGCAACACCCCACATTAAGGAATGGTATATTCCTATCCAAATAAAAAAACTCAGAATATGATAGCTTATCAGATGTGCTTTCATAACTTTCTTGTTATCAGTACAAAATAAATTGGTCATTTTCTGGTATCATTCATTTAATTCAATGATAATCCTTTTTCATGGCATACAGGTTGAATAATAACCACATGAATGTGTCAGATGCATACAGATATTTTGTATTAAGATGCATACAAGTTTTGACCCTCCTAATTCATGCCTTGAAATATTTTAAACTTGGCGCATGCATTTGTATCCAAAAGAGGTTTGAGTTATACGATATGATCAACTATATTCTATTATGAATTTAGGGGGCACTATACCATCTAGTCTAATATAGTATTCCAATTGGTTATTTTGATGCAGTAACATGATAGACTTAGAATGGTAGCTTCCTCTCCATATATACAGCAGCCATGGATGTCTGAATTAAAAATATTAAGCACATTGAGAAGCCACTAATTATTCTTATTTGTATAAAGATTACAGCTAAGTACTTACAGCTCAAATCTACTAAATCCTATTAAAAGAAGAGGGAAGCACAATATCAATTATTAAAGGCATACACAATTTAGCATGTTGCTGAACAATTATAGATAATTGTGTTATCACACTTTTCCATTAGGAGGGCTAACATCCTGATTCCTCATGAATGCTCATAGCAAAAAAAATCGGACTTAGTAATTGACTTGCTAATTGGTATACATCAATATATTATTTAAGGGCATGATTCATAAGTAAATATTATTTTTTGTGCATGTCTCTTCAACTGTTAATATTCATCTAATATACCAAGAAATGCATGAGTGCACTACCATCTGTATGGATATATTTTGACTCACCAATCCACTTACACTGCATTGGCTTGAAGAGAGATTGTGGACTCCAATTGAGAAGCTCGAAAAAGATGCAAGATTGGCCACATCAAGATTGGCACGCTTCAGGTGTTTGCTGAACCAAAGAGGGGTAGCTGTTGCACTGCTAGCTGGTTAAGGTCATACAACACCATATGAACCCGGTCCCTGCGTAAGGCAATAGGATATTCATAACAAAATGGATAGTGGTCATTTGTACTTCAGTTTGCATGTATGTTGTGCACTTGTGGTGCAAGCGTGGGTGTTGTTTTTTGGACTTTCTGATAATATGATGTTTACATTTCGATATGTTGGTGGAAATGTGTTTCAAATAGTACTTGATGGGATATTGGAAATACAAGATATTTTTATGTTTGTCTCCTTCATAAACTTTGTTTTGAGTGATAATGTGAATTTAGTGTCTTTTGATTGTAACCGGGCATATAAATAAGTATTTGAATAATGTATGTATATTTAGAAAAAAAAACATTAATTTCAGTACCCCTAGTGTTCATGCCAAACTATAGGGGATGAATTTCGAATTAGTAATAGGAAAATAATGTTTATATAAAAATGTTCCCTAGGACATACAAGAAATAACGTAGGGAATTTGTTAGATTCTTTCCCTAGGTTGGTAGAAAGATAACGTAGGGAAATAATCTTTCCACGTCAGATAGTAATGCCATGTAGACGAGATTTCCATACAGTTTAAAATCCTAGGGAACGATTCTTTCCCTAGGTTTTTCCAAAATAACCACAGGGAACGTTTTCTTTCCCCACATTCTTTTCCCTAGTAGTCGTTCCCTACGAATGCCAGTAGGGAAACCAATTCCCTACATTTTTTACATGTTCCTTAATATATTACTCACTAGGAAAAATGGGGATTTCTAGTAGTGTATATATATACTTTCATCGGAGAATATTGCGAACTGTATTCTCAAAGTCGTGGAAGACTTTGGTCTTACAGACAAAATATTCACAATTACTTTAGACAACGTCGCTTCAAATTCTAGGGCCATAGACATTCGGACTCTAGTGTTGAGTACATATGCCGATTCCTTCTTGCTACATCAATGATGCGCTTGTCATATTATCAACCTTATAGTCAAATGTGGTTTGAAGAGGTTGAGTCCGTATATTAAAGCTTTTCGCGATGCGATTTCTTTCTTGAATAATTCTAACGTAAGAATAGCACAATATAAGAACTTCTGTAGGGCGATGTGTGTACGTCCAAGAAAGTTCGGTTTGGACATGGAGGTAAGGTGGAACTCTACTTACCTCATGCTTAAGCATCTTTTACCATACAAGAGCACTTTTTCTGTTTTTATTCAAACACACTATCATAGCACTGACGGTACTTTGCTATTAACTGAGCAACATTGGTTCGTTGCTGAGAAGATACTGTCGTTTTTAGAAATTTTTTATGAGGCAACTGTTGCTTTGTCCGCTGTCTACTATCCAACATCTCCTATCATCATGCATACTATTTTACGGATTGCTACTCAATTGAAAATGCATGAAAATGATTTAGTTTTACGTGAGGCTGTTGTTTCCATGAAATCTAAATACCATAAATATTGGAGAGAAATCCCTTACCTATATGCATTTGCATTTGTTTTAGATCCTAGGGCTAAAATTGGTGCATTTGGTACTGTACTTGATCTTCTTAGTGATGCTACGGGGCTAGACTATACTAATTATTTTGCAGAAGTTCGTTCTCGGTTATACGAGGTTTACCAAAGGTATGAAAATAAGTTCCAGAGAGTCCGCTCACAACGACCTCCAGTAGCCCCCACCTCGAGTGGGAAGACAAATATGTGGGGCGCGATCTTCGGTGCCTCTTCCTCCAGGTCCAGGTCCAGGTCTTCTTCTTCTTCTACACTAGCGCTTGCTCAGCCAAGACCCACAAGCAGCGAAGAACTATCTACCTATCTGGACAGCGATACGGTGGATTTCAACTCAGAAGACTTCGACATCTTGCAATCATGGCAAGCCCATAAGTTAACATATCCCGTGCTATCCATACATACATGTGATGTGTTAACTATTCCTGTCTCTATGGTTTCCTCCGAGTCTGCTTTCAATCTTTCTGGAAGAGTATTGGAGGAGAGAAGAACAAGTCTCATAAGTGAGATGGTGGAGATCCTTCTAACTGTGAAGGACTGGAAATAAGCTGATTCACGAACACAACACTCAGTGGAAAATTCAGAGTTGTCGGAGGTGTACGAAAATCTGTACTTAGACAATGACACCGACACATAGAACAAGGATGTATCATGTATGTAGAATTGTAGAGCTATAGACTGTACTCTTTTTTCTTTGCCAAGGTTTTCTCATTTTGAGTTTTTACTTGGCGAAGGTTTTAACGAGGCAGCCAATTGGACATTAATAAAGCTCTTTATTACATTTTTAATATGATTGTCTCATTTTTTTTTCAATTTTCATTTCTACTTTTGAATTCTACAGATTTTTCTAAATTTTCTGGATTTTTTTTGGATTTTTTTTTTTTTTTTCATTCTGGCAGCCCAAACGGGCTAAACGGCCACGCTTGGCCCGACGAGCTAAACGGGCTCAAGCCGACCCGGCACGGCATGAATGCCCATCGGGCCATGCCTGGGCCGCCACCCCGGCCCGTGGGTCAGGCCGGCATGGCACGAATAGTAGCCGGACCGGAATGGGCCGTGCCTAAACAAACTGTGCTGTGCTGGGCCGGGCGGCCCGTTTGGCCAGCACTACTTGGCACCCAAGCCACCGAGCGCATGCACGCGGTCAGCACGCTGCGCTCTGCGCTCGCGCACACGCCGGCCTCATCTACCCCGTCCTTTCTGTTCTGCTGCCCTGGCGAGCCCATCCCGCGCGCCCTCGCTACGCCGGTCTACGCCTGCTCCCTCTGCCACCCCTCGTGCTCTCGCCTACCCGCGTCACTCGCCGTGACGCCGTGCCTCCATCAGTGTCCTCACCTTGTCCCTTCGTCTGTGCCTGCTCCCACCCGCTCCTTCACCAGCCCCCGGCCTCCCAAGTCGTCGCGCCAGAACCACCCCCGACTTGTCTCGTCGCCATCGCCATGTCCATCCCGCGCACCCACCACTCCCGCCATGGCCCATGGCTCCCTCCAATGGCTCCATCCTCCTCCGATGCTATAAAGAGAGCCCCCTGCCACCCCCTTGCCCACCCACCTCATCTCCCTCTTCTCCTAGTGCAAGCTAACAAGAAGCTCGAGCTCCTTTCAGCCGCGCAGCCTTCCGCCGCGCCCCACCGCCGCACCGCCACTCCGGTGAGCCCCTCCCCCAGCCGACCCTGTCACCATGTGCCCCACGACGCAAGGAAGCTCCTCCCCCTCTCCTTTTGTCCAAGTGCGCGCCGTGGAGTTTCATCGTGGTAGCCCCTTCCCCTCCACCCCCGGCTGCCACCGCCCCACCACCACAGCCGTCTCCAAGCTCCCCGACCGCCCCTTCAGCTTTCCCACCCCGGCGTGGTCGATCAAGACGCCACCCTCCTCCTATCGCCGCTGCCACGACGCCAAGACACGCCCATGGCGGCGCCCTGACGCCGCCACGCGCCCATGGCGCGGCCGCCGCTCCGGTGCCCCACCGGCGGCGCCACCACCACCCGTGCCATCATCTCGCCTCCCCGGTACCGTCCGTGCCCTCGCTCAGCGCTGTCGCGCCCTCCTCCATCGGCAGTGAGCCAAAGCCGCTAGCGCCCGTGGAGCTCCCCTGTTGTCCGGGCGTTGGACAGCACTGTAGCCCCATTTAATCCCCTCCTAAATCTCTGTCTTAGGGTTGGCTTTAATTAGCCCCCGGGTTAATTGCCGGCTTAATTCCCCTGGGTGTCACCGGCATTCAATGACGTGTGGGGCATTTAATTAAGCTTTGGGATTAAAAGAACTCAGTGTTTCACTGCCATTCAATGACAGTGGGCCCGCGATAGTGACTTCACGTGGTTTTGACCATGTGTCCGTGCACCTCTCTCGGATTTGCGGGCCCCGCCAGTCAACAATTTACTCTCTCCTTCCTTTGTCTTTTTCTCAATTTAATTCAAAAGTTAGAATTCAAAAATCCCGTTCTCCCTCATTTTTACTCCAAAAATTATGGATTTTGTTTCTAAAATTTTGTAAATTCAAGATCTTGCTAATGACATAGGTCCTATTTATTTTGTAGTTCATTTAATATTTCTTGTGTACTTATTTGTTCTCTTTATTTATTTATTTATTCTTTTTCTGGTACGTTCGTCCGATAGAGTTCGAAGAAGCGGGAGATCTCTATTTCGATCAAGCACAAGACTATCAAGACCCTCTTGCCTTTAACCCAAGCGAGTCAATACTTTGATCATATTGAACCTATATTTTATGCAAATTATATTATATTAAAATAGCAAATTGCATGCTTTAATTTTTTATGCAAATATATGTTAAATCTTAATGTAGTTAAATACCAGTTTGATAATTAATTAATTGTTATATCATCCTTTGATAATTGAATCTATGAATCCTTGTCACCCTAGTAATTATATGGTAACTATACTAGCTATAGGTTGTACTTAAGCGACATGCTAGTCTTGCTTAAGTACCGGGGTATTAAATACCTCGATCATCATCTTTTAATCATGAAAATTGTTTTGGACGGTCATTGGATGGATATGACTGAAGTATTTGAGTTAAAATTGGTTTTACTTATCAAAACCCTAAATAATTGCTATACCACATCTGGGTAGATGGTATGATGATGGGTGCTAATGCAACCCAAGGAATGTTGGCTTGTGGTTGGTATGTGGAATGAACCGTCCAGATAACTCTAAGGACTTAATCTTGTGACAACCTCTCAATGTAAAACAAGTACAACAACAAGTCTGTAAAATACAACTTGGCTTAGTAAATTTATTGAACCCTGAAAGTCATCTCACTGGAGGGGTAATAAGGTACTGCAAGCACTGGATGCGTCCAGCTTGAATGGGACACTGATGCAAGGTGAAGTTGCCAGTCGCGCTGGACGTTGTGGTGTAATCCAGCTACGCTAGTTGCTGAGGTGAACATCCCACACAACTTATAGGTGCAACCCATATGGGTGAGATGACGGCAGGGGCGAGATATTTTGAAAGGTTACAGTGATGGTCTCTCAATCACATGACTAAGGAATCATGTGGGGCAATGAGTTGATTATCTCTTGTGGGTACAGTGTACAACCTTTGCAGAGTCTAAACTATTTAAATAGCCGTGCCTACAGTCAAAGGTGCACATGAGAACTTACTAGAGTTAGTTCTATTTAAAAATCTTTGTGGTGTGATGGAAAATGTGGCGGGCTTACCTAGCCCTAAATTTGGATTTTTCCTGGGTCGTCATACCCAATGTTGTTAAAAGGTGGAGGTAACCACCATCAAAATTAAGCATAAAGTGGAGGTAACCTCTGCTGTTATAAATATTGCACAATTATTCTCTTTAATAAAATGAAATTTGGTTAAAATGCTAAGTAATAGGAATTTCTAATATTGATAATTGAAAATATTGCTTCAGCAAATAAAAGAACCCGATCCATCCTTGTTAAGTCATGCATGTATATTATTGCATCTTGTGTGTTGGCTCGCGCGGAAGTTGTGCTCATTCTTGCTCTTCCCCAAACCCTTCAGAACCCACGGATCCAAGACATTATGCAAACTATGAGGATCCAGACGTCGAAGGCTAAGGAGATGACTAGCTGTTCTAGTCTCGCCCCAGTCTAGCTGATTCCGTTGGTACTTGCGTACAACCAATATTATCTAAGTCCTTGGGTAATATCGGTCGTACACGGGCAACCCCAATCGCTTGCCTGTGGAGAGATGTGCTCTACCCCTTTTGCTTCTGCTGTCGCTTCCGCTACTTTCGTGATGTAATCTTTTGGTCTGTTCGGTCCTTATTGTAAAACTTGACCTGATGCGGTCTATGTAAACTCTGTTGTGTTAAATTAATGAATGGTTCGGTCTACGTTATGTATGAAATGATTCAGTAATGTATCTATGAGTGTTATCTACTGATCCAGAGAATAGCACAGTGTTTTTCACAGAGAAATCGGGATTTGAAAATCCGGATCCTACAGAGATCCAGCATTTCAATATGTGGAAGTGAAAACAAGAATGTTGAAAGGTTTCCACTGATATGATTGGAACTCAAATGCAATTATCGTAGGTTCTTAAGATTTTCAAACGCTACGAAAAATATAATAATGATAAGCAGCGCCATATATAGATGATCTTGCCTAACAATCTTAATACTGATATAAGCAAGAAAGGCTCATTTTTGTACCTTGATCACTCGGAAGAGCTCTGCTCATGTCGTTGTTGCTGAGATTTAACACTTCAAGTGAAACCGGTTCCGAACATGAACTAATAGGAATACTTCCTCAAAACGAATTTCCTGAGAGGTCTAGGATCTTAAGGCGGGGAAGTGCAATCAACGAATTCGGGAGGTTTCTGTTGAATTGATTCTGACTCAAATTCAATGCTCGCACGTTTTTAAGTTTTTCGAAAACTGCAAAGCGTCAAGGTTGTAACAATTACATGTACTTTTTTTAACGAAGGACAATTACAAATACTAGCATCAGCACACACGAGATTCCAATTCTTTATTCTTCAGTGACAGTACTAAATTTTCACTTCTGTTACCTGCAGCCGGAAGAATTCCGTTGCTGTAGTTATAGTTGAGATCTAAGACTTCCAGCGCAACCAATTCCCCAACAGATGCCGGAATACTCCCTCCCAACCAGTTCCCACTGAGGTTGAGATACTAAGCCTGTAAAGGTGCAGATTACGTCAGAAAGACAGGAAGCAACCATACGTCTACGGGGCGAATGTTAACTACATACCATCCAAACTAAGCGAACTGGGGTAGTTCCTTGATAAATCTTGGAACTGAAACTCATGAAATGCAGAAAAGACCATCGTGTTGAAACTCCAAATGTAACATCCCATTTTTGGGATGGCTTTTGTTTCAGTTTTGGTTTTCGTTGAAAATCCAGTTGTTGGTTTTGCAAAGAGGTTTTCAAAGTTTTATTTGAGTTCTAAGGTTGTATCTCAAAATCCCCTTTGGTTGTGGATTTTAAGTTCCAAGTAAAAAGTCAATCCTCAAACTCAAGTTTGGTTTGAATTCAATTTGCAAATTCAAAATCCTCCCGAAGTTCAAAATTTCAAAAATTCTTTTCAAAGCCTCTTGGGCTTGGCCCATCTTCCTTCCCCCTTTCTCGGCCCAGTTGGCCCAGTTGCCCTCCCTTGCTACCCGGACCTCCTGCTAGCCGAGCGGCACTAGAGCGTGCTCCAACGCATCCAATCCTCGTGCTGCACTGTGCACGCGCTGACACACGCGTGCCTGCGCCGCCCACCTGCTCCGTCTCGTCCTGTCTTGTCGCCGAGCAGCTCCCCTGCCATCCCACTTGCCCGCCCATGCACACGCCGAAGTCGCCGCCGCGTCTACGCCCTCGCCTTGTCCCATCAGCGCACCAGCTCCGCGCCTCCGCGTCTATGCCGCGCCTCAGCACCTCAGCCCTCCAAGTTGCGCCATGACGCCAGTGCCCATCTTCGCCGCTCTGACATGCTCTGCGCAAGCCCATGCCACTAGCTCCGCGCGACCGTCAGCGCCCTCAACGGCTCCCTTCCCCCTCTCGGCTATTTAAGCCACGCCAGCACCTCCCAGAGCTTCCCTCACCTCCGCCCCACTCTGATGAGGACATCCCTTCCACTGATACAACCATACCTACTACTTCTAATCTTCAACTTGATATGCAAGGACCAATTACTAGAGCACGTGCTCGCCAACTAAATTATCAGGTAACTTCGTTTCTAGGAGTTTATAATTGTTCTATTGAGGGCGGATTGCTATCTAAGTCTTGTGATGTTATTCTACTCAGGAACAAAGGCAAGGGGAGTACCACTACTATTGTAACAAGTCTAGGTCAACTGAATTTCAATTCCAGATCAATTCGGAGTCAGCTTGATAGCACCAGCTTAAATTATGCATAACTTTCACATATGGAGTCTGTTAGAGGTCCACAAGTACTTGATGGAAAACTTATCTCGTTCTCTTTCCAACGGATCCAGTCCCACATCCAAATTCCTTTTGAGCACACCGCAATCGCCAAAACAATCCAGCGCTATTTCTGAGCCCGAGACAAAACGGTGCTGCGCCACCTCCACTTGGGCCCATGGGCCTTGTAACTCTAGGGTTTGGTATTGTTCGTGTGGTTACTGTTCATGCGTGAACAGTGCCACCACCCTCCCTTCTCCTATACATAGTAGCTGCTGCCCCCTCTAGTTACTAGGGTTTTGTTGATTGAAGTTTAACTTTGCTACTTTTATTCTTTGTCCTCTTATTCGGCAAGATCAACAACGATATTGTTCTTCGAAACCCCACTTATCAATATAATCTTATTTCCTATTCGCAGTTTCAGATTGTTATTTATCTCATTCTTGCGTGCTTCTTCGGAGTATGCAGGAATTGATCGTCGTGATCAGGTCATCCGGGTATTCGTGCACAGTTGATAACGACTTGTCGAGTAGTTTAGCGATTGCGTGGTTTCAGGCCTTGCGAGTTCATAGCCAGGATCGTGAGAGTTGAGTGACTACTACCAAATTTATTGTCTCATCGAAAGATCAGGCCAAATCAGAACCTCCGTGGTTCATCAAGTGGTATTAGAGCTACAGTTCATCGGTGAGAATTTTTTTCCTACAGTCCACAAAGCCACAAAAAAATAGGTTTAGTTCATCGTCCAAACCAATCTATGCCTTTGCAATTTTTCTTTTCAATTTTGCTTGTTGAATTTTTTATTGCATCGTCGTGTCTAGTTGCTGATTTCTAGTTTAGTTAGAGTCTAGTTGTCATTGTCTAGTTTGCATCGTGTTTCCTTCGTGTAGCTTGATCTTGTAACCAATCTGTTCTTGTAAGACCCGGGATTAACACTCCCGAATCCTCTGTGCATTTCTGAACTAGTCCCATGATCAGTAGCTAGTTCACACAGTAAACAAATATGGTAACAAAATCATATCCCAACTTTATTAATAAATAACAACAGAGTTGATTACAAAGGAGGCTTACATGCCAACAATAAAATAAACATAGCGGAAGCAAAGGAGTAGTAGTAGACCCAACGATTCGCCACAGGCAATCGACTAGGGAAGCGGCCTAGTCGTCGAGATCCACACCGGTAGCAAAGTCCTTCTCCTCTGAAATTATTTGCATTAAGCAAGAATGAGCACAACTACCGTGCTCGCAAGTTACACTCGTCAAATAACAGAATGACATGCATATATGGGTATTTCAAAGGAAAGCTTAATATGGTTGAATTTGCATAAAGCAGCATTTTCTTTAAATACTTATACTAAGTTCCAAAGCAGTTATTACATAACTAAAATTTATTTTCTAAATCAATTTTATAGTCAGATAACATTCACATATGAATAGTGAAGGATACCCTCCTATCACAATGGCTAACCGCCCAAATCCCATTTGGATAAACCAGTTAACAAAGTCTTTTTAAAATAAATTCCAAGTCTAACTTTGAGTGGCTTTGCTAGCATGTCCATGACCGCGGACGTGGCTATTCGAATAGTTTTACACTCTGCAGAGGTTGTACAGCTTTACCCACATGACATGACTTCTCTAGTTTGTTCGGCATATCTCTATGCCACCGCTCACTACCTTAGGTAAGCGATCTAGAGCACATGACAAGGCCTTTACAATACGCCATCCCACCGCAGTCCACCCCCGTTAAGGTTTCGCATCCCTCCTTGGATAGAAATCCGCAGAGTTTGTAGGGCCCCCCTCTTACGCCAGTGGGACTAACGAGGTCATAATATGACCAGCCATCCGAGATGGACCCACACAATCCGCGGGATCGACTACGATGGCACTTTGCAAATTAGTCAGTCAGGTCCTGCCCATACAGGACATGTGGTAGTACGATGTGGCATAGCCCATTATAGGCATAGCAAAGGAACGCTCAGAGGCCGGTCCTCAACTGACTTGGGCGACTTTCCACAAAACCTTGGGCATCAACCCTAACCAGATTGAGCCCGTGCATAAACATGCACCATCCAAACAACCATTTCGCCCAAGTACAAACCATCATTTTATTTAATTTTTGCAAAGTCATTTATAAACTTCCATAACACACCAATGCCATGGATACCATTTAAACAATATTTGATTCTTGGCTGAAATTCCCCAAATCAACATTTTTAGGTCTAAGCATGGCTAAGCATAATGTTTCTCAAAAAGTTCTAGTTCATACTATTGCAGAAACCAGATTTTCATCTAAGGTAACAAGGGGTGAGGGATTCAATATCAAGGTATTGTCAGGTACGAGACCGGTAGGTGAACCATCCGTACTGTGTTCATCCAAACTCCAGCAATTGTAAAATCCCATACTCCAATATTGATTAGTCCGATATCCACCATATCGGTCTATTCCTATGATCTGACCTCCATCGATCCAACATTCAGTAATGCTCTAATTTTATAATCTGATATCTATCAATCCATTAATCCTTAATGAATTATTTCTAATAATTCAACACCCATCAATCCGATGATTATGTAATCCTATAATCCAATTTTTGATAATCCGATATCCAATAACAATCTATTTCTATAATCTATTCTTCGATAATCCATTATCAACAATTATCTACTCATAGAATCTAATCAAGTTTTATTTCTATAATCCCACCAAGATTTAATCCTATAATCCAACATCCAAGCAAATCAATATTCTACAATGACTACTTCTATAATTCAATCTTAAAAGTCCAATATCAATAATTAACTATCTCCACAATTCAATATCCATCGTTCACTTATTTCTTCATCTGTTAATAATGCATTCCTAAGATTCAATCTCCAACAATTATTCTACCCTATAATCCAACAATCAACAATTGCATAATTGTATAATCAATATCTAAGCATCATGTATTCATATAATCCAATACCCAATAATCATGTGATTCTATAATTCAATATCCATCCATAATGTATATCTACAATCCCATGTCCATCAATTGTGTAATCCTATACTTCCATCTCCAATATTCTGATGCCCAAAAATATGTTTCTATAATTTAATCTCAACAACAAATCAATTTCTTTAATCTCATATCCAACGATCATGTTATCCTATAATCCAATATTTTCACTTTCTACCTCCAGTATATATATCACATTCGGAATGGTTCTCCATATGGTCTATACCGATAGTAATTGGCTATACACAGGAGTTGGGAATAACTATAAAGCTTAAAACAGGTATTTAAATTACTTGAATATAAATACGCATGCAATAATAATTTAAAACTGAATTTAAGTAATTTAAAATAACGGGTGCAATATGATCAAGAATGTAACTTGCCTTCGTTGAAGTCTTAACACTCTAAATACTCCGAAGGATTGAACTCTCCTAATCGTTTAAATCTATCGCTAAAAACGATCCAAATTCAAACGAAATCCAAATAACAAATCCAAAAGGCAATTCCAATTAACTCAAAACTAAATAATTCTATTTTATTTAGTTAGATAATAGTTTTATAAAATTTTATAAATTTGAAACACTCAAATTGGAGTTGGGATTTAAAAGATATGAATTTTACGGCTTTAATCCTAACACCGAAATTTAAATGAATTCCTAAATACAAACAAGATTCAAATGAAGTACAATTTAAATAATTTTCGTTTAGTTAGCTAGATCTTCAATTTATATGAATTTAGAAATTTGAAACACTTAATTTGGAGTTAGGAATCAAAAGATATGAATTTTACAAATTTTGATCTAAATTTGGAATTTAAATGAATTTTAAATTCTAAAACAAGACTAAACTGAACTCTAAATTGAATACTTATATTTTATTTAGTTAGACAACAATTTTCTAAGAATTTAGCAATTTGATTCATCTAATTTAGGGTTAGGATGCATAAGTTATGAATTTTACAAATTAAATCCTTAACTCGATATTTAAATGTTTTTACTTAATTATTTTCCTAAAGGAAATCTATTTAATGCGCAATAATGGAGTGGGTCCCAGCGTCATAGGCACAACTCACGTGGACTTGGTCCACGCAGCTTGCGACGGTAAGGTGTGAGGTGGCGTGGCCGGTGCCACCCGTCGCCACATCGGCGAAGGAGGAGGTGGCGCCTCGTGGCCTCCACGTGGCGATGCCACATCGGCAAGGCAATGGCGGCGCTCGGCGTCGGCTCGCCGGCGCTTCACGCCATGCGAAGTTCATGGGGTCTCAACGTGACGAGAGAAGGGGATCACGATGCTTACCAAAGCGGCGGATGGGCGTGGCGTTGGCGGCGGCGGCGTGAAGAGCGGCGGCGATTTGGTCTCCGGCGGCGATGGTGCTCGGGAGGTGCTCCGGCGAGGAGGAGGCGCGCACCGAGACGGCGTTGAGGTGGTGGTGCCGAGGGTACCGGCGGCGGCGGCGAGGAGGCGACGGTGGCGCCGGAATCGGGGAAGAAGACCTTCACGGCGGCGCGCAATAGAACTCAAAATCCGGTCGATTGAGAGGGAGAGAGAGGGTGTGAGCGAGAGGGAGAGATGGAGATGGAGGTGGCGCTCTCTATGCTCCCTTTTATAGGGGCTAGGGGGCACCGGAGCGGCGTGGAGGCGTGGAAGTCGTGGCGCGGCAATGGCGATGGCAGTTGGAGAAACCGGCGGGACCGCGCGTGAGGGGGGGGGGAGAAAGTGGGAGGTGAGGGCGGTGCGTGCGTGTGAGTCGTGTGCACGCACGAGCGGGTCTCATGGGACGGTTGGGCGGCCATTTGCGAGCTCGCCTCGGGCGGCAATGGCGGGCGGTTGAGATCCGCGGGAAGAAGGGATGGGGAGATGGCGTGCGGCGGGCCCACGCGATGGCGAGGTGAGGTGGTGGCAAAGGGTGGGGCGAGGAGAGAGAGAGAGAGGCGCGGTGGAGATGGGCCGAGTGGGCCGGGCGCGGAACAAATAGGAAAGGGGCTGGGATTGTTTCGGCCCAAAAGAGTTTTGGGTTTTTAAATTCCTTTTTGCAATTTAATTAATCTGATTAATTCAAAATAGCTTTAGAAAATAGCAAATAAATTCCAAAAATCTAGAAAAATTCACAGAAATTCCTAGAATCATTTTGGACTAAAATAAAATAATTCCAACTTAAAATTGGTAATAGATTTTGCAATTAATTTGTTTTTCTTTAAAATAATTTTAGAAAAAGCTTTTAAAATTCCAGAAAATTCTCAAAATTAATTAAAACTTTATTTTTCAGCTTTAACTCAAATAACACTTTAACAACTTTAATAAATTTTATTTTTTGGCTTTTAAAACTTCAGAAATTCAAATAAAGCAAATAAACTCTTTCAAATTTCAGGAAATTCAATAAAATGACAACTTTAATAAATATTAAATTGGTAACAGAACTTTGGGCTGTTACAGTTCTTCTGCTGCACCAACCTAAAATCCACCACGCAAACTTTCCCTACCGTGGTAACCATCAAGCCACAACTTCATTGCCAAGAATCGCTTCCTCCCTAGCCAACCAACCAAAGTCCCCTGTCATTTGCCATCCTTATTTGCCACGTCAACTAACTCCTACCACCGTTTCCCTCCCGCGCTGCCGCGGCAACCACTGATCACCCTACCTTGCGCTGCCGTGACAACCATCTGGTCCTGCCACCACTGCCTTGTGCTGCCGCGGTAGTCCAAAACAACTGCTACAACTTGAGCAAAAGAAGCCCTAGTTTGGTTTCAGTTTTAAAGAAGAAGGAAAAGGAAAGAGTTGGATTTAGTTGGTTTTGGTTTCAAGGAAAGGAAAAAGGTTTGGTTTCCAAACCAAAGAGTGGTTTCGGTTGTGCAAGAAAAAAAAGAGAAGAAAAAAAAACAGAGAGAAAGAAAAGGAGAGTCTTTCCTTCCCAAAAATTGAAAGACAATCAAACTTTCGCCAAAATCAGTGAAAATTGGTGGAGTCCTTTTTCATATAGCCACAAGATCCCACAAAAAATTGAGCACGTTTGGCCCACGGGATCAAAAGTTATAGCAGTTTCAACTTGAGGCCAAAACGAATTTAAGTCCGTTTCCGACACACCTTCAGTAAAACGGGCATAACTTTTGCATACGGAGTCAGAATTCAATGTTTTCAGAATTTTTGAAAAGCTAACGACAATGCGCATCAAATAAAAATTACCAGCCTGTGCTTGTCTCCCTCCAAGACCTCCAAAATCGGTCATCTTCAGCCCTGAATTTGCGTCACAAGTTTTCGGTTTCTATTTTTGCCGATTCTTTCAATCTTCCCTGCGGAATTTGGGGTTCGCCTCAACTGCAAAGTTGTAGATCTCATTGAAACCTTTTAAATGAGCATATATAAGCCATATAAAACTTTGCTTTTTTATCGCTTGAGACTGGCTATTGTTTCTGCTCAATCTAGAGGGTTGTTTGCATTGCACCGATATTGTTGTCTTTTGTGCTCTACATCGTGCGAACAATCTTGCGCTCTTCACAGAAGTTTGAGTAGGTGGCTAGCGTCTCTCATTGCACTTGTTGTGAGGTTTTTCATTGCTTACATCAAGTCACATTTACCTTTGTGTGTGCGTACATACACATCTCTTAATAGGGCTTTGATTAGCTAGCTTTGATTAGGCTAGGATCAACAACATTAACTAGTACTTTCAACAGTTTTTTAACTTGCATTAACTGATTTGATTATTGCTGATCCTTGCTACCATATTGAAGCCTTCCGAGCTCCACTTCCTACTAACTCAGCAGGTTCCATTCCTTGCAATTGTTGGGCTAATCACAAGTGAGAGTATCACGAACCAGCCACCGGTTGTACCACTTCCTTGCTGCATTGGTAAGAACTTGGTAAGGCATTGTCAGAGAGCGCATGTTGAAGCTCCAGAACCTGGTAGTTGATAGGGACATATACATTGTAATTTGTTCTTTGTTTTCTACTAACGATGACAGGGTCACACGGATCTACACATGGTGGAAATAATAACGACCACTCTTTGGGGCATACTGGTGAGGGATCTTTCACACCTTGCATGAGAGAGCTCGTGCGACACATTGAGCACTCGCTCAATGAGAATGTTCACGATGCCTTGGATAAGATCAACGACAACCTCGCGGCACTCCACACACGCGTTGCGCTCCTCGAACGTCGGCCACTTGCTGAAACCAAGACCCATGATCATGAGCCAAGAGTGGAGGACCCTCCTGCTCGCCGCACACCACCTGCTGCCCGCTCTTGGGCAGATGGGGTGGAAGAAGAAGATGTGAACAACTACACTGCTGATACAGAGGCCGATGGAGAAGAAGATGTGAACAACTACACTGCTGATACAGAGGCCGATGGAGTCAATGTGCACAATGATCGTAACCATCATCGGCTTCATCATAATCGTCAAGGTATGGGAAGAAATCAACGTGAGGTATGTGACCATAATGATGCTTTTGGTAAAATTAAATTCACTATGCCTCATTTTGCTGGAAAATATGATCCTGATGCTTTTCTCACGTGGGAGCTTATAGTAGAACAAAAATTTGCTTGTCATGAATTCCCTGAAGATAAGAAAGTTAGGGCTGCTACTAGTGAGTTTTCTAATTTTGCATCTATTTGGTGGAGTGAATATTGTTGTACTAATCAGAAAATACCTAGAACATGGAATACTTTGAAGAGAGCAATGAGGCATAGATTTGTACCTTCATATTATTCTTGTGATTTGCTTAATAAATCGCAATGTTTAAGACAAGGTAGTAGTTCTATAGAGAATTATTATCAAGAATTGCAAATTGATTTGTTGCATTGTGGTTTAGAAGAAACTGAAGATGCTAAGATGACTAGATTTTTAGGAGGTTTAAACCGTGAAATTCAAGACATACTTGACTATAAAGAATACAATTCTATCACTCGCTTGTTTCATCTTGCTTGTAAAACTGAGAGAGAGGTATAGGGACGTCAATCTAGAAACAAAGGAAATTTTGCAGGTTCTTTTGTAGGCCGCACAACTCAAGGGCAATCAAGAGCACCATTTACACCCTCCAGTCGAACACCTGCACCTACAAACTCCTCCAATAGCCGGCGTCCATCTACTTCCACTACACCATCACACACACCGGAAATGAGCAAGAGCATGGTACAAGCCCCCGCACAAAGTTCATTTTCAGTTGCTTCAACGAGTAGAGCATGAAAAACACAATGCCATCGCTGTAAGAGCTATGGACACATGATGCGAGATTGCCCTAGCAAGCGAGCTCTCTTGATAAAGGATAATGGTGAGTATACTTCAGCTAGTGACATTGAGGAAGAATATGCTATGCTAGCAACTGACCCCGCATGTGATGACCAAAAATCTGAGCGCGACGAGGAACAATATGGTACTAAAATTTCAGATAAGTATTTAAGCCTTATAGTGAAGCGTGTACTTAGTGCACAAATGGAGCATGCTGAGCAGAATTAACACCATAATCTGTTCCAAACCAAGATTGTCATCAACGAGCGTTCATGTCATGTGATCATTGATGGAGGAAGTTGCAACAATTTGGCGAGCATGGGCATAGTTGAGAAGCTTGCATTGACCACACAACAGCACCCTCATCCATATTACATTCAATGGTTCAACAATTGTGGTAAGCTGAAGGTAACTTGCATTGTGAGAGTACATTTTTCTATTGGTTCTTATCATGATTATGCTGATTGCAATGTAGTACATATGCAAGCATGTTCTTTGTTGTTAGGTAGACCTTGGCAATATGATAGAGATACAGTGCATCATGGTAAAACTAATAAGTATACTCTCAAGTTTAAAGAAAAGAAAATCACTTTGCTACCCATGTCTTCTGAAAGTATTTTAAAGGATGAATTAGAGAGAGCTAATAGAGAAAAGGAGAGTAGCAAAAGTGAAAATCAGATTGTAGCTAAAGAACTTGTGCACCCGAAGAAGAAAGAACCTAGTGCTAGGAAATGTGAAATTAAATTGAAAGGTTCTGTTTTACTTGCTACTAAGTCTGACATTTGTGATATGGAAGATAGCAAATTTGATTGCTATGCTTTAGTGTGCAAAGAAGCCATGTTTTCTTTTGAGAATATGCCTCCTTCTTTGCCTCCTGCTGTTGCTCATATTTTGCAGGAGTTTGCTGATGTGTTTCCAAGTGACATACCCCTGGGGCTACCTCCAATTCGGGGGATTGAGCATCAAATTGATTTAATTCCAGGAGTCTCGCTTCCCAACCGTGCGCCATATAGAACCAATCCCGAAGAGACTAAAGAAATTTAGCGTCAAGTGCAAGACTTGCTTGACAAATGGTACGTACGTGAAAGCCTTAGTCCTTATGTTATCCCTGTGATTTTGGTACCTAAGAAAGATGGATCATGGCGTATGTATGTTGACTGTAGAGCTATCAATAATATTACTATTCGATATCGTCATCCTATTCCTAGGCTAGATGATATGCTTGATGAATTAAGTGGCTCTACTGTGTTCTCTAAAGTTTATTTGCGTAGTGAATATCACCAAATTCGCACGCAATTAGGCGATGAATGGAAAATAGCATTCAAGACTAAGTTTGGATTATATGAGTGGCTAGTGATGCCTTTTGGGTTAACTAATGCACCTAGTACTTTCATGAGATTAATGAATGAAGTTTTGCGTGCTTTCATAGGAAAATTTGTGGTGGTATACTTTGATGACATATTCATCTATAGCAAATCATTAGGGACACATCTTGAACACTTGCGTGCTGTTTTTAATGCTCTACGTGATGCACGTTTGTTTGGTAATCTTGAGAAGTGCACCTTTTGCACCGATCGAGTATCGTTTCTTGGCTATGTTATAACCCCACAGGGTATTGAGGTTGATCAAGCCAAGATCGAAGCTGTACAGAGTTGGCCGACTCCTAACACGGTCACACAAGTGCGGAGTATTCTAGAACTTGCATGATTTTATCGACGCTTGGTCAAAGATTTTAGCACCATTGCCGCACCGATGAATGAGCTTACGAAGAAAGGTGTTCCTTTTATATGGGGCCCTACACAAAAACAATCATTTCAGATTTTGAAAGATAAGCTTACACATGCACCGCTTCTCCAGCTTCCTGATTTTGGTAAGACTTTTGAGCTTGAATGTGATGCTAGTGGAATTGGACTTGGAGGTGTGCTTATTCAAAGGTAAACTTGTTGTGTATTTTAGCAAGAAATTAAGTGGGCCTCGTCTGAATTAATCTACTTATGATAAGGAATTGTATGCTTTAGTTCGAACATTAGAGACATGGCAACATTATTTATGGTCCAAAGAATTTGTTATACATTCTTATCATGAATCATTAAAGCACATTCGTAGTCAATCAAATCAGAACCGTAGACATGCTAAATGGGTTGAGTTCATTGAATCATTTCCATATGTCATTAAACACAAGAAAGGAAAGGATAATGTTATTGCTGATGCTTTATCTCGTCGTTATACCATGTTATCTCAACTTGATTTCAGATTTTTTGGTTTAGAGACAATTAAAGAGCAATATGTGCATGATGATGATTTTAAAGATATATTTCAGAATTGTAAAGGAGGCAAAATCTGGAACAAATTTGTTTTTTTTGTTTCATGTTAACAAGCTATGCATTCCAGCTAACTCCGTTCGTCTTTTGTTGTTACAGGAGGCGCATGGAGGGGGACTCATGGGACATTTTAGTGTCAAGAAAACGGAGGATGTTTTGACCGATCACTTCTATTGGCCGAAGTTGAGGCGCGACGATGAGCGCTATGTGTCTCGCTGCACCACATGCCACAAAGCTAAGTCACGTCTTAATCCATATGGTATATATATGCCTCTTCCTGTTCCTAGCATACCTTGGGAATATATTTCTATGGATTTTATTTTAGGACTGCCTAGAACAAAGAGGGGGAGGGATAGTATTTTTGTTGTTGTCGATAGGTTTTCGAAGATGGCGCATTTCATATCTTGTCATAAGAGCGATGATGCTACAAATGTTGCTGAGTTATTTTTCAAAGAAATTGTTCGACTACATGGAGTGCCCAATACAATTGTGTCTGATCGTTATACAGAGTTTTTGAGTCACTTTTGGAGGACACTATGGGCTAAATTTGGGACAAAGTTGCTGTTTTCTACTACATGTCATCCCCAAACAGATGGACAAACGGAAGTTGTCAACAGGACATTGTCCACTATGTTGAGAGCTGTTATGAAGAACTTGAAGATGTGGGAATAATGCTTACCTCATGTGGAGTTTGCTTACAACTGTTCGCAGCATTCAACCACAAAGATGTGCCCTTTTCAGGTAGTATATGGATTTATTCCTCGCGCCCCTTTTGATTTATTACCTCTACCATCTTCAGAAAAGGTAAACATTGATGATACACAACGTGCTAAATTGATTCTGAAGATGCATGAGACAACTAAAGAGAATATAGAGCAAATGAACGCCCAATATAAACTTGCAGGTAATCAGGGTAGAAAAGAAATAACATTCGAACCTAGAGATCTTGTTTGGTTGCATTTGCGCAAAGATAGGTTCCCTGACTTGAGAAAATCAAAATAGATGCCTAGAACTGATGGACCTTTTAAAGTGTTAGAAAAAGATTAATGGTAATGCATATAAGCTTGATCTGCCTACAGACTTTGGAGTTAGTCCCACATTTAACATTGCAGATTTGAAGCCATACTTGGGTGAAGAAGATGATCTTGAGTCGAGGACGACTCCAATTCAAGAAGGGGAGGATGATGAGGACATCTCTTCCACTGATACAACCATACCTACTACTTCTAATCTTCAACTTGATATGCAAGGACCAATTACTAGAGCACGTGCTCACCAACTAAATTATCAGGTAACTTCGTTTCTAGGAGTTCATAATTGTTCTACTGAGGACGGATTGCTACCTAAGTCTTGTGATGTTATTCTACACAGGAACAAAGGCAAGGGGAGTACCACTACTACTACAATAAGTCCAGGTAGACTGAATTTCAATTCCAGATCAATTCGGAGTTAGCCTGACAGCACCAGTTTAAATCATGCATAACTTTCACATACGGAGTCCGTTGGAGGTCCACGAGTACTTGATGGAAAACTTATCTCATCCTCTTTCCAACGGATCTAGACCTACCTCCAAATTCCTTTTGAGCATGCCACAATTGCCAAAACAATCCAGTGTTGTTTCTGAGCCTGAGACAAAACGGTGCTGCGCCACCTCCACTTGGGCCCATGGGCCTTGTAACCCTAGGGTTTGGTACTGTTCACACGGTTACTGTTCACATGTGAACAATGCCGCCACCCTCCCTTCTCCTATACATAGTGGCCGCCGCCCCCTCTAGTTCCTAGGGTTTTGTTGATTGAAGTTTAACTTTGCTACTTTATTCTTTGTCCTCTTGTTCGGCGAGATCAACAGCGACATTGTTCTTCGAAACCCCACTTATCAATACAATCTTATTTCCTATTCGCAATTTCAGATTGCAATTTATCTCGTTCTTGTGTGCTTCTTCGGTGTATGCAGGAATTGATCTTCGTGATCAGGTCATCCGGGTATTCGTGCATGGTTGATAATGACTTGTCGAGCAGTTCAGCGATTGCGTGGTTTTGGGCCTTACGAGTTCGTAGCCAGGATCATGAGAGTTGAGCGACTACTACCGAATTTATCATCTCATCGAAAGATCGGGCCAAATCAAGACCTCCGTGGTTCATCACACTCTCAATCGACCACCTGGTGCTTTCTCCGTCCCTGAGCGCCACCCAAGCCCATCCCTTTCCACCCCTCCCGTCGCCAATCAAGCCTCGGGGCACCTTGATCCAATTGCCAGCGTTTGGAGGACTGCACCAACACCCCGAAGACACCCCAAGCCTCATTGACCTTCTTCTCCCTCTCCGGCTAGCCTCTTCGCGTCGACCTCTACGCCGCCGCTTCAGGCTCCCATCGACAAGCTGGCTCGGACCTCCTCGATCCTCTCCGACACCACAGGTGAGTTCCTCGTGGCCCCTAAATGCTCCCATCTCTAGGAATCGAACCCCCGTGCCTCGCATCACCGTATCGCCATGGCCAGTCCTCCCACCGCCGCTTGAGTACGTGATGAGGACATGACCCCTATGGATACGACCATATTTGCTATGCTTGCTATTCCAAGTACAAGAGCTCATACGCTTCACTTAAATTATCAGGTGAGTTTGTTTTTAGGAGTGCCTTTATATTATATGAACTATATGATACTATCTAATGATGAATATATATATATATATATATATATATATATATATATGTGTGTGTGTGTGTGTGTGTGTGTGTGTGTGTGTGTGTGTGTGTGTGTGTGTGTGTGCAGCACCATGTCACTTTTGGTCTAAGACAAGCAAGCAGTTCGAGCTGGACCCGTTTTGGAATCCAAATCGGCCTCCGAAGACAGCATCGACTTCAAACGTGCATAGCTTTCACATACAGAGTCCGTTTGAGGTCCACGAGTACTTGATAGAAATATTATCTTGTCATCTTTCCAACGGATCTGGCCTCACCTCCAAATTCCTTCTGAGCGCACCGCAATCATCAAAAGAAGATGTTACATAACCTGTTTGGGCCAAATTGGGCCTTGTAATGCTTGGGCCCAAGGGAAGGAGCCACCCCAGGCGGCCCGTACTGTCCATACGCCACTGTTCATGCATAAACAGTAATGTGAATAGTACCATACCGAATTTTCTTAGATATGGCGGCTCTCCCTTCCCTATTTAAGGAACCCACACCCCTCTAGTTTTCTTGGATTTCGTTTATGTTTTAGTTTGCCTTCGTTGCAACTTGTATCTTCTGCATGTGTTGACTAGACCACCCAGTCAAGATCCTTATTCGGAATCCCAACTCAATTCAAACATTTCAATCCTATTTGTAATTTCAGATTGCTTATTATCTTGTTCTTGTGTGTTCTTTGATTGTATGCAGAAATAGACCTTCGTGGTTAGGTCAACCGCGTTCTTGGCACGGTTGATAACGACTCGGAGTGTGGTTTAGCAATTACTTGGTGTTTTGATTATGACCGGTTAGAAGCCTGCATTGTCAAAGTCGTTCTCCTCCAAATCGAAGTTATCATCCTATCGGAAGATCAGGACAACCATTGTCTCATCAGTACACCACTGGCCACCCAAGACGCCAAATCCGACCGCACCACTTCGCCTGGAGGTTTGCATCACCTTACGTGACCCATTTTGCCTTTGCCCTAGGCCACTGTGGCCCTCTTCGCCGGCGATAAGTCAGTTTTCTTCTGGGGAAGAAGGTCTTCAGAAGGGGTAATTAGCTTAACCCACATGTCAATAGTGGTTAATGACCGTGCTTTATTTCTGTTAAACTGCCACTAATGTGTGGGCCTGCTGGCATTTAAAAATTCCTTTAAAATCCAGTTTTGTTTTGAGTGACTGACATGCGGGCCCCACCGCACTTAAGTGCACAGTGTGCACCCGTGGACCACGCACAGTACATGCTGACCTGTGGTCTCATGTGGACCGAGCCACTAACACTAGGCCCCACCTGTCAAAAAATGTTTTAATTTAAGAAAATAAAAGGGAAAAAAGAAAATGTTTATTGTGCATGTGGGCCCCACATGTTAGTGAGAGATTTCTCTCTTCTCTGTTATTTTCTGGATTTAATTCAAAAGCAAAACTTTGGAGGTTCTGTTCTCCTCCGTTATAACTCCGATTTAAGTGAAATTTGTTTCTAAATTTGTCTAAATTCAAGATCTTGCTAATGGTAGTGGTCTCGATTAATTTGGAGTTTATTTATTATTTCTTTAGTATTTTTATTTGTTCTCTTTGCTTGTTTGTTCCTTTTTCTAGTACGGTCATCCGAGTAGAGTTCAAAGAAGCAGGAGGTCTCCATTTCGGTCAAGCACAAGATTATCAAGACTCACTTACCTTTAATCCAGGTGAGTCAATATTTTGATCATTTTGAACCTACATTTTATGTAAATTATATTCTTTTAAATAGCAAAATGCATGCTTATTTCTCTATGCAAATGTAGGTCAAATCTTTAAGAGTTAGTTACATGCCTACTTGGTAATTAAATAATCATTATACCATCCTTGACAATTTGAAATACTTAATCCTTACCGCCCTAGTAATTATATGGTAACTATACTAGTTATAGGTTGTACTTAAACGATATGCTAGTCTTGCTTAAGTATCGGGCCATTAAAATGCCCTAATCATCATCTTTTAATCATGGAAATATTTTAGGCAGTCATTGTGGGTGAATGATTGGAATGTTGAGATAATATATTTTGCTCCCTAAAAACCATATTAAATTGTTGTTACCACATCTGGGCGGATGGTATGGTGGTGGGTGCCGTTGGAGTACGAGAGTGGTTGGTATGTGGTATGAACCACCCGGATGGCTTAAGGATTTAATTTTGTCATGACCTCCCATTGTAAAACAAGTACAACCACAAGTCTGTAAAGTACAACTTGGCTTAGTAAATTTATTGAACCCTGAAAGTCATCTCGCCGGAGGAGTAATAAGGTAGTGCAAGCACTGGATACGTCCAGCTTGAATGGGACACCGATACAAGGTGAAGTTGCCAGTCGTTGTGGTGTAGTCTAGCTATGCTAGTCGCTAAGGTGAACATCCTGCATAACTTTGGGGCCCTCCGCAAGTGAGAATGGCCCATATGGGTGAGATGACGGGAGGGGCGAGATAATTTAAAAATTTAGTGTGATGGTCTCTCAACTACATGACCAAGGAATCATGTGGAGCAACGAGTTGATTATCTCTTGTGGGTATAGTGTACAACCTCTGTAGAGTATAAACTGTTTAAACAGCCATGCCTATGGTCAAAGGCGGACATGAGAACTTACTAGAGTTAGTTCTATTTCAAAAACCTTGGTGGGCGGGATGAAAAATGTGGCATGCTCACCTAACCCTGAGGTTGGATTTTTTCTGGGTCATTGAACTTAGTGGTGTTAATAAGTGGGGATAGCCCCAATTAAAATTAAGCATAAGATGGAGGGAACCTCTGCTGTTATAAATATCGCACAATTACTCTCTTTTTTAAATGCAAATTGGTTAAAATGCTAAGTGGTAGGAATTTCTAATTATGATAATTAAAAATATTGCTTTTAGCAAATAAAAGAACCCGAGCCATCTTTGTTAAAAGCCCTGCATGTATATTATTGCATTCTATTTGTGTTGGCTCGCGAGCACGGAAGTTGTGCTCACTCTCGCTCTCCCCCAAACTCTCAAAGGCTATGAATGAAGGACAATTCGCATACTACAAGGATCCAGACGTGGATGGTCAAGAAGATGGAGGAGTTTAGATAGTCGCTAGTAGTCTAGGTCTCGCCTCATTCTAGCTGGCTTCGTCGGTGCTTGCGTATATCCAATATTATCCAAGTCTTTGGGTATATCGGACATACACAGGATACCCCAGTCGCTTGCCTATGGAGAGATGAGCTCTACCCCTTTTTGCTTCCGCTGTCATTTCCGCTACTTTTGAAATGTAATCATTTGGTCTGTTCGGCTCTTATTGTAAAACTTGACCCGATGCGGTCTATGTAAACTCTGATATGCTAATTAATGAATGGTTTAGTTTACATCATGTATGAATTGATTTAGTGATGTATTCTGTGAGTGCTATCTACTGATCTAGGGAATAGCACAGTGTTTTCACAGAGGATTCTAGATTACGAAATCCAGGTCTGACACCAAAACAGATTACCACTTGACATTTTGGAAATATCATGGAGATTTGAGAGGTGGAGGTGGGATACTCACCACGTGCTACCATTGCATTTCACATGTACCCACGAGCAGCAGTCCTCACCCGGTCGTCCCCATGAACGGGGCACCATGGAGTTTGCACGCATCAAAGAAGACCGGACACTACTATACAAAAGTTCATCACAGACAATTTTTTAACCGTTTGAATTTGTATGTCTGTGATAGTCTGTGATAAGGCACAACACAAACGGGTTTTTGTTGAAACTGCTGCGTGAAGGGCTATTATCACGCATTTGTTCTATTTAAAATTATGCGTGATATCACGCATACTTTGTAAATAGAACCGTCTATGATATCCAATGTATCACAGACGGTTTTTAAATAGAACCGTCTGTGGTAATAGCCCTTCACAGACGGTTTCAACAAAAACCCATCTGTGATAGTTATTTATACCTAACTAATTTTTTTTATATTTTCGGCTAGCCTCAAGAATTGCTAGCCATGCCCTCTGAAAACAAGCAGGCATAAAATAGATACATCACAGATGAATCAATTGTTGACAACTCAAAGTGATCATTTATAACTCAAAATCAATTACAAAAGAATATGTTCAAGTATTGTCGCTAGAGTTACAATTGAATTACAACTACTCAAAGTGAATTACAATTGAATCAATTGTTTGAAGGTGGTTTAGAGGTGTCGACGGAGTGAAACTCTCTATTGGCGTCAACGATCTCTATCTTGATGAAGCCGCAGAGCTTCTCTCGAACCTCTGAGATTTCTCTCACAACGAGTGCATCTAAATCTATGTTCAAGCCCTATCGCTAGCAGGAGTAAAGTAGTAAGCATATATATTTAAATTTATAATTAGGAAATAATTATTGTGAGATTGACAAACCTCAGGATCCTTCATCTTAGCACTCATGATTTGCTTCATATGATGTCAAACGTAGAATGCACATAGGTGATCTTGTTTTTGCCGGCACTGCAAAAATAGAATTACATATATATGTATAGTCAGTTCGAGACGCATTAGTATGAAGTATGATATAGGATAGTTGTGTTGTAGCGTGTACCAAAAATCGCGTTCTGTGTTGTAGTGTGGCGCTCGATCCCTTATATGCCTCTCCCTCGGCAACATAGGCGATGAACGACCTACATGATTCCAAAAAATTATCCTCAGGCATTTCAAACGAAGGAAGACTACAATAGATTTATGTATGGAGGAAATGAGCATACATGTCGAGTATTCCTTGCACAAGGGTGAAGTTGTGGGCTTTGTTGAGTAGGGAATCAGGTATATTACCTTGTTCCTCTTTGGTATAATGACTAAAATGATCTAGTGGAACCTACTCATGTATGTCGCTATAGTCATTAAACCTAAGTTCATGCTGCGTATAAGGTACAAATGAAATTTGTATAGCTAGTAGTGAAGCACTTACTTCTGGTTGTAGGGCACCAATATGTAATCCTTGTCGTCCTAAGCAAGCAATCCTGTCGTTATGTATTTCACGCCAAAGGATGCATCTTGGTTGATGGTTTAATCAGAGACTACGTGTGGGTCGAAGAAACTCACTGGTTCTTGCCATCCTCGGGCATTTTTTCATCATGCATCTATACATAAGCAATGAGTTGTGATATTTATCAATATTACGTGAATGTAGAACTTGATTGTACACACTTACAGTGTCCAGCATCGTAGAAGCGAGGCGTTGAGGGCATCAAGGTTGAATAGGCCGAATAAGTCGTTGAAGCCCACGACGAAGTGGCCTAGCTCGTGGAAGAAATGATCCTTCGTGTATCTGATGGTGATTCCAGTATCACACCCATTCTCTTTGGTCTTCCGCATGTACCAAACATGGAAAGCTTGACAACCTACTCTAGCGCGGGCTAATACTGTGTCGGGGGACAGCGGACTTTCGAGGGAGTATTTTCAGGGCTTGGGACGTGCCTTAATGTTCTTCGATTTCGATTTGGCCTTAACGACTGGCCCGCTACGCATCTTCCTGTGAGACAACTCGGGAACCAATATGGCGGCACGTTTTTCTTGTTCATTCGGCGTCTTCTCCACGGGAACCGATGAGTGGCCTTCTAAAGCGAAGGCTGAGGTGGAGTCATCGAGGGTCCTATTAGAGAGGCATGGTCATGTTGAGATCGCAGCACTGCAGGGTCCAGCGCGATGTCCTTCTTGGGCCACTAGATAAAAGTGTGCATGGCATCCCCTAATGTTCTGGTGTCTTCGTTCGGGCGAATCTCCAGCGGGATGGCCATGAAATTATCATGTACTATGTCTACCTGGACCTTGGCGTAACCCTGCGTCAGCTGGGCACCGTGCTACACTATCCCTTCTTGGTATGGATACGCCATCCCCTGCCCAGCCTCAATAGAAATGGACCCAACCATCCTCACTTGGAGCTTGCAGGGCGTCGGCTCCTATAAAATGATGTGCAATTAGCTAAGGAGTCCTATGGGTCTATCTTTGGAGCATTCCAGAGAGGTACATTAGCTTGATGTCATCGATAGGTAATTGGACGTCGTCATGTTCAAAATTTGGCATGGACGTGATGCTACTTCGATGTTGAGGAGGACTGGCTCCCAAAATAACGGGGGCGGCTTGCTACTGATTGAGGAGTTGATTCATTTAATCTTGCAATCTTGTTATCTGTCCTTGAAATTTTGCAGTAAGCACCTATTCCAACCGGGTGTCGTGCTGGGCCTTGGATTTCTTCCTACTCCTATATGTGTCGGAGTCGTGTCGGAGTCCATCCCTCCAAGGTACGTAAACCCCAACGCCTCGCATACGACCCAGGTGCGCCTTGTTTCCCAAGGCCATAGATAGTAGATCCTTCTCCCTGTCTGCTTCGAAGGAGCCTTGGGAACATGCGGAAGTCAATGCTTGCGGCAAGAGGTCATCATGTTATTATAGACACTATGAAGTTATGGACTTATTAACAACTACGTAGTTCGACATATTTACCAGACGTTGGGACACTACCTTGTCTGCCGGGTTTGTGAAGGAGATGTCGCCCGAAGATGACACTAATGCCCTCGCTCTTAACCAGGTTTTAGCGCGCTCGTCTTCGATCTCAACAAATAGTCCGGTTGCGTTCTGGTCCTTCACTGCCCATTCCGTGGTTTTACCCGTGTACCCAACAGTGCTGAGTTTGTGGAGGTGAGTGTTTTGTGCCTGGAGAGCCTTGTGCGCCGCACTTTACTCCTGAAATTCGGCCGTCGCCTTCATCCGCACAAAGGCGTCCCATATATCCCGCGACAAGAATTTATACTTCGTGAAGGGCGTTTGATCCGTGTTCACGTACTTCATGACAAGCGTGCTCTTGAAGGTCCTCCACACGTATCCCATCGCGAGCAACGCTTGCCATTGCACGCTGTTCGGTCTACTCGATAGTGAACGAGTCTAAAATTTCACCCACACCGGCCTCTCTGTACATCCGTCAGAGACTTCCAGTTTGGTGTGGTGATGGGGACCTGTTCCCTTCCAAGTATCCCGCAGATGGTCTAGAATCTTGCCACTGCTTTCTTGGGACTCAAATGGATCCCAACGTCACTAACCTCCGTGATAGTCATTCGGCTCGTAGGCAATTTCGATATTCCTCTACCATCTCGCTTACGTACCACTTTGCTTGGAGATCCAGACACATTCAGCGACGTCGATGATGGCGGCGAAGACAGTGCCTCTGTCATCTCGCTTACTTGCTATCTATATAAGTTACATACACAATGAACTAAAATTGCCTTATAAACAAATTAATTATATAAACAAATAGAAGTTACCCATTGAACTTAAATATAAAATAAGTAGTAAAGAAAATTGAACACTTTCCCAAAAATATACGTAACGAGTATGATTAGAACTTAATAACAAAAATTATGCATGAAGCACATGACTGAGGCACAAATACCATTAATATTGAAGAATTTGCACATAATACAGATACGTCATAAAAATTCCATAGGGGTAGTTAAATAACCTACATATAATACCAATAATTCAAAATGCTGAGAGTTAAAAAAAATGGATTTCAAGTTGATATCCACTAGGTATTTTCAAAGATAATTTCCCTTGGAAATATATTTTATACAAAAAAATAGAAGTTACCCAACCAATTAACTAAAATTGCCTTGTAAAAATAGAAGTGCTATATATAATTAACACTGCTGAATATTCAAGCAGAGTGTCTATTACTCAAATAGCATCAAACGATACATTCACATCAATAGACAATACATTCATAACAAATGGAAGCATATATAGTTCGTACTACTCAAGGAAGTCTCCAATATAGACAACACATTCACAACAAATTGAATTGGACGAGCACTGCACTCTAAGCAATGTGCACCCCACTCCAAGTCTAAACATGTTAATATAGACTATACTTGTGATAAATTGACAAGGCATCAATAAGAGCAAATTTTAGAATGCAAAACCAAAGGCCAATCCACTGGGTGAATGGAAGCAATTTTGAAACTTGGTTTCTCCATCAAACATCACAGATAGTTTATGAAGGTTGTATTTCAAGCGAAAAGAATATATTGCCTTAACAGACTAGGCGCCTTGAGATAAGCTCTAACCTACAACACAAATTGCTTCCCTTACCACACAACACTCTTATTCGTTCATTCAAGAGGTACATCAAACCTACTGCATTACCACACTAGCACTAACATTCTTTTGTTCATTCAAGCAAATATCTAACCCACTACTGCATTAACATTCAGTCATTCATTCAAGCAAAGATCCATGTAATTAACTGCATTACCACACTAGCACTCATTCATTCATTACCGCTGTTGTAAAATGTGTAGTTTTAGCAAATAATCATAATTAAGCCCAGCATTCACTATCAGCAATAAAGCATAATACCAGCATGTAATAAATGACCATAATAACATGTTTCTATGAAATTCTTTCAAGTCATCTAAAGACAATATTATGCTCAACATTGACATCAGGAACACATCAATAAACAGCATAAAGCACAGATGATTGATGAAAGTGTGTGCTCTTAGAAGGAGAGTTGCAAAAGAACAAGCATTTGCCATCTCAATCCTATTGTCTATACTCTTCATTAAATGCTTATGACAAAAGTTTCTAATCTTGAGCTCTAACCAAACTTTACAGAACTATCAATATAACCTATCTATTAAAAGACCACAGAAAAGACTTCCAGACTAAAACAATATATCACAAGATAACTAAAAGATCTCTAGATGACTAACAGTAAAATATCACTCTCTAATACAGCTGATCAAAATACACAGGATGATAATCAATTTCAGTATATGACTAACTTCATCATAGAGCATTAACAGATCCCACTAAAGAACATAGAAGAATATTTTGGCCAGTGAGTAATAGGAGCAGAGGCGCCGGTGACCGAAGGGCCGAGCCAGGACCGGATGTGGCCGAGCCCGGCGGCGGTGCTAGGAGGGTGCGATGCTCGAGGGAGAGAGAGAGAGAGAGAGAGAGAGAGAGAGAGAGAGAGAGAGAGAGAGAGAACAAACCGAGCAGGGGAGGAGGAGCCGGAGGAGGAGGAAGCAGGTTGTCGGAGGTGGCGCCGGTCGGGAGGAGGGAGCCGACGATGGCGACCGAGTGTCATTGATGTCGGGGGCGGCCGTCGGGGAGAAGGCTTTGGGTAGCAGCGATGTCGAGGTCTGGTGCGCTCGGGGAGGCAAACGGGCGAGTGAGGAGTAAGGCGCTGGGGAGGGGAAGTGTCGAGTAAGGCTGCAAACCCTAGCGGTACCCTACTTAATAAAGGGATATCATAGACGGTTCTATTATGAAACTGTCTGTGATACGAAATCATAGACGGTTCCATAATAGAACCGTCTGTGATATGCCACTATGTGATATAGCACATGAACCTGGTTCCATAATTTATTTGACTTCAAATATGCTACTATGTGATCAAGTGAAACCAATTTTGATATTCCACATTACATCAAAATAAGAGATTACAAGTCCATAACACATGACAATTCCACATTGACATCAAAATAAGAGATTACAAGTCCATAACACATGACAATTCCACATTGACATGTCTCATGTTATGGAATAAATTACAATGGAATAAATTGTTAATTAAAATATAGCCATTCATGATGATCGACGCACATATAGCTAGCTTCCTCGTTGGGTTCTTCCTCAAACCTGATGCCGTCTCTGAAAGGAAGCAACTTGTCAAATTGATTGTACTCTTCCTCATCCACGACATTCTCAACTCCGACAATCCTTCTTTTCCCATGAAAAACTACGTGGCGGTTCTTATTTGCCAAATCCGTTACATAAAAAACTTGAACAACTTGTTTAGCTAGTACGAATGGTTTGTCCTTGTATCCAACACGTTTGAGGTCCACAGTAGTGACGATGTACTTGTCGACCTCACACCTTGCGGAAGTTTAACCCAATGGCATCGAAACAGGGGGATCTTGAAAAGTACGTAGTCGAGCTTCCAAATCTCCTCTATGAACCCATAGTAGGAGTTCAACCCACGTGGCCTAGTGGTATTGAACTACTCATGAAACGCATCTATGCGGACACCACTGTTCTGGATTGTGTACCCATTTATGTTGTATCCTTGCCATGTCACAATTGTAAATTTTGGCCCTTTTGCCAACCATGGCAACGTAACATCACTTGATGACCTCCCAGTGAATCGCATCTTTAACCATTCATTGAACCGACGGTTGTGCTCTCTCGTGATCCAAACCTCCGACCGGTCTGGATTCTATTGGCGTACCATGTCTTTGTGCTCGTTGATGTACGAGGACACTTGGGTCATATGTTACAAGACCGTGAAATGGGCTTGGGCGTACATATCCAGATCGGGAGTGATTGATTTCCTTTCAATGGTCCGATACCCTCCAGTCTCCCCTCATGACGAGATAGAGGCACACCTATAGGTTCCACTTGAGCCATGTAGTTGACGCAGAACTCAAGGACCTCTTCGGTTGCATAACCTTCGATGATGCTGCCCTCTGGTCGAGATCGATTCTGTACGTAGGACTTGAGAATTCCCATGTACCTCTCGAACAGGTACATATGATGTAGGAACACAGGGCCGTATATCTTTATCTCTTTCACAAGGTGAACAATGAGATGGACTGTGATATCGAAAAATGACAGAGGAAAATACATCTCAAGATGACATAGAGTCGTCACCACCTCGGCCTGCATAGCATCTAGTCCTTGGGGATCGATGTCCTTCTGAGCAATTGAGTTAAAGAAATAACACAGCCTCAAGATTGCCACACGGACCTTGTTCGGTAAGATACTCCTAATTGCAACAGGAAGCATTTGTGTCATTAGCACATGACAATCATGAGACTTCATACCAATTAATTTCAAGTCTTCCATAGAAACAAGTTTCTTAATGTTAGCGGAGTAACCGGACGAAACTTTCACACCATGCAAGCTCTGGCATAGTTCATTTCTCTCGGCATTAGACAGAGTATAGCAAGCTGGGGGGGGGGAAGGTACGTTCGTCCTTTATCGGTCTCTTTCGGTGCTAACTCGGTCCTTATGTTCATATCAACAAGTCAAGCCGTGCGTTAACACCGTCCTTTGTTTTGTCACTAATGTTTAGTAAGAGACCAATCAAGCTATCACATATATTCTTCTCCACATGCATGATGCCGATGCAGTGGCGAACTTCTAAGTGCTCCCAATAAGGCAAGTCCCAAAAAATTGACTGCTTCTTCCAGATGTTCTTCTGACGGGTTCTTAATTTACGTCTCTTCCTAAGCACAACATCGATATCTTTAACCATATCATAGACCTCTTTCCCTCTAAAAGCCCTTGGAGCTGAATCATCCTCCTTATTTCCATTGAATTGTTTCTTCATCTTGCGGTATGGGTGAATCCTGGGAAGGAACCTACGGTGACGCATATACACAGTTTTACGCGAATTGTTCAACCATACACTCTCCGTACCATCTAAGCAGTGCGGATAGGCTTTGACTCCTTTTGTACTGAAGCCCGACAGGTTACCAAGGGCAGAAAAATCATTGATGGTGCAGAACAATATGGCGCGTAAAGTGAAGTTCTCTCGTTTGTACCCATCCCATACTTGTACCCCTTCGTTCCACAGTATCACAAGATCTTCCAGCAATGGTGCTAGGTACACATCAATATCATTCCTAGGTTGCTTTAGCCTTTGGATAAGTAGTGACATCATGTTAGACCATGCGGCTTTGTTGTGGTTTTTGCTGATGAATAATTGACTTTTGGGTTGTATTGAAATTTGCGGTTGTTGGAAGTTTCGGTCGTTTCATTTGGGTTGTGGTTTAATGTCTTTCACGACCACCCTAGAGGTCTTCCACGATCACCCCAGAGGTTCTCCACGACCACCCCAGAGGTTCTCGACGTCCACCCCAGAGGCCTTCCACGACCACCCTAGAGGTCTTCAGGACCACCCCCGGTAAAGAGGTCTTTCGAGTACTGTAGCTCCAGGTACTGTAGCTAGGAGGTCTTCAAGATACTGTAGCGAGGAGGTCTTCTGAGGTACTGTAGCAAGGAGTTCTTGATCAAGAGGGTGGTCTTTGCAAAAAGTCCAAGAGGGTGGTCTTTGCAAAAAGGAGGTCTTCACAGGACCACCCGGAGGTCTTCACAGGACCACCCAAGAGGTCTTTGAGGAGGTCCTCTAGGATCGCTCTGGAGGTCTTCCAGGACCACTCTATTCATCCCGATTACTGTAGGTTTCAAGTGTTATAGCGCGTAGTCTTCTTGGAAGAGGTCCCCGAGGGAGGTCCTCAAGGAGATCCTGAGGAGGTCCTAAAGGAGGTCCTAGAGAGGTCTTCTGGAGAGGTCCTGAGGAGGTCCTAACAAATCGTGATTGATCTGGGTTTTGGGTATTGTTGGCTGAAGGTGTGATATGCGTGTGTGAACTGATATTGGTCAAGTTGGAGAACTTGTGCCTAGAATATGTCCTTTGGTCTTTGCATGTGCAAGTTGAGCGTGAAGACGATCATGGTCGATGACGAGGAGGACTGGGACTAGGATGGGGAAATATGAGGTTCAGGCGGTCGAGGGTGTCATGAGGTTGTCGGGCTTATACTGGAGAACGTGGAGATCAAAGATGGATACATGATGCGCGGAGAAGCTTCAGGAGGTGCAGTCCTGAAGGCTTATGACGCGTGAGGATATATGGAAGGTGTTTCATATCTGGAAGGTTTAGAGATATTGGAAAACCCGTGTTTGGAAGGGTTTCGGGTCCCTTGATTAATAGGTTTTTGTATCCGTGTCATTAAGGATACGGATGAGTCTCTGCCTATAAAAGGAGGCAGAGGGGAAGTGTTTTCCCGTGGTTTTTGCATGGGATTTGGAGACGTATTTCGGTACAAAGCTTTGAGGGGTGCTTGAAGAGCACTTTGTAGACACAGAACAAGATTGAGAAATAAAGCTCAGATCTATTCCAAATAGTCTTCGTCGGCAACATGGTTCTCTGAGCATCGTCTTAGAGTTGTTCTTGTTTGAGCAGTGCATGGTGAGATAGCTTTTCATCATCGACTTCCCTATCTACGATCACAAGCTGTGTTGATCAACCGATTGTTGCTAACTACTTCAGGAGGTCACGGCGAGTTTGGAAAATTGGAAGAAAGAAATCGGTACAATCATTCACCCCCCTCTAATTGTGCTATACAATCCTACAAGTGGTATCAGAGCAGGTTGCTATGGCTTAAGAGAGGTATGTGAATCGTCCCCCCATGCTAGATGGTACTGATTTTGCATTTTGGAAGTGTTGTATGCAAGCGTACATTGAGGCGCAAGGTAATGATGTTTGGAATAAGGTTTCTAGATCATATGAGGTTCCTGCTACTGTTATGAATATGAATAAAACAGATGTTGATCTAAATGCTCAAGCTCGTAACTTGTTGTTTCAAGGAATCTCTTGCAAAGAATTTGATCGTGTAGCTCATATTAATTCTGCTCACTTAATATAGAAGACACTTTGCGATTATCATGAGGGAACCACTAAAATCAAGAAAGTGCGTAAAAATCTTTATCAAAAAGAGTATTGTAATTTTGTTATGAAATCTGGTGAATCTATTGATGATCTTTTTGCTCGCTTTGAGAAGATACTGAGTAGTTTGCGTGGCGTTGATGTTATACCTACTAATGAAGATAATGCTTCTAAAATTTTGAGATCTTTAGGTTCTGAGTGGTTGATGGTTGTCACAAGTATCAATCAAACTGTCGATCTAGATACTTTAACCATGGATGATCTTTTCTCCAGATTGAAAACCTATGAGATGGAAGCTTTGCCATCTAAGATTGATAATCTTCATCTTTAGCTCTTGTGACTAATCCCATGCAGGCTGCTTCCTCAATCTCTTTTCTTGTGTCTGTCTTGTCTTCTTTTTCAAAGGAACAGTTCGAACAGTTCCGTGAAGAGGACTTGGTGTTGATCTTGAGAGATCATGTGGAGGTCGTCCCGTGTGTGTGATGAGTAATTGACATAGGTTTAGGTAGTCGAGTTTGGTTTGTGTGGTAGGACCATGTCGTTGCGCGGTGCATTCGGGTTCGGTCGAACTTTGTCGAGCTAGGTCGAACGTGCTTAAGTCGTTTATTTTTCGGTTCGATCGGTTTGGGCTCTGAATATTTTGTCTGATGCTATTGTATGGTTACAATATGTCGAGCGGTGCTATGTGGTTTGTTTCTTGTCTGTGTTAGCTGCAGGACATCGAGGCGGAGTCGTGGCGAGACACGGTGGACCGGGCGCAGGTGGCGCTGAGGTCAGAACGGTCGGGAGGTGTCGAAGACGGCGAGGGCTCAAGGTGGCTGCGAGGTTTGCAAGGCAAGAAAGGAGGAAGCTTCCTGGAAGGTGCGCGAGGGGCGTTTCGGTAAAAACGCAAAGCTGCGCTAAAGGAAGCGGGTTTGGATAAAGCATCGAGTAGGTGGTGACCTAATGGGTAAAGCATGTGCAAACCCATTAGTGGGAGGCTATAAAAGGAGAGGGAGAGATTGTGCTGAAATTAGAGAGAGCGGGTGTAAAAGTTAGGGTTCCATTTGGGTCTCTCCATGTGTGTATGTATGTGTTCTTGAGGATTGAGAGAGAGAGAGAGAGGATGGATTGAGAATTCTTGTAATCATTCCTCCGAATGTCCATGCGTATGGGGACGTAGTTCTTTATATCTCGTGTTTTCGTGGAATGGAAATCTGAAGTTTTTTTTCTTCTGTTCGTACTCTCTGTTCTTCATCTCTTGTTCTGCAAGGTCTTTTGGTTTCTCTGCAAATCCTTTTGCTTGCCGAATTGTACTACTTCTTCTCTGTAGCATCCTCCTTCTATTTTGTTCTTTGGCCAATGGTGGGACTGCAGAAATTCATTAATTTCGGCTCCTGTTAGCAGTCCTCTCGGCAGCAAAAATCTGTGCATTGCTTTCTTGGTAGCCAAAAATCTGCACGTTGCCTTCCTGGTAGCCATCACGGCTGGACAGCAGCATGTATGTGTTTGGCTTTGTTTCTTGAGTTTCAGTTTCCCTGGCCAAAGAGGATTATTGCCTTTTTGCTTTACCTTCTTTCTTTCCTATTTGCTTTCGGTAGTAGGTGGTAGCAAGTGAGTTTGATGCAGCAGTAAGTTGGTCCTTGTTCCCTGCAATTTCTAGGTGATTAAAGTACCTTTTGCTGCTACTTTTGTGTTGCTTTCTTTAGCATTTCGAGCAACAGTTTTCAGCATTTGAGTGCAGTTTTGTCCTCTCGGCTGGCAGCAAAAGCACTCATTTCTTTGCCATGGCAGTGATTTCCGCTAATCCTTTTGCCGTGGTAGCGACTCTCTGATGTTTTCCTGCCGTGTCTTCCGCTCTAGCCCTTCGATCTTTGTAAGCTTAAGTTTATCTTCTTCGTAGCTTTCTAATAGCTACCGGAGAGTCGAGCTTTTTGAGTACTTGTAGGGGACGAATTCTTAAGTGATCGACATTCACCCCCCCCCTCTGTCGCCGTTTCCGATCCAACAGATCTCCTCATGGGCATACAAGGCACTCAACAACATGAGGATGAGGAAGCGAGGTGGTGTGTCTAGTTCGATCAAGTGTTATGAGTGTGGCGAGCTAGTTCACATTTAAGTGGATTGTCCCAAGCTCAAGGGGAAAGTGATCAAGGAAGACAATAATTATCGTAGTCGGCCATCCAAGAACAACAACACCAAGGGTGGCAATTTCCGTCGCAAGTTTGCTGAAAGATCATATCGGCTATTGAGCATCTTGATTTGAGTGATATGGAATATAAGAGTTGCGACGACATCGACGATGATGATGTTTCTAAAGGTAAAAAGAAGAATGACGATTTCACGGGTATGTGCTTCATGGCAAGCAATGACGATGACGACAGTGATCCTGTTGAGGTAAGACTATCATATGATGAACTTGAAGATGGTTTGATTAAACTTGCTATTGAATTGAAAAAGACCAAAAGGAAACTGAAAGAAAATAATTGTCCTGTTGAAAGCTTAACTTCTGAAATTAATAGACTTAGAGCTTCTATTCCTGATGATCAATCATGTGAGTCTTGTCAAGTTTTACATTCTGAGTTGGAGACTGCTAGGTCAATAAATACTAAATTTGATGATTTAAGACTAGCACATGACTCTTGTGATAAAAAGTTAAAACTTGCAAATGATGAAATTGAAAAGCTCAAGTTTAGTGCTTCTACATGTTTAGAGTCAAGTATTTCAAATACTCAATTTAAAGCTTGCTGTAATTGCAAATTGCTAGAAGCTAGACTAAATTCATCTCAAGAATCAATTCAACAAATGCTTTATCATGAGATAGCTTCTTGCTCTAACTGTCCTAAACTTACAATAGAAATTGAAGCTTTGACCAAACAACTTGCTGATTTTGCTAAAAAGGAAAGGTCGGCTCAGTCTAGCGCTTCCAAGAAAATTGTGAATGAATCTGTCAAATGCACAGCTTGTCCTACTCTAGCTAAAGAAAATGAGTATCTTAAGGACACTCTAGAGATATTTTCTTTTGGCAAGAAAATTTTGAATATGATCCTATACATGTCAAAAGTGAGTGTTAAACATCATGGTCTAGGATTTAATTTTGTTGAGCATGCCAAGAATAACCCTCCTAAGATTGTTAAGCTTCTTGAACCCAGAAAAGTTGAAGTAGAACCTGAACCTGAACCAAAACAAATTGTTTTTAAATTGGCTGGTACTGCAAAGAACTCATCTACCAAAGTGAGTACTCTAAAGGGAAAAATACAACTACTCATAAATTCAAGTATCATTGCACTCATTGTGGTAGAGAGGGTCATTTGGTTCAATTTTGCTTTCGAAAAGCCAAGAAAGAAAAGAAAGACAGGTTAAGAAAGATTTCTCATTTGGCAATTTGGTTTGGTCAAGCTCCTTATCATCGCTTTGCTCCCTCTAAACAATCTTCTGCAGGTTTAGGAGTTTTTGCTCTAAGCCGGTCGGACAAGACCTCAACAAATTGTCGATCGACGGTCTTGTAAACTAGAAGTGCTTTGTTTCTGCCTTTTGTTACTCCTGTTCATCGTGTATCTCAGTACTGGATTCCTAAATCTTATCTTACTAACCCCAGTACTGTGAGGCCGATGTTTCCTATGATGTAAGATCAATTGACGAGTTTGGAGAACATGAGCTTGATTTGGTTCCAGTTCTTTTCGTCATTGCTTGATTGGAACACTTGATGGTTCTTCATTTTCTTTGATGGCTTCCAAGAAATTTCTCTTTCTGAGAGACCTTGTTGAGTTTAATTTTAGATTGCTGATTTCCTCTCAAAATTGTTTGATTCTGCACGATTCTCTTTTGTGAAGTGAATTGGGTGTGTTGCATCTTATGGACTTTTTCTGAGGGGGAGATTGTTGGTTTAAAAGTTTAGAAGCTTTGTTTATTATTCGAGTCAAACAAACCATCAAGTCCAAGCTATTGAAATCGGATGAGTTGTAGAGCTTTCTTTATCATATTTATTCATGTGCCGTGTAGCATTGATCATGACTGGTTATAATTAATTTGCTACATTAGAACTAAAGCATGGCATGGCTGAATACTTTGACTAGATTGATTATTGTTATCACTTTGTGCTCATCGAAAAGGATTAGCTTGATTGTGAGCCATATTTTACATCTTGGATTTGAAGCAAGTATGTCTCTCATTGCAATCCTTTTATGCTCACTCATTTTGGCATGATATATAAAAAAATGATGAGAAAGAGATATTTGAAAAGATGTGTGCTTCAAGCATGCCATACATATCTATGTATCCATAAAATAAAATAAAAATATTCGCAGTGCTCAAATGAAAAGAAGTATGCTTCAAGCATGCCACCAGTGAAAAAGAAGTATGCTTCAACATGCCACCAGTGAAAAAGAAGTATACTTCAAGCATGCCACCTTGAAAAGAAGTATGCTACAAGCATGCCACATGCATAAGATTTGAATGTGAAGCAATAGGGTGTTACATGAGACTGATAGCTCATCTAGATTTAACATTTGCCTCATTGTTAGGCTTTAACTTTTCATAGTGATATCTCTTTGTGGTGTTTATAATTGGTTTAGTCATTGTTGAGATGCCTGTCATTGAGTTAAAATTGCTTAATCATTCTATAGACTTGTTTTGACATTGCTACATAATATATGACTTTATATGATCCAGTTAGCTCTACTCAAGAAGATGGCTTGGTTAATCTATTAAACTAATTTGAATAATTGACACAACTTCTTGTCTTTTACTCTCCTTGCTTTTTTCTCTGATGTTTTTCTCTCTTGGAAGTTCTTGCTGAGTACATTGCCAAAGGGGGAGAAAGATGGGAGAAATAAAATTTGTGCTTGATTTGAGGGGGAGTTTCTAGTTTATTGCTGTGGTTTGTCCAAATCCTTTGCCTTGCAGTTTTTTGAAACCTTCTTTTCACAAATTCTTCTTTCTATTTTGAAGTTTTGTCAATGTATTCATCAAGGGGGAGATTGTTAGACTATGCGGTTTTGTCATGGTTTTTGCTGATGAATAATTGACTTTTGGGTTGTATTGAAATTCACGGTTGTTGGAAGTTTCAGTCGTTCCGTTTGGGTGGTTGGTTTAATGTCTTTCACGACCACCCTAGAGGTCTTCCACGATCACCCCAGAGGTTCTCCATGACCACCCCAGAGGTTCTCCACGTCCACCCCAGAGGCCTTCCACGACCACCCTAGAGGTCTTCAGGACAACCCCTGGTAAAGAGGTCTTTCGAGTACTGTAGCGAGGAGGTCTTCAAGGTACTGTAGCGAGGAGATCTTCCGAGGTACTGTAGCGAGGAGGTCTTGATCAAGAGGGTGATCTTTGCAAAAAGGAGATCTTCACAGGACCACCCGGAGGTCTTCACAGGTCTTTGAGGAGGTCCTCTAGGACCTCCCAGGAGATCTTTGAGGAGGTCGTCCAGGATCTCCAAGGAGGTCTTTGAGGTGGTCCTCTAGGATCGCTCCGGAGATCTTCTAGGACCACTCTATTCATCCCGATTACTGTAGGTTTTGAGTGCTACAGTGCGTAGTCTTCTTGGAAGAGGTCCTCGAGGGAGCTCCTGGAGGGAGGTCCTCAAGGAGGTCTTGGAGAGATCCTGAAGAGGTCCTGAGGAGGTCTTAGAGAGGTCCTAACAAATCATGATTGATCTGGGTTTTGGGTATTGTTGGCTGAAGGTGTGATATGCGTGTGTGAACTGATATTGGTCAAGTTGGAGAACTTGTGCTTGGAATATGTTCTTTGGTCTTTGCATGTGCAGGATGAGCGTGAAGACGATCATGGTCGATGACGAGGAGGACCGGGACTAGGATGGGGAAATCTGAGGTTCAGACGGTCGAGGATGTCACGAGGTGGTCGGGCTTACGTTGGGGCATGTGGAGATCAAAGGTGGATGCATGATGCGCAGAGAAGCATCGGGAGGTGCAGTCCTAAAGGCTTACGACGCGTGAGGAGATATGGAAGGTGTTTCATATCTGGAAGGTTTAGAGATATTGGAAAACTCGTGTTTGGAAGGGTTTCGGGTCCCTTGATTGATAGATTTTTGTATCTGTGTCGTTGAGGATATGGATGACTCTTTGCCTATAAAAGGAGGCAGAGGGGAAGTATTTTCCCGTGGTTTTTGCATGGGATTTGGAGACGTCTTTCGGTACAAAGCTTTGAGGGGTGCTTGAAGAGCACTTTGTAGACATAGAACAAGATTGAGAAATAAAGCTCAGATCTATTGCAAATAGTCTTCGCCGGCAACATGGTTCTCTGAGCATCGTCTTAGAGTTGTTCTTGTTTGAGCAGTGCATGGTGAGATAGCTTTTCATCATCGACTTCCCTGTCTACGATCACGAGCTGTGTTGATCAACCGATTGTTGCTAACTACTTTGGGAGGTCACGACGAGTTTGGAAAATTGGAAGAAAGAAATCGGTACAATCATTCACCCCCTAATTGTGCTATACGATCCTACACATCAAAATGTACTTCTGCTTCATACACAACCAAGAAGGGAGGTTGTACATACATAGATTGACAGGCCAGGTGCTTTCTCGGCTGCTCATGTTACCAAAAGGATTCATTCCATCTGTACTCAACCCTAACCTTATGTTCCTCAGTTCCGTACCAAACTCTTCGAAGTTTCGATCGAAGTTTCTCCACTGGGCAGAATCAGTAGGGTGTCTTAGCTTTCCATCTTTCTTACGCTCCTCCGAGTGCCAATGCAGCAATTTTGCCTCCTTTGGGTTCGCAAATAAATGCTTTAAATGTGGGATCATAGGCAGATACCACAACATCTCAACAAGAGGTTCTTACTTCACCTTAGCAGTATTCTTACGCCTGTATCGGGATGCTTTGCACACGGGACATACATGCATGTCTGCATACTCTTTACGGTAGAGGATACAATCATTCGGACATTCATGTATTCTTTCTACTTCCATTCCCAATAGACAAAGAACCTTCTTTTCTTGGTAGGTGGTGCTGGGCAACACGTTTCTCTCTGAAAGGATGTCTGCTAGGAGACCTAATAATGCCATGAAACTCTTGTCGGACTAACCACTGCTTGCCTTCAATTTCAGTAGTTCAAGCACGGTTGACAACCTTGTGTATTCCGGCTTGTAGCTAGAGAACAAAGGTCTCACCGAATCCTCCATTAAGCCCTCAAATTTACAAAACTCTATCTCACTGTAGTTCTCTTCTGTATCGCGTAGTATCTGATCCAGATTGTCATCGTGCGATCTATCCTCATTAAAAGCACAGTCCACATCAGGTATATCGTTGACTTCCTCGGCGATGTTGTCATTATTAACTTTCTGTATAATATGCTCTTCACCGTGACTGGTCCAACATGTATACCCTTTTTTGAAACACCTTCGAATCAAGTGCGCTTCGATCTGCGCTAGGTTGTTAAATATTTTCAGATTACCACAATCAATGCATGGACAGTACATAAATTTTATCCCCTTCTTCAACATATATACATCATTAATGTACTCTTGACTCACACGGTTCACACCGTACATCTAGTTTCGGTCCATCTACACTACGCATGTAACAAATTAGTGTCAAATTAGATTAATAAACCGCAAGTACGTACTCTTCCTATTGACCAAACATACTTAAATTGATTAGCGATTAACCTAGAGCAAATATAAAGGGTTACAGATCGTTACCCGCAAAGCTCACGATGAATATCCCAAATTAATATCCGGCGAGATCCTCCTCCCTTTCTTCCTTCTCCACTTCTCCTCCCTTCCTCCTCTCTTTAGCTTCCTCCTTTCCTTCTCCTCTCTAAGGTGGCGCAATGGGGGATCAGCAGGGGTGGCGGCTAGAGGCGCTAGGGGTAGGGGTCTGTTGGGATGGCCTGATATTTATAATGCCAGCATATCACAGACGGTGCTGGTTGAACCGTCTGTGATGTGGCATTATCATAGCCTGTTTATAACTAGAATCGTCTGTGATAATTCACTGACGGTTATTAATAAGAACCATGTATGATCTCTTGATTATCATAAATGATTCTGCTTAAGAACTGTCTGTGAATTATCATAGACGGTTCTAGTTATAAACCGTCTGTGGTAGTGCAACATCACAGACGATTCCACTAGAACCGTTTGTGATAATTCACAGACGGTTATTAATAAGAACCGTCTGTGATGTCTCGATTATCACAGACGGTTCCAGTTATAGACCGTTTGTGATAGTGTAACATCACAGACGGTTTCAAAGGAACTGTCTATGATGAACTGTCTACTATAGACTATTTTGTAGTAGTGGGATGTCCATTAGGGCCACCCTCTCCTCCACGGAGCAGCCACAGGACATGTAAAGCATGGACTATAACACGCATAGGACCAAAGACAATGATCTCCACGACAGGTAGCTGCCCATCTCGGAAGAAGCTCCGCCTTCTCTTGCTCTCGTGCTACAGTATTTGTAATATATATGCAGGTTGGGGAGGAGAATGATGGGTGGCATGGTTCGAACGCGCTACTCTAGTTTCCATGAACGTGCATACGTTTACACAGTTCGGTCCAGGGCCAAGGCAACTTTTTTACTTGGACCATGACTTCATCATGCATACCGCCAGAGCAAATTTGGTCTTAACCATTGAAATTTCTGTGGTGATATCGATCCGGAAAGATCATATGTGTATGCTTCAAATTCGAAGGAAACCGCGAAAATTACAGCTACCTTTTAGACTTTTTTTTTCTTCATGTGTGTGGATCTTCCGCTCTGCTTCATGATTACGAGAGAAACATGTATACAGGAGAAATTAGAATAAGTGGGGTATTCTTCGATTTATTTATCTCACTACTATCACATACACCCATGTAATGTAAAATTTTGCAAGAAGATTCGGCTACTATGGTTTGCACGACATTTCTAGTGGCACACGATATAAACTAGTACATAATGCGTGCGTGCCTAAAAAAACTGACTGGCTATAGCCTACAGTTTGAGTATCACACGTCGCCCGAACGAATAACAAAACATGAATGCAACAATGGCCCAAAATGTCGATTTAATGAGGCAAAGATCGATCGCGTGAGAGGATCGGATCATCCGCCTCCTCATCATCAGTTTTCTAATGGCGGCGACCTGATCCTGGACTAGAAGTGCATCCATTCCTCGCGACGCCTTTGTATAGGTTGTTGTTCCTTGGTAGTTGTCCATATCAAATGAGCCGAATCGACTGAGTTTGGTATACATCCCGATAAGTTGTTGTACGCCATCGAGAACACAACCAAAGGACGCCAAACGAAAGTTAATCGCCATGGTATTGGTCCACTCACTGTTGCGGGATAGGTCTAAGCTTTCTATGTCGCTCATGTTTGCAAAAGTTCTTGGAATTGGGCTGTAAAAATATTGTAGGACGATTGAGCGCTGGATGTGGCTCGATTTCCTAACTCCCAAGGAATTTCCCCGGACAACATGTTTAAAGATAAGTCCATACCGGAAAACCAATTGATGAACTTACGGTTGTATGTGTAAATATTCCTTTTAGTAGCAAAGCGGAATCCTCTTTGTTCATAACAGCTTCCGTAATTGAAGCCTGGATATTGAAAGAAACGAAAACAGGTTAAGGACCAATAGGAAAGATCATATGAATTTTCTTCAAATGAGAGGTTCCCAATGCATGGTGGCAATGACCCTGATAGACTATTGTTCGATAAATCAATTATCCTCAAGGATTGGAGTTGACATATGTTGGGAGAAATATGCCCTTCAAACTTATTGCTGCCCAAGGAAAGATACCTAATCCTACCTAGATATTGTATCCATTCAATGTTTCCCGCGAATTCGTTGTGACTGAGGTCCAAAGCTGTGACACTGGCACTCTTGAAGAAAGAATTTGGTAGTATTTCGCCTGACAAGGAATTCCCAGAGACATTCAGAAATTCGAGCGTCATTGTAGTACTGCTACAGTTGGGTATAGACCCTGAAAGATTGTTATTCGATAGATCTAAAAGCATGATGCTTAAACTGCAAATACTTGGATGGATTTCACCAGTAAAACCATTGCTACCAAGACTCAAGGTCCACAAATTATTAAGTCTCCACAGTGAAAAATCGAGTTTACCAGACAACTTATTATCATGGAAATCTAATGTTCCAACCAAATCAAAATTTGCTGTTAGATATCGAGGCAGCTCTCCTTCAAAATTGTTGCCATCAAGGTATAATTCCCATTTGATAAACAAATGATTCTTCCCACCAAGTATGGGGCCACTAAGTTTGTTCTTTGAGACCTTCAAGGTTTTCAGCATGTGATAATCGGTGAACATGCAAGTTGGCAACTCCCCTGAAAGGCTGTTATTTGATAGGTCTAAATATTCCATGTTACTAATGTTGCACAATGATGATGGTATTTCTCCATAAATACTATTGCTAGAAAAATCTAGAAAAACCATGTTTGGGAAAATTGAGCTGATGTTAGCCGGTAGATGTCCTGAGATACGGTTCGCAGAAACACTGATAGCTTGGATATTCGTTTGGGCGTACCATACTGAGTCAAATAATGATCCGGCCAGCGAGTTATATCCAAGATTAAGGTAAATTAATGTTGCTTCCTTTGTAAACAACCAATTGGGCATGCTCCCAGACAAGCTATTGTTGGACAAATCAAGCACCTCTAATTGACGCTGTGTGCGTAGAAAACGTGGTTATGCAATAATGCTCCTGTCAAGGTCACAACCGGAAAGCACTAGCTCCTTCAATTGGAATGAAGGAGCCCAACCAGGGAAATTAACGCCAACAGTCAAATTATTGTTTGAAAGATCTATCTTCTCGAGATTGGTGAGGTTTCTCAGCCAGAAGAGTGAAAAATTACCACTTAATCTGTTCATGGAAAAGTTCAGGGCCTTAAGTGAAGAAGAAATATTCGAAGACAAGCTAATAGGAACACTTCCTTCAAAGAGATTTCGTGAGAGGTCCAAGTGTTCAACATTAGGAAGTGTAAATAAGGATGCTGGGAGGCTTCCATTGAATTGATTGGAACTCAAATACAATTCTCGCAGATTCCTGAGGTTTTCGAAAGCTGCAAAGCATGTGGAGTGTGTAATAAGTACAAACTGTACCAACATAAAAAATATAAACATTTGCAGCAATGGTCGTTTTTATACCTGAAGTCGGAAGCGTTCCAACCATGCCGGTAAACTCAAGATGTAAAACTTCCAAAGAAACCAATTTCCCAAGAGATGCTGGGAGGGTTCCATTGAATTGATTGGAACTCAAATACAATTCTCGCAGATTCCTGAGGTTTTTGACAACTGCAAAGCATGTGGAGTGTGTAATAAGTACAAACTGCACCAACATAAAAGCATAAACATTTGTAGAAATGGTCGTCTTTATACCTGAAGTCGGAAGCGTTCCAACCATGCCGGTAAACTCAAGATGTAAAACTTCTAAAGAAACCAATTTCCCAAGAGATGCTGGCATAGTATCATTCAAGCAGTTGTTACTGAGGTTGAGATGCTGAAGCTTGGTTAATCCTACTAGACCTGACGATGTTGTTCCATTTGAAAATAGAGAAAAAAATAAGCCTCTTTTCAGTATTTGCACTCTCTCCTAATATTCACGTAAAAGAAAAGGATATATGCATGTGTATAGTGAAACCACTCACATACCTTCCCAACTTTGAAAAGTGGCATGGTTCATAGAGAAATCGAGGAACCGAAGATTAGGGAACGCCGAAAAGGCTGTCGAATTCAGGTTCGTCCGACATCCATTTTCAGAGGAGAATTCTTCACTGAGGAAGGAGAGCCTGGAGAGGTAGAGATGGGATATGTGTTTTGTGCTGTTGTTGCATATAACGCGTTCCCAGGAGCAGCAATCACTCTGTAGCCATGAAGGAGGCATCCCGTCAGTTGTGCCCAGCAATGAGCCGCGGATATCCAATAGCGCAGTCCTCTCCTCCTCGAAACAGCCATTGGACACGCAAGATATAGCCAATAATACGCATAGGATCCCAAATAAGGATCCCCGTGAAAAGTAGCAGCTCATCGCAGAACAAGTTCTGTTTTCTCCTATGCAAGTTCTACGGCGGCAAAACGCAAACTGCAGGAGTACTTGAGAAGGATGAGAGGTGTGTGACCACTGCAGTATTTATCGTACGATGTGCTCTCATCCGCGCACACCTCTCACACAAGGAGAGGGCTGAACTGCCCGGCCGTATCCGGCATGACATAAGAAAACAAGCTTAACTTGTAGCCCGTCAGCTTAACTTGTAGCCCGTCTTTGCCGGCAGCATTGACCCGGAACCACAGACTCCAAAGTCCAGAGCCTTCAAAACGCTGAACGCCTCAACGGCTGGGTCATGCCACGGTGATGTACGAAGATATATGTCGTAACCAAGGAGCGAGTTAACCGTGGAAGACTCCCCGACAACAGAGTTAACTGCAGCCACCAAACTACAAAAGCAATCCTTTGCTCCTGCACAGCATCTTTATTGTGGATAAATTCTGTCAGTCTTGTATCATGGAGGAAAAACAACTCAATGTTGCGAGTATGAAAATACCAATATGTTGGACCGAAGAGACGACTAAAGAGAGGTGAATAGAAATACTGTCTCTTTTGTATCTTGATCGGATTAAACATGATTTTCACTTCAATAGCTATGAGAGCTATAAAGATCAATGTACAAGCATAGAGGAAGACTTGTATTGAATCCAATCAAAACCCCGAAACAAAACGACCAAAAACATCAAAAACTCAATTCATAAAGAGTTGGACGGTCAGACCTCTCAGCCTAGCGGTCTGACCTCTCCAAGGGGCGGTCTGATGTGAGACCCCGGGGTATTTAGCTTGTAATGCTTAGTCGTACCACCGACCCTAGCATCACCAACGAAATATCCCGTGCCTCGGGAAAATATGTATATCCCAGAAGTGCTGTACATACACCCTTTTACAAAGTCATGCATCAAATCCATACAAACATAGAACTCAAGCACGAACTAGATTAATTAAAAGACATACATAATAGAGAGAGTTATTACAAAAGAGCCGACCAGCTAAATACAACTAAGAGTTAAACAAAAGCGGAAGCGAACGCCATAAGATGACGAAAAACAAAAGAAGGCCATATGGTTTGCCTTTAGCCCACAAGGCAACCAACCAAGCCACCAACCTAGTCGTCCCATCCACCGCACATCTCACAAAAGTGGAATCCTTGGGGTTCAACTTCTTCCTCTGCAACAATTACAGTTAAGCAAAGCAAATGAGTACAAAAATGTACTCGCAAGACTGACGTGTAAGGGTAACAACCTATAATTAGCTACATATATGCAACCTTTATTTAAGTGGAAGGTTTTAGGCTCATTTTAGCATAAAGCAAGTTTTCATTTGCAATAATGTAATAGATTTAAAGCAATTTGACAAAGCATTTTTAATTGTTGAAGTAACAACGATACAATAATAATAATCAACAGTAAAGACAACCTGGAAGTGACTAATCCAATAGTCACCACAACAATAACATGAATTACCCAATTCATACCACCCAACAAGTTTTAATTAAATGGTTTAGTCTAGTTCTTGAGTGACCTTGCCAAGCATATCCATAACCTAGGACGAGGCTATTCTCCAAATGCTCTGAAATTTTTACAGTAGCTAGAGCATGATTTTTAAAGAATTTATCAATAAGAACCAATTTATTTGGATTCTCAATGCAAAAGTTATGGCCAAAACAATTTTGCTCAGTCTGGAAAATGCTGGAAAATTCAATTCGGTTACTGTTCATCCAAATTAAATTCTCAAGCACAATTTTCCAAAGAGGTGCTGCACCTGGGATTTTTATGGTAAGTAAAGCACCTCATGAGATGAATAACACAATTGAGTTCACCTCATTTGGAGCTAGTATGCATTTTCTATGATTTTTCAAAGACATGCACAAGAGCACAATTAAAATGCACCCTCAAAGATTTTGAAAACAGTGACATGCCTAAAACCTATTCTAACATTTAGTGCACTAACAGAGGAAGCCAACAAAATTGGATTCACTCAAAAAGGATCTATAGAGAATTACTTATGCATTTTACAAGTTAAATATCACTTTTAGGATAACAATTAAAGCCTATTTCTAAACTATTTTAGCAAACCATTTTCTGGAGCCGAACTAAGCTTACAACCATTTTTAGATTAAATCCCAGATCAAACCAGAGCTAACAAAATTTGAATCAACTCATTTGGATTCAAATTGAAATAGTTATGCATTTTTGAAGTTTATTACCTTTTTTAGTTAACAAATAAATCCTTCGGGAAATCCTAAAATTATGACGACGTGGAAATGTCTGGGCCATTGATCTTGGATCCAACGGCCCAAGACGAACTGGACGTCGTGAGCGCGCCCGCGCGAGCTCAACCGAGTGCGGGCCGTTGATCTTGGATCCAACGGCTCACAAGCACCGGGTGCTGACGCGTTTGAACGCGCGCGCGCGCGAACGCCCGCGAATCTCAGCCGTCGATTCTGAAATGGATGGCTCAGATGGATATTGCGCGGCGCACGCACAGCGACGGTTTAAAGGGCACGGGATCCAATTGTCAGTGACTCATTAAGCCGCTTAAGGACACATTAATTACTAACTAATGATTAACACGATGATTAGCCATTAATTGGGGGGTTGTCCTAAATGATGACGGCATAGTGCCGTACGTCCGACAAAACTCCCGCTGGCAAAGAAATGGTCACCGCCGGCGAGATAGGTCACGGCGGCGCACAGCGAGGGCACCGACGAGTCCGCAAGCAAATTAACGCGGACGAATTGATTGTTGAAGAAATAATTATGTTGATGGTCCACGTTTCCAAGGCACGACTTCACACTAGTAGTACTCTCCAGTCCTCACACGTTTCGTGTGTAGTCAAAACTTTGATCACTAGTATGCATAAATGTATTTAGGTTTTTTTACATGAAGATGATACTAAAATTTTATCATACAAGTACTTCGGTATCACTATATTTTAATATTTTTCATCAATATATAATTAGAAAAAATAACGATCAAACCGTTGGAGACCGTGTCGATGTAAAAAACGATAAGTATCTCATATGCTTGTTTTTAGGAAAATGCTTCACACAATAAGAAAAACTTTTGTACGTTCGCACAAAGTCCGTTCGCACAAAGTCCATGTGGCTCCCTCCCTCTCTCTCTCTCTCTCTCTCTCTCTCTCTCGCACCATGCACGAAGGAGAAGCTCTGGTCGGCAATCACACCACCACCACCGCCCCCCTTCTACCTCCTCAGCGATTGTGCCCCCCTTCCACCTCCCCACTTAAGCCTCACCATCGGCACCATGGTTGCACAGAGGCTACGGTGGAGGTGCAGCCTTCGTTGCCGTCGTCGTCGGCGGCGAGACGGTACTTGCTGCCCTGGACCTACCTGATGCGGCGTACCATAGGACGTTGTCGTCTTCTCCAAGTCCTTCTGTCATACTCTCGACCTGATCCGTCACTCTGGTGAGTTCCTCGTGAAACCAACCGTGCCATGACATGTTCCACCTTCCTATCCATCATTCCCCTCAAACAATTTCATCTTTCTCGCATCCGTTTATCGGAATCGAGCCCAACTTTTACCATCTTTGCCCGAGCGCCGCCATCGTCAATGACGCTCCCGAAGCCTGTCTACGATGTCGCCCAACTTTCCTGTAGTGTCGTCCTGTCTACGATGTCACCACCCGAAGCCTCCCCAGGACCCTACCAACCCATTTTGGCCATCGCCGTCGCCTCTCGAGCCGCCATTCACTGGCACCGCCTGCCAGCTCCTCTGTTCCCTCTACTTTCTCTCTCTCTCTCTCTCTCTCTCGAATGGGCCCTACTTGTCTAAACATGTGAGGTGGGAGGCTCGTGCGAGTGTTGTCCAACACACTTCGTGGTTGTTTGGATCAGCTAGATTAGAAATGAATTTTCAGAAAACAGGTTTTAGTAGGATTTTTAGGAAGACCGGTTTTAAGTTGTTATTGTGGGTTTGTAGATTACTTTGTTTGGATCAGAAAAACTAAAATGTGTTTTCAGCAATACAATGTTTGGTTAAGATTATAACACAATGCATTTTTAAGAAGAATGCTTAATCTTCTATTCCTATTCTGGGACGCTGCTGCGCAGGCTGCTGCCAAAGCTTAAATCCGCTGCATGCACCTAGTTTTGCTATAGCGAGTTATCTGCAAGGATATAGAACTATCTGCCCAGACTATCCTTTTTGAGTATTGCATGATGTTTGTTGATTTGCGAACTCATGTTTGCTGCTAGCTGTAATGTGACGGTTTACCTTATTTAAGTGCTTTTTAAGAACATCTCTACCAGGTTTTCTTTGATGCTGTTATGATCAAGTGGTTTTGGGCATTCTGAATATCTATCTAATCGTCCTTGTTCATACTCTCAGATTGCTCCCTGTTTTATGTCTTATGGATGTTACCGACCTAAGAAGAGAATTGGCATTACATCACAAGAAAGTACGATCTGTTCTTTTATTTTGGTCTATATCTTATGATCAATGAATCAACACTGTTGGAGTGAAATGCATCTACGCGAGCTGGAAGAATCCTCTGGCTATGGTGCCATTGGCGCCCCTGGGCAGGAATCCGCCGGGGATCTGCTCGTTGCGTGAGCTGTAGAGGACGCGGAGGACCTCCGCCTGCGTGCGCTCAAACCCGAGCGAATCCTTGACGGCGCCCAGCATGTTGCTGATGGTGCGCCGAGCGAATCCTTGCCGGCGCTTCACGCCCTGCTGCTGGGTGAGGAACTTGACCACCCCCCTCCCCTCGCGTCCTTGGTGTCGCACCCCGATAGCCCGTTGTGGCAGTCGGAGATCCGGCGGGTGAACTCGGCCACGGTGTGCCCTTGTACGGTTTGACAGCCTCGTCGGCCAGAATGCTTGCCTGGAGCTGCACGCCAACAACTCCATGGACTCAGCTAGGACCTGAAATAGCGTGCACAAAGATAGACTGAAACGTTACCTGTTTGGAGTGGTAGTCCATGAGGTTGGAGCTGATGAAAACGGCGGCGACAGCCGTGATGTGGGGGAGGATCTAGGAGGCGAGGAGGAAGTTGATGCTGCTGGCGTAGGGGTCGAACGGCGGGTCTAGGCGCACGCTCATGGCCTCGTCCATGATCACGGCGAAGTGGCCGTCGGCCCGTCGCTGAGGTCGATCACCGGCCGCGGGAACCCGCCCATGGCCTGCGTGATCGCCTTGCATATACGATTTAGAGGAAACCATTGTCATCCGTAGTGGTGGGCTGTTGGAACGAGGACAGTGGAAACTCGTTTTTAGAAAAACGGCGTCCACTGATTTTTTATCAAACCTGAAATTCTAGTTTTAAAGAAAACATGTTTTCGTTATCTGTAACGACTGTTTTGAGAAGCTTTACTTACCTCCCAGGGCCCTTCTCTTTCTCCCCTCTGCTCTTCCCGTGGACGACGCCTCCGCCAGCCAGCGCTCCTCTTGCTCCCTTTTGCCGTTACTCCAACCGACGTCGCTACGGTGGTCGCCGCCATGGAGATTCGCGCCACACGCAGCAGCGGCCGCGATCACTGCCTCGCTCGTCGCCTGTCGCATCGCCGCACCAACCCGTCTAAATGCCGCCACTTGCCGCCCTGTGCGCGCGCCGTGCGCTGCGTCCTACACGCGCTGCGCGATCAGAGCAGCCTCGAGCCGCGACGCCCTCGCCCGGCGCTTCCTCCGCGCCACAAGACGCTGCTCCTGCTGCCTCGCCGCCTGCCACAGGCCCGACCGGGGCCCCTCCTCTTCCGCGCGCGGGCCTCCCTATAAAGCTCCCTCCATCCCCATGCTCGAAGCTTCCACGCCGCCCGAGCTCGGGTAAGTCTGCACCAAGCCCGGCCGCGCTCCGTGGGGACCGCACCGCCTCCGCGCCTCCTCGTCGCTCCGGTGAGCCGCGCCCTCGCGTCACCAGTCTGCTGCGACACCCTCGCCCAGGCGCCCGCTCCGCCGCCGGCTCGTGCCGCCAGCCTCCCTCGCCGGTCGCGCGCCGCCCGCCCGCCACCCGCTCCACCCGCCCGCCTTTGTCTGCCCGCCGCCATGGTCCGCCCACCTGAGCGCCTCCTGCTCCTCCCAAGCCGCCGCCGCCACCTCCTGTTCATGCCGCTCCTTCCCGCCCAGCCAGGCCGCCTCCCTTGTGGCCGCCCACCGGCCGCCCACGCCACCACCACCCGCCCGCCGCCGCTTGCTGCCACGCGCCGCCCAGCTTCAGTGCCGCCCGAGCACTCCTCTGCCTCCCCTGCTCTTTCTCAAAGAAGAACAGCAAGCATAGAAATGGGAATGGAATTGGGGATTTTGTTGGGGGATTTGGGATTTAATTAGATTGTGGGCCCCACCTGTCATTTGCTAGACATCCCCTCACTTTGGCTGCCTTGTGGGCCCCACCTTCCAAATTTCATTTCTCCTTTTCTCTTTTTTCCGTTTTTCTTTTTTGGGGTTTAACTCAAAAGAGAACTTCTAAAATTCATATCTTTTCCATTTTAACTCCAAAAATTATGAAATAAATTTCTAAAAATTTGTTAAATCGAGATCTTGCTAATGGCATAGGACTTGATTAATTTGGAGTTTATTTGTTGTTCCTTATTTATTTATTTGCTCTCTTTGCCGTTGTGTCTTTTCCGGTATTGACGCTCGATTAGGATTTGAAGACGCCGGCGACCCGCAAGCTGATCAAGATCAAGATCCCCTAGCCTTTAACCAAGGCGAGTCAATACTTTGATCATATTGCCCCCTACATTTTATGCAAATTATGTTCTTTTAAATTAGCAAAATGCATGCTTTAATTCTTAATCAAATGTATGTTAAAGCTTAAGGTAGTTAAATGCCCATTTGAAGTTTAAATAATTATTATGCCATCCTTGATAACTTGAATCCATTAATCCTTGTCACCCTAGTAACTATATGGTAATACTAGTTATAGGTTGTACTTAAGCGACATGCTAGTCTTGCTTAAGCATCTTGGGATATTAAAATATCCCGATCATCATTTCCTTAAACATAAAATGTTTTGGGTAGTCATTGGTGGTCCATTGGCTAAAGGATTGTGAAAATAAATTGGTTTCTCCTCAAAGCCCTAATGCTAGCTTTGTCTCAGGCGGATGGTGAGGTGGTGGGTGCTCAGGGAGCACATGGTTGGTTGGCTTGTGGAATGCACCGCCTGATAACCCTAAGGACTTAATCTTGTCACGACCTCTGTGTTAAACAAGTACAACCACAAGTCTCGCAAAGTGCAACTTGGCTTAGTAAAGTTATTAAACCTTGGATGTCATCTCACCGAGGGGAACGAAGAACGTACAAGTCGGAGATACTCCGGCTTGGAAGGGACACCAAAAGGTGAAGTTACAAATGCGCTTAGACGCGTTGTGGCGGGGCCAACAGCACTAGTCGTTGTGGTGAACATCCCGCACAACATATGGGCGTAACTCCGTATGGGTGGATTGACTAAAGGGCGAGATAGCTAGAAAGGTTATTGTGTGATTTGCGCCCAACTACATGACTACGGAATCATGTGGGGTAACGGTAGACTATCTCTTGTGGGTAAAGTGTGCAACCTCTGCAGAGTCTAAAATCTGCTTTAAGCAGTGCCTTTACTGGTCAAAGGCGGACATGGGAATCATAACTTGAGTTAGTTCTATTTCAAACAACTTTGTGGGTGGTATGGAAAATGGTGAAAGGGCTCACCTAGCCTGTTTTGATTTTTGCCCGAGTCGCCGAGCTCGGTGGTTGTGGTTATTGGAGGCCGCTCCAATTAAAAGGATGCATTGGTAGAATTTCACGGATGGATTCTCTACTAATATAATTATTGCACATGCTCTCTATATAAAATGCAATTTGTTAAAAATGCTAAGTGATAGGACTTTGTAATTATGATATTTGAAAAGTTGCTTTCGCAAATAAAAGAACCCGAGCCATCCTTGTTAAGCCGCATGTATAAAATTGCATTGTGTGTTGGCTCATGAGCACACGGTAGTAGTGCTCATTCTCGCTTCTCCCCAACCCTTCAGATAATGAAGACGATGGAGACTACGCCTTCTACGACGGCCCGTAAGATGATGGACAAGGCTATGACGAAGAGTAGCACATCAGTAGTTTAGGTCTCGCCAGCCTAAGTAGACTTGTTGGTATTCAGTATAACCGATATTATCCAACTCTTGGTTAATATCCGTCAGACACGGATGCCCCATCGCTTGCACGTGTGAGATGAGCCCTACTCGCCTTTTGCTTCCGCTTATAGTTCACGTTACTCTTTTGTGATGTAATCCATTTGGCCCGCCGCGGCCCTTTTGTAAACTCGACCCGACGTGGTCTATGTTACTCGCTTGGTTGTAATAATTAATATTTCACCACGCTTGTATGAGTGATTCAAAGAATGTGTACTATGAAGTGCTAGCTATCGATCCAGGGAATAGCACGGAGATTTCACAGAGGATTTGGATTCACGAAATCCGGGTCCGACAGAGCTGGTATCAGAGCATACGACTATAGGACCCTAGTTAGATTGGTCGATTGCCTTAAGGACTTGGATCTTATTTTAAAATCTAAGAAAATTTTTATCAAAACATAGAGTATTTATTGCTTCTACTCATCATTCCTAGTTCCTTACTCATCTCTATTCTCATTAAGTGTTACTAACCCCTTCTCTTGTTTCAAAATTTGTAGATGGCTTCTCTCCACCGCCGCCCATGGGACCATAGCTCGCATGGAGAGCATGACGCGGATTCGCCGAGCTCCTTCGCCAACTAATGGTGGAACTTGGTTTCATCCACCTCCGATCTATAGAGGCCAAGGACGAGGGTCATGGCTCACGAGTCCCGGGAGATGGAGGTCTTCCTCTATCCTAGGATCGGCGAGTTCAGAGCTCACACCTTCCAAAGCCGAGGCCTCGTCGCAAAGATCCCGGACGCCATCCAGATGCAGCCCGTGTAGCCATCACCCGCCTATGTTGGATACACGAGGACCTCCTGCGCGGATCACCATTCTCCTTCTTTCCGTACCTCCCCGACGGACAGCGCTTCCCGAGTCCTTTGTCGCCATCGACAACGAGCCCCGCCGACCCACTGTGCAACTGACCCAGCGATGGTTTACAAGATCCACTTCACGACGAGGTCCGCCACCGGGCGCTTCTCGCGGCGGCGGCTCCACTCCGACACCCTCCGCGCTAACCGAACAGAGTGATGAAGCCATCTTTGCCGCCAGATGGGAGAGAGACACCGCACTACGGAGAGAGATGCCAGACTGCAGAGGTGGCACCTCATCGCCGCCCTTGCGAGCGCCACTTGCTCGGCTCAGCCTCGGCTCAGCTCGGCCCGGCCGGCTCGGCTCCGGTCCCTCCTCCGGCCTTCCCTTCCAAAGCGGGGCCGCGCAGAACCAACCTCTTCGCCCCGAGGAGCCCGCACCAGATGATCACACAGAAGAGCGTCTGACGCCCGATCGCCGCCCTTCGACGACCTTCAAGCGCTCAGCGTGACGCAGCCCCACCGTTCTCCGCACGCCGGCCTCGAGTCATTCTGCCTCGCCGAGCCACCAGAGCCGCCCCGCCCGAGTCCCCGTTGGAGTAGTTAGGATGGTCTAGGTTAGCCAGAGTGCTTGCTAGGCAAGATTTTGGGTTGCAAGCACTTTTGTTTTTCTTTGTAGACGAGATGCATGTATCCTGTGTCATGACTTGGCTTAGCATATAAGCTTTGTTTGTTAGTCATGTAACACCTAACCCCATAATATAATGCAGCCATTCTAGGCTTTGTATTGTACTTATTTGATCTTCTCGCTTGGTTTATGTTCTTCTCAGTGTGCCTTAGAGGGCTAGTGAACCCTCATATACCCCTCCCTGGTTCTCTCTAGTTCTAAATCTCGCTTTTTCCTCAGATGCCGCCAAGAAGAGCCTCCGCCCACCCGTGGAGCCTTTGCAACTGGTCGAGGCCGTGGTCGTGGCCGTGGTCGTGGACAAGGACAAGAGCTACCTCCCCACCACCACTCACCCGACCATGGCACAAGTAATGTCAAGAACAGACTCAGATTCTCCAGGCCTTGCTCAACAATCAAGATTCAGACTGCCGCCGCCACTCCAAACTCGCCGACTTCCTAAGAACAAGACCTCTCACATTTGAAGCAAATAATGAACCTCTTGAAGTCAAGATTGGCTCAGGGACACCGAAAAGAAGCTTCGACTTGCACGTTGCTCCGATGCGGATAAGGTGGACTTTGCTACCCACCAGCTAAAAGGTGCCGCCGCTGCATGGTGGGAGAATTACCTTGCTGCTAGAAGTAATGAAGGACCAAAAGAAGAAGAAGAAGATGCAGCGACAGAACCAGAAGTAGTGGGATCTACGAATGGAGAACCAAGAAATTTCGCCATTGGTTGTGGAAGAAGAAGTTGTTGAAACACCTCTTGTTGAAAATGAACCACTTTGGCATCCAATTCCTTGGTCGAATTCAAAACCGCCTTGTAACCAATTTTGTGCCACCGGTACCATGAGATCAAGAAGAACGAGTTCGTAACTCTTAAACAAGGACATATGACGGTCCAACGAGTATGTCACTAAGTTTACCTATTTTGCTCGCTACGCCCCCAATGACGAGCCGATGAGGAAGAAAAGATAGACCGCTTTGTGGAAGGTATGCGTAGTGACATGCGTGGAAAGCTTATCCTCCATGACTATGCAAACTTCCATCGCTTGATCAACAAGGCCCTCTGGCACTGAAAATGAGAATAAGTTAGCGAAACTAGCCGCAAGAGGAAGATGCCTTTCCGAAATCACAAGGCAACTTTTCCCGAAGTCAACCTTCAGGCGCTTCTTCCTTTAAATCTTCTCCGCCACACCTCGTAAAAGTTCATCCCCAAGGCCCCAAGGAAGTGGATTCCGCACTCTCCGCCCTCTCGACACCCCGCCACACCAACCCAAAGCAGCCTAACCTCCACTGCTTTTGCTTATGGAGAAAAAGGACACTTTGCCAATCAAGGCCCTCATCGCAGAACCCCGCCCCAAAGAACAACCCCGGAGCCGCTGCAATTCAAGGTCGAACCTCAGCTCCCAGTAAGAGCCACCAGACTTCTCAAGCTTCAAGGTCTACCCCATCGCAAAGTCGTGGCCGTGTGAACCATGTCACCGCTGAGGAGGCACAAGATGCCGCAGGAGTGCTAATGGGTACGTTCTCTGTTAATTCAGTACCCGCACAAGTTTTGTTTGATTCTGGAGCTTCGCACTCTTTTGTTTCAAGAAAGTTTGTTGAAAGGCTTAAGTTGCCGACCTATAAGTTAAAGAAACCCGTGGTACTTAGTTCACCCGGGACCCCTATATGCTACCTCGCTTAGTCCCGAGTAGAGATTGCTTTGAAGACTCGATTCCTAGCCTCCTTCTTGTGCTAGAATCTCAAACATTGGATATCATCCTAGGGATGGATTGGTTGGTCACAGATCATGGACTAATAGATTGCGCCAACAGAAAGTGGTACTTGCTAAGGATCCTAAACCACAATAGGATTAGTGTGGATCGTTCCTCTCCTTTGGTTCAACAATCCACCATCTTGGAGAGATGTCCCTAGAGACGACGCCAGAGTCCAAGCTACCCCGAGGTTTTCCCAGAAGAATTGCCAGGCATGCCCCCTGACAGAGATATCGAGTTTGTGATCAACTTGAAGCCAGGGACGGCCCCAATTGCCAAGAGACCGTACAGAATGGCCGCTGACGAACTTGAAGAGTTGAAGACACAACTTGAAGATTTACAAGAAAAAGGATTCATTAGACCTAGTTCTTCTCCCTGGGGTTCGCCAGTTCTCTTTGTGAAGAAGAAAGATGGTTCCGCCAGATTGTGTGTGGATTACAGAGCCCTCAACGAAGTGACCATAAAGAACAAGTATCCCTTGCCCCGCATTGATGACCTGTTCGATCAGTTGACAGGAGCTTCAGTTTTCTCCAAGATAGACCTACGGTCAGGATACCACCAGCTCAAGATCAGGAGTGAGGACATTCCCAAGACAGCCTTTACCACTCGGTATGGCTTGTTTGAGTTCACAGTTATGTCGTTTGGCTTAACCAATGCACCGGCCTACTTCATGAATCTGATGAACAAGGTATTTATGGAATACCTGGACAAGTTTGTTGTCGTGTTCATAGACGACATCTTGATCTATTCCAAGACTAAGAAAGAACATGCTGAACACCTACAATTGGTCCTGGAAAAGCTTAAAGAGCATGAGCTCTATGCCAAGTACAGTAAATGTGAATTTTGGCTTCAGGAAATCAGTTTCTCGACATATTGTATCCGCAGGAGGAATAGCGATTGATCCGCCAAGGTAGAAGCCGTGATGGATTGGAAACAAATTTACATCAAGAATCGAAGTTCGTAGTTTTCTCGCTTAGCCGGATACTACAAACGCTTCATAGAAGGATTCTCAAAGCTCTCCAAACCTATGACCCACCGCTAAAAAGGAAAAGAAGTATGAATGGACCGAGGCTTGTGAGAAAAGTTTCCAGAATTGAAGAAGAAATTGACTTCGCACCGCTTTGACCTCGCCAGACATTCAAAGAAGACTTTGAAGTCTCTTGTGATGCATCACGCCAAGGTCTTGGATGCGTGCTTATGCAAGGAGGAAAAGTTGTAGCTTATGCATCCGCATAACTTCGCCCCATGAAGACAACTATCCAACTCATGACCGGAGTTAGCAAGCAGAGTGCACGCCTCAAGATTTGGCGGCATTATTTGATTGGAAATCATTGTAATATCTACACGGACCACAAGAGTCTCAAGTACATCTTTACCCAATCTGATCTCAACCTTCGGCAAAGAAGATGGTTAGAGTTAATAAAGGATTACAACTTGGATGTTCATTATCATCCCGGAAAGGCTAATGTGGTTGCCGATGCTTTAAGCCGCAAGTCATACTGCAATAATGTTATGATTCAAGAACACCAACCTGAGCTCTATAAGGAATTCGAAGCCCTCAACCTTTGTTTGATAGAGCAAGGTAACCCAGACGCCATGGAAGCACATCCAACTTTGGAAGAGCAAATCAAGACCGCCCAAAAAGAACACCCTGGAGTCCAAAGATTCAAGCGTCTCATGGCTAAAGGAAAAGCCCCCAAGATGATCAAGACCAAAAGGAATTCTATGGTATGGGACACGTCTCTTTGTTCCCCACCAAAAGGAACTCAAGGATTTAATTTCGAAGAGGCCCACACTCAAAGATATACCCTACATCCAGCAAAGACAAAGATGTATCAAGACATGAAGATTTTGTACTTGGTGGCCACGCATGAAAAGAGACATCGCCGAGTATGTAGCTTGTTGTGATGTATGTCAACGAATCAAAGCCGAACATCGAAGCGGCCAGGATTGCTTCAACCCCGCAAATTCCCCAAAGGAAATGGGAAGAAATTGAATGGATTTCATTACGGTCTACCCCAACCAAGTCCGGATGTGACTCAAGATGGGTTATAGTTGATAGATCCACCAAAGTAGCCCATTTCGCTCCAAAGAAGACAACCTACAAGGGAGACAAGTTAGCCGAGCTATACATGGCTCAGATTGTGTGTTTACATGGAGTACCCAAGAGGATAGTCTCGATCGAGGATCTCAATTCACCTCACATTTCGGGCTAGTTTGCATGATGCCCTTGGAACACACCTTGATTTCAAAGACAACATATCATCCGCAGATCGATGGTCGATGAGAAAGGACAAACCAGATTTTGGAAGACATGCTTGAGCTTGTGCTTTGGAATTTACAATAGATCGAGAAATGTCCGCCAGATGCCGAAGTTTGCCTACAATATGATTATCACCAAGTCTAAAATGTCCCCATTTGAAGCACTTTATGGTAGAAAATGCGAACCCTCTGCATTGGTCAAAATCAGTGAAGGATATATATTTGGACCGATACCCTCAAGCAAGTCAAGAGAAAGTTCGACTAATCGAGATCGCCTTCAAGCCGCTCAATCAAGACAAAGAGTTATGCCGACAACCGTCAAGGAAATTAACTTTTGAAGTTGGAGATGTCAGATACCTCAAGGTATCCCCGCCGTGGAACTCAAGATTCAAAGTAAAGGGCAAGCTCGCCCCGGATATATAGGACCGCTTCCGACACGCTAAGCGTGGGGAAGTAGCCTATCGCCTAGAGCTACCGAACATCTGCCGAGAGTTCACAACGTGTTTCACGCCTCCCACTCAAAAGTGTCTCGAGTACCAAGAGCGAGCGCTGCTGAAGCCATCGCCTTCAAAGAAGATCGACTTATCCAGAGCATCCGATCAAGATCCTCGACGCCATCGAGAAGCTTAACAAGACGCCAAGTCTTTCGCCTTTGCAAGGTCCAAAGGAGTCACCATTCACCAAGGAAGCCACCGGGAACGCCAAGATCAATCAAACAAGACTACCTGCTCTCGTTAGGAGCGGCCGAATCTCGAGGTCGAGATTCCGCTAAGGTGGGTAGGATTTGTAACGACTGCTTTGAGAAGCTTTACTTACCTCCTGGGCCCTTCTTTCTCCCTCTGCTCTTCCGTGGACGACGCCTCCGCCGGCCATGCCCTCTTGCTCCCGCCAGCCGTTACTCCACCCGACGTCGCTTAGATGGTCGCCGCCATGGAGATTCGCGCCCACAGCAGCAGCCGCCGCATCCTGCCTCGCTGCCGTCGTCTGTCGCATCGCCGCACCAACCCGTCTTGCCGCCACTTGCCGCCTCAGCGCGCCAAGCGCTGCGTCCACACACGCGCGACGCTGATCAGAGCGACCTCGAGCAGACGCCCTCGCCGACGCTTCCTCGCGCCACAAGACGCTGCTTCGTCCTTGCCGCCTCGGCCACGCCAAGGCTCCCGGACCGGGCCCCCTCCTCTTCCAGCGGGCCTCCTATAAAGCTCCCTCCATCCCCATGCTCGAGCTTCCACGCCGCCCGAGCTCGGGTAAGTCAGACCAAGCCCAAGCCGCGCTCCGTGGGCGACCGCGCCGCCTCCGCGCCTCCTCGTCGCTCCGGTGAGCCCCGCGCCCTCGCGTCACCAGGCATTGTGGCACCCCTCGCCGGCGCGCTGCTCCGCCCGCCGGCGCTCGTCTTGCCAGCCTCCCTCGCCGGTCTGTGCCGCGCCACTCGCCACTCCGCTCCACCGCCCGGCCTGTCTGCCCGCGCCATGGTCCGCCCACCTGCCTCCTCGCTCCGCTCCCAAGCCGCCGCCACACCGTTCCCTGTCGCAAGGCTGCTTTCTTCGGCTCGCCTCCCTTGCCGCCGCCCTTGTGCCACCACCACCGGCCGGCCCCCACACACCACTGCCACTTGGCTTTGCCACGGCTGCCCAGCTTCGATCTTGCCCGAGCACTCCTCTGCCTCCCTGCTCTTTCTCAAAGAAGAACAAAGAAGCATAGAAATGGGAATGGAATTGGGGATTTTGTTGGGGGATTTGGGATTTAATTAGATTGTGGGCCCCACCTGTCATTTGCTAGACATCCCCTCACTTTGGCTGCCTTGTGGGCCCCACCTGCCAGCCCATTTCTCCTTTTTCTCTTTTTCTGGTTTTCTTTTTGGGGTTTAACTCAAAAGAGAACTTCTAAAATTCATATCTTTTCCATTTTAACTCCAAAAATTATGAAATAAATTTCTAAAAATTTTTTAAATCGAGATCTTGCTAATGGCATAGGACTTGATTAATTTGGAGTTTATTTGTTGTTCCTTATTTATTTATTTGCTCTCTTTGCCATTGTGTCTTTTCCAGATTGACGCCGATTAGGATTTGAAGACGCCATGACCAATAAGTGATCAAGATCAAGATCCCTAGCCTTTAACTAAGGCGAGTCAATACTTTGATCATATTGCCCCTACATTTTATGCAAATTATGTTCTTTTAAATTAGCAAAATGCATGCTTTAATTCTTAATCAAATGTATGTTAAAGCTTAAGGTAGTTAAATGCCCATTTGAAGTTTAAATAATTATTATGCCATCCTTGATAACTTGAATCCATTAATCCTTGTCACCCTAGTAACTATATGGTAATACTAGTTATAGGTTGTACTAGCGACATGCTAGTCTTGTTTAAATCTTGGGATATTAAAATATCCCGATCATCATTTCCTTAAACATAAAATGTTTTGGGTAGTCATTGGTGGTCCATTGGCTAAAGGATTGTGAAAATAAATTGGTTTCTCCTCAAAGCCCTAATGCTAGCTTTGTCAGGCGGATGGTGAGGTGGTGGGTGCTCGAGGAGCACATGGTTGGTTGGCTTGTGGAATGCACCGCCTGACAACCCTAAGGACTTAATCTTGTCACGACCTCTGTGTTAAACAAGTACAACCACAAGTCTGCAAAGTGCAACTTGGCTTAGTAAAGTTATTAAACCTTGGATGTCATCTCACTGAGGAGGAACGAAGAACGTACAAGTGCGGAGATACTCCGGCTTGGAAGGGACACCAAAAAGGTGAAGTTACAGTGCGCTAGACATTGTGGTTGGGGCACCAAGCTAGTCATTGTGGTGAACATCCCGCACAACATATGGGCGAACCCGTATGGGTGGATTGACGGAAAGGGCGAGATAGCTAGAAAGGTTACTGTGACGGTCGCCCAACTACATGACTACGGAATCATGTGGGGTAACGGGTAGACTATCTCTTGTGGGTAAAGTGTGCAACCTCTGCAGAGTCTAAAACTGTTTAAACAAATTGTGCCTCGGTCAAAAGGCGGACATGGGAATCATAACTTGAGTTAGTTCTATTTCAAACAACTTTGTGGGTGGTATGGAAAAATGGTGAAAGGGCTCACCTAGCCCTGTTTTGGATTTTTGCCTGAGTCGTCGAGCTCAGTGGTTGTGGTTATTGGAGGCCGCTCCAATTAAAAGGATGCATTGGTAGAATTTCCGCCGGATGGATTCTCTACTAATATAATTATTGCACATGCTCTCTATATAAAATGCAATTTGTTAAAAATGCTAAGTGATAGGACTTTGTAATTATGATATTTGAAAAGTTGCTTTCGCAAATAAAAGAACCTGAGCCATCCTTGTTAAGCCGTGCATGTATAAAATTGCATTGTGTGTTGGCTCATGAGCACGGGTAGTAGTGCTCATTCTCGCTTCTCCCCAACCCTTGAGATAATGAAGACGATGGAGACTACGCCTTCTCGACGGCCCGAAGATGATGGACAAGGCTATGACGAAGAGTAGCACAATCAGTAGTTTAGGTCTCGCCAGTCTAAGTAGACTGTTTAAGATTTCAGCATAACCGATATTATCCAACTCTTGGTTAATATCCGTCAGACACGGATGCCCCATCGCTTGTTCGTGTGAGATGAGCCCTACCTCGCCTTTTGCTTCCGCTATAGTTCACGTTACTCTTTTGTGATGTAATCCATTTGGCCTGCTTCGCCCTTTTGTAAACTTCGACCCGACGTGGTCTATGTTACTCGCTTGGTTGTAATAATTAATATTTCAGTTCACGCTTGTATGAGTGATTCAGCAATGTGTACTGTGAAGTGCTAGCTACTGATCCAGGGAATAGCACGGAGATTTCACAGAGGATTTGGATTCACGAAATCCGGGTCCGACATTATCCACGGAGTTAGTTGCGGTAACCAAACAGAGTTTCCCTAAAATCGGGCTAAAACCAGTTTAAGGAAATCTAGTTTTCACAAAATTCGGGATCCAAACAAGCCCATTGTTTTTATAAGGCATAATTTGGTAAAGCACCGCAATTAAGAAAGTTGTAAGGCCAATGGAAGAGGAAGGAATAAAAGAGAATAGTTAGGGCGAATGCTTACTTATAAGTGTTCCAGAGAAAAGGTGGATAGATGAGGGTAGTAAAGAGAAATGATCATTCAAGTTGCATGCACGTCTTATATTCTAAAAAAAATATAGGTCTTATATTTTAAAGGGCTTATATTTTAAAACAATATTGTAAAAAAAAGTATACGCCTTATATTTTTGCAATGATTTAAGTAAATAAAATGAATCGAGAGAGTATTGTTACATTTCCGAATGTTTGAACAGTTCCTCCGACGTGAACATTTCACTTTGATGATCTCGTCTAGAGGAAACAGAACCTTTTTCATGTTCAATTAATTCTGGCATCTTTCAGTGCGAACGTAAGCGAAGCGTGACTCATGGGACATACGTCTATTCTTTGCGTAAGTGCGATTCTTCCGTGGCACATACGGCCGTTGAATAAAATGCTACGAGGGGCCCGGTTGTTTGGTGACAGTTTGCTGCCCTCGCTCCGTTTTAATTGGGATAAACTTGTAGCGCTGCCTCAGCCCTCAGCCCACACAAGAATAGCCCTTATCCTTTCTGCCGGGAGCATTAACCCGGAACCAGATCCTTCGAAACTTTGCCTGAACGTCTGATTGCCTGAACGGCTGGGTCATGACACGGCACCGCCGCAGCAGGGTTTGCTATTTATAATTATTATAGTCGAAGTGTCGAAGTATTTATAATTATTATAGTCGAGTGCCCATAATTACGAAATACAAACTATTTTAGTAAGTCAAATGAATCATTTTGAAGTCATTTTCATAACATAAATGAAGGAAGAAAAATATGACTTAATAAGATCGACCTGGAGTCATTTACATCCTGATGAAAATTCAGTGTTCCATCACCGAATATAGCACAAACCATACATAACAAAATGTTGTATTTATGAATTGAGTCCTTAAAGTAAGCAACGATACAATAAACTTAAGAGATACTTTGCTTCAACGCGATATTAAAACGATAACAAATGAAATAACATACCATTGAAAGTACTAAAAAATTAGAATTTAAACTAACATAACCATGGAACGCAATATGAATAAGTCCATCAACTCTGGAGATCATGTCCCCCATTTGCCTTCCTACTCGTTCGACCCTTGATAATGAGGATTAGCAATCACGTTGATCTTCATCTGGACGACAAAATTGATATAGTCACGTACAGCCGCAGGAGCACTCATTAAGGATGCATGAAGACCTATAAATAAGTAAATAAAAATACAATATTTAGAGGGTTACCGTAGAGAGGTAATTATTATAAAGATACAATATAATTAGTACATAGATGTTGTAAATACTTATACCTTCCAACTCATCAGTATAGATTGAGTTTGGGAAGAATATGAGTTCACTCTCTCGTGGGTTCCAACCCCGCCTAAAGATGGATCATAATAGAAATTTAAAACAATTCATATACCAGCATGCTGTGAAAGCAAAAGTATATTCTCCTTACCAGTGGTCCTGTTCATCTTCAAGAGGGTAGCGACCAGACAATGGAAGTCGACATTTGCCGAACGTCATCGTGTGATGTGGCGCGCCACATGGAAGTCTCAGACTCATATGAATATCAACTCTCAGCTACGCGTTTACCAAGTTGTGAGAATGCAAAAATGTCAATCGTATCTAATCATCGATAGTTGAAACTGTTTACATTGCTCATGCCGAACATTCATCAGAGTTATCTCCCTGGTTGGCATTCGACGGGGCCATGATTCGTGGTACTAAATGTCGCCGACATGCATGACCATGCCAATGACATATGCAAAAAGCCGCAAGCCAAATAATAACGGATATATGATCGAAAAGCTAGATAAGAAAATGATTTTTTTTTACAGAATATCGGTTTACCTACTAGAGTCTTGTTTGGCCAGGTGTACACGTCACGAAAATCCATGAATATCCACGGATAGATCAGGAAATCAATATGCCTTGCAGGGGTATTTACCATTGTTGTGTTGTTCAACTTCATATAGAACTCGGATTTACAAACCAGAACATACGCACTGACATATCAGTGGGATCAAAGCCAACATTTACGAAATCGTAAACTTTGCTGGCCCAGAGTATACCATCGAAACGGCCCGCTGGCCGTTCGTACGGTAACACCTCCATTTTTGTTCCCTACATAACATAAATTAAATATGAGAAAGAACACGCTAAAAAAATATAATGCAGTACTCAGATGATCTTATACTCATAGCGTGATTTAGTAAAAGTACTCACAAGTAACGACATCCAAGAGAATCCTCTCGTATCTGCGATTTCCGTATCACCTTCTCGCGGATCATCCAACATGCACTACTACAAAAAGGCTAATACTGGATGCCTCATCACAGACGGTTAACCAAAACTGTCTGTATTACATGAAATCATAGACGGTTTTGGTTTAGAGACCGTCTGTGTTACTGGCTACGCTAAAAACCATCTGTGAAGAGGTAATATCACAAACGGTTCATGTTAAAAACCGTCTGTGAACTATCACAGACGGTTTTGAACAAGAACCGTCTGTGATACTTCACAGACGGTTTTAATAATGAACCGTCTGTGATATGAGACCATATCACGGACGGTTCCATTGTGGAACCGTCTGTGATAAGTATCACTAATGGTTCCATAATAGAACCGACTATGATAAGTCTCTTTATTAGTAGGAGCCCGCTAGGGTTTGCGCTCTAACTCGTCACTCCCCAGTGGCGCCCTTACTCTCGTCTGTTCCCCTCCCCACCCGAGTGACCCTGTCGCCGACACCGCCATGCATTCTTCCCATCACCAACGGTTGTGACACCATGGTTCACTACATAAGACACTCGTACGATAAGAGTGTGTTTTGCAGTGTCACTGTTGTGCCACAACCACGTGATGACGCCGCCTTCCCTCTTCCTCCTCCCCCCGACGCGACCCGGCTACCTCTCCACCAGCGATGTCAACGTAAGACAGATCTATCACCTATTGGTTTGTGCTGTTGGTATTCATGTGAACTGAGCTCCTCCTCCCTCGCCGCTAGCTCCTGCACCTCTGAATCAAGTTCCTCCTCCTGTGCCACGGATCAAACTCCTGGGCCCCCTCGCTCACATCGGCCTGCCTGCCTCCTCCCTCGCCCAGCTCCAGCTCCTCCTCCCTCTCGCCACCGCTCGTTCAGGCCACTCTCGACCTCCATCGCGCCTCCAACCTCTCCGGCTCTCCCACTAACGTAAGTCCCTTCTTGTCTTCTTGATGTTGTCTCGTTGTTGGTTGATGTTGATGATGATGGCCATTGGCGAGCCGGATGCTAAATGTGTAATACATACATACATGATGAGAAGTGCATCATTGCAGAGAAGTGTAAATGTGTAATACATACATGTAGAGAGAAGTAGAGAAATCATAAATATAAATGAATGCAATGATCATGCAAATGCTTGTTGGCTAGTGGCACCTTGCTAGCTGCTGAACTGCTCAATGTTGTTAATAGTCTTATGCTGAAATTGAATTGATAATTAGTTTATATTAATAGTCCCCTTGCTCTATGATGTAAACTGAGGGCTATTGGTGTATGTGCATTAATTCTGTGCATCTTGCTTAGTTCATGCTGTGGGTTCATATTGACAAAAATGAATGGGGGCAAAATGGTGGGTTTGATTTATGCTCTCTGATGGGTGCTGAGGGTAATTGATGCCGGTTCTTTGTGCTTAGTTAGCTTACATGGGATCAATGTGGTTCGGATGGGGCTTGGCTGCAATTAACTTTTCAGATTTGTGTCCTAGGTACGAATACGTCCTACCATTCTATTCCTCATCTCTTCTCTATAAAACCTCCAAGCAGTGGCTGCTTGTGCCTTTAAAACCGGCTTCATAGATAGACAGACAGACACACACACACACACACAGTGGCTGCTTGTGCCTTTAAAACCGGCTTCATAAACACACACACACACACACACATATATATATATATATGTGTGTGTGTGTGTGTGTGTATGTATATTTTATATGTATGTGTATATATCGTTTGTAGTCCCCAGCCCTTTCGGTGGGTCGTGAGGAGGATGAGACAGCTGCTATGGGCAATCTCATCGAGCCTGCAAGTTTAAGAAGTACGGCTGCAAAGGAAAGCCCGTGGACATACAATTACCTGGATGTCGTCGATAGGTAGTCGGACATGACATCAAGGAATGGTTGGTTACTGATACATGAAGCCTATGTCCACAAGCTTTCTCTTGCAGCCTTACTTCTTGAATTTGTAGGGGCTCAATAAGGTTGCCCGTGGTAGCTGTGTCATCCTCCCTCACGACCCTCCGAAAGTGGTTGGGGACTACAAATGATATATATATATATATATATATATATATATATATATATATGTGTGTGTGTGTGTGTGTGTGTATAGATATATCTATACATACAATACATACATATATATATACACATATATATATATGAAGCCGGTTTTAAAGGCACAAGCAGCCATTGTTTGGAGGTTTTATTCATATATCACAAACGGTTCTAAACACGAACCGTCTGTGATAGCTAGTTATCACAGACGGTTCGTGTTTAGAACCGTCTGTGATAGATAGTTATCACAGACGGTTCGGTGTTAGAATCGTCTGTGATAGATAATTATCACAGACGGTTCTAGATACAAACCGTCTATGATAGTCGTATATCACAAACGGTTCTGAGTTAATAACCGTCTATGAAAGTATGCATCACAGACGGTTCAAAAACCGTCTGTGATGATCTCATGTTATTACTGACCTATAGACTCAAACGGCTCATGAAACCATCTGTGATGGCGTTTTTGAACCGTCTGTGAAGGCCTTTTCTGTAGTAGTGAGGTCTGGTACACATGTTGCATCTCAACCTCGTGGAATAGCATCGACCTGCATCGTAAGACAAGAAGGATGAGAAAACAAAACTACAAGTAGTAATCACAAGGGAACAAACGGAGAGGAAATGAACATCTACCTGCTGAAAATTGTGCCGCTCAAACCTGATGATGGAGGCGCAGCCATTACCATCTTGGATGCTTGCACATTGTAGCCTATCACCATCTAGGTTTCTTGGTGGCATGCAGATGAAGAAGACGCGGGGGAGAGATTGTGCGTTGGTACAGTTGCTATGAGCTGCAAATGATGTGCACATGTGCTAATTACAGGTTTTGAAATTATATGTCATGTTAGAAAAGTAAAAGCAAATAATTTGCCTATACTGCACCAACTGCATTGAAAGATGACATCATCTCATCCAGTTATCAAAAGAAAGCTAAATCAAGACCTGTGTATATATATTCTACAGCTTGTTTATTAGATAATTAGTTGGACAAATATACTTCTGTAATTCTTTTACAGAATGCCTATTAGATACTTACCCTTTGTACAGTCGGCTGTGATCCTCTCTACTAGAAGCTGAGACCCAAATTGGGATGGTTAAATTCTTTCTTGAATCATGCAGCACACAAAACTAAGAATCTAAGCATATATATAACACCAGGGGTTCATAAGTTCTAACATATATAACAAGTTGATTATACAACCAAAATTCTGCTGTAAGTACTTTTTCAATACTCCTGAAGCTGAATAATGCAACAATTATTACCTGAGTGTCCGCCTAGCAAAAGGTGAACTGAAAAAAAATAGACTGATCAATCATGAAGTTCAGAATAATGTCTTCTTTTAGAACCAAAGGGTAGAAACCCCGGTTCCATTTTTTTACTAATGAAACGACAGAATAACAAGTCTGATTGAATCAGGTTCATTACAGCATCATGATCTCAAAGGGACATAACAAGGCATCACCATGCCTCCTCCCAGGACACCAAAAGCCAAAGTTGCCAACTACACAGTAACGAAACTCACTACACAACGCTCTAAAGCCCCAAATTGACATCGAAACAACATCCATAATCCTCCCTTTTAGCTTCAGAGACAATGCAATCACCTAGCACAGTCAGTCACCAACCATACCTGTCAGCCAAAATGAAGTTTTGCCGTATTTGCCAATAAGTGATATACTTGTCGGCAGCGAAGATTCAAACAGCACAGCAAATCCACTGCAAACCTGAAACAAAGACAAACTAATTCTGTAACATCTCGACAGCAGCAGCAACCTGCCCACCTTGCTCGTACCCTGAGATGATCGAATTCCACGTCACCAAATCCCTCATCTTCATTCCATCAGCACCCCCAACTTCCCATACACATCGATCATCACATTACACACGAAGAGCTCCGCGTCCAGCCCGTGCTTCACCGCGTACAAATACATGACCAGTGCAAGCGCTCGGTCCCCAGCAGCACGCACATCGGCAGAACACTCGAGACTGTCATAGCGTCCCCAGCGACACCCTGCCCCACCATCCTCCCGAACAGGCCCACCGCCTCGGCTGCACGCGCGTTGCGGCTCAGCCCGGACACCATCGCGTTCCACGCGGCCACGTCCTGCTCCGGCGTTTCGTCGAACTACGGGAGGCTTCCGAGATGTGACCAAACCGGAGGTAGGCGTGCACGGGGGAGCCGGAGACGAAGACGCCGGAGGAGGACGGCGCGATCGGACCGCTCGCGTATTCCTGTCGACGTAGAGGTCTCGGGGGAGCTCCTTTCTTCGGTCCTTTAAGTATAGTACTGATAATCAATCGCACCATTACGAAAAAAAAAAGATGAGATGAATCGTAACTTGTCCACACTCGTGCTCACCGATGCTTGCAGTTTTGCGCTGTGCCAGATTTGACCGATCCACCAATTAGGGGATTATCAGTGTTAAGTAAGCTACTGACTGGCTGTTTTTGAGCCTCTGATTGCGAAGAAAAATATGTAGTTAACATGTGAATGGATTCTCTTGTCCTCCGGTGTGAGGTCTACTACGAGGCACTGTACAACAGAAGATACGAATGGCAAGTTGTATCTCTGCACCGCATCGCAGTTTATAATAAAATATTGTCATGTCCTTTGCAAAGGGCGGCTAGCTCTTCTTTGTCTGGAGCAGATTACTACTGCTCCTAATGAAACTATACTCTTCTTTGTCTGGAGCAGATTACTACTGCTCCTAATGAAACTATCTTCTTGCCGCAGTCTATGGACTCGTGTATCTGTCTCGCTGTCTTGCAGTACCAATCACCACGGGCTTGCATCTCAACTAGAAACCTGCGCGCCTTGATGCGCGGAGACAAACATACGTGATACTACTTGATAATCACAGAAGCTACACCAATAAATTTTGGTTCTCAATACCATCAAAAGATACTATTTGATAATCATATCTAGTGTTTAATAATTCTAGCAGCACTTAAAAGGGATGCTAATCAATATTGTTTTGAACATTAGGCTGAAAGTGATGTTAGACCATTTTTGTATCTTCAAACCTCAGCGGTCGGTGTACTTACGAACAGAAACGAAAGGTACACCATTCTTATTATTTGGTAGAACATACCTAACTTGCTCACACCAAGATTTCCTAACTCTATTTGAGTCATTTCAGCATAATCCTCTCTATTTTGTGTTGCTATATCTTCTGATCAATTATCACAAGAGCCTACCCCATCCTCAAAAGAATTACCATAAGAACCATCATTTTCGATGGATTTCTGAAGTTGCAACATACTTTCTGGAAGCTGATATGTGCGGAGAAACCTATACAATCAGAAGCTTTTGGAATGTCATACCAATAGGGCATCATGCAAGATAACAGGAAAACTTTCACGTCTCTTATCATTTGTGCTCGGAAAATTTTCGATGATGGTTTAGTACTATAGAAGAGGTTCTGGACACATCATCCTTGTCTTCTTATAAGCTCCGGTAGAAGCGTGCTTGCTTGCATTTTAGATGCAAGAAAGAAAGAAGACCATTCAAAAGGGCACCACCTGCTTCACCCTAAGCCTAAGGTAAAAACACAACTTGTAGGGTACATTTTCAAAAGGAAAAAGAGTAAATATTATATTAGAATTATTTTTATAGAACCAAACCTTGCAAAATCATGAGTGCGAAAGAATTGAACAAGTATCGATTGATCTAATCGAATTGGCTTCAACGCCTGGTTAGCAGGAACTTTTGACTCATCCACCACAACAGCTGGCCACATTGCATGACCTGTTGAAGCAAATCAGGCCCATTAGATAAGACATAATTATTTCAGGTAACTGAGAAAAGTGAGCAGCCCACTTACAAATGGAAGCATTTTGGATCAATGCAAAAAAAAAAAAAGAGATGGCAAATCAATCACATCACTGAATGCAAGCGTTTCAGTATTTCATAGAAAGTAAAATTCATGCTCCTTGGTTTAGTTTAGGAAGAAACAGGAAAATAGGAAATAAATAGGTTTTGAAAGAACAAAAAACTTAAAAGGTTATCTAAAGTACAAGTGACCAAGGAACAAAATAATGTCAGGTAATTAAAGAGAAGGTCATCAAAACATCAAAGAAAAACTCAAAAGTAACCCAGGCTTTAATATTTGGAAACATTTTCTGCAAGAGTCATAGTGAAATCATCTAACACATGTGATGTAGTTCAAAACATAAACTGACTTGACAACTGAGTGTAGCTCAGTTGGCAAGGAGGGGCATCCTGGATCAAGACCTTGGTAGCCATGGAAACTGACAGCAAGTGCAAGCAACTCCTCACATGTTTGGCTGTAGGCGACAATGGAACCCAAAATTGCCTACGAAGGTCTTGTTGTTGCCTTCAGACCCTTGTCCTTCTTTGTCGTGTTCATCCAAGTGCATCAGGACATGGCATGCAAAAAAAAAATGGTAAGAGAGTCATTTCTAGCAGGTGAGCTAAAGTTAAAATTGTACATAAGATACATTCACAAAACAAAAAGAAAGCAACACCATCAATAGCAAAAAAAAAAAAACATGAACTGTTCAGTTCATGCATGAATTCAAATAAAATTTTGACCACCGTTTAAAAAAAATCCAATGAGCCCCGAGAAATCTTGGATACTAACCAACAACATACCTACCAATGCAATCATTGAATAAGCTAAGACATAATTTTGTAAATATAAACATGGGAAAATTGAAACAAATGCCTACATTATGTTACTGGCAATCACAGCTTTATTGTCATTCCCCTTTGTGATTTCACAGAGATTAATCAAATTGCGAATAACCGTTACCAAAAAACTATTCTCCTGCAACAGAACCACAAAAACCATTTAGGATTAGTAAAACGTTGATTCCTCCAAAAGCAACTACCAAGGACAAAAAAAAAATAGAGTAACAGTGTACATACATGCTCCTCAACCATAGAACCAGATATTGATCATATGGCCCAGCAAATAGTATTGAGGTCATTCCAACTCCAGTTTCCTACATTTAATTGTTCACTCAATTTCTTCAGCATCTGAAATTCCAAAAGAAACACAATTAAGATCTGGTTCAAATTCACAAAAAGCAATAAACAGAGAAGACAAATTGTGCAACAAATATATAAAGAAAATAGATATGTTTAGTGGCTCCACGGCTGCACAGAATGAACCTTTCAAATAGCCAAAATACCAACTACAAACATCATATGCCACTGTCAAGCTTAAATACTCTTATTTATTACGAGTTTCATTAATGTTTCACCAGCCTTACGCCATCTAAACATGGAACAAGTGCATTTGGATACCACATACCGTGAGCAACCTTACTACAAGGTAATATTTATTGAATGCATTTCTTAAAATACAAAGAAGTATCGTGTATGAGACATACCGCCGCTCAGATCCTCATGATTAAGATGAGACAAATAGATCGGTGTTTCCCTCATGATCCGCATAACTTAAGAAAGGGGCTTCACATCGCTTTGAAGATAACACAGGCGATAAAGCTCAGAGCATGTGAAAGACACGGGAAAAATGGACAACAGCTTGGCATTCCGTTACTAACCTTATACTGGACAAGAACATCATTGTCTTTCATTGTTTCGCGGACAATATTGCCATTTTCGTCTTCCACGATCAATGCTTCCTCGGGCTTTGCCATCGGACAAATCACCAACATTAGAAATTTTGATAGTGGATCTCAATAAAGTCGCTTCCTCTCATGAGCAATTTGCACCATTACCATCAACAACTCCAGGAATCATCTGAGCCTACAAGTTAAGCATAGATATAATGAGTCGAAGGATTTAGAACCTAATTAGAAAAAGAAGAGAACTTCATAAAGCAAGAAACAAATAGAGAATGAAATGCAGCCTTTGTGTGAAAACAACTCACAAAAAAGGAAGAATTTTTTGGAAGAATGCATATATTACAAAGTTGGCTATATAAAAGTCATGGAAAACATCATGTGGATAACATTTCCATAGGTAAACAAAAAAACTAAAACCACATGAAGTCGAACCTTTTTTATTATTTAATCCATTTTTAAAAAATATTTTAAAGATAACCACTTCCTAACTTTATTTCTAAATCTGACCCTTTTGGCCACATCACAATGTGTGGCGTAGCAAAAGCATGTTGTCATGTCACGGATCTCGGCATGGCAAACGAGTGCTATCAAACCGCCCCTCTTGGCATGACAGGATTTAGCCCAAAAACAGATGCGTGTTGGCTCGGAGGGCTATCGTGGCAGCTTTGACCACGTCGTGGTACGTGGTGTGACCAAAAGGGTCAAAATTAGAAATAAAGTTAGGGAGATGTTATCTTTAAAATATTTTTTTAAAAATAGATTAAATAATAAAAAAAACTCCCTGAAGTCCCATCATGCTTACAACTGCAGGCTCCATTTGATTGTGTGTTTCAAATAGTTGTAAAACAAATACATTACAGTAACCCAAACACACCTGTAGATTAATCGACCAATGTTATAAGATATGAAATCCCAATCAAATTCTGCAACATATGCTGAATCAAGTTCTAACATCCCTACCTTGAAAACCTCAGTGTAATCAACATACGAGGTTCCAATGAAGTACTCAATACCCAGTAGTAATGCAGCTCTATTTTTTGGAGATATCTCCAGTATACGCATGTGTTTCTGTAAGCATCACAAAAGGAAGGGATCAGACCATATGGAGATCTAGTTATTCTTTTGTATATCATTTTATTACTCATTAGCATTTCTCTATTCATTTATTCTAGTGTTTGAAATGACAAGCGAATGAAGGCTAATGACATAACAATTTATTTTTGTCATAGTTGGGAACATGGTATCAAAAGAGCAGGTTCATTAGTTGCAACTTTCAGAATGTTTTATGAATCAAAATGAAAAGTAGTATTGTTTGTTAGTTACAGCTTTCACAACCAACAGCATACATTCCTCCACTAGTTGCTTCTGTTGTTGTCTCGACAGCACCACAAGCAGATTACAGTAAATGAGATAAACATGAGAAGAGCAGATTTGGGAAAATCCACCATGTCACTAACCAAACATCGACACAAACATAGATATTTGCCCAATTCACCCCCAAAATTACCATGAAATTATATCTCAGGTCCTCATCAAAGTTGTAGATCTAGTTAAGAATAAAAATAACAATGTGTGTGAAGCAACCAAAACGACATGGATCAAACTCAATTCCCTCAAGATCACATGGAAAATGCAGTAAAAGTAAATTACAGAGGAGTAATAGGAGGCAACGCACCTTGCCGATGCTTTCATAGCAGTCATTGAATGCCTACCAGTACTTGGACTGATCCAACATGAACCAGTTCGTTACGTACTCATACAGACTAGCATACATTGTGGCAATCCAAAGGAAATAGCACGCATCAGAACCCCCAAATCCTAGGAATGCGAAGGAAAAACCAACTGAAATGCAGTTATCATTTCGGTTCCCCGTCACCTTCCTGCAAGCGCACGACGGTGTCACAGAAGAACCTAAACATCGATCTGTCGTGCTTTCTCCCCGTAGGCGCCTTCTCGTACTATGGTGGCAGCACCTGCACCAGAGGCGGGGAACCTTCACCGGTAGCACAAGCGAGGAGAACTTCACCAGCGGCAAGGGCGATGGCGAGGGAGACACCGCCAGTGGAGGAGGCGCACTGCATGGGGTGGGGGTCGAGAAGTCAGACCACGGGGATGCTGAAAACCACGAGAAGCGTGGTGATAACTGCGACGTTATGAAGATGGTGAGGTTGTTGACCCTCCTAATCATCATCAGTGGCGACGGCCGGGGAGGAGGCGGGGAGGAAGCAGGCGCGAGGGCGGTGTGACTGAAACAAAAGAAAAAAAAGCATACAATAACAGAGAAGAAAATGATAAGAAGGGGAGAAGGCAAATGTTGAATGATGGCGACCGAGGCGAAGCAGACGAACAGGCGACGGAAGAAGAAACACTAGTGACATAGGTGAGGAAGGAGAACAGGAAGGGCACGATGGGGACACAAAGCACCTGAGCCAGTGGGAACACGTGGAGTGGAGACAACCGAGCCAGTGAGAACACGTGAAGATGCCATCATGCGAGCGCAACACAAGTGGCGATCTGACGGCGTGCAACAGAGAAAACAACGATCGAACGGCACCAAAAAAATGATGTGGCCACCCTGGCCGGCACCCAATGCTGCCTTATTTTTTTATATGAGTAAATATCAGTAAACCCCAGGTTTTGGGGCAATTGTAACTCAAAACCCCAGGTTTTGAATTTATAACAGAGAACCCTATCCTTTCGGCCAAACAACACACGTAACCCCACTTTTAACGTTTTGCCGTTGAGTTTGCCGTTAGACACCCCTTGCTATCCCGTTGAACAGCCTACGTATTCCGTCCCGAGGCAGCGCGCATCCTTGAAGGCGCGAAAGGGATGGCCTCCTTGGCTAGTTCACGCGCGCGGCCAAGGCTCGGTAGAGGGCACAAGGCTTGGCGACACATGAGGAAGACTAAGCTGAGCGGAGTGAGACAGGCCGGCGACGTGGGAGCTGATTTGCGCGCTCAAGTCTTGGCCGTCTCGCACGCGCAGGGAGACGAGGAAGGTGTGTACTAGTTTTTTTTTCTATAATTTAAGTTCTAGTTTGGACGGATTGGGGGGGATTTTTGGTTAGGATAATGTATGAGAAGGGGATTATCTTTGAATTTGCTTAAATCACATGGCATTTGGTAATTAAGGGATTTGAATTCAAGTGCTTTGGTAGATTCGGTGTGGGCATTCGGTCTGGGCATTCGGTATGGGAAGGGCACATTCACAAACTGACGATTAGTGTTTCGGTGCATGCATGCAATGAAAGTATCTGGGAATTGAATTGAGGTCCATGTGATTTTTTTTTTGCTAGACTCTTTGAAGCGATGAACACCTGAGACTCGTTTTTTTGTGTGTGTGTTCGATAGGATGGATAATGATTTGTTTGGTGGCTACAAGGAGAAGGGTAAAAGCATAGTTGAGATTGATAATGAGAAAGGTTTGGAATTGTACGCTAGGGGTGATGAGGACCTTGAGGCAGACCCTGAGGAGGATGACCTTGAGGAATACCTTGAGCACTACAAGGGGGATTCCGATGTGGAAGACCCATTCCCATTAGCAGATAATGTGTGCAATTTGGTGCTATTTGATCCAGGAAGTGACGGTGGTGATGAGGACTTGTGCTCTAGTGGCGATGATGGCTACCAAGCTCCAGTTTTTTGAAGCCCCCCAAAAGAGGAAGAGAAGAGCAAAAAGGATTAGAGAATAGAGAATTTGGTTTGATGAATCCAGGATTCTATCACATGAACAATTGTGTGAGAAAATGTGTTTTAAGGATGTTCATTAGTTCAGGAGGGCACTGAAGAGCTACCATATAGTTCAGAGTAGAGATTATAAGTACTTGAGGAATGACAAGGACAGAGTGAAGGTGTGTTGTGTGCATAAAACTTGTCCATTCTCCATGTTGGCATCACAAATTGTGGGAGAGCCTACTGTTTCTATAAGGAAGTTGGTTGATCTTCTCACCTATGGCATCACCATGGATAGTAGTAGAGTTAATAGTTCATGGCTAAGCAAAGTTATGATGAGGAAATAAGCAAAGTTATGATGAGGAAATAAGAAGTTAATGGGAACATTGTCCCGATCTTTCGATGAGGATGATACAACTTGGTTTGGTGGAAGACAACTCTCACGATCCAGGCTACAACCGTGTGACAACCGTTGCACCCACAATCGCTGAACCAACTTCACGTTCGTTATCGACCTTGCTGGTAGCGAGATCGACCTGACCATGAAGGTCTTTTCCTGCATGCAATCAAGAATCAAGCAAGAAAAATAGATGAAGCAACGAACTTGCTGAATAGGAATTGAGGAATAAAGATGTATTGAATGATTTGGGGTCTTGAAGACAATGTCTAGTTGCACTAGCCGTACAAGCAAAACGATGATGTTTCTAGCCTAAGCTAAAATCAATCTAACAAAACCCACCGAACTAGATGGGCGATGCTTGGCCTTATATTGGCACCTAAGGGTGCGGCCAACACACAAACAACCTAATGTTGATTCTATATCTAACTCCCGTATCACACAAGTATTCTTTCCTAATACAGTTATGGAAGGATTACAACAGATTCCATCCAAAAGATATATTCTATAACATATCTACGACCAGACTAGTCGAAGACCTAGTCGTGGGACTGGTCTTGGAGTGGTCTTGAGGAAGCCCTGGGGGAGGTCCTAGCGGGACGGTCCTGTAGGGAGGTCCTGAGTGGTCCTGATGAGTCCATGTGGGTGCTCCTGAGGAGGTCGTGAGTGGTCCTGATGAGTCCACGTGGGTGCTCCTGAGGAGATCTTGAGTGGTCCTGATCAGTCCACGTGAGTGCTCCTGAGGAGGTTCTCGAGGGAGGTCCTGGAGGATGTCGTCGGAGATCCTAAGGAGGTCCTAGAGGAGGTCCTAGTGAGGAGGTCCTGGTGAGGAGGTCTAGGAGGAGGTCCTGGAGGGAGGTCCTGGAGGAGGTCCTGGCGAGGAGGTCCTGGAGACCTCCTCGGGGCTACCTGGGAGTGGTCGTGGACCCTTTAGTTTGCCTTTCGATCCTTGATTCCTAAGTAAAATAATATCACTTGCTTTAGGCAGCATCATAGAGTTCATAGAATATGGATGCACTTTGAGAAACGAAGTTACCTGATAATTTAGTTGGCGAGCACATACTCTAGTAATTGGTTCTTGCATGTCAGAAGCGGTAGGGGTGGTTGTATCAGTGGAAGGGATGTCCTCATCATCCTCCCCTTCTTGAATTCGAGTCGTCCTTAACTCTAGGTCATATTCTGCTCCCATGAATGGCTTCAAATCTGCAATGTTAAATGTGGGGCTAACCCCAAAATCTACAAGCAGATCAAGCTTATATGCATTATCATTAATCTTTTCTAATACTTTAAAACGACCATCCTGCACGAGGCATGAGTTTAGCCTTTCTCAATTCAGGGAGTCATTCTTTACGCAAGTGTAACCACACAAGATCACCAGGTTCAAAAGTAACATGCTTGCGCCCCTGACTACTAACAACTTTATATTTAGCATTCATAAGTTCAATGTTCTCTTTAGTTGTCTCATGCATCTTAAGTATCAAATCAGCACATTGTTGAGCATCAAAATTTACCTTCTCCGAAGCTGGCAGAGGCAACAAGTCGATAGGTGCACGAGGTATGAAACCATAAACAATCTCAAAAGGACATGTGTTTTGTGGTAGAATGCAGCGAGCGATTATAAGCAAATTCCACATGAGGCAAATATTCCTCCCACTTTTTTAAGTTCTTTTTAAGCACAGCCCTAAGCATAGTAAACAATGTTCTATTGACTACCTTAGTTTGTCCATCGGTTTGAGGACGACAAGTAGTACAAAATAACAGCTTAGTTCCCAACTTAGCCCATAAAGTTCTCTAAAAATGACTAAGACATTTAGCATCACGATCTGAAACTATCGTATTCGGAATACCATGCAAGCGAACAATTTCCTTGAAGAACAAATCAGCAACATTTGTAGCATCATCACTTTTATGACATGGTATAAAATGAGCCATCTTAGAGAATCTATCCACAACAACAAAAATACTATCGCTCCCCTTCTTTATTCTAGGCAGCCCTAAAACAAAGTCCATCGAAATATCTTCCCAAGGTGTGCTTGGAATAGGAAGAGGCATGTATAAACCATAAGGATTAAGTCGTGACTTGGTTTTTTGGTATGTGGTGCAGTGGGCAATGAAGCGTTCGATGTCACGCCTCATCTTTGGCCAATAAAAGTGTTGGTCGGAATGTCCTCGATCTTCTTCACGCCGAAGTGACCCATCAATCCTCCGCCATGCACCTCCTGTAACAACAAAAGACAAATAGTGCTAGTTGGAATGCATAGCTTGTTAGCACGGTACATGAACCCATCATGCACCATAAATTTATTCCAACCCTTTCCCTCTTGACAATTGAGCAACACATCTTGAAAATCAGCATCATGCACATATTGCTCCTTTATTGTCTCCAATCCAAAGATTTAGAAGTCAAGTTGTGAAAGCATGGTGTATCTCCTAGACAACGCATCTGCTATTGCATTAGCCCTTTTTATGTTTAATGACATAAGGAAAAGACTCAATAAACTCAACCCACTTAGCATATCTACGGTTTATATTGGTTTGACTTCGAATATGCTTCAAAGATTCATGATCAGAATGTATTGCAAACTCTTTGGGCCATAAATAATGCTGCCATGTTTCTACAGTTTGAACTAGAGCATATAATTCTTTATCATAAGTAGAATAGTTCAAACTAGACCCACTTAATTTTTCACTAAAGTAAGCAACAGGCTTTCCTTCTTGAATTAACACACCACCAAGACCTATGCCACTCGCATCACATTCTAATTCAAAAGTCTTGCTGAAATCAGGAAGTTGAAGCAAAGGGACGTGTGTCAACTTATCTTTGAGAGCGTCGAAAGCTTTTTGTTTTATGGTGCTCCAAGGGAAAGGAACACCCTTCTTTGTAAGCTCATTCAGCGGTGCAGCGATGGTGCTGAAATCCCGAACAAAACGCCAATAAAAACCAGCGAGCCCGAGAAAACTCCGTACTTGTGTTACCGTTTTAGGAGGTAGCCAACTCTGGATAGCGACAATCTTGGCTTGATCAACTTCAATGCCCTGTGGAGTAACAACATAACCAAGAAACGATACTCGATCGGTGCAAAATGTGCACTTCTCTAGGTTACCAAATAAGTGTGCATCACGTAAAACACTAAAAACAGCACGTAAATTCTCCAAATGTTCCTCTAATGACTTGCTATAAATCAATATATCATCGAAGTATACTACCACAAACTTGCCAATGAAAGCACGCAAAACTTTGTTTATTAATCTCATGAAAGTTCTAGATGCATTAGTTAAACCAAAAGGCATCACTAACCACTCATACAGTCTGAACTTAGTTTTAAATACTATTTTCCACTCATCTCCTAACTACATGCGAATTTGATGATAACCACTACGCAAATCAACTTTAGAGAAAACAGTAGAACCACTTAATTCATCAAGCATATCATCTAACCTAGGAATAGGATGACGATAACGAATGGTGATATTATTAATAGCTCTACAATCTACACACATGCGCCACGAACCATCTTTCTTAGGAACTAATACGACAGGAATAGCACAAGGACTAAGAGATTCGCACACATAACCTTTGTCGAGCAATTATTGTACTTGGCGCTGAATTTCTTTCGTCTCCTCTAGGTTGGTTCTATACTGCACACGGTTTGGCAGCGAGGCACCGGGAATCAAGTTGATTTGGTGCTCTATTCCTCGAATAGGTGGCAACCCTGGTGGTACCTCCTTTGGAAAGACATTAACATATTCCTACAAAATGTTAGCAACCACAGGAGGCAAGGATGGAAGCATATCCTCAAATGAGAACAAAGCATCCTTGCATACCAAAGCATAGCACACAAAGTCATAGGGCTGCGAAGTACTGATTTCATATTTGGTTGCAAGAAGAACAGGACCCTTTAACTTAATTTCATTCTTTTTACCACTAAGTTCCCTCTGTGATTGATCGACAAAGTCTTTCGCAACAATCTGATTTTCACTTTTACGACTAGCCTTGTCACGCTTAGCTCTCTCTAAGTCATCTTTTAAAATAGCCTCAGGTGACATGGGTAGCAAGCTAATCTTCATCCCTTCAAATGTGAGAGTATATCGGTTGGTCCGACCATGATGGACAACATCTTTATCATATTGCCAAGGTCTACCTAGCAGCAAAGAACAAGCTTACATAGGCACTACGTCACACTCAGCATAGTCATGATATGAACCAATGGAGAAGTGTACTCTCGCAATGCGTGTTACCTTTAGCTTACCGCAATTATTGAACCACAGATGTAGTAGGGACAAGGGTGTTGTTGAGTGTTCAAGCAAAGCGTCTCGACCATGGCTATGCTCACCAAATTGTTGAAGCTCCCCCGTCGATGATCACACGGCACGAGCGGTCCTTGACGACAAATTTTGTTTCAAACAAGTTGTGGTGCTGATCCTGCTCGGCACGTTCCATTTGTGCACTAAGTACACGTTGTGCGATAATGCTCAAGTACTTATCTGCGAGGTCAGCGCTGATTTGTTCCTCTTCACGATCAGAAGCGTTGTCGGTTCCTACAGGGTCAGCAAGCAAAGTATGTTCTTCTTCGATGTCACTAGCGGAAGTGTACTCACCATTATCCTTGATCAAGAGGACGCGCTTGCTAGGACAATCCCTCTGCATGTGTCCAAAGCCCTTGCAGCGATGGCATTGAGTCTCGCGTGCTCGTCTAGTTGATGCCACTGAAGATGCACCTGATGCAGGGACCAAATGGGCGGTTTTGCTTGCCTCAGATGCTCGTGAAGGTGTAGGAGAGGCCGCTGGACGTCGAAAATTGTTTGATGAGATCGGGTCAGTAGCACGGTTGGAGGGGGCGGTAGGAGTATGGTTCTGAAATTGACTTGTACGACCTGCAAAAATACCTCCGAAGCTGCTTCGTTGCCTGCTATGACGTCCCTGCACTTCCCGTTCAGCCTTACAAGCACTACTACAAAACAGGCTATAATAGACGCTCCATCACAGACGGTTCCTTCGGAACCGTCTGTGTTGGGTCTATCCGGACCCACGGGTGGCACGAGCAACCTATCACAGACGGTTCTATTCACAAACCGTCTGTGATAATCCCCCCAACACGGACGGTTTGTAATTCGAACCGTCTGTGAATGATCACAGACGGTTCTATTAAAAACCGTGCATGATAGGTGCATATCACGAGCGGTTCTTAACAAGAACCGCTCTCGATTGTTGGGCGGAAACGAAAATTTGAACATAATGGGCGGGCTGCAAACTCGCTTTATATAACCTCCATCTCCTCCTCTCGGTCTCTCCTCCTCACAGCTCATACCTCCATCTCCTCCTTTGCTGTTTCTCCTCCTCACACCTTGCGCCCGGCCTCACCGAGCTTGTCGCCGGCAGCCTCCTCCAACTCGTCCCGGCCTCAGCGTCACCGGCCTCATCCAAGCCATCACCCCCGGCCTCCTCCACCTCGCCCCGACCTCGTCGTCACTGGCCTCCCACGACGTCGTCGCCTTCGGCCTCCTCCACTTCGTCGCCCCGGCCTCCCACGACCTCACTCTCTCTACTCCCCCCTTTGCTTTGTGATGTGTATTACTGAGTTGATGCTACTGTGATGTGTGTAGTTTATGTTGAGTTATTTGGTTTGGGCAAAAATATAGATGGCAGATCGCGCACCGTTCGGTAAAATCATCATGACTTTTGCATACGAACTCCGATTGCGACGTTCTTTGGCTCGTTGGAAAGCTAACGAAAAGCTCAATCCAAAAATCAAGGTTAGATTCTCTTCGCGAGGTCTCGAAAAAGTGAAAACCCTAAAAAAGGTCGTTTAGGGCCTCTAAACGGCCTCCGAAGTTTTAGCAAATTGTTTTTTTTTTTGCCACGAAGCAGCTATCACTGACGGTTCTAAACAAGAACCGTCTATGAAAATTCATCATGCATTTGGTTACAACAAGAACCGCTCAGGATAATGTCATCACGCACGGTTTGTAAATTAAACCGCTTGTGATATTCTCGGATCACGAGCGGTTTTTGATGAAAACCGTGCGTGATAATAGCCTTCATGCACGGTTTCAACAAAAACCATTCGTGATAGTGCGATCCGCATTTCGGTTTTGAACCGCTCAGGATAACCGCCGCTATCACAGACCAACAAATATAGACGGTTCGGAAACCGTCTGTGATGACGGTTCCGAACCGTCTGTGATGAGGCTTCCTGTAGTAGTGAAGCAAAGTGAAACAAGCGAGAGATAGAATTGTAATCCTTATAATCAAGTATATCATGTATCTCATGGTTCAGCCCACCTAAAAATCTAGCCATTTTAGCATCTTCGGTTTCCTCTATACCACAGCGAAGCAAGCCAGTTTGTAATTCTTGATAGTAGTCCTGAACATTTTTACTACCTTGATTCAAACGGGTCAATTTATTCAACAAGTCATGAGCATAGTATGAGGGAACAAAACGATGATGCATAGCTCTTTTTAAAGTGTCCCAGGTGGCAGGTACGTTATTGGGATTAATACAATAATATTCACTCCACCATACACAAGCAAAGTCTGTAAACTCACTAGTAGTAGCTCTAACCCTCCTATTCTCAAGGAAATCATAGCAAGTAAATTTTTGTTCTACTTGTAACTCCCAAGTGAGATAGATCATATTTACTAGCAAACGGAGGCACAGTAAATTTAATCTTAGAAAAAGCATCATCACGGTCACATACCTCCCGTGGTGGATCATGTCCCATACCTTGTCTATTGAAATGACGTCGACAGTGATCACGATCGTTGTTGGAGTTGAGGTCCCCGTCCTCGGTATCAGCAAGATTGTTCTCGTCGTCTTCTTCATCATCCATAGCGCCGGTGGTAGCGGGAGCAGCACGAAGGGGTGCCACAGGCGAGGGTGGAGGGGCTCAGCCTAGACCCTCCAAACGTGCCAAGATGGCGTCAAGCTTCTCAAGCAACTCAGCTTGGCTAGCTTCTACTCCATCGAGTCTTGTAATGGTCTCAGCGTGAGCGTTCTCCAGTTGCTCACAGCGTCCGTTGACCAACTTTGCAAAGTGTTGTCGTAGCCCTCTTGTACGTGGGGTGAGGATCCCCTCTTTTTCAATTCCTTGTACACCTGACATGGCGATAGCAAACAGAAAACGAAGGTGAAAGTAACAAGTCCCTAATACTACTAATATGTGGGGCTGAAAATCACTTGGTCACTCAAACTTCACTAAAGTTCTTACCCAATTCTGACCAAGTAGCAGGTGGTGATCAGCACACCGGTGTCAGCGTCAAACTAGTCGTCGAAGATTGAATGGAGCAATTGCAAGTGAAGGTAGCCTGCATGGGTGTAGTAATGTTGTGGAGCTAGGCAAGCTTAAGTATGGTAGCAAGGAGTAGCAATAATAAAATCAGAGAATGCAAGCTAAAAACTCGTTCAACGCCGGTTAGTGCTGGCCCTAGGCTAGATTGTACTACAGACGCGAGCCTAGAACACAAACGAAAACACAGCGTGATAGAACTGTGGAAGTGATCCGGGAAGACCTCTTTGGTGGTCGTGGAAGACCGCCAGGTGGTCCTAGGAAGACCTCCTGGTGGTCCTGGAAGACCTCCGGGTGGTCTTTGAAGACCTCCTGGGAGGTCCTAGAAGACCTCCTTGGAAACACGTGTAAAAGGGCTCTGTCCAATTTGAATGAATTCTGAGAAACTTGATGTTTTTTTACTCCTTTTTTTTGTTTTGTTTCTCCAGGTGGTCCTAGAAGACCTCCTTCTCTTTTTTTTACTCTGAATTGTTCAGGGAGCTCTCCTTTTCTGTTCTGAGCACACGCTATTTTGGCTACCTCCGAATTGGATTCGTGGGGCAGAGACCGTGTTTGAGACCAACTAGGGCAAAGCCTTCCGAGATGGGGAGTGCGATTCCTTGCTGAAATCGGTGTCCTTCTCCTCCTTTTCTCTCCTTCCTGTGGCAGATCAAACCCAACCGCAACAGTGAGACCAAACGTGACCAGAACTCAAAACTGTAAAGGAACTAGACACTAAGACCAGCAAACGACACGACGATGCAACCGAAAGTTCAACAAAGAAATGCACTAAAAAGAAAATTGTGAGGCTAAGACTAGTTTGGATAGGATGATATACGACTATTTTTTTTGGTTTTGGTGTGCTGTAGGTAAAGAAAAGCAATCTAATCTATGGTAAACTGGAAATTCCTCAACGATCAACCCGAAAATCTAATACCAAATAATGGGAATGTTGTCCTGATCTTTTGATGAGGATGATACAACTTGATTTGGTGGAAGACGACTCTCACGATCTAGGCTACAACTGTGCGATGACCGTTGCACCCACAATCGCTAAACCAACTTCACGTTCGTTATCGACCTTCCCAGTAGTGAGATCGACCTGACTACGAAGGTCTTTTCCTGCATGCAATCAAGAATCAAGAAAGAAAAATAGATGAAGCAACGAACTTGCTGAATAGGAATTGAGGAATAAAGATGTATTGAATAATTTGGGGTCTTGAAGACAACTTCTGGTTGCACTAGCCGCACAAGCAAAACGATGGTCTTTCTAGCCTAAGCTGAAATCAATCTAACAAAACCCACCGAACTAGATGGGCGATGCTTGGCCTTATATTGGCACCTAAGGGTGCAACCAACACACAAACAACCTAATGTTGATTCTATCTCTAACTCTCGTATCACACAAGTATTCTTTCCTAATATAGTTATGGAAGGATTACAACAGATTCCATCCAAAAGATATATTCTATAACTTATCTACGACTAGACTGGTCGAAGACCTGGTCATGGGATTGGTCCTGGAGTGGTCTTGAGGAAGCCCTGGGGGAGGTCCTGGCAGGAAGGTCCTGTAGGGAGGTCTTGGGGAGGTCCTGGAGGGAGGTCCTGAGTGGTCCTGATGAGTCCATGTGGGTGCTCCTGAGGAGGTCGTGAGTGGTCTTGATGAGTCCACGTGGGTGCTCCTAAGGAGGTCTTGAGTGGTCCTGATGAGTCCACGTGAGTGCTCCTGAGGAGGTCCTCGAGGGAGGTCCTAGAGGAGGTCGTGGGAGATCCTGAGGAGGTCCTGGTGAGGAGGTTCTGGAGGAGGTCCTGGAGAGAGGTCCTAGCGAGGGGGTCCTGGAGACCTCCTCGGGGCTACCTGGGAGTGGTCGTGGACCCTTTAGCTTGCCTTCCGATCCTTGATTCCTAGGTAAAGTAATATCACTTGCTTTAGGCAGCATCATAGAGTTCATAGAATATGGATGCACTTCGAGAAATGAAGTTACCTGATAATTTAGTTGGCGAGAACGTGCTCTAGTAATTGGTCCTTGCACGTCAGAAGCAGTAGGGATGGTTGTATCAGTGGAAGGGATGTCCTCATCAGAAGTGATCCAGACTGGAAAGTGACTGCATTGATGGATGATGCCATGAGGAAATATGGGGTGGAAGTTTCTAAGATGATGGCTTACAGGGCAAGGAGCAAAGCTAGTGAGGTGGTATTAGGGAATCACAAGCAGCAATATCTGAGGATTAGGATTACCTACGCATGTTGTTAAACCATAAACCAGGTGGCAGATGCATTGCAACTACAATTATGAATCCCCAGCCTGATCTTAATCCTAGATTCCACGGCCTCTTCATATACCTCAATGCATAGAAAGAAGGCTTTATGAATGGTTGCAGGCCATTCATAGGTTAGTGCATTGTAACTACAAATTTAATTGCTTTCCACTGTCATATGTTGTGATGTTGATTTTCTTTCCTTGTGGTTTGAATCTGGAATTGATGGGTGTTTTGTGAAGCTAACCAATGGAGCTCAAGTGCTGGCTGCAACGGGAAGGGATGGAAATAACAATTTGTTCCTTTTGGCTTTTGGGGTCGTGGGGGAAAGAAGATGTTGCCAGTTGGACTTGGTTCCTTACGCAGCTCAAGTACGCGCTTGGTGGCCAGTGTGGAGAGTATGGAAGATAGATGTTAATGTCAGATAGGCAAAAGGTGAGTTTGACATTATCATATTAGAGAGTATGAAGTATTTTTGCCATTCTATTAACCACTTGGTGCTTATGTGCAGGGCCTTCTACATGCCATCAAAATTGTTTTTCCTGATTGCGCGCAAAGGTATTGCAAACACCATCTTTACCAAAACTTTGCAATCACCGATTTAGGGAGGAAACATTAAGACACACATGGACTCGCTTGCTATGCATATAACAAACATGACTTTGACATTACAATGGAACAACTGAAAGATGAGAGTGAAGGTGCATGGGAGTGGCTATCTAAAATACCCACAAAACACTGGGCTAGGCATGCATTTGACACAACATGCAAGACAGATTTAGTTGTCAACAACCTCAGTGAGTATTTAATAACTACATCATTAATGTGAGGGACAAGCCTATGGTCACAATGCAAGACATGATTAGGACAAAGCTAATGGCAAGGTTTAACACCAAAAGGGAAGGTGTGGCAACATCAGTCTGGGAAATAACTCCTCACTATGCAGAGAAGTTGAAATTAGAAAACAAAGATGCTAGGTATTGCAGGCTCGTATGTGCAGGAATGGGTATATGGCAAGTGACTTGTGGGGAAAGGACATATGCATTGAATCTTGAGGCAAGGACATGTGGATGTTTCAAATGGGATCTCACTGGTGTTCCATATAAATATGCTGTTTCAGCCATCTACAAGTCTAGGCAACATCCAAAAGTCTTTGTCCATGATTTTTTCAAGAAACCAGCACATGAGAGAGCATACATAAACCTCATATATCCAGTCCCTGGTCCTCATGATTGGGCCAAAACAGATACACCCGATGTAGATCCTCCCAAATTCACAAAACATCCAAGCAGGCCAAAGAAGTGTAGAGGAAAGGTAGCAAATGAGCCTTCACAATCTAGTGGTAGAGCGAGGATGACAACTATTAAATGTTCCAACTGCCACAAGAAAGGGCACAAGTATACAAGCTGTTCGCAGATGCTAAGGCCAGACCTACAGATCAGGAAAACCAAGCATAAGGTAATTTGCAGTGTAGTGTTTCTTCACAGTCTTGCATTTGTCCATTTTCCATACTACTACTACTACTACTACTACATGTTCACTCTTGTTCATGCAGAGTAACAGAACAATGCCACAGAATTTCAGCACGAATAGAACCATGAAGGATTGACAGCTAGAATGGCAAGGGGAAGAGCAACCAAGTTGACCACCATGAGAGGCAGGAGTGGGCTGAGAGGGAGAGGCAGAGGGAGAGCAAGTGGGATAGCAAGAATTATGGAATGGCTGGGGGCAAGTGGCCAGGAGTAAATTCATGAAATAGTTTTTGGGGTTTCTTTTTGTGAATAACAACAACATATACATCACTGTATGGAATAGTTACTTTATGGAGATAGTATTTTGGGCATGTTTTGGTTGGGGTCATCACACTTAACCATGCAGCAATCTGGAAATGGTTAAAATGTGATGCCAAATAGAAGTATCACTTCTTTATCTTTTATTTGCACACTTAAGTATTTTGTGTAAGACCTATTTTGTAATTTCTAAGTTATGTCATTGAGGATGTTATGCCAGCCTCAAGTTATGTCATTGAGGATGTTATGCCAGCCTCAAGTTATGTCATTGAGGATGTTATGCCAGCCTCAAATTATGTCCTGTAACTTCCTACTAATTTCGAATATGGTGTGCAATCTGTCTTTTGAGCTCCTCTGTGTGTTCTTCTCAGATACTAATTTCAAATATTGTGTGTTGTGTCAATTCTCAGTCTCAGATGCATTCTGTGTTGTGTCAGTTCTCAGTCTCAGTTGTAAATGACCTCTGTAATTCTGGAATCAGCAATCAAGTTGTGTCACCGAATTCGAATCTGAACCAATTAGGTTCAATCTGCAACCTTGATCTGCAATTCTAGAATCTGTAATTCGAACTCAGACATCTGCAATCAAGTTGTGTCACCGAATTCGAATCGGAACCGATGTCGCAATCTGAACCTTGATCTCGCAATTCTAGAATCAGAATTCTAGAACTTGTACATCCAGAATCAAGTTGCGCCACCGAATTTCGAATCTGGAACCAAAGGTTCATACGTAGTCCGAACCTTGATTATGCAATTCTAGAACCTGAAATCTATAATTCGAACTTGTAAATCTGCGAATGAGTTGTGTCACTAGAATTCTGGAATCTGTAAACACTGCATTTTGACACCATTACTACCAATGACTCAATTCTTATGTCAACACTGGATTGGAACCTGTAATGTGTCTGGAATAGTATTTAGGGAACTGACAATGCAAACTCTCCATTCTTATGACAACTGACAATGCAAACACTGCATTCTTATGCCAACTGACAATTCTTATGCCAACACTGCAAGCCAACTGACAATGCAATACCTCAATTGAGGGAACACAATTTCATACAATTTCACATAACTAAATTTCATACATTTTACTACTTGGAGGGAACACAATTTCATACAATTTCACATAACTCTATTTCATACAATTTACTACTTGGAGGGAACACAATTACATACAATCTCACAACTTCATCCAAAACAAAATACAAACTCAATATTGATTCATCTATGCGGTTAGCACAGATGTGAGCACAAACAAAAGCACCACTATGGCACCACATCAACCGTATTTTCATGTTCTCCACCTTGATTGCACAATTCATCTCCAGGTTGCCTAGACGATCAGCCATCTCAAGCTCTAGCTTCATCTTCGCTTCCTTAGCCTTAAGCTTGCCCTGGAGAGTGTGGTAGCAGTCTGCAAGCTGCACTTCGGACTTCTTATTCCTATGATCCATGATGTCCCACATCTGCTCTAGGGTCTTCTGAACTCTAGCTGGCCATTCTGCATCAACCCATTGGACAAAATAACAGTCTTCCTCTTCCTACAACCAAAGAAACAACACAATAGCATTCAAGTAACATAAGTTGCTCACAATTAACACAAGCGCTCAAGTAACACTAACCTCCATTGGGCACCCTAGGAACCTTCTTCCAATGTCTCCTTCCCAAGCAACCCTTCTTTTCGGCCTCAGGCCATGGCGGCATCTTAATTGTGTGCCCAACTCCTCCCCACAATAATCAAAATCCTCCATATACAAAGGAACCTTGCCACGGAGGCCTCCAGTTCGCTCCTGCAATTTGCATCGCAATGGAACTCAAGACAACATAGCATGGATTTAGAATGCTGTGTGATTTAAGCAAATTCAGAAACAATCCCCTTCTCATACATTACCCTAACCAACCCCTCCTCCCCCTAAAAAAAATCCATCTAATCTCTAACCCTAAATTACACACCTTCTAGGTACGTGCGCTCGCTTCCGCCATGGCACGACGACCTGTAGCCCTTGTCTTCGGCGCCAACTCTTGCTCCCTCACCTATGGGGACCTGGTGGCGTGGCGACCTGCTGGCAGTGGGGCAAACTTCCCTCTTCCCTCTAGTGTCGCCAAGCCTTACGTGACCGCCGCCAAGACTTGTGCACTCTACTCTCCTCCCGCGTCGCCGGCGAGCCTCACTCCGCTGAGCCTGGCTCACTCTGCTCAGCTCAATCTTCGTCCTGCGTCGCCAGGCCTTGTGCCCTCTGCCGAGCCTTGGCCATGAGCGCGAATTGGCCGAGGAGGCCGTCGCTTTCGCGCCTTCAAGGATGCGCGCTACCTCGGGACGGAATACAAAGGATGTTCAACGGGATAGCAAGGGGTGTGGAACGGCAAACTCAACGGCAAAACGTTAAAAATGGGGTTACGTGTGTTGTTTGGCCGAAAGGATAGGGTTCTCTGTTATAAATTTCAAAACCTGGGGTTTTGAGTTACAATTGCCCTAACATCTGGGGTTTACTAATATTTACTCTTTTTATATAGAAGAATGCACATGCGGCTGAACATGAGGCGCTCTCAGCTCGTCCTTTGCCGGATAAGTTTGGCCAGGAATCCGTTTTACACCCAGCAAAACACGAACAAATTTATCATAGTTAGCCGCCGGGTTCTTTTTATACCCCGCACGATTGCCTGCTTTGTTCACCTCTTTGGAGTTGGCTGTGTAGACGACTAGACGGTGGACAAATCCATCAGCAGCCGCCGAAGCCGTTGATACTGTATTTGAAAACACAAAATCCCAGATTTCGTGGGGGGCGGACGAAAAGCCCTGAAAAAATCCCACCCCATCCAAGAAGGCCAGAACCGGAAGATCCCCGAGCCGTTCCGTGCTGTGCCGAGCGCGAGGAGAGGAGAGGATAGACCGATATAGTAGATCAGACCATCAGACAAAGCGAGTCATTGACTTCCACGCCCACCTGCCTCCCAATCGGATCGATCCGTCGCCTATAAAAGTATCGATCCGTTCGTGGTGCTTGAGGGTATTGTTCGATTGGTTGACTTGGTGGGGATAAAAGTATAGTTAGTTAAAGATGCTAGCTTTGAGGCTGTTATGCTTCGATTTGTTTTGCATGTGAAAGTTCATTCTTAACTGTTAACGCTTGTAAGTGTCTCAGGTTTGTTAAGTCTATTGGGTACTATTCATGACATAATCGGGCCATCGGCAGATTAGGACTATATGTGATGCAGAATACCATGTGCTTCTCTTGATGAATTTTGCACATGTCTAGATTAAGATGCTAGATAATTACCACTTTACCAGAATGGCTTGCTCTTTTTGTCTATACAATAAATCTGTGATGTGCTAGAAAAACAGGTCCGTGTTTTCTAGAAAATCAACATGATTGGGTTTACTTATTGAGTTCATGGAGTCACGAAAGTTCTGGTCTTCTTGCTTTTGGAGGTCAGTCTTTACACTGACACTTCTTTTTTTAGAGTAAGAGTTTCGTCTGGAGTACTTAAAACCTATGATGCAAAATTGCAATTCAATTGAAAGGTCATTGGATATAATCTCCACACTTCCACAAGTACTAAAAAAGTCCCCTTGAGGATTGGACAGTTTCTCTGCTAGAGCAATTTGGTGCTTTGACATTTGACCAATGACTTGTTTGACTTTTGCTTTGACATTTAATTTTCCTTCTCTATGTTCATCGGAAAATCTCTTATCGATGACTGTTATACTCTGGCACCCCTCCTTATGCGTAGCAGCCCCCAGATCGGATCAGAATTACGAGATATAACATGAGCGTACACGGTACCAAGAACGAAGTAGATGAATCCCGTAGAGAGAACTGAAATAACGACACCAAAACAATCACAACGAAAGGGAAAGATTTGACGAAGCCGACCGCAAATTTTTTAAGCACGACCTTAAAAAAGTACAAGGGATTGCCGCTCTTTCACAACCCTCACGAACCTTTTAGGACACTCGGATTCTTACCCTATACAAGAATTTAGTGTTAAAGAATAACCTAGTCTCTAATCCTCTTGTGCGCCTCTTGCTTTGGATGAGTTGGTTTGCAGCTTGTATTCTCCATGACCACCCCTTATGTCTTTATATAGTGCCCCCTAGTTCTCCTACAAAGAGAAGTCAGAATCCTAATCCTATTAGGATTCAAATATGAATCCTTGTAGCACACATCTCCAAGTTCTAGTTGATTATGATACGAGCCACCATACTTAACAATCTCTACCTTGACTCTTCTCCTTTGGAGTCACTGTGCTCCTCCAAGAATTCACTCCAAGTCGGCTCCGTGTTTTTTGTTTTTACCCCTTTTTTTGTTTTTCCTCCTACCTTTGGGAGTACCCTCACCACAGGGGCTCATGCATATCACCGCAATATGTGTGTCGGTGTCCAGGCTAGCCTGCCCAAACCCTCCACCTAAGAGTTCATTCGTTCTATAGTTTGGTTAACCACACCCCCTATTCCTACAGCCCTCTATGCTATAGGTTTGTACCGCCTCCGAGCTCCACCTATTTGCCGGTACTGCGTGGTTGGTCCCACCATGTCTTCTTTCTTCTAACAACTCGCACCTTCGCCTTTGTGTCTAGCTGTCTTTACAGTTTCGCACATACCTGCAGATGAGATCTGAGTACCTATTGTTAATGACATAGTTTCCTTCTCCTAATCAGGATTTTTATCAAACCTCCCATTGGTTGCACTTCCTTGATGATTACCTATTAAACGGTATTCTTCATTGCTCTAGATACTTTTCATGATTACTTGCTCTTTGCAAGTAACTCGCATGACTCCACCTTGAAGTGATACCTCACAACCTTCGAGTTCAAGCAACCTCACATATATTAGATTCTTCTTTAAGCCGCGAACATAATGAACTCCCGCCAATGTGCGATGTGCTTCATCATGTGTCTCCAATGTAACCGTTCCCACCTTAGTAATTGCATACTCCTTGTAATATGCCATGTGAACAGTTCCATATGTCGTGCGTAGAGATCCTTCGTTGAACATCCCCCTCGCCTAACATATATGGAAGCAACAACTTGAATTTAATATCCATCTATGAGAAATACTTGATTGACTGATGTCTAGTACGTTTGAATCATCTTTCACTGCTGCCACTGAGCATGTCCCCCTCGTTTGCTTCATACTCGGACAGTCCTTTATCATATGACATTGCTCATCACATAGATAGCATACATGTATGCCATTTCTCTTGCACTTCTTCTTCCTGTGACTTTTGCCTCTTGTCTGCAACACCTACAACAACCAATGCTTGATCACCCGAGGAAGAAGATTCTGATGGCTTCTTCAAGGATTCCGCTTCTAGTACATATGCCACTGCCTGATTGAAGTTGAGAGTGCTTTTCCTAATGAGTATATTCATCACTAATTGTTGCATGATGGTGATAGAGATGACACCAATATGACGACCCTGTGAATTGGGAAGGGAGTGGGAGCGAAGGGCGAGAGCAGTGCGGCCAGCGGACGGGCGGGGGTGGTGAGGTGGAGGGCGAGGACGATGGGAGGAGGGAGATCTGGAGGAGGGAGTGGCCAAGCAGGTGGTCGGGGCGGTGAGCCAATGGCGGCCGATGGGGGGGGTCGAATGGATTGGGGCCTTGGGTATTAGGGTATGTGATGTCTAGGGTTTCCTCTATGGGCCCACTTGTTAGTTTGGTTGGCGGGTAAACGGGCGCGGTGGGCACGAGTGTAGCTCACCCATGCCCACGCCCGTTTGCCCGATGGGCAAAGAATTGCTCCCACTCCCATGCCCGTGGGCAAATAATTGCTCCCACTTCTATGCCCGTGGGCAGGGAAAAAATAACCGCCGGGGGTCCGGGATCTAAAATCCCGGCCAGTTTTCCCGGGTTTTGCAAGTTCAAATTTTAAATTTTGAATTTCGGCTGGTTTTTAAGCAAATTCAAGTGAAATTGAACCGGTAACCGGCCGCCTGGCGGGATTTCCCCTGGTACCAGCTTTTGGATCCTTGTCCGTGGGCAAAGAAATAGCATGCCCGCCTCCATTAGTGTTTTTACCCGCGGGCACGTGGGTAAATGGGCACAATTGTCATCCCTATACTTGACTCCACATCGTCAACATTGATCTTGATCTTGTTCCACCTGTCACTTTGCCAACCTTATCAAGAGACAGATTAATCTGTTCTTAGCTCTGATACCCATCCTTATGCACAGCAGCCCCTAGATCGGATCATAGTTACGAGATACGAGACGAGAGTACATGGTACCAAGAACGAAGTAAGTAAATCCCGTAGAGAACCGAAATAACGATGCCAAACAATCACAATGAGAGAAAGATTTGACGAAGTTGATCGCAGATTTCTTAAACACGGCATCAAAAGAGTACAAGGGATTGCCGCTCTCTCACAACCCTCTAATTCTCTCGTGCACCTCTTGCTTTAGATGAGTTGGTTTGTGACTTGTGTTCTTCGTGACCACCCCTCATGGCTTTATATAGTGCATCCTAGTTCTCCTCCAAAAAGAAATTGGAATCCTAATTCTATTATGATTCATATAAAAATCCTTATAGCACACCTCTCCAAGTCCTAGTTGATTAGGATATAAGTCATCATACTCAACAATGACTGACCATACTTTAAATGTATCTCAGTTTTACTAATTAACTTGATGCACTTTTGGGAGTGTCGACTTTCTAACTGTCCACTTGGCTACATGTTTCTTACCTGTAATATTACTAAATTTGGATATAAAATAACAGATTTTTCATTAGTTTACTTCCATTTCCATTATGTGTTGATATGTAAAAGAGAGAAACCTACCATACCGAAATGTTTCTATATGTTGTGACGCTCAATGCTATTTGATTCTCGTCATCAGTAGTCTCAGAGTGCCATCATACTGTAAAGCACTCCATAATTTTCATCTTGAATTTATATCGCTATTTGCTATCGCTAATTTTGCATTTAGGAGATGACTTCGACTTTTGTTATTTGTCTATTGATGTGAATTACAAGATGGGTCGAGCATGATCCTATGGAGATTATGGAGAGTGAGGATATGCATGGCAAAAGCACTTGACAAAGCCACACCGATGGATGTAATGTGGATGCCGGTTTGAAGGCCATTGGGATCACAAATCGAGGAGACCACTGCTATGTGGAGCAAATCCACGTGCCATCCGCTCTACAATGCAATTGTGTGGATGAATGCTCGCACATTCTTGCTTCACCTCTTCAGGAGATTGGAAAGTGAGCTATGTGAGGAAGTGAAATAGAAACCCTGGACCCGTGACCCTGGCGGCGCCCCAAGCGACTGAGCCCCTCCACCTTCCCATGGGGTGCCTCTCCAAGACTGCCACCGCCAAATTCCACCCTCCTCCTCGGGTTGTGCGATGACCCATCACCCCCCCTCCCGACCCCCCCGCCCCCCCTCCTTTCCCTTTTCCGCGTCCCCCTCCGCCCCTCCTGCCACCGCCCTCACGGTTCCCCCCCACACCCCCCCTTTACCACCCCCTTCCGCCACCTTAGCCCTCTCAGGCCCTCCTCCCCACCCCAAACCGCCTCCCGCCAGATCTAGTTCTTGCTCGCCCCTCTGTTCCCACCCCACGGGCTCGGTCTCCGCCCCTTTGAGGCGCAGCCTCCTCCGGGCGGGCGCCCCTTCCCCGGTCCTCAGGCTGCCCCACTTGGCCTCCGGTCTCTGAGTTGTGCCCTCCTTGCCCAGTGCTCTCAGCAAACCCTCCCCCAACCCCCCAAGTTCGCCTTTTACTTAACTCCAACACCTCATTCATCGCTCCCGGCCCAACCACCAACCTTCGTCAAAGATTCAAGAGAAGCTCATTCATGGGACTCAATGCCCCCCTGGAGCTACGGCCCTAGCTCTGCAAGCACGCCCCATGTATAACCCCGAGATTCTGCAAATCACCTTGCCAGCGATGGCTCTCTCTTGCCCCTCTCCAAAGCCGCCCGGCCTGGCGCAGCAGAGGGGTGGCAGGAGGTGCGGCCTTGGGGCTGGCGTGCTTCAAAGCGCAACCCCTTCACCCACTCCAGCTCAGCCTCAACCCCCTTCCTCCCCAAAACCGCTGGGAGGTGTTTCACGCCTCCAGAGATCACTGTCGCCACCGCCGAGACCTTCACGTCAGCTTCTGCTTCCCAGCCACCGAGCCAGGAGTGCCTACAGACCAAAGCTCTACAGACCTCCCACCCCGCCACAGCAAGCCACTCTGCAGGCCCCCCGACGCCCGGCTCCTCGACGGCACGCCCCCTCCATCAAGCGTGCCTCGGACATGGCGTTCCTTGGCGCCCTGGACACCCGTCCGGACGAGGACTACTGCATTGTCAACGCCTTTCCCCAGCTCGACCGCGCCCGACAAGAATGGGAAGACATCGCCCTGGTTGCATGGGTGCTTCGGGGCGACGCAAACACTGACGACAGTGTGGTGGCGGAAGCGGTCCGCCGTCGCTTCAGCCTCCGCCGTGAGGAACTCTCGGTCTCCCTCCACCACCCGAGACCTTCCCGCTTGTTCACTACCAAGCACTCCAGGACAGAGTGCGGAAGCGAAAAGTTCCACCATGAAGACTTGAGATTCACGCTCGACCTTGGAGGGTCGTCACCATGCATTTGGAGCAGCCATGTTCTTCCGGGTCAGGCTCTGCCTGGAGGGGCTTCCGGTGCATGCGTGGACGCCGGAGGTTGCTGGACGTCTCATTGGAAGGAAATGCTCATCGACTCCCTAGAAGGTGTCTCTAAGATGCAGGAGGACACGAGGACTCTAAACCTTTGGGCCTGGACTGCCAACCCAAGCTCCATTCCAAAGGTGGCTTGGATCTCCTTCATGCACGGAGGGGAGGACCCAAACCGGTCTGACGCGACTTCCCGCCTTCCGGACAAATGGAGACGCGGGCTCACTCATCGGGTGATCCTCCACCTGAATTATGTCGAAGATCACACAGCGGCCCCCCTCGATGACTTCCTCTCGGCTGCCGACATCGCACCGTATGAACCCATCACTACCCGGCTTCCTTGGAACCTGGGGGCAGTGGATGGAACCCCGGAGTCCAAGGGAGGGCCGAACCATCTCCCCCCTCCTTCGCAGCGGCAACTTGAGGAGTTGGAGGCTAAGCCTCCAGTGGACGACCGTCGCGATCATCGTCGACCACCCCGCCGATCGGCCCATGACGACCATCCTTCCTCCTCTCACTGGAGGCGCAAGGACAAGGACAATGACGACAGTGATGGTGGCACCGGTCGTCACAAATCCTGCACTGCAACCGGGCCTAGGCCCATTGGTTCTCACCAATCTCGCTTAGACTCGCCGACCACGACAGTCCCCCGGTTATCGCTATGGTTGCCGCAGGGCCGGGACTGTCGAGGACCAACCGGCTCACACCAACCACCCCCAAGAGCAAGACAATGTTTCTGTGGATCGAAGATTGCAGGACCTCTTTGCATCTTATGCCAAATCCTTGCGCGAAGCTTTGCTGGAGGTCTACGACAACAACCAACCACAACCTCCCCTCCAGGAGGAGCAGAGAGGAGAGTGGCTGCGCAAAGCGGAAGAGTACGTTAAGGCTGCGTCAACATCTGCTGTCCAACTCGGTCTCACGCCGAGCAGTTCATCGGCAGCGCGGCCAACGGCAAGCTGGTCATCCTTCCTTCAGAGGGCGGGCCTTCTGACTGCTCCAAAGTCTCCTGCTACGGTCCCAGGCAAGGAACAAAACATCGCCTCCAAAGTTTCGTCTGCGCTCAAGGATAACTCCTTCAGTTACTCGACTCGACGCCCACCTCCTCGCCGCTTTTCAACTCGGTACCACCAGAAGACAGTCGGCGCCGGCCACCATCGAGCCCCTGTGGGTCGCCTAGATGGCTCTTGTTTCACCGCAGATGGCCCTCTCTACTCCCGCCTTTGGGAGGTCATGCCTGGGCGGTCAAGCCTCGTGACGATCAAGGCCCACCTTGGAGCCAACTGACGGGACCTCACCTCAGGAGGCACCTGCTGCTGCCCAGGTCGGGCCGCCACCCACCGAGGCTCTCAGGACCACCAGTCCAAAAGGCATGGCTGAACTCCATGGCTCGCCAGAACCCCTGGCTGGGCTCGCTGTTCTCGAGGGCCTGCCGCCTGAGGCTAGGCCTCGCCACTGCCCTCGCGACCTCCGAGCAATCATAGCACGGCCAAGCCTGTGTTCCGCTTAACACCCTCCTTTTCAAAGACACCGAGCCTGGTCTTCCCCTCTCCTCTGCAGCCCCACTGGGGTCTCAGGTGAAGCTACCAAGGCGGTGACTGCTGGCAAGATCGCCACGGCCGCGACTCACCCCAAACTGGCTCACATTCCCGAGGAGACCTCAGGCCGGCAAGGCTCCCTCAAGATCTACTCAAGGCCCCTGCTTGCCCCAAAGGGGCAACCTCATGCAATCCAGAGAGGACCGACCCCAGCTCTCCAACAAGTGGCCCAGAGGGGAGCAGAAACCTCACAATGGCAGACCTTAAGATGGTTCTGCTTCTCCACGCTGCCTCCTTCGACAGGCTACTCCGCCTCTCTCAAAGACAAGTGCACAACTAGCCGGGTAAATCTCCGGCGAAGTGTTCGTCTGGCGGCCAAAAGCAGACCGGGCTCCATGCTGCAACGAGCCCAGGCAGCCCTTGCCCACAAGCTGGGCACAATCCCCAAGGATCGCCCTCTCATTGTGACTACACTGCAGGAGTACCTTGCAACATTCGAAGCCCCACTTCTAGATGACACCATCTCCGCTCTGGCGCAGCTCTTCAAGGTCGACTGCCAGCTCACTCAGCGAGCGGACGACGCTCTCATCGAGATAGGAGGACACCTTACTTTGACAACAGACTTCATGGCGAATCGGCTCAAACCGCCTCAAATGAGCATGGCGAAGCAAGCGGTGACTACTTAGAAGATGAAGCCCTCCAAGTTGAAGAAATGGCAATTTCAGACTCGCACAAAGACAAACCATCGATGTCGAAGTCTCGCAGACCGCCTTTTTGCTCCATTGCCTGTGTCTCTTTCGACGTTGTTTTTCTTTTGTGAACTGTGGATGGTTGTTCTACTGCTAATGTTCGTCGATCTGCTGCTGTCTACATGCTCCTTTGTCTTCACTGGGATTTATCCGGGATTTTTACTTCCGGTGTTTCTACTGCTGAAAGTGGAGGTTTTGTGTCGCTTTCATGCCCGTGCGCGCCCACGGGTCGGGCTCGACTCGGTGCCCTGGCAAGACACACGACGCCCCCTCACTCGGCTGGTTACCACAAGAACGCTCCAAAAGAGACCAGCCGCTCCGCTTTTGGTACGTGGAGCGGACCACGGACCTGGGTCTCCCGTGCCCTATCCGGAGGCTTCCTATTTTCAGTTTCATGCTTTCTGTCAGTTGGGTGAGAGCTGCACAGCGGCAAGCCGTAGAGCGTCAGCTTTTCTCTCAAGTTCGCGAGCCACCACAAGCCTGCACTCCACGAAAGCAAGCCGCCTAGCTCAGCGGCCGGGATATGTGAAGCTTTCAGCGTCGCAAACAAGCCAGACAACACCCCGCGCACCGGAGACGTTGAGCTGCTGATGCTGATGGATACGCGCCGCCGTCTGTTCCTGAAGGCCTGGGCAGCAAGTCACATTTGTTCGACCGCGAGCGCCACCTGTTCGACCCCGCTGTGTCACAACGTGAGCACAGCGAGCTCTGTCCTGACGGTCCTTTTGGACGCCTCGCTGGTGCTTAACTCCGAGGGGAAATGGGTCTTCATAGACCTGGAGCCCGACTATGAAGACGGTGCCGCCTCCACCAATGTCTAGGCCAAGCATAAACATTCTTTGCTGGAATGTACGGGGGCTCAACAATCAAGCCAGAAGATCGCTTGTTCAGGAGACCCTCACCTCCACAACGTACACTTAGTCTCCGCCTCCAGAAACCAAACTTGCCTCGGCTGACCAAAACCTCGCAGACCCTTGGGGCTACAACTCATGAGTTTCGCCCAACCGGCTGAAGGCACAAGGGGTGGTATCCTACTACTCTGGAATAGCGAGTGCATTGAGGTGACAGATGTGCTTAACTCGGTCTTCAGCCTGACGGCGACAATCCTTTTAAAAGAGTGCAACTCGTCCTTTCGCCTCACGATAGTCTACGGACCTTCCCAAAGCAGATACAAGTCAGCCTTCCTCCAAGAAATTGCCTCCTTAAAACCAACCACCGGCTCCAGTTGGCTGGTCTTGGGTGATTTCAACCTCATCTATCGAGCACAAGACAAAAATAATTCCAATATCAACCCGCGACGCATGGCGTTTTTCCGCAATACACTGAACGCTTGCGAGCTAAAAGAAGTTCACCTCCAAAATAGAAAGTTCACCTAGAGCAATAACGCCAACGACCCACGCCGTCAGCCGACAGAGTCTTCTCAACGATGGCCGACACCTTTTCGACAACCACATTCTCGCAGCGCCGTCCTCCTGGCCTCCGACCACCGCCTCTACTTCTCTCCAACATCTTCGACTCGCCCGCCCCAAAACTTTCCGCTTTGAAAACTTCTGGATCAAGATGCCAGGTTTCTCCGAGACGGTCGAAAATGCTCGCTTGCCCTTGCAGCACACGTAACCCATGCACAAAGTTGCATCACAAGTCGGGCGCCACGGCTTCCGCCCTTAAATCGTGGAGCCAATCCCTCTTCCCCCGGCCAAAGCTCTTGCTTCACATGGCCTTAGAGCTCATTCTCCGACTTGACGTGGCACAAGAAAACAGGGACTTATCCTCACTCGAAACAACCTTGAGGGCCAACCTAAAGAAGAGAGTTCTGGGTTTGGCGGTGATTGAGCGCACTAGGAAACGCCAGTGCTCCCGGATCATCAAACTCAGAGAACATGACGCAAACACAAAATTCTTCCATATCAAAGTGAACGGTCGCAAAAGGAAAAACTTCATCCAAAAGCTTCAAAATGGTCTTGGCTGGGCGGTCGCACACTCAGAAAAAGAAGACTTAATCCAGATGCATTTTCAAGAAATGCTGGCCAGACCGGCCCGGCACGTTACGGACCTCAACTGGGAGAGACTGGCCCCCTCGTCGCAAGACTTGCAAATTCTGCAGGAGGTTTTCACGGAATCCGAGGTGCGCCTGGCTCTAGACCATCTACCGGGAGACAAAGCCCCAGGGCCGGAGGGTTTCCCTTCAAATTTCTACAAGTCTTGCTGGCCAATCATTAAAGCAGATATTTTGGCGCTTTTCCGCTTCACTCCTTTCAGACGTCAGACCTCCATTTACTCAACACAGCTAATATTGTGCTGATTCCAAAAAAGGAGGGAGCTGACAAAATTCAAGACTATAGACCCATCGGCCTCATTCATGGATTGGCAAGTGGATTGCCAAACGCCATGTGACGGTTGGCGCCTTTCCTAATAACTTGGTCTCAGGCCCAGAGCGCCTTTCACAAGACTAGAAGCATTCACGACAATTTCTTTACGTCCGAACCTCGATCACAAGGCTTCACCGCCCAAAACCCCATCACTTTTCCTCAAGCTAGACATAGCCAAGGCCTTTGACTCAAGACGTTGGGACTACCTTCTTGATTCGCACGCAAAAAGGGTTCCCCTTAGATGGACAAATTGGATGGCGCCTCTTAAAGTCCGCCTCCTTGAGAGTCCCGCTTAATGGCATCCCCGCAATGCGATCACCCATGGGCGGGTCATGCAAGGAGACCCCTCTCGCCTCTTCCTCTTCATCCCGCCATCGACCCCATTCAATGCCTCCTTGAGGTGGCAACGACTTGGGCTACCTTGCCCTCGCGAATCGCTCGCCACCATCGTAACTTCTATTTATGCGACGATGCGCCATCTTCATCAACCCTAGTCCCAAAGGAACTAAACATTACCACCCGATCATCCACCACTTTGGGATGGCCATCGGCTTGCATACCAATTTTCAAAAGCACGCTTTCCCCATCAAAGCGACCACCTTGACCTTACTCGATCCTACACGATCGCCTCGCTTATCCGGTCAACCTTCCCGATCAAGTATCCGACTTCACCACCTACAAAAGGCTCCGCAAAGTGGATTTCCAACCGCTTATCGACAAAGTGGCAGAAGGCCGGCCGGGTTGGCAGGGCGCCACTCTCTCCAACAGTATGAAGCTACCTCGGTCAACCGGCCTCACCTCAATCCCAGCTTTATTACCTCACGCCTTCAAAATCCCCAGCAGCCCTCACCCATTGACAGACTTAGGCGCTTCTTTGGGCGGGTCACGATCTTTTCTCGGGTGCTAAGTGCAGAGTCAACTCGAAAGAGGTGTCACCGACTCACTCGGATTGGGTATCCTTAATCACGATTTCTCCTCGCACTTAGATTATACCGGCTCAGGCAAGAGTGGAAAACCCATCTAAACCCCGGTTGGCATGGAAACCCTTGTCATGACTTGATCAAAGTCTTTTATGGCGGCAACTAGGATATCCCTCGGGATGGTAAACGGCTAAATTCGGTTCTCACTTGGTTGTCCTGAGAGGCCCCTATGACCTAGCCCCTCCGATCTTTGCTTCTTCTTCCCGCAAAAGCGATCTTTCTCGGCCTTACGAATCCAAGCGATGGGTGCAGACATCAACGCTCCATAGGTTTCTCGCTCTCACATTGAGCAATTCGCATGCGCTCAGGACCAAAATCAACCAAATACATTTGTCTCAAGACACCCCGATGGAATTTCTTGAAGCAAAGTCGACCGCACTTACTCCTCAAGATCTCGCCACGCTTTACATTTTTGGGTTCCTCAACACCAACTTCAAACCTTTAACTGGCAAACCCAAGCCCTCCAAGGGGAAATTCTTCACCGTTAGCAATTCAAAATAAACTTTGACCTCGACAAAGTTGAAGCAAGGATGGCCAAATCATCGCTTTCGCCTCCGCAGTACACCCCTGAATCCGCTTTGCACCTTTTCGCACATTGTCGCTTCATGTCAGATCTCGAAACACATGGCGATCGGATCGATCTCAAAGTTTATAACCTCCACTTGGCCAACTGCACAAACATCCTCGTGTGGTGGTCCAACGTGGCAAAGACGCCACCCTCCCTTACGAAGACCAGGACGACGACCATCATCTTAATCTGTTGGAAGATTTGGAAGGAAAGAAACGCGAGAATCTTCAACAATAGAGCAACAACGCCCATTGATCTTATTGCTAAGATTAAGGAAAAGGGTAGAGCTTGGTTCCTTGCGGGGGCTAAGTCTTTGGAGTTTTTTCTGTAATCTGTAATTTCAGCCTTGCTACCCTAACTCTGGTCCTTTGCGGTTTCTACCCACTTCTTCTCTATTAATATAACGGACAGCCCTCCTGCCGGTCTCATTCAAAAAAAAAGAAAGTGAGCTATCGGGTGGTAGAGACCACTTTGTGGAGACATGTGGGTTGCCAATTAGTACCTATTTCAGTGCTCTGAAGGTATTATGGTTGATGGAAAATGTGGATGTCACAAGGTTGCAGTCCAGCCGGTGATGCCTTATTTGGCACAATCGACACTGTTAATCTGAACCTCACAGAGGCATTGGCGGAAAGACCGCGATGGAAAACAAGTATTTGGGCAAGATGTCACAGATTGCTCAAATGCATCTCGCACAATGCTTATGAACCTAAAGGCACTCCATCGACAAACCTACGCTTGAGGCATTAGGAATTCTCACGAGATCTTGCCAAAGATTATCAAGAATTCAGAGAAAATTGGTGTGGTTGCCAATGGGTTCCCTTGGCAGTGTCCCCATCTCAGATGCCTAGGAGATCAAGACGCCGCAATGCTCGTGCAATGTGCTGAAAGGTGAGGAGGATACCCATCCTCCCACGGTCTTCTTAGCACCATTGCTTGCAAGCTTGGCCCAAGAATGCCCACTAATTATGCTCTAGAAGGCTCGATTGCAATTGCCGGTGCAGCAGTCAGCTGGTTGAGGGACGCCTTTGGAATCATTCGCACAAAGCAGCAGTAAATCGAAAAGTTAGTAAACTGCAGATTCAAAGTGGTTATACTTTGTGCCACATTCAACGGGTTGTTTGCACCATGGTGGAGGGATGATGCAAGGGGATCTCAGATAGGAATCACATGATTTACAAATCAAAGCACATTGCTCGAGCAAAGGCTTGAGAGTATGTGCTTCCTGTGTTAATGATGTCCTCACCCATGCATAAGGATGTCGGGAGGCAGGAGAAGTGAATAGTGTCAAGGGGAATTTTGTTGGGTGTTGACGGTGGTGCTATCACAACAATCTTCTATGCGATCCGTAAAGAAATTATGTCTTCTCCCTTTCAATAGCTTCTTTTTTTTTTTTTCCTAAAAAACTGTTCTAGAATACACTCATTTGCGGTTCACCGTGTAGCTGTCTGCTTAAATAAAGGTAGTTTACATACTGGTTTTTCCTGGATTTTTTTAAATAATATTATTTTAAAACAAATTTACAAAAATAAATAGTCGATTTTTTTTTTTTACAAAACTAGACTACCGTCGTCGCGAAAATTGTCCTGTGCCTATGCAAAAGAAGAGATTTGTTACAAGTGCATACGCAACTAGCGCAACGTAAAGTGCACTCGTGGGTGATCCTCTCGTAGTTCGTCCCGCGGTGTCCTTTGTTCCTGCACAGTATCTCGAAGCGAAGCTCCCTTATACCCATTTTGAATGCCCGGCGAATCTCACCCTTCTTGTTCTTGTCCTCTATGTACTTGGTGATCATGGCTTAGTACAGTACTATGTCATTTGCCATGACGAGCGATGTGTTATTGTTTCTGTCAAAAAAGTAATTTGTGGTACAACGGAAAATTGTCTTAACAATGCCAACTAAAGGGAGGCACCTGGCATCACGCATGACCCAGTTGTACACCTCGGCTAGATTGATTGTCATGACACCATATCGAGCACTACCCCTATCATGTAGTAGTGACCACTTCTCCTTAGACTCGTGATCAATCCAGTCCGAAAAGCATTTCACATGCACCCCCATCTTCCTCGCCACACTAGGATCATCTGTAGGTAGCTGTGGCAATGCTTCGGGGGCCTGGTCAGCGCTTGTAGCGGCCTTTTTCGCTGCCTTCCTTCTGTGCGTTTGGGCCCGCTCATCCAGAATCTTCCAGAGTGCGTCAAACTTTCATTGCTAGTTTTGGTTGTACAACCCCTTGAATAGTTTCGTCAAGTCCTTGTTGTGGAACTGCTTGTAGAAGTTTGTACCCAAATGCCACATGCATCACCTGCTCTGCAGATCCATCCATGGAAGTGGTTCGTTCTGCTTGTTGTAGCTGAGTTATTGCACTCAGCAGGCCCGTATGCCGATTATGTATGACGTTTACGTTATGACGGCCATGTACAACATAAATCCTTAAATTCCTCAGGAACTACAACCAGCTGTCCGTGTTCTCGCTTTCAATGAATGCGAGTGCCACAGGAAGAACTTGATTATCTCTGTCTGTCACTATTGCAGTTAGTACCTGGCCCTTATACTTTCCAGTCAGGATTGTGCCATCCACGCACAAGATTGGACGGCAGTGCCGGAATGCATCGAAGCATAGACCAAAGGTGAAGAATGCTCTCTTCCGTACCCTCTTATTGCTCTACTTCGGATGGGTGGAATCTCCAATGGCGACATGATCAATCCAGTCCGAAAAGCATTTCACATTGCTAGTTTTGGTTGTACAACCCCTTGAATAGTTTCATCAAGTCCTTGTTGCGGAACTGCTTGTAGAAGTTTGTACCCAAATGCCACATGCATCACATGCTCTGCAGATCCATCCATGGAAGTGGTTCGTTCCCCTTGTTGTAGCTGAGTTATTGCACTCAAGAGTTCAGATGCCGATTATGTATGACGATAATGCTATGACGGCCCCTGCATAACATAAATCCTTAAATTCCTCAGAACCACAACCACCGTCCGTGTTCTTGCTTTCAACGAATGCGAAAAGCCACAGAAGAACTTGATTATCTCTCTCATTACTATTGCGCTTAGTACCGCCCTTATACTTTCCAAATGAAATTGTGCCATCCACGCACAAGATTGACTGCAGCGTTTAATGCATCAAGCATAGACCAAAGGTGAAGAATGCTCTCTTCCGTACCCTCTTATTGCTCTACTTCGGATGGGTGGAATCTCCAATGGCGACATGATCAATCCAGTCCGAAAAGCATTTCACATTGCTAGTTTTGGTTGTACAACCCCTTGAATAGTTTCATCAAGTCCTTGTTGCGGAACTGCTTGTAGAAGTTTGTACCCAAATGCCACATGCATCACCTGCTCTGTAGATCCATCCATGGAAGTGGTTCGTTCTCCTTGTTGTAGCTGAGTTATTGCACTCAGCAGGCCCGTATGCCGATTATGTATGACGTATACATTATGACGGCCCTGTACAACATAAATCCTTAAATTCCTCAGGAACCACAACCAGCTGTCCGTGTTCTCGCTTTCAACGAATGCGAGTGCCACAGGAAGAACTTGATTATCTCTGTCTGTCACTATTGCAGTTAGTACCTGGCCCTTATACTTTCCAGTCAGGATTGTGCCATCCACGCACAAGATTGGACGGCAGTGCCGGAATGCATCGAAGCATAGACCAAAGGTGAAGAATGCTCTCTTCCGTACCCTCTTATTGCTCTACTTCGGATGGGTGGAATCTCCAATGGCGACATGAGTATCGGGATTCCTTTCCTGTATGACCCAGAGTTGGTCAGGTAGGTTGTGGTAGGAGTCCTCGAACGTACCAAATCTTGATTCCAAAATCTTCTGTTTTGCCGTCCACGCCTTGGCATAGCTTATTGTGTACTGGAACATTGCCTCAATCGTCCGAATGATGGATCGTGACTCAAAATCTAGATTATCCACGATCTCACCCGTACATGATGTTCTTGATGAAGTATGATGACATGTTCTTGTGGGATTGCACTGACTCAGTGACGGCACATATGTGAGGGACCACTATAAAGCATTTTCAGTAGGTATCCCACTTAGGCTGAAATGTGTGCACTTGCCAATGGCATCCCTCTATGTCGCACTTCACATAGTAGCATCTTGGGTTAGACTTGACGACTATTAATGTACGCCGCACCGACAAGGCCCAAAATCGGCCTCCTTGCATTTGTACATAGTATCTTGCCTGACATCGCTCTGGTCATACTCCCATAGCACACGGGAACCTTTGTTAATGATGAGGTTGTCGAACTGGTATGTGTTCTACTCAGATGGAACTGTCTGCTGTTCCACAATATTCTCTTCGTCGAATCCTTGATCTTCTGACAATGCCATGTAGTCCTAGTTGTCAAGATCCATCATTTGGACTAGGACTTCCTACTCCTCACCCTCGTCAGCAAGCCCACTAGCTTGCCTGACTAAAGGAGCCCCTTTCATACGGTCTTCATCGACAGCATCAATAACTCTCGGACCTTCGGCCGTTATGTGTGCCGTGTTGTGGCCAGAGTCCCCGACTTTTTCAACATCACCACCCCCTTCTTGTTCAGCCGCCAATGTAGGAGTGGGCTTGGCATATGCCTGGGCCAGAAGGACCAAATCCCATCATTCCTCCCTCGCCCTGCGTACATATGACTGTCATGACCTTATTCCCTTGAGCTGCACTAACTCCCAATATGTGCCATGTGGTGCTCAGTTGGCAAGGCAACTCAATCTTAGATTATACACAACATGGTCCAAATCGAATGTGTGGAATAACTATCGCATCACAGCGCCCCATGTACGCTGCTCTGGTATTGTTAGGGTCACGATCGCCGATTGAAAATAACGCAAATCAATCCCCTCGAGACCCTCAAGAATAGTCCCGTGACCGTAGAAAATTTTGAAATTAGTGGCATCCGACATATTTAATGTACTGCAACGTAAACAAGATTTCCACGATTAATCACATATCTAAAACTAAATTACCCACCGAAAAAGATTATGTACAACATACTACACTACGTAACCATACATCTAAAACTATGTAATCCATTCGTTAAAAAATACCCGAAAAGTGGACGACTGCATTTGACGAGCAAATAGCTTCACTAGTTTCTCTCCTCCCCTACTCTCTCTCTTCCTCCCTCTTTCTTTTTTTTCTAATAAAAGTGATTTATGATGAAATTTTGGGGTCTTTTATAGAGTAGATTGTGCCGCCATTTGGAATGAAGACAAGGACTTCCGGATTCCTGCCGCCATTTGAAATGATTTAGTTTCAGAATTTTAATATTAAAAAATTTAGGGATTTGTGGGATCTCTATCGCTATTTGAATTGGTAAGTTTCCTAAATTTTAATTTTAAAAAATTTAGGACTTGTGGGATCCCCGTCGCAATTTGAAATGACGATTGTCTCAAATTTTAATATTAAAAATTTTTAACCGGGGATCCCTGTCGCCAGTTGAAATGGCGAGAGGGACCTCTCTGCACTGTTCTAGGCTACTGTCACCATCTGGAATGGCGACCGGACAATTTCGACATTTCAAATGGCGAAAGTAGCCTAATTCTGTAATTAAAAAATCGACTATTTATTTTTGTAAAAATATTTTTAAATAATATTATTTACAAAAATCGTTTCCCTGTGGGAGCAATCAGTTTCTGGCAAATATGAATACACACTGTATTTCAGATGGACATCATAATTGGAGCAAGGTTGGTTTAAGGATTCTACTAGGATCAACATAAATGTTAATGTCACCTCAAAAGTTCGTCATTCAATAGCTGTGCATTTGGCTTGCCACAAATGAAAAAAATTCAGGATGTCAACTCTCTCTGTGTCCTTTCCTCACATAAGATTAGGCTGCTCTCAGTGCTTCATTCTGGCTGGTGTCTTAAGTTTGCTATGTAGGTAAAATAATGATGTTGCATCATAGTTAATGAAGAGAGAGGATACTCTAGTATCTAATCTGGATACTGATTCGGTCTCGAAATCCAACATATAAAATTTAGTGTGATCGATCCCGTGTGGCCATATATTGTTTTAGTACATGCCACAAATAGGTCACAATGCTCAAATACTAGTAAAGATCATACATGTAATTAAATGAAACAGCCTAAGATACTACACTCTAAGAAACCACGTATTGGGAAGATAATAGTCTAACACTCCTCATGTACTAAAAAACTGCGCTAAGATACTGCCCACTGAGAGCAGTCTCAAAACGGTGAGTGCTTTTGGAGAAAGGACTACCTACTTTCCTGTGGCAAATGTGGATAGACAAAGTGTGTCAGACTCAAGCAGTGCAAAAAACTTTACTATATTCACCAGTAAGCAACACTGCAGAAAACTATGTTTATCATCCCTGAGATCTGTACAGCCTTCGTCTATAGTTGGCAAATTACTGCATCATCTTCCTATAATATTGCCTACTGAAATCGCAAGCACCGAACGGCTTGCAAATTAATCTTTCTGAAAGGAGTTAGCAAATAAATTTGAAATGCAGAAAAACCAAAAGCATTATCGGACGTAAAGTTCTCCGCAAGCACCTTTTGCTTATCTAGTAGTTCTACTTAATGTGTAATAATGCTTTAGCACAAAAACCTGTTTCATTGCTGGGTGCCTGGGCTGGTGTTTCTCACTTTTTTCTTGCAAGTGTTAAACTCTTCCAAGTTTCCATCAGATCACTGACGATCTTATGCACTCACCTGCAGGCTGATTTATTGGGTAGCCCTGTTGTCAGACCAGCTGATATAGAGACAACAGCCCTTGGAGCTGCATATGCAGCTGGATTAGCTGCTGGAGTCTGGACTAAGGAGCAGATATTCGCAGGCTTGCACAAGGAGAATACGACGGTCTTCCGCCCGAAATTGGATGAGACCCACAGGAAGAAGAGAGCAGATTCGTGGTGCAAGGCGGTTAAAAGATCATGTGATTTGGCTGATCTCTCTCTTTAGATTGTTGCACCTTGTTGCACGGTAAATTGGATGAATCTGTGCCCAGGTGGTATATCCGTTAGCCCTTGTTTTTCAACGAATAAATGGTATGTTGTGCATTACTTCGGTGGGATTGTTCTTCGTTTATATTGGAAGAAATGGAGCATACTTGTCTTTATATAAGTACAGGAATATCTCAATTCTTCAGAAAGAAATATTTTTGTTGAAGTATTTGCGTATTTCTTAATTGAACTGTCGATCTTATCTGTGGTATTTAGTTTGCTGTTATCCTATGGACAAGGCGGTTCCAATATCATTTTGAAACCAAAGATAAGAGCTCTGCTATTCATTTCAAGAAAAAGAGATACATACCGGCTCCAAAAGGGTTAAACCAAAGAAGCCAACACCGTGAAGAAGTTGTTAGAGATATGCCCTAGAGGCAATCATAGAGATGATTATATTTCGTTATGTTTATAATTTATTAGATAATATGTTATCTTGTTCCAAGAATAATATCGTTAATATTTATTATCAAGTATGTGACTTGATTGTGAAACTCTATATTTATCTTTGCGGTGATTATTCTAAAGCGATCCTTAGTCGGAAAGATATGAGAACACATATGAATAGACTAGCATATGTATTGGTTAATGACCATGTTTCATGGATCATAGATATGGAGATATCAAACCAATAATATGAACACATGTTAGTGAACATAGGGTTGGATCAACCCACCATGAGACACTGCGAGAACGTTGTATTCTTATATATCATCAGTTGGTCTCATTTACAATGTGTATACTATATCCTTAGACTTGAGGTCGTCGCACGTACTCAAGATGTGTAGTGACTTACTTACGGGTTGCTAAACGCTACTCCGTAACTTGGTAGTTATAAAGGTAGCTTTCGGGTTTGTCATGATACATGCGTCGAGGCATGGTCGATCAAAATGGGATTTGCCCCTCCATGCAACAGGAGAAGTACTTTAGGCCTCTTGAGTGATCGGATTCTAGAAATGCATGGCCATGCTACTCGTGGTTAAAGAGTAAACCATAGTCGGGAAATTCGAGTCACGTGATCGAGAAAGAGTGGTCGAGCTAACCAACAAGGGTGGCACATACTCGCCTTGAGTTTGACCGATATCGTGAGGCAAAGGGAAATACATACGAGTTTTGTTAAGGTTCGTTCAATCTGATCTTTACGTATACTCGGGAGTCGGCATGTCCTGCTAGGGGCCACTACCGATTAGTGGACGAGTAGGAGTACTCGGGCCATATCCAAGTGTACATGAACCTATAGGGTCGCACGCTTAAAGGGCTGGGACACATTTTGGATGGTGATCCGAATTTTTATAGGCCACGAGTTCCTAATAGGCCTCAAAGTTCGAGACCCATCATAGATGCCTATATATAGAGGGGCGGTGGCATAGGGTTGATGTGATTTTTCGGAATTCCCGAAACCCTAGCCGCCACACCTCCCTCGCCCAAAATCGTGTAGCCGACGCTAGCACTCTGGTGCGTGGTGTCCCTACCCCGTACGTATAGATACTTTGGAGGCGTTGCTACGAGGCTTCAACGCTAGGATGATCCGCAATTTGTGACGGTCACAAGGAGCACTTGGAGGAGGCACGAGGCTAGTACTACTACAATCGCACCAACGCGCTACATCGACTCTTCTTCCGCTGCGAGTCTGCGCGTCTAGTGGTAATCCTGTGATCTATTAGTAACCGAGGTTCCTTGGTTGCACGATAAATTTTTAAAATTGCGCTAATATAGTCAACCTGTATTCCTAAAGAAGTCCTGAATTGGAATTCCTAACAAAGCATGAACAACACCCACAAGTAAGCACACCTTGTGTGTGTGGGTGGGGTTAGAGCAAATATTACAATCACATGGTGAGAAGCGTAATCGTCAGGAGACAGTAACAGAATGCGGAAATGGATCAGATGAGGCTAAAAGCACAGAAGTCACATCCATCAATCAAGATGGTACCGTTAACTACGAAAATGAAACCATCGAACGTGATCAATATGATGAAGTTGGGCACTGGTTTATTATTATATATGTAAATCATGATCCTTTTTCTATTGGAGAATCAAATTCCATTTTTTATCGTAAAGAAGTTGATAGAGCTAGTAGTTGGTGACAAATAATGCTTCCTCGGCTTACAGATGTACTTGTTCTACATGTGGAAACTGCTTTGCGTTGGTACCCAAAAGCAATAGAAGAAACTGATCGACCAAATGATTTTCATCATTTACTTTATTTGTGTCATATGTACTATCCAGTGGCGGCGGCGGTCAAGTGAGATATTAGGCTAGGGTTAGGATTTACATAACTCTGATACCATATTAAAATGAATCATTGATCTATTCTAATCAGGGTTTTTTTTGGGTAGAAAACCGGTTTTACCGGTTTTGCCGCCCCCCCCCCCTACAACATCAAATCGGGCCCGAAAATGACGGCCCACTTGCAGCAGCCCAGCAGCCCAGCGGCCTCTCACTCGCGCACGGTCGCCCTAGCATCCCCATGTCTGCGCCACCACATGTCTCTGCCTCTTCTTCAGTTCTTCCTCCCCAATCCTCCCTCTCCAATCCTCCCCTGCTGCTCGAAGGTCGTCGCATGAGTCCAAAGATCCGCACTTAACCCACGGTCAGCTACCGGCCACGACGAAGCTCGACCCATTGCAAGCGGGTCGGTCGATTCGCCTCGCCGACTTTCGACAAGCTCGCCATCCTGGGCAAGGAACGGCGGCACCATCTACAAGGTTTGCCATCATGAGACGGCGCGCTCTCACGCTCAAGTTCTCAGACCGGGACTCCGCCGAGGCGGATGTCCTTAGTCAGACGGCCTCGCCGTTAATCGTCCGCGAGGTGGGTTTTGAGTGGTCGAGTGTACTGCTTGGGTTATAACCTCAAGTTCATCCAATTTCAATGATTCTGTCTAATTTCAATCGATTTTCATCGATTTTCAACTGAAATTTATTTGAATTTCAAATGTTGGTTTGAAATTTTCGGCCGAAATCTACCGAAATTTTCTGAAAATCGCTAAAATCGGTTCTATCGGTGACCCCCGGTAAAATTTTACAACCGATTATCAAAACCCTGATTCTAATAGGTCAAAGGCCAATATAATGTAATTTTTTAAAATAATCAATTTTTATTCAAATACGTAAATAATATCGCTTAAATTTTGTTTACGTAAATAATCGCGGTCGCCGCACGGTTGGGCGATTTGCTCAAGTCGCCCAACCGCAAAGGCGACAATCATTCAAGTCGCCCAATAGGACGGCGATTTAAAGTTTCAGCGTCGCCGCTTTGTGGATTGGCGACTTGGTGGCGGCTAACCCAAGTCGCCCAACCAGTATGGCGACTTGGGGAAGGCCAACCTAAGTCGCCTAACCAGAGTGATGGCGACTTGGGGCGGTTATAAAACACACGCTACGAACCGTCGCCATTCCAACGCGCGAATCGGCAGAAACACAACCGAGAGGAAAGGAAAAGAGGAGAAAGAGAGGAAGAAAAATAGGAGGGGAAGAAGAAGAGGAGGAAAAAGAAGTTCTTCGTTTCGCATCGACGACTAGGACGGTAAGTTTGTAATATTAATTTGTACAAGTTTATTTTTGAAACCATAGTAGGTTAGCAAGCAACTTTATGTATAGTGACATATTGTTAGCAAATATTTAGAGATGGCATGATTAATTAGTAACCATGGTACGTTAGCAAATGTTGAGAGATAACATGAAGGAAAAATGAGTTAGTAAAAATAAATTTAGTTGTACTATTCTCAAGGTTTGCGCTAATTGCGCATATGTTACTTTTCTAAATGCTAGTTTATATAATGATAAACATGTCGATAACGCGTGCATTCGCAAATGCTAGTTTATAGAATGTTAAATACACGATACATGGTTCCAAACACGTTGGATTATCAAACATGTCAAATTTTGTTTTTTCCCCGAAAGCTTCACCCATTATAAATATGCATAGTAACGATGATGTATTAAATATTTCGCAATCTATAGCAGTCGGTATAGGCGTTAACGTAATATAACCTTTCGTAGGAAAAATTATGTCATTGTGTTGGGGCAAAGTGTAATGCCATTGGAGTATAATTTAAATGCGTAAGTAATATGAATGCTTTTAATTTCTTAATTTGCAGGTATGGCTCAAGACCCTGGTGGTTCGGATTGGCATTTCATCATTGACCGTTGGTCGACGTCTTGAAGACCGCTGTGAAGCCGTCGTGTGCCGCATCCGGTTGGCGGGGACGACGCGGCTGAGTTGGGGGTGGTTCGTACGCGGACACCTCGACGGGCTTGGAGACTAGACCCACGCTGGGTAGAGAGGTTTGTCCGCAAATTTGTCACTTTTTGTATCAGAGCGACTATGTACTTACTTCTTCGTGCTTTGTAGGTCGAGCTGCTCCGCCTTCTACTCTCAGACGGATGGTAGAGGCCACCAAGAGGACGGCGGTCTGGTCGACGACGATGGGGAGGTTTAGGCCGGTCCAGAGCAGTCACGACGATTCCCATTCGACCAATCGCTCCTGACTGCCCTGGTGGACCGTTGGCGGCCCGAGATGCACACCTTCCACCTCCCTTTCGGGGAGATGGCCCCGACTCTGCAGGATGTCGCAATGCTGCTCGGCTTGCCTATCGCGGGAGCGCCTGCATTCCCGCCGGACGCGGGTGTGGACTGGCGCGATGCCCTGTTGGGCAGGTTTCGTATGCTTGGGGGCGGAGGCGCGCTCTGTGCCGATTTCTTTCTGAGCGACAACGGCATGGCCCGCCGCGGTGGCTGCGCGCAGCCCGTAAGTGTAGTACCTATTTTCCATGTTTAGCGATTCATTGAGGCCTAGCCATATGACGGGCTTACTAATTATTTGTTTCTGCATAGGTCGAGCGGATGGTCCCACAAAATTCACCGTCGACCGTGTCGCGCACCGGAGGCGCACTGTTGGCTCTTCGGTGGTCTCGCATACTCAGCAGCCACGGTGACTCCGTCGACGCCCGCCTCGTGGGGTACGCGAGGGCCATCGCCGACGGCGAGGAGCTAGAGATCGATTGAGATCGGCAGACTTGCCGCGACGCATCATGCATGTGCGATCGCGGTCAGAGGACGGCCCGTGATCTATCCTCACAGTCGCCCCCATCGCCGCAATACCGTGGTCGCTCGAGCGCTTTCTGGACGCCCATGCCGATAGACTCTGCACCGCACGGCGCGGACATGTACCATGGGGACGCGGTGGACCGCCGACCGTAGGGTCCTTTGGTGCCGAGACGGGTACATATTTCCTATATATTTTCTTCAACAGACATGTAATCCTTTGTAACCACTGCTTTTGGCTCGCAGAGCACAAGATGCACATCGCAGTCACACGCGCGCATCTGAGCACTTTGTGGAGCAACCGGACCGCCTCACCGGCGACGACATGCGCCGAGCCGATTCGATCAGAGACAGAGGTCCGTGCTCAGCGGCTGTTTTCACTGTGGCTGGGCGCGACGGCGATCAAGGACGCAGAGGAAGCTCGCCTTCGACGTGTTCGTGGAGGACTACGCAGATGCATGTGGTGATGCGCCGATTCAGCCTCCGCCAAAGTTGTTCCAGCCTCCGTCGGACGAGGGTGCTGAGTCGACCCGCGCGTGAGTTACATGCAACACATGTTAACATATGTTTTGACATTTCCGTAACGATGACTTCCAATTGCAATGGTACGCTTTAGCAGACATAGTAGGAGGGGTGGCACTAGGACCCAAAGGGTCGGGCAAGATGGAGCCGTGGGTGGCACGAAGGTGAACGCCCATGAGGATCAAGTGCGGAGGATTTGCCAGACGACCCAGGCGTCTGACGAGTACCTTCGCTGATACGCCCAGAGACACGCACCAGCCGGTGCATGTCGTCGACCCTCCCCCGCAAGGTACAAGATCGACCGACGCCTACCTCCGTGACTTAGCGCTGAATGTGCACCTCGTGGTACGTAAATCGTGTTTGAAAATGTCTTCATCATCACTACGAATTATAGGTCCGACGCTGACATACTCCTGCGCATGACATCAACGCCGGGTTGCCACGACGGACGGCCGATCCTGGACAGGATCGGCATTGGTGCGGAGGTCACGCGTTGTTCGTCGGGCCTACAGTGCGGCGAGGCGATGCGTGGCGCTGACGTCATGCAGGACGGTATAGGAGGTAGCCTCGTCGGTGCAGGAGGTGGGCTCGTCGGTCCGGGAGGTGGCCTCGTCGGTGCATAGGTCGAGGATGCCATGTCCTCTGACCGGTCGGCGAAGAAGCTTAGGAGGGCACGCCCACATGCCCCGCTTACGCCTGCGTTTTCGCTTCCTCGCTGCGCTGCGCTTGGGCAGCCGAGGGTCCGGGGCACGCGTGGGTACACACCCCCACTGCCACAGCCACCGCAGCCGGCGTCGTTGCAGGACACCTACCAGAGAGCGTCAGGGCAGTATGTTTTCATCGCCGACCCATCCGGACAGTATGGTGGGTATGACAGCCCGCACTATGCGCATTCGGTCAAAAGCGCTTCTCTTCAAAGTTGGCGATCGTCGATATATTGTAGAGATTAACATTACTTGCCATGCGTGTATTGCTTTACTACCGCACGCGCCTTCTCCTCAAGACGAGGATGTGCACGAGGACGTGGATCTTTACTTCGCGGAAGCACCCGGGGAGGTCCAGGGGGCAGCTGAGCCTGCACCTGTCGAGCCTACACCTATCAAGGTTATTTCATTGAGCGACTTAGCAGGCCTCAAGTTCACGCAGCCACGGTGGAGTCGACCCCCACAGACCACGGACCAATAGGCTCCTGGCGCTTTTCCTCGTCACAGGCCTCGACCTAGGCACCTCAGCTCAAAGCCCAAACGGGGCGATTCTGGCGTGGACCGGTGTGGGACGTGGCGACGACGGAGGAGGTGCTGCGGGTGGCCAGTAGGGGGTTTACGTCATCTGTGTTTACGTATTGTCTTTCAGAGGTACTATGACATGGTTGTCTATACCATTGTTCTATAACTTGTATTATGTGTTGACGATTCTCCTTCAGAACTACTATGACATGGTTGTCTATGCATTCCTCTAGTATTGTTCTATTACTTATTAATATATTAGTTTCAATCGCTCGTGACTGGTTGGGCCAAGACTTCTGCGAAGTCGCCCAACGGTTCAACAACTAGTCCACGGTCGCTCAACAGCTGGGCCAAGACTTCTGCCAAGTCATCCAACGGTTGAGCGACTATCAACCGCTAGCAAGATTTCATCGCTAAGTCGTCCAACGGTTCAACGACTAGTCCACGTGTCGCTCAACCGTTGGGCCAGCACTTCCTGCCAAGTCGTCCAACGGTTGATCGACTATCAACCGTTGGGCCATTACTTACTGCCAAGTCGTCCAACGGTTCAACGACTAGTCCACGTGTTGCTCAACCATTGGGCCAGCACTTCCTGCCAAGTCGTCCAACGGTTGAGCGACTATCAACCGTTGGGCCAGTACTTACTGCCAAGTCGTCCAACGATTCAACGACTAGTCCACGTGTCGCTCAACCGTTGGGGAGAGGAGGAGAGGAGCTTGAGAGAGGTACACAGCGAGGAGCAGAGCTGGGGAGAGGGCGGTTTGGAGGAAAGGAGCTTGTTCATACGAAGACAAGGTCTCCGCGTGAAGGTAATACTCTTGTTTGTTCTTGTTCTCGGCTACTTGTTTGTTTAGCAAGTGTATGGGGAATGTATGTTGAGAAATCACTGGTTGCAACATTTGTAATATTTGTAGTCATGTCGGAGCCCACAAGATTGAAAGTGCATTACAGTGTTGGTACGGTTCGTGAAGGTCTGTACGGTGTTGACCTAAGTGATTTCCAGCAAGTCAATTTGGTACACCCGATCCGGAGAATGCTCAATCGAGATGTCCTAGACCGCTCACCGTAACCTTCTCATTGGACCCCGAGGTGTGGAGTGTCGTGATACAAGGGGTTTGAGTAGGTCTCCACGCACATTCGGTGGGAGTTGAGCAGAGTGATGCGACGGTTGCATGGAAGGCATATCTTGAAGGGTGTAGGCGCCCGTGGCTACGACTGTGTGCTACTCGTGCAGGCATGTCCGGGAACTCGCAGTTCTTCCGACGGCTCCCGTCGGGTTGGTGGGAGCAGCTCGGACGCAGTGCGTGTGGTTCATGACAAACACGCGGTGGCCGATGTTGCTGAGGCAGAAGAGGAGGCTGAGGCGTAATATCGTGGCAACAAGACGCCAAAGCCAATGCTCCATGCAGATGCAGGGAGCATGTCCACAAAGATAGTACGCCGATGAAGATTGATGACTTGACAAATGAGCGGAGGAGGAAGCTTACAAGAGGATGGTGATAACTCTTCCGAGGAGGATTTAAGGTCCCATCCCGCAGAATGGAATAGGGTGGACGTTGAGGGTCTTATCAGGCACGGCGAGCACGAATCACCGTGGGAGTACAATGGGGCGGAGGTTCGCTTGCCGTGCAATGTTTGGCCGACAAGGATCACCGCAGATGCCATTAAGTCGTGGGCCTTGTCCATGCAACGGTCGCTTGTACTCAAATCCAGCCAGAGCAAGACACCGTGGTATCGAAAGCGGTCGGTGTCCTTGGCGTGCACGCAAGGAGACCCAAGCACGAGACTCACTGATTGTCTCGAAGGTGGAGCCGTACTCCTGCTTGCTCAGTAGTGTTTTGCCGAAGCATCGCAACCTGACATCCACCTTCATAGCCAATGTCATGTACGGAGAGATAGTGAAGAAGACGGACCTGGAGGCCAAGAACATCATGGTGGCTATCGAGCAGAAATTCAAGTACAAGATTAGCTACGCGAAGGCATGGCGTGCTAAGCAAAAAGCTTTGGAAAGGAGGTTCGGTTCTTTTGAGGCATCTTACGACAACCTTCCTCGTATGCTCCAGGTGCTGCAAGACAGGAACCCGGGCACATACATTGCTGTGAAGGACCGGCCAGCCAAAAGACCGCTGCTAGGTTTTATGGTCTTGCAGAGGGCCTTCTTAGCATTCGGTCCATGCATCAATGCATTCAGACACATGTTGCCCGTGATCTCGATGGACGGGACATTTCTAATCGAAAATACAAGGGCATGATCCTCGACAAAGAATTGGCGTTGATGGCAACAATCGATTCTACCCTTAGCCATCGCTTTCATGGAAAGTGAGAATTACGACAATGGTTGTGGTTCCTTCACATCCGAAGGAGGAGAAGTTGGGGCACGCCCCGATGTCTACATAATCCATGATCGCCACTCCGGATGATGAAGGCCATCCGACAACTTCAAAAAGACCCCAATGAGCCGCTCCTGGCGGACACGAGGAATGATGGTGCATTCGCCATCCGGGGCCAACTTCTTCAAACATTCAGCAAAGAACCTTTGATGAAACTGCTCAAGAGGCTTGCCATGCGTAGAACCAAAGAACGAAATTTGATGCGTTGTGGCGTATGTTGGATGAGCACACCAAGAAGCATGTCGCCGAGAGAAACAAGCGCCCCTCATTCCTGGGGAGGCACAAATGAGCGCCTCACACCATCAAGGGAGCTCGACCTCCCCATTTGACGCGGAGGACCTCGAGGGACATCGGTGTTTCTCTCATTGATTGAGGCCGAGCCATTAGAAAAGTGGTCCTTACTTCACGACACGGACGGCGCAAGGTATGGCATAATGACCACTAACCTTGCAGAGGTGTACAACTGGTTATTAGGGGCCTCTGTTGTCGACCTCTTGTCGCCATTGTTGAAGGCGCTCGCATGGTACAATCGGATATTTCAGTGGAAAGACATGCAATGCGGCACTTCATGCAGCCAACCCACGCACCCCATATTGCTCAAGATTACTACATACATGCAGCTAAGACCGAGAAGGCTCGATCAAGACACGGTCTTCAGAATGGGCAACACGGAGCATCGATTCGACGTGATCCTCCCGAGACAGAGCCGGATTCGAACGACTCGGTCTCTTGTTACCCATGAGGTATGCCTTGGAGACCATGTGAATGAACCTAGCTGCACATGCAACAAGCTAAAGCTCCTTCACAAGCCATGCTCTCATGTCTCGCCAAGGTGGGACCATCCGCATGGACCCATTGAACTCAGACGGAGTACTTCATGAAGGAAAGGGTGCAGCAGGTGTGGTGCGGCGAGCTAAGAGGCTTGTGGTTGTCAAGAATTCTCCACATTGGATATTGCAAATAGGACTTGGGTTCCGGATCTAGACCTATTGAGAGGGGGAAGGGCTATCGGTAGAGTCGCCGCATTCGAACGATATGGACGAAGGGAAGCTACAACATGGGTAGACGCTATGGCCGCCGCCACCGTGAAGGGCACACTGTGAGAACTTGCAAGGCGCTCACGACACTTAGGAACTTTTTTACAACTGCTACTTTGTTGTAACTTGTAGTTCACCAAGATTTTGGTTTTGTAAGCAAATCATTAACTAATTGTGTCGAATTGTACTTTGGTTCTTGTAAGCAACTACCGAATCGCTAGTATGTTGTATCGTAATTCTAGCGGACAATATCTAGTATGGAATAGCTTGGTTTTCAGAACTCGTTCATACAATGCATATTTGTTCGATGCCTATAACTTAAAGCACGCGACACATCAATACAACATGTCAACTCAATAAAAGGCAATCGCAATAACGCTGGCCCACCATTTCGCTACATGCTTTAGGAGATTGAACATAAGTGCGCATGTAGGGACACTACCATGCCTAATTGTAGAAGGGACACTACTGCGCCTAATTGTAGAAGGTGCCTCTCGCTACTCACATAGAGTGTTCTCCGGTTAGGCGCCTCGGGCGTGGTCGGTCGTCGTTGTAGTGGCACGCACATATGCGACTAGGGTTGGCATAGCAAAGATGTGGGATCATAGGAACTTCCTATGTTCACGACCTCCTCATTGCCCTCTCGCTACATCTGCTTGGCGGAGGTCATCATTTTGCTCCTTGAGATCATCAATTTGCGCCCCAAATCAAAGATCTTGCCCACAATACATCCAGTAACTCACAACATGTCGCTCATGGGGAGGATCGATCCAATGGGTGAAGTTGCATTTCGTCATCTGCTATAAGTGACGGTTAGTATGGAGGATGTATTAGCAGTAACATGAATAAAACTATTTACCCCAGAGTATGGGCATCGTCGTCCACCATCGAAAGGGCCGTCTATGACCTGCACGATAGCGTCGTCCCCGTGTCCGCATTTCGGCCATACCGGTTGAGCACGCTTGTTTGGCATCAACCGGTAGTTAGGGCCGAAGTCATCCCTCCTTTGTAGGAGAAGGTCTACCTTCGGCGACCACGGTTGTACTGGTCCCCGGGCGTCTGCCATCGTATGTTACTGTAAGACGGAGAAGGTTCTTCTTCCTACGGTTTGAAGGGTCGACCGTCCTAACTTCGAGCGTGCAGATTTGCAGTTATACCTGGGGAGACTAACAAAGCAGTAATGTATTAGCTTGCGATGACAAGACCAGACGAGGCACTTTCTGCAAAGGACAAGACCACACGGGCGACTTTTATGCAATGCTAAGACCAAAGGAGACAAATTTCAAGAAGGACAAGACCACACCGGGCAGCTTTATGCAGTTGATAAGACCAAAGGAGACGATTTTCAGCGGAATAAGACCACACGGGGCAGCTTTGCGCAGTGATAAGACCAAAGGAGACAGCTTTCTGTAGTGATAAGACCACACGAGGCAGCTTTGCGTAGTGACAAGACTAAAGGAGATAGCTTTGCGCAGTTCAGGGTTTTTAGGTATAGGGTTAGGCTTTTCAGATCGACTTGACTACCCCGACCACCTCCCCAAATTTTAAGATCGAAAAGACAAGACTCGCAGAGAAAGACGTGACAACACTCGCCTCGCCACTTTTCGCACCGATAAGACAAAGACTCTGCAAAAGCAAGCCTATATTGCAAGTATGCCTCTTCATCGAAATCCCGAAAGAACCATTCAGACCGCCATCGAATCCTTCAGTTCTATATAAGCTTCATAAAGTACTTTATCGACTACCCGCCAATATACTAATATACGCTCGCATTTACTTCATGCAGAGAGATTCCTGACGCATCGTAATATCACTTACCTATCTACTTACCATTCATTACTATCTCAATCGCCCTCACAAAATTCTACGTAAATTTAACGCGACTACAACAATATACTGCATTTATCACAAAATGTTATTATGAGTCCGACATATTTCGCACCCTTCATATTCTACTTAAAATAAGAAATGCATCAACCAACGTTGTCACCACACTTTTATCTTTACAAAAATAACATCATATTATACGATTTGCTAAATGCAATACCTACAAAATGTAATATCTATTTTAACACAATTATTCCAATTGATTTACATAATTTCAGGTTTAGCGGCTTGAATCGCCTTTCGGTTGGGCGACTTGAACTAAGTCGCCCACCAATCAAGGCGACTTATTAAACTCGCTATACACATCACGATACAGCTCTAGTCGCACATCCGCTTACGACTACATCCACCAGTTTCTAGTCGCCCAATGGGAGGGCGATTTGAGGATTGTGACGGCGGTTGGACGACTTGAGCAAATCGCCTAACCGCACGGCGACACGCGATTATTTCTGTAAAAAAAAATTAAGCGGTATTATTTCTGTACTTCGGAATAAAAAATAGATTATTTAAAAAAAATTCCAATATAACATATACAAGTGTTAGTGAATATACAAAGAACACTCTAAGCAATATAGATATCTAACACTTCTGACCTAGCGAGAAGCCAGAAGAAGATAAACACGATCGAATTGGACCTCAGTATCTTCACAAGTTTCTCAGTTTTGGACGGAGGTATTTAAAGGTTGGTTATCATCTTGAGGATAATGAGTCGAGATTCTCAGCCGACCAAGGGGTGAATTGCCTGCAAACTTGGCCAGGAATTTGACCGCTGGCGTCGAGCAGCACAATATCTTGAAGCTGGAGTCAAATTTAAGAAAAAGGAGTATGATAAATTAGACCCGCATTCTCTACTTGATGTTAGGTTTAGGAATGGTGCAATGGAGATGCCGTGTATTGTCATTGATGAATCCACGGGAACCTTATTGCATTTGAGCAGACCTGTACGTCCCCAATTTGGAGATGACTTCACTGCCTATACTGTTGTCTTGTCTCAGCTAGTTAGCACAGCTGAATATGTTACACTACTAGCTCAGAGAGAAACAATAGTGCACCACCTGGATAGTGATATGCATGTGTCAGATCTGTTCACCAATCACCATGCTCAATAAAGACGTGGTGTTTGATTTTAATGGTACATATTATTTAAAAACTCTCTGTCATACAATGGTAGCACATTATCAGAGTCGTCTGAATCGGTGGATGGCTTGGCCCTGGATGAACTACTTCAGCAATCCATGGTTGGGCTTAGCTGCAGCGGGAACGGTTATTGTACTTGTCTGCACTGTTTTGCAAACAATCTTTGGCATATTGGCATACATTAATCCACCGTAGTCAAACTTGTTAACTACGGTAGCCACGAGCTAACCAGAACCTGAGAGCTATCCTTGTTTGACTAGCAGATACTAAATTGGTTTAGGCTGTTTAGATATACTTAGGCCCTGTTAGGTAGAGCTTCAGATTCTTATTTTCCAGATTCCGCTCTTGATTCTCTGAGAATCCATTTTTCTGAGAATCTGGAGCTGTCTGTTGAAAGCATTTGGCTGGTAGGTTGACTCCAAAAACTATATGAAGGAGGATTAGAAGCAAATAGACCAAACTACCCTTTGTACAAATGGACCCGTACGTGCAAAATGGATCAACATGCATTACAAAACGAGTAAATGTAGTGCCAACACAAGAATATGTAGAAGTGTTCATCGCTAATTGAGTGCCAACTGCCATTAATCACAATCACACATAGTCATGTAGGCATCAAGAAATTCCAGCAAACAATTGCTCAAATTGCTCAAACAATACTAGCTAATTCAATATTTACATGAACAAGAACAAGATCAGATGAAAAAAAAACACAACTCAGATCCGAAATTGCTTCACAAATCACACTTCTAAGAGCATATACTATCAAAGTAGTGCACTAGAAGGAAGTATCACAACTCAGATCCGAACTCCACTGTTGTTGTTCAGATGACTAACTGAATGACTGAACTGAATTGATAAAACTTGCAATTTGGCTCAATTATTTTAGTTTATCCTAATTTAGGATAATTTATGTGCTACGAATATAAAAAAACCGACCAAATGAATTGGATAGCTATGGGAACTACAAAGCTAATTCTTGTCACCCGTTTCTTTTGTCCAGATACAATATTGTTTAGAGGCTGTGGATCAACCCCACAACCAAGAACCAAGGTCGCAGTTCTGGGCATGCTCACCTTGTTTCCTGCATAGTGCAGGTATCTTGGCTTGTCCATTTCCTGATTATTTCAGTTATATTGTAAATCTATCTGGACCAATGGTGATTAATGGAACAGAACAGCCCCCCTAATGACAAAAGCATAATATACTGATGATTATTTGTTCAGTCACAACCCCTTGCCAATTGTATATTTAGGGGCACATCTCATGCCTATCCCAAAGTTCAACTATGGCGGATCAGAATATATATAGAGATGATGCTAATATTCCATGTTTCCATTGCAGCAACTCACCAGTATCCCAGTTATAAATGTTTGCTAATACATACACAATGCAGTGCATTGCTAAGACATGACATATACAAACAAGCATGAATGATGCACAAGTAAAATAATCATCAGACAAACTCTTATGAATATAGAAAGCAATGCTTCAAAGTGACTCAGCTTGCATCTTGCATCAACTAAATAGGGCTCCACCACTTGTGCAGAATTCAGCAAACAGAATGACACCGTTCATTTGTAAAGTTCATAATAATATCCATGTGCCATGAATGAATTTACATATAATTAAAGATATCACAAATTGCGTATAAAAATAATTTCGATGTGAAGGTCTGTCAAGAACTCGAAGGTACACAAGTCTCGGCTTCATACGCCTTCTCGATGGCATTGGCATCCTCACAATATCATGGAAGCAAGCAGGATTTGACTCCCACGATAAAATCATTCACAGAACATTGACTACTGACTCCAAAAACTCAATCAATCAACTACTGACTCGGACTCCTAATAAAAACCTACTATTAACAAGATTAAATCCAACAACGGAGGGGCGGATGTCGGCGAAGAAGTCGGGGAGCCCCAGCCTCTAAGGTTTCCGGGGTCGGCGGCTCTCGTGCAGGCGGCGGCGCAGTCCAGGGCCGGTGGCGAAGCAATCAAGGACCGGAGGTGGCGTAGTCGAGATCTTGAGGTGGCGTAGTGGAGGACCCGAGGTGGCGGACGAGAGGGTCCAGGCGATTTTTTGCCAGTCGCGTGAGCGCCGAGAGGAGATGGAAGCGAGGGGGAAAGGCGAAGGGGCACGGGGAAAGGAGTCGCGTGGTGGAAAATCCCGAGATTTTTACTGTTTTGACCCTATAGCAAATTTTTTTTTCAAAAGTAGCCTCCGTTCGCCATCATTTACAAGTTTGGCCCCAAAAGCAAAGGCACGCATCGCGTCCACCGGGCGGCAGGGACCGCCCGGCCGGGCGCGGCAGGACTCGCTTCGGCCGGACGCGCAGTCACCGCTGGGCGCGCGTGTGCCTCCCGTCGCATTTTTTTTCCTCCTCGCTCGCTACCAGCGCGTGAAAAATTTATCCTCGGTCGCCGCTACCGCCTTTGCACCGAAAGAAGTTTTGACGTATAAGTTTTTTCCTATTTGCTTTTCTTTACATCGCGTCGCTGTCTTTCGTTGTCTTTCTTTACATCGCGTCGCGTCTTTCACTGTCTTCACAACCAGCCCTATATAAACGCTGCCCGAATCGACGAGCTCGTAAACGCAGCGCTGCTTTTGATTAGTGAGGTAAGTTCGTGTTTAATTTTTTGCTTATTGCATTTTGTACCGCTAAGTAATGCATTTAGATTTTGCTAACCGTTAGTTTTTGTCTATTTGCGACAATGGCACGCATTACACGCATTATACCACCCCTACTTGAAGCGGCATGGGATGGCAAGCATCGCCGCCACGCTTGGATCGATGGCGATGGGCCGCCAAGTCTCCGTGACACGGGACCGAGGGAGACTGGCCGCCGGACGAGCGGTATGTTCCGAGACTTCGCCAATGCGGTGATTATGTTCGCCCATCTGCTGAACATGGGGCAAAACTTAATTGATGCCTCTCTTCTTCCGCCTTGGTTGATCGTTGGCGGGAGACCCACACGCCCACTTCCGGTGGGGAGATGACGCGGTGACAAGGCAAGATGTCGACTTTATTACCGCCTTCCGCTGAGGCCGTCGGCCGCGCTTGTTCCCCTCCGAGGTCGCCGGACTGGAAGGCGCGTCTCCATCATCGTTTCGGCCAGCCTATCCCCGAGAGGTCAAAGGGCATTCCACACGGTTGGCTGCGACAATTCATGCATTGCCCAATTGACGCAACGGAGGAGGTGGTTCGATGCCACCTTATTGCATATTTGTTGTTTATATTCGGGTGGATCATGTTCCCTAGCACGCAGGGACATGGTGTACCCGAGTTATATTCACCTTTGCGGAGTCTATCGTGGGCGCCGACGATGAGGACGTGCCGCAAAGATCAGCTTGGGGTTCACCAGATCTTGTCGCGACGCATCATGCTGACTTTGGCGACGCCGCAGCTGCGGGCACGGAACGAGCCCGTGCTCTCGGGTTGCCACACGCTGTTACAGCTGTGGTCGTGGGAGCACTTCGCGGTCGGACGGCCGTTGTTCCGCGCCCCAGTCCACCCTTACCCGCACACACAACATTTCTATGGTGAGGTGGAGGCGGAGGAGGAGGATCCCGTGGAAGGCCCGACCATGGGATCCCGATGGACTGTGGCAGTACTAGGGTGGTCTAGGGAGAGAGTGCGTCGTATATACCCCGAGTTCCACAATGAATTCGAGACCCTGCACGAACGCGACATAGTATGGGCTCCTTGGACGGATGCGCACGTGCAGGGCACGGCGCCCGACGGCCTGAGCTTGCTATGCCACCGAGATGCGCGTCTCGAGGACAACTTGTCATTTGGTGTTCTCCCACATGGTTGAGCCGCATAACCCACAGCGGGTGATGAGGCGCTTCAGCCGCACCAGAGATCCCCCGCTCTGGGGCAACCGCTTGCAGGCGTAGTCATTTGTAAGTACATTGCATTACTTAATAATGTTGTAGATCCTTTAGACATACGTTATGCCGTACCATAAGTTATTTATTTTGTTCCACCCGCAGCAGACGAAGAAGGGTCGCAAGAGCGATGATCGGCTTCGACGCAGCAGCCTGTGGGTAGATGCATGGCGACGACCATCGATTCCATTTTGCAGAGGCACACCTTACGATCACGAGGACTTACGACACGTGCTTGGAGTGGTACGTCGAACACGCGGACGAGATTGACAGCGCCCGCCCGACATGCAGATCCTAGCCACGCCGACGCTTGGACTTAGGGATGGACCCGTCTGCAAAGACGCCCGGGGACGATTGATGCGTTGAGCATGTAGTAGATTAACCACCCTCGAAATAGGGTTAACTAACAAAATTTTGTGTGTTCTCAGAACCATGCAGTCGACCGTTTGAATATCGCTATCGGCGCCGGCCACCGAACTCGAGCGGGTACGAACAACACAATGGAGCACCTTTTACGGCCTTGAAGACGGTTATTGATGATGTCAAGCGTGTCGTTCAGTAACATGAGCTGCGGAAGGCCGCGATGTCGACTCGAGGCATCGGACGGAGCGTCGTCGCGTACTCGCCCCTCCATCTTCCCGTCCGGCGAAGTCGACCAATGCGGCACAAAGAAGATGGGCGGCGGATCGTCCGCTGCGGTTGCCACGCGCAGGACTCTCTACGCCGCCGTCGTCATCTCGGAGGGACCGACGCCGATGCCGCCCTCGTCTCGGAGGGACCCTCGCCGATGCCGTCCTCGCCTCGGAGGGACCCTCGCCGGTGCCGCCGTCGTCACAGAGGCACGAAGAGGACATTCCGGAGAGCACGGACGTGCAACCCGAACCGGCGGATGTTATCCCTGCATTCTCCCTTGCAGCCCACACCGTTGGACAATTTCCAATGGGCGTCTGGCGCCATGGTATGAGTCCAGTACACAATGTACCCTACGGCGTTCACCCCGCAAGGCGAACCGTACCACGAGCGATTCGCCCGACCCATCCAAGCAAGACGAGCAATTCACCCGATTCATTCCGCAACCAGAGCCGAGTTGGTGCCCTCCACGGATCCTACTACGGCTTGGGTCACAGACTTGTTGTCAACGCCAGCCTACATGTGATGCCCCAGATACGCCGACACCGGCGGTTGAGAAGCCTCGGTATGACTGCAAGGCGAGAACCCACGGTCACCGATAGGTTGACGTTTCCACAGAAGTTCGCTCGAGACCTTTGGGAGGAACACTGCGGAAGGCGAAAGACAGGTACTATGCCCGATAAAGATGAGGAGCAGCGTGGCGATAGTACCATAGTAGCATTAGTAGTCTATTGTATGTTGTAAGTTGTGCTTCATTAAGTGATTTGTAATCCAAGCAGAGTGTGCTAATTGGAATGTAATTGGACTCTTGTACTTCGCTATCTATGTCAAGAGAACAATTTTATTCTCATTCATCAAGGATCATGCGATGCATAGATAACGAGTGAACATTACAATCTCATTACACACTAACGCTCTACTTGGCAAGAACAAGATACAAAAGAAGAAAGACCGCAAAAGTAACTAACTTAAGTAACTTGTGAAGCGACTTCTCAACTCTTTCCATCCCGTCATGCGGTGTTTGAAGCCTTTTCTCTTCACTTTGCATGGGTTGATCGAACGCCGAGGCATTGCACCTAATTGTAGTAACATCATGGGAGTCTTGCATTGGTTCATCGGACGCCGAGGCATTTGCATTGCGGCAGAACACCACGGAGTCTTCTTGCAAGGCAACAATTTGCATTGCAATATCTTGAAGCACCGGGCACCGTTCACACCCATTGCCAAAATCGACATGTTGTGTTCTACAAAAGAATTGAAGTTTCAAATGAAAGTAAGAAAACCCGATATGTACAACGCATTCATTACGTCTTTGAAGTTTGCGAAGTTACCAAAGATTTGAACACTTCATGAAAACTCGGGATGGATTCGTTGGCGTATGAGAGGTAAACACATTAGCCGGATCCTCGCAACGAGGGCAAAGCAAGCTGCGTCGTAGTGATTGTAATTCTCTGCTCACTCGAATATTCGATGAGGCCAAGACATCTTGTTTTACAAAGGCAGAAAGGAGAAGAGGAAGAGAAGAGTGGGGTCAATGGCGCCCAAAGCATCCATATATAGCGTTAGGAGCACGAAGGGCCACTCTGCGGAAAGGAGGCCGTGACTGCAAGAAGGTGGAAAGCAGAAGTGAGCACTATCTCGAAAGCCGGACGTGACCACTCTCTGAAAGGTGAAGTGACAACTCTCCGAAAGCGGACGCGACTACTTTCGCGCAGCACGACGTAACCCAAACGGCGGTAATAGTAACTTCGAGCGGTGCAGTTACAACGCAAATCATTACAACACTCACATCACTACAACACCGACATGACTCAAATACACCGGATAGCTTACGATACTAAGTGGCGCCGGAGGAAGAAGGTCTACTCGGCGGTTCTGAATGAGTGCCCACGAAGTCTTACATAGCCTACACCTTATTGGTGTTGGCGATCTCCACGCTTGGCTCGCATCCATGTCGCTATGGATGCGCTTTGATCGACGCCTCCCACGGCCCGGATGCCGTAGTGCTTCATTCGGTGACCACTTCATTGCTCCCCGCCATAGGTCCTCAGAGTGGCTTTCCACTCAGAGGAGTTGAACTCCCGCTCCAAGTATCATACAGTGTCGTATGTCGAGTACTCCGACATGTACATGCTAGAAGATTGGTGAAATACAAAGACATGCAAAGATATACGTGGGAGCAAGGCTTGTGCAGCGCTTGAGGCTTGTTGCGTGCAAGCCGCCACATCGCCTATGGTACAAACATGCTTCCGGTCACCTCTCATGTGGCCGCTGAACGCATTTGTCCATAAGCGGATCTCGAACTTCCTTCTCACGCCATCCATTGTGATAGCTACATGGGATCGGACGCCGTAATTTTCTTCTCCATGTACGCAAGGGTAACCTCCGAGTATCTTGCTTCCCTTCGTCCAAATCTTTGCTGGCCATCATTGCCCGATTCTGAAGTAACCGACCGTACGGTTCCATGTCTCGTCTACAACAGCGGTGATGGGGAGGGCACGGACCCCTTTCAACACACCGTTGTAGACCTCGGACATGTTGGTTGTCATGATGCCGTACCGAGCACCATAGGTGTCGTGAAGAAGGGACCATTTCTCATAGTCGGGGGCATGCTCGCTCATCCACTCGGCGAACTCACTTTGCGGTGCGCTGGGCGTAACCTCCACTTGCACGCTGGTTTCGACCTCAAGTTCCGCCACACGGCATCGAACTTGCGCTTACGGTTACTCAGAGGCGAGCTTCTTGAACTTCTTCATGAGGTCTTTGCTCGGAAGCGTGTGTGGAAATTGGCGACTAGATGCCGCATGCACCAACGCAGCGCATGTCGCTCCATTGAACGGTGCCCTAGTACCGGCTCGCATGGTGCGCCAACGCGACAACAACCCATGATGATGGGTTATGACACACACATTCGCCGATCCTTACAACATGTTGCTTTATGTTGGCTAGAAACCATAGCCAATCGGCGGTGTTCTCATTCTCCACAATTGCAAAACAGCAATCGGAGCAATTGGTCGCTGCCATCGGCGCAATAGCGGTGAGAATGGTGCCCTTGTATTTCCGTAGAAGGAAAGTACCGTCCATACTCGGGGCGGGGCGACAAGTGGTGGAAGCCACGACCGCCGCCAAAAGCCCGAAGACTCGATCAAGGATTAGGGAATTTGGGTTGTTGGACTGTCAGACCTATCGTCCCTATTGACGATGTCCCGGATTAGCATCCGCAATTTGCTTCAAAGATTCGGGGACTAGGTCGCACGCCTCCTTGTAGGTACCGTACAACCCTTCAAGGACCTTTCGCTTTCGCCGCACCTTCTTCAGAAGCTAACGACATACCCTATTGTATTAGCTACGTTAGCCATGAGAACCTTTGGCGAAATGGTCAAATCGGCGACAATCGCATGGCTTACAATGCTCGCGATGTAGGCCGAGGTTACATTCTTATCGTTTGCAATGGCTCTGAAGCTCACATGTGTGATCCGTCCACGATCAGTGATACGGAAGGCCGCTCCGCCCAGGAATCTCTGCAAGACGGACTTTGCGGGGCAAGAGGTAAGAACGCCTTAACTATGTAAGTGTCGATTAGACACGCACATAACAGATTTACATATATTAGTTAGTACAACGTCTTGTAGATGGTTGAAGATACATCAAACAAAGTTCAAACTCACTGTACACTCGGTAAGTCCGACCGGTCTTCACCGCGAAACTCACGATAGCTTGCTGGCGGCGGCCTTGTGGGAAATGTTGCCCCTGGCGGGTGTCGCATCGAAGGCCCACGACGACTCGTGCTCTGGGCCGAACAAGGGAAGAGGCCGCAGCAATCCATCCGACTTGGAACATAGTCCGTGTCGATCGAAACAATGCCACCGACGATCCCGTCCTCATCATCGGCTTCGTCCTCACCGGATTGCGAGTCAAAGTCATCCTCATCTTCGGTGGCGGTGCCCTCGGACATGCCATCGATAATCTCGTGACAATCAACACGAGCATCCGCCATCTATCCACACCTTCATTTGGTTGGAAAGTACCGAATCTCCATCAAGCTGGAGCATCTGCGAACGACGTCTGGCGCTCTCGAGACCTCTCCCATCGTCATTAAACCAAAGAGGGGACAAGAGCGTCGCCGGCTCCTGAGCGGCGCCCCGGAGGATTGAGCGGGATAAACAAAATTGGCGTACACCATGGGTCGTCCATAGATCGGGCGTGAGGATTGCTAACGATCTCCATGTACTCTGCCCACATGCCATCGCTGGTCACCTTCACGGGCCCCACAACATCTGCGCGTGTTGTGGGACCATGGTGGCGATGACCGCCTCTATTACTATCTTGTTCCTAGCGGCGTGGCTATCAAACAAGCTGCCAATGCACCGTCGTAGCTCCAAAGAAATCGACCGTGCGGGTTGGGAGCGTTTACCAAGGCGCTACCGGCGGTGGACAAATCAACTCCGTCTCGACCGCCGCGCGCGTTACCATGGAACACGTCAAGGTGTCTCCATTTCGACATAAAATAAGACAATATTTCAACCAACACACAACATAAGAACCATCGTGCGTTGTTGAAATGAACTTACCGTTCTGACGTTACCAACTCTTGAACCTCGACACGGAAGATCGCAAATTCAAACATGCATCGCATTAGTAACGACTAACGAATTCTGCACAAAGGACATAGAAAAATGTTAGGTGCGGAGAGGAGGCACCTCACAAAGAGGGAGAGATTCACGAGAGGAGCGATCGGCGAGTGTGTGGCCGCGTTTAAATAGCCGAAACCTTTGGAGGCGAAGCGTGGCGTGAGGGGCAGTCCCTACCGCGGTGGCGGAGGGGGCAGTGCATGCTGCGCCTGGCGGAGGGACAAGACCACACGGGCAGCTTTCCACGGTGACAAGACCACACAGGCGCTTTGCGAAGTGATAAGACCAAAGGGACAGCTTTTGCTTGTGATGATAAGGACGTCTGGGGAGGTCTGAGGGAGGTCCTCGAGGAGGTCCTCGAGGACGTCTGGAGGTGGTCTGGAAGAGGTCGTGAGGGAGGTCTGGAGGAGGTCTGAGGAGGTCCTTGGGGAGGTCCTAGAGGAGGTCTGACGGAGGTCCTTGAAGAGGTCCTTGGGGAGGTCTGAGGAGGTCCTTGGGGAGGTCTGAGGGAGGTCTGAGGGAGGTCCTTGGGGAGGTCCTGAGGGAGGTCCTAAGGAGGTCCTAGGGGAGGTCCTAAGGAGGTCCTAGGGGAGGTCCTGAGGGAGGTCCTGGAGGTCCTAGGGGAGGTCCTGAGGAGGTCCTAGGGGAGGTCCTAAGGAGGTCCTAGGGGAGGTCCTAAGGGAGGTCCTTGGGGAGGTCCTAGAGGAGGTCCTGAGGGAGGTCCTTGGGGAGGTCCTAAGGAGGTCCTAGGGGAGGTCCTAAGGAGGTCCTAGGGGAGGTCCAGAGGGAGGTCCTGGAGGAGGTCTGAGGGGTCCCGAGGGGGTCTGGAGGAGGTCTGAGGAGGTCTGAGGAGGTCGTGGAAGAGGTCCAGAGGTCTGGAGGAGGTGTCTTGAGGAGGTCATGGAGGAGGTCTTAAGGAGGTCGTGAGGAGGTCCTAAGGTCCCGGAGGAGGTTCTGGAGGTCTTGGAAGAGGTTGTAAGGAGGTCTGCGCAGGAGGTCTGAGGAGGTCTGGAGGAGGTCCTCGAAGAGGTCCTAGGGGAGGTCTGTGACGGAGGTCTGAGGAGGTCTGGAGGAGGTCCTCGAAGAGGTCCTAGAGGAGGTCCTGACGGAGGTCCTGAGGGAGGTCCTAGAGGGAGGTCCTGAGGGAGGTCCTTGGGGAGGTCCTAGAGGAGGTCCTTGGGGAGGTCCTTGGGGAGGTCCTGAGGGAGGTCCTAAGGAGGTCTGGGGAGGTCTGAGGGAGGTCTGGAGGAGGTCCCTGAGGGGGTCTGATGGGGTCTGGAGGAGGTCTGAGGAGGTCGTGGAAGAGGTCCAGAGGTCTGGAGGAGGTGTCTTGAGGAGGTCGTGGAGGAGGTCTTAAGGGAGGTCGTGAGGAGGTCCTAAGGTCCCGGAGGAGGTCTTGGAGGAGGTTCTGGAGGTCTTGGAAGAGGTTGTAAGGAGGTCTGCGCAGGAGGTCTGAGGAGGTCTGGAGGAGGTCCTCGAAGAGGTCCTAGGGAGGTCTGGGCGTGGTCTGAGGAGGTTCTGGAGGTCTTGGAAGAGGTCGTAAGGAGGTCCCGCACGAGGTCTGAGGAGGTCCTACACGGGCGCCTTTGCCCAATGATAAGACCAAAGGAGACAGACTTTCCGCAAAGATAAGACCAAAGGAGACAGCTTTATGCAAAGGATAACACCACACGGGTAGCTTTGCGCAAAGGATAAGACCAAAAGGAGACACTTTGCTTGGACAAGACCACACGGGCAAGCTTTGCGCAGTGATAAGACCAAAAGGAGACAGCTTTCCGCAGTGATAAGACCAAAGGAGACAGCTTTGCGCAGTGACAAGACCACACGGGCAAGCTTTGCGCAGTGATAAGACCAAAAGGAGACAGCTTTCCGCAGTGATAAGACCAAAGGAGACAGCTTTGCGCAGTGACAAGACCACACGGGGCAGCTTTGCCCAGTGATAAGACCAAAGCAGACAAAGGAGACAGCTTTGCGCAGTGAAGAGACCACACGGGCCAGCTTTGCCCAGTGATAAGACCAAAGCAGACAAAGTAGACAGCTTTGCGCAGTGACAAGACCACACGGGGCAGCTTTGCCCAGTGATTAGACCAAAGCAGACAAAGGAGACAGCTTTGCGCAGTGACAACACCACACGGGGTAGCTTTGCGCAGTGATAAGACCAAAAGGAGACAGCTTTGCGCAGTGACAAGACCACACGGGCAAGCTTTGCGCAGTGATAAGACCAAAAGGAGACAGCTTTCCGCAGTGATAAGACCAAAGGAGACGGCTTTGCGCAGTGACAAGACCACACGGGGCAGCTTTGCCCAGTGATAAGACCAAAGCAGACAAAGGAGACAGCTTTGCGCAGTGAAGAGACCACACGGGCCAGCTTTGCCCAGTGATAAGACCAAAGCAGACAAAGTAGACAGCTTTGCGCAGTGACAAGACCACACGGGGCAGCTTTGCCCAGTGATTAGACCAAAGCAGACAAAGGAGACAGCTTTGCGCAGTGACAAGAAATTAACCACACCATGCCAACCATAGGGCTTATAAAAGGGGGTTAAACCAAACCGAACACTACACAACACTACACAATAGATACCCAGCTATGGACTCTTCGGCAAACTTCTCGCGAGGTTTGTTGAAGAAGCAAAATTGGCTTAAGCAAAGAGAAAAGCGACTACAATACCCAGATAAATCAATGAAAGATGCTCCAAGACCACCACGTTTTCCGATCCCGCAATGTGTGTGTGGCGAACCAGCGAGAGATCATTCATCCACACACCCACCACCGCGGCAGGCGTACTACGTCACGGGCACCACCTCATCAGCATTTCTTTGCGCGCATTGATTTTCGTCAACGCGTTGACTTAGTAAAGTTTTAACTTCATCCCCATGAAATGGCAGCGAGATCGTTGCCACTTCTTCGATGGATCGGCGGCGGAGATGTACGACAGGCATTCATCCATCGGTATATATCTTTGAACTACTCGGTGCGGGCGAGAACCGTCGGGTGGAAACCTTACGTCATCGACCTGTTGAGGACGCACGAAGGAGCCGATACTCGCCGGCGTAATCCATGTAGACGGCGTGAGTTATGAAGAATTTACATCCTTTTCGTTTTCACTTACATCATACAATCACGGGACATGGGCGACTTGACATACACGCCCGTGGGCGATCCGCGACAAGGGCAAGGAAAGGCTCATCTTGGTGAGCAACCGCCACAGCGTTCGATCGCCGGGCGTCTCCGTATCCACGACGTGAGTTCTGAAGAATTTACATCATTCTTCGATTTTCACTATAGGGCGCACTAACATCATGGAATCGCGGGACATGGGCGACTTGACATACCGGCCCGACGTGGGCGATCCGCGACAAGGGCAAGGGAAAGGCTCATCTTGGTGAGCCCTACCAAGACATGTATCCGGTCGTCCGGCGTAATCCGTGTCGACGGCGTGAGTTATGAAGAATTTACATCATTCTTCCGATTTCCACTATCGATGAACTTACATCGTGAAATCGCGAGACATGGACGACTTGACATACCGGCCGACGTGGACACTCCGCGACAAGGGAAGGGAAGGGAAGGCCAGCGAGGAGTTCAATGCCGAGCTAGCAAGGAAGGAAAATGGCCCCGGTCCACGCATGAGTCGTCGATCATTACGTAGTAGTCTCCGTCCTACCCCATGTATTTTACTATCCCTAAAGGCATGTGTACTTATATGGTCCGGATGCTTGTGTCGCAGATGTATCATAGTAGTAGCGAGGATGACTAAAGCAATTAGCCGACCATCATGCCATGTCACTCGTGAAGCGTGTACATCATACTCTAATGTAGTTCTTGTTAGTGTCTCCGCTAAGCATATATTGCAAGTATGTCTTCATCGAGGAGACACTCCGTTTTCGGACATCTTCATCATCACAACGACCGTTCCCAACCCTCCAATCACATTCTCAGATAAGCTTCATAAAGTACCTCATCGATTTGTCTGTCTATATACATGTATACGCTCGAGACGATTTCATCGTGGAGACACTCCAATAGTCTGATACCTTTTTTTATATATGCGCTCAAACTATGACGAAACCACGATTTGGATTAAAAAAACCCTACTCCTTGCCCTTATTTCTTAATGAAATTTTTTATAAATCTCGGTCTTAGATATTCATTTTCAATCAAATATAATGGAATTTCGTTTTTTTACAAAATATAATGAAATAATATTTTAGCAGACTGACGAGAAAAAGATGAAGAAATGAATCTCGAGTGCCGATATTCATTTTCAATCAAATATAATGGAATTTCGTTTTTTTACAAAATATAATGAAATAATATTTTAACAGACGACGAGAAAAAATGAAGAAATGCGAGGGCACTTGCGCAAGCCATATCGGCAGTGACTGCTTGCCGGGGCGGGCGAGTCCTCGCCGCGCCGGGCCGGCGGAGTCCTACCGCCCGATGGATCGCTTGATCGTCTCTTTTTTTTGGCCAAACTTGTAAATTATGGCTAACGGAGGCTACTTTTGAAAAAAAATTTCCTCTGAGGCCAAAACAGTAAAAATTTCGAAAATCCCAGGGGTAATTGGATGGCAATTGCGGGAAAAACTTCAAACTCCAAGAGGTATTTTTGTTTATGCAAGTTGGATTCTCATGAGAATTCGTGGGAAGGCTGCTTCTCGTTGCTAGTTCATTTTTGAGATAGTTCCTCGCAAGAATCAGGATTTGGTGGTTTTGAAAATCAGGGTGTTTGGTATGGCTGCACAAGAATCGATTGAGAAGCTGGGAGTAGAAGTTGTACCAAACTGGGCCTTACTTGCTTCTGCAGCTATATTTTTTAAACTCAGTATTTTTTGCTATTATTTTCCACCATGAAGCTTATAGATTTTACACTTAACAGACAATGGCCTATATCTAAGCAGACCAAGGTTTGCAGGGGAAGAGAGAGAAATGCAAAGACGAGAAAAACAACGGAGCTTGCAATAACCCACAAGATCCAAATACTTTACAGAAAAACAAATTACTTTTTGCAACTGAAAACAACTCAAAGTAAATTGTCTACTCGATACTCTTAAACCGGCGAAATGACTCAATACACAGAATGAGCCTTGGCAACTTAAACTATATGGCTTGTTTGACATCACATCTTCTGCTCATGGTCTTTGATGAATCTTGCTTGTTGTTCTTGAAGGGTAGAGATGACTGACAACTTTACGATGATCTCTTGATGACTCCATTTCTTGTGGCCTAGAACAAAGTGGGAAGAAATGTGTTGGTCGTCTATAAAAATTACAAGGGAAAGAGGATCCATTATCATTGTAATACGGTGAAGGAAGAACAAGATAAGAAGGAATACGATGATGAAGGTAAGGATAGAAAGATGAGGATTGCACACATTTTTCCTTTTATAAAATAAATTTTGAAGTTTTCCTACTAGCGGCCATTCTAACTAGGTCACGTCATACAGTCGACTCAGCTCTGATACCAACTCTGTCGGGAACGAATTTCTGAATCTGAACCCTTTGTGTATTTCTGCACTAGTCCCAGATCTGTAACTAGTGCACATAGTGGAAACATTGTTGATAACAAGTTCGAATCATGAAATAACATTAATAAATAATTGAGTACCAGCCTTATGGCAACTTATTACAAAAGAGGTCAAAAGACCTTGAGTCTTATAGGAGCAAAAACAACAAATGATAAACTCCGAGTGGTGGCCCATCAAATTGCCCACCGGCATATTCGACTAGGGAGTGCAAGTACTCCGGGTATCCTTCGTCATAGCCACAAGCGAAGTAGTCGTAGTCGTCCATGACATCATTGAAGGCTTCTGATATTTATTTTGAGTGTAGCATGTGAGTACATAAAGTACTCCATGAGTCTTGGGAAAAATACATATGCATAGCTTTAACGAATGTGGCTTATATGGTTCTTTTGCACAAAGCAATATTTTAAGTTTAAATCATTTTCATAAAGCACATTTGACAAATGAAGATCCAATAATTAAAATAATTATACCACTAGTGGAGGTTCTAGCTACCAACCACTAGTAACAAGGCTCTAGCCACCAAGGTTTTCAGAATAGGGCTCTAGCTGCCCCACTACCTCTAACTGCCAGAACAACAAACCAAGAGTTCCAACTGCTCCTGGTTTTCCAAAGTTTACTCTTTTAAAATTAAAACCAAAATCTACCATGTGGAAACGCACCTTGCCCACCCTTGACCGTGGGCACGGCTATTAAAATAGTTTTACACTCTGCAAATGTTGTATAGCTTTACCCACTTGAAATAATCGACTTATACTATCTGCTCACACACTTTCATAGGTGTGCGACTAAGCGATTAACACAGGACTTTTACAATACTTTATCCTAACATTAGCTCGCCCGATAAGCTTAACCCTAAGTCATGTACATCATTTATCATCGACCTGGAGCTTACCGTTGTGGGGGATAACTTGTCCGTACTTGGATGTCATTTACCAATGCCTGGCGCAAGCCTCGACAAACATGGACGTCATTTACCATTGTCTGCACTACCCAGGTAACTCCTACCGTCTACAGCCTGCGAGCGTAATGCTAGAACATAGTAAATTATTCAGCTAGGTCCTTCCCATTTAGGACATATGGTTGTAAGGTATTGCTCAGTTTGGATAGTCACAAGTGTCGGTCCTTAATATGACTTGGACGGAACTTAACACAATACAAGTTCTCGTGCTCTAGCTGCACCCGCCAGAACTTACCATCTATCCAAGTCTAAGACAAGTTTTCACCATTTTATTTTAGTTTTCAAATATGGACATTACCTAATGTCATACATTTTCCAAATAAAGCACAAAGGGTAATAATGGTTTTCCCCCCAAAGGTTGATCAAGACCGAAAAGCATGTCTAAACAATTATACCACGCTTAACTCACTACTACAAAATAGGCTATAGTAAACGCCTCATCACAGACGGTTCCTTTGGAACCGTCTGTGTTGGGTCTGTCGGGACGAGGCATTTGCACTGTAGCCTATCACAGACGGTTCTTATTAATAATAGTCTGTAATAGGCATATGTCACAGACGGTTCATTAATAGAATTGTCGGTGTTTTAGAACCGATCTTACGTAAAGATTGTTTGATTCGGGGGGTCTCCTAGAATGGAATCACGCAGAGAGATTGACACGGGTATTTTTATACAGGTTCGGGCCTTCTCCGGGGAGAATAACAACCCTACTCCTGTGTGTGTGTATGATATTGAGTGTATCTACTGTTCGGAACGTGAACAGTGCCACTAGATGAACAGTGTTCGACGTGAACAGTACACGATCACGTGAACAGTGCACTACACACTAAAAACTTGGCGTCCCAAAAATTCCTATGAGCAGTTCCTCGAGCACAACAACGAGCTAGTCTCAATAGATATGAAAGGTTTGCGAACAGATAGATAGGTTCATGTAAAAAAAACACGTGCAATTCACAAGATATAAGTGATGTTTAGTTGCACAAAACAGGAAACAAGTACGGACACAAATATTTGTGGAAGGGGAAAACAAAAAGAGACGCGAACGGAACACGACCAGCAACTAAACACGATGAACGAGTGGATTAAGATCTAACAAAACACACTAAAAATAATGAACTAAAATAATGAAGACGATTTTTTTTGTAAGACCTAACAAAACACACTAAAAATAATGAATTAAACTACAGCGATGAACGAGTGGATCTACTAAACTAGGGGTAAAAGAGATTCTACCGAGTGGCCTGGAATCTGATACCACGATGATACGGGGTGGCCCGATCTTCTCGAGTAGAACCGTGGATAAATTGTGCTTGACGACGAACAACACTCAGCTGAACACCACGCGCCAATGCACAGACTTGCAGCTCTATGGATATTCGCCAATACGCACCAGGATGATCGCCGCTAGACCATGAGCGGAGATCGCCAAGCCCTCAATTCCCAGCGGAAAAGCAAACTTGACCTTAATTTGCAGAACGAACAATTGATCGCATAATTCTCTCTCAGAAATCCTCGCATGAACTCTGTAACGAAAGAACAAGCAATATTATTATGTTTCAATTCTTGCATAAAAGTCGTCTCCCGATACATTGTTGCTGCGTGTTTAAAAAGGCCACCACCGTTGGCCAGGGACTAATTCCAGATCCTATTCGGTTCCCAAAACCTGGACGACTAATTCTAAACAATAGAATCCTTCCTATTCTGTTACAAACCGATCACATGGGATTCGGTCAATGCAAGGTGTGTTGTCGCTGGAAATCTCCAAGTCTTGTACATGAGTGCATGCATGGGGCCAACTAATATAAAAATAGAATTGGCCTTTCCTAATTTGGTTTCTCACGGTAGGCATTAAATCAAGATATTTTGTCTCCACGTGAATAGGCAGCAACCGAATCCTCTTTGATGTTATTTCCTTCACGTGCTTGCATGTTGTACATGCAGCAGCTCCTCACGACATGTAGTAGCTTCACACCTACACATAGCAGCCTTCTCTTTATGCATGTAAATTTCTTTTATCGTTGAATCTTCAAACCTGAGAACAATCAAAACACTATTTTTAGGTAGTATAAAATTCTCGTTAAAATTAATGACATGTTCATTAAGGAGCAAGTTCACCTGATCTTGTAGTTTCTTGGCCCGTGCTCATGTAAGTGGTCCAGTCGGCAACTCGATGCATATATCTGGTGCATTAGGTGGAGAATGTGTCGTAGGGATACCCTCATCAGCGATGAATCTGTTTTTGTGCATGCTTGAATCTGTTTTTGTGCATGCTTGTTTTCAGAGGGCATAGCTAGGAATTCTCGAGGCTAGCGGAAAAATAGCAAAAATGTGGTCGAGGGTATGAGCTATCACAGCGGTTTTTGTTAAAACCGTGCAGGAAGGCAGTATCACGCAGCGGTTTCATGCAGAAACCGCTCGTGATACGATAATATCACGAGCAGTTATAAAACAAACCGTCTGTGATCCTCGAATATCATAGACGGTTATCAAAACAAACCGTCTGTGATATTCACATATCGCAGACGGTTTTATTGACAGCCGCCTGCAGCGATATTCGCGATCCTGAGCGGTTTTAAATTGAAATCGCCCGTGATACTACACTTCATAGACGATTTTTGATTAAAACCGTCTGTGATATTGCGTATCACAGACGGTTTTTTACCGTCTGTGATAACGACCTGTTATCACAAATCAACAAACATAGACGGTTCGGAAGCAAATGCGTGATGATGGTTCCAACCGTGCGTGATGTGGCTTCTGTAGTAGTGTATACTATCAAAGTAGTGCACTAGAAGGAAGTATCACAACTCGATCCGAACTCGATGTTGTTGTTCGATGACTAACTGAATGACCGAATCGAATTGATAGAACTTTGCAATTTGGCTCAATTATTTTAGTTTATCCTAATTTAGGATAATTTATGTGCTCTGAATATAAAAAACCGACCAAATGAATTGGATAGCTATCGGAACTACAAAGCTAATTCTTGTCACCGTTTCTTTTGTCCAGATACAATATTGTTTAGAGGTGGATCAACCCCACAACCAAGAACCAAGGTCGATTACGGGCATGCTCACCTTGTTTCTGCATAGTGCGGTATCTTGGCTTGTCCATTTCTGATTATTTCAGTTATATTGTAAACCTATTCGGACCAATGGTGATTAATGGAGCAAAATGCCCCCTAATGACAAAAGCATGATATCTTGATGATTATTTGTTCACACACAACCCCTTGCCAATTGTATATTTAGGGGCACATCTCATGCCTATCCCAAAGTTCAACTATGGCGGATCGTAATATATATAGAGATGATGCTAATATTCCATGATTCCATTCTTTGCAACTCACCATATCGAGCTTATAAATGTTTGCTAATACATACACAATGCGATGCATTGCTAAGACATGACATATACAAACAAGCATGAATGATGCACAACTAAAATAATCATCGACAAACTCTTATGAATATAGAAAGCAATGCTTCAAAGTGACTCGACTTGCATCTTTCATCAACTAAATAGGGCTCTACCACTTGTGCGAGTAATTCAGCAAGCAGAATGACACCGTTCATTTGTAAAGTTCATAATAATATCCATGTGCCATGAATGAATTTACATATAATTAAAGATATCACAAATTGCGTATAAAAAATAATTTCGATGTGAAGGTTGTCAAGACTCGAAGGTACACAAGTCTTAGCTTCATACGCCTTCTCGGATGGCATTGGCATCCTCACAATATCATGGAAGCAAGCAGGATTTGACTCCCACGATAAAATCATTCATAGAACATTGACTCCTGACTCCAAAAACTCAATCAATCAACTACTGACTCGGACTCCTAATAAAAACATGCTATTAACAAGATTAAATCCAACAACGGAGGGGCGGATGTCGGCGATGTTGGGCGGGATGAGCCGGTGCGTGCGGCCGGAGGGGAGGTGGGTGGAGTAGATAGCCGCCTAGCTCCTGCACGGGGAAGCGATGGAGACGTAGACGAGGTGGGAGTTGTCGAGGGTGACGGACGGGCAGTCCTTGAGGGCGATGGGGTCCCAGGGGAAGAGCGGGAGAGCGGTGCCACCTCGAGAGTCTCGTGGTGGGCTGCGGCGGGGGTGGGACGGGGTGAGGTAGAGGTTGAGGGTGCTGTTGCACTCAGAGACAAAGAGGAGGGAGACAAAATAGGGAGGGCAAGGGGGAAAGACGGATGACGAGCTTACCTTCGTTGGAGCCCGCCGGTGGTCCTCGGAGAACTGCGACGGCGAAGAAGTTGGGGAGCCCCGGCCTCTAAGGTTTCCGGGGTCGGCGGCTCTCGTGCAGGCAGCGGCGTAGTCCGAGGCCGGCGGCGGAGTAATCGAGGACCGGAGGTGGCGCATTCGAGATCCTGAGGCGGTGTAGTGGAGGACCCGAGGTGGCGGACGAGAGGGTCCAGGCGATTTCTCGCCAGTTGCGTGAGCGCCGAGAGGAGACGGAAGCGAGGGGGAAAGGCGAAGGGGCACAGGGAAAGGAGTCGCGCGGTGGAAAACCCCGGGGTAATTGGATGGCAATTGCGGGAAAAACTTCAAACTTCAAGGGGTATTTTTGTTTATGCAAGTTGGATTCTCACGAGAATCTGCGGGAAGGCTGCTTCTCGTTGCTAGTTCATTTTTGAGATAGCTCCTCGCAAGAATCAGGATCTGGTGGTTTTGAGAATCAGGGTGTTTGGTACGGCTGCACGAGAATCGATTGAGAAGCTGGGAGTAGGAGTTGTACCAAATAGGGCCTTACTTGCTTCTGCAACTATATTTTTTAAACTCGGTATTTTTTGCTATTATTTTCCACCATGAAGCTTATAGATTTTACACTTAATAGACAATGACCTATATCTAAGCGGACCAAGGTTTGTAGGGGAAGAGAGGGAAATGCAAAGACGAGAAAAACAACAGAGCTTGCAATAACCCACAAGATCCAAATACTTTACAGAAAAACAAATTACTTTTTGCAATTGAAAACAACTCAAAGAAAACTGTCTACTCAATACTCTTAAACCGGCGAAACGACTCAATACACAGAATGAGCCTTAGCAACTTAAACTATATGGCTTGTCTGACATCACATCTTCTGCTCATGGTCTTCGATGAATCTTGCTTGTTGTTCTTGGAGGGTAGAGATGACTGACAACTTTACGATGATCTCTTGATGACTCCATTTCTTGTGGCCTAGAACAAAGTGGGAAGAAATGTGTTGGTCATCTATAAAAATTACAAGGGAAAGAGGATCCATTATCATTGTAATACGGTGAAGGAAGAACAATATAAGAAGGAATACGATGATGAAGGTAAGGATAGAAAGATGAGGATAGCACACTTTTTTCCTTTTATAAAATAAATTTTGAAGTTTTCCTACTAGCGGCCATTCTAACTAGGTCACGTCATACAGTTGACTCAGCTCTGATACCAACTCTGTCAGGAATGAATTTCTGAATCCGAACCCTCTGTGTATTTCTGCACCATCCCAGATCTGTAGCTAGTGCACACAGTGGAAACATTGTTGATAACATGTTCGAATCATGAAATAACATTAATAAATAATTGAGTACCGGCCTTATGGCAACTTATTACAAAAGAGGTCAAAAGACCTTGAGTCTTACAGGAGCAAAAACAACAAATGATAAACTCCGAGTGCTAGCCCATCAAATTGCCCACCAGCATATTCGACTAGGGAGCGCAAGTACTCCGGGTATCGTTCGTCATAGCCACAGGCGAAGTAGTCATAGTCGTCCACGACATCATTGAAGGCTTCTGATATTTATTTTGAGTGTAGCATGTGAGTACATAAAGTACTCCGCGAGTCTTGGGAAAAATGCATATGCATAGATTTAACGAATGTGGCTTATATGGTTCTTTTGCACAAAGCAATATTTTAATTTTAAACCATTTTCATAAAGCACATTTGACAAATGAAGATTCAATAATTAAAATAATTATACCACTAGTGGAGGTTCTAGCTACCAACCACTAGTAACAAGGCTCTAGCCGCCAAGGTTTTCAGAATAGGGCTCTAGCTGCCCCACTAGCTCTAACTGCCAGAACAATAAACCAAGAGTTCCAACTGCTCCTGGTTTTCCAAAGTTTACTCTTTTAAAATCAAAACCAAAATCTACCATGTGGAAACGCACCTTGCCCACCCTTGACCGTGGGCACAGCTATTCAAATAGTTTTACACTCTGCAGATGTTGTACAGCTTTACCCACACGAAATAATCGACTTATACTATCCGCTCACACACTTTTATAGGTGTGCGACTAAGCGATTAACACAGGGCTTTTATAATACTTTATCCTAACATTAGCTCGCCCGATGAGCTTAACCCTAAGTCATGTACATCATTTACCATCGACCTGGAGCTCACCGTTGTGGGGGATAACCTGTCCGTACTTGGACGTCATTTACCAATGCCCGGCACAAGCCTCGACAAACATGGACGTCATTTACCATCGTCTGCACTACCCAGGTAACTCCTACCGTCTACAGCCTGCGGGCGTAATGCTAGAACATAGTAAATTATTCAGCTAGGTCCTTCTCATTTAGGACATATGGTTGTAAGGTATTGCTCAGTTTGGATAGTCACAAGCGTCGGTCCTTAATATGACTTGGACGGAACTTAACACAATACAAGTTCTTGTGCTCTAGCTGCACCCGCCAGAACTTACCATCTGTCCAAGTCTAAGACAAGTTTTCACCATTTTATTTTAGTTTTCAAATACGGACATTACCTAATGTCATACATTTTCCAAATAAAGCATAAAGGTTAATAATGGTTTTCCCCCCAAAGGTTGATCAAGACCGAAAAGCATGTCTAAACAATTATACCACGCTTAACTCACTACTACAAAACAGGCTATAGTAGACGCCCCATCACAGATGGTTCCTTTGGAACTGTCTGTGTTGGGTCTGTCGGGACGAGGCATTTGCACTGCAGCCTATCATAGACGGTTCTTATTAATAACCGTCTGTGATAGGCATATATCACAGATGGTTCATTAATAGAACCGTTTGTGATAATCTCCTGTACCACAGACGATTGATTAATAGAACCGTCTGTGATTTATCACAGACGGTTCTATTAAATAACCGTTTGTGATAATCTCCAGTATCACAGATGGTTGTAAACACAGATCGTCTGTGAACTATCACCGATGGTTCTATTTAAAAACCGTCGATGATAGTTGTATATCACAGACGGTTCATGATAAGAACCGTCTGTGATATCCTCGCACTACAAATACCTGAACTAGACCCCTGTCCATTCCCATTTGAGCCGCCACCAGGTAAACGCCCACTGCATTGCCGACAAAGAGGGAAGGGAGGAGGAGGAGAAAGGGAGGAGAAGGAGAGGATTCTCGAGCGATATTTCGTATTTTCGTCGTGAGCTCCGAGGGTAACAATCGATAACCCTTTAGAGCATCTGCAATGTACGTGCTCAGCCGGTTCAAATGGCTAAATTTAATGCTAGGAACCGATTCCACACGTTGGAAGCTGCCGATTCCGAAGCAAAACTCTAGGAACCGATGCAAACTTTGCATCCAGATGCAAGTGAATAGAATAATATTTTTCTTTGGGTGGTTAGCATATGCATTTAGTTCTGTGAGGGAGAAGGAAATGGAGAGAGAGAGAGAGAGAGCGGTTGAGAGAGATTTTATTTCTTTTCCGATTTTTTAATAAGATATTGGTCCCACTTAAGAGTAAGAATCGAATCAATACATTGGGGGAAAAATGACTAGTTCTTTGAATGCTTACGTGGCATCTCTTTGAATCGGCATCGGTTCAATACACTAGAGATGCTCTTATGTTGCTATAAATTAATCGCTAATCAATTTAAGTATGTTTGGTAAATAGGAAGCCCATTGCGCCGCCGATAGAGAGGGAAGGGAGGAGAAGGCGAGGATTCTCAAGAGATATTAGTTATTTTCATCGTGAGCTCCGAGGGTAACGATCTATAACCCTTTATGTTTACTATAAATTAATCGCTAATCAATTTAAGTATGTTTGGTAAATAGGAAGCCCATTGCGCCGCCGACAAAGAGGGAAGGGAAGAGAAGGAGAGGAGGAAGGGAGGAGAAGGAGAGGATTCTCGAGAGATATTTGGTAGTTTCTTCGTGAGCTCCGAGGGTAACGATCTATAACCCTTTATGTTTGCTATAAATTAATCGCTAATCAATTTAAGTATGTTTGGTAAATAGGAAGAGTACGTACTTGTGGTTTATTAATCTAATTTGACACTAATTTGTTACATGCGTAGCGTAGATGGACCGAAACTAGATGTACGGTGTGAACCGTGTGAGTCAAGAGTACATTAATGGCATGGTTGCTTTTAGAAGAGCCGCCGAGCAGGATATGTTGAAGAAGGGGATAAATTTTATGTACTGTCCATGCATTAATTGTGGTAATCTGAAGATGTTTAACAACTCGGTGCAGATCGAATCGCACTTGATTCAAGGGTTTCAAAAAGGGTATACATGTTGGACGATCCGGGTGAAGAGCAGATTATACCAGAAGTTAATAATGACGACATTACCGAGGAAGTCAACGATGTGCCGGATGTGGACTGTGCTTTTGATGAGAATAGGTCGCACGATGACAATCTGGATCAGATGTTACGTGATGCAGAAAAGAACTACAGTGAGAGAGAGTTTTGTAAATTCGAGGGCTTAATGGAGGACTCGGTAAGACCTTTGTTCCCTAGCTGCAAGCCGGAATACACAAGGTTGTCAACCGTGATTGAACTGCTTAAATTGAAGGCAAGCAATGGTTGGTCCGATAAGAGTTTCATGACGTTGTTAGGTCTCCTAGCGGACATCCTTCCGGAGGGAAACGTGTTGCCCAACACCACCTACCAAGCAAAGAACGTTCTTTGTCCATTGGCAATGGAAGGAGAAAGAATACATGTATGTCCGAACGATTATATCCTCTACCGTAAATAGTATGCAGACATGCATGTATGTTTTATGTGCAAAGCATCCCGATACAAACGTCAGAATACTGCTAAGGTGAAGCAAGGACCTCCTGCTAAGATGTTGTGGTATCTGCCTGTGATCCCACGTTTGAAGCATTTATTTGCGAACCCAAAGGAGGCAAGATTGGTGCGTTGCCACTCGGAGGAGCGTAAGAAAGATGGAAAGCTAAGACACCCAGCTGAGTTTGCCCAGTGGAGAAACTTCGATTGGAGCTTCGAAGAGTTTGGTGCAGAACCGAGGAACATAAGGTTAGGGTTGAGTACGGATGGAATGAATCCTTTCGGTAACATGAGCAGCTGGCATAGCACCTGGCCCGTGAATCTATGTATGTACAACCTTCCTCCTTGGTCGTATGAAGCGGAAGTACATTTTGATGTCACTACTTATCCAAGGGCGAACCAACACGCAATGATATTGATGTGTACCTAGCACCATTCTTTGGAAGATCTTGTGACACTTGTGGAGCGAAGGGTGCAGGTATGGGATCGCACCTAGCACCATTCTTTGGAAGAGGTTTACTCATTTGGATGCCATTGGTCCGTCTGAGGAGGAGCTCTAGTCGACAGATGATGGCCGCTATGGTCTCAAGTAGATCGGAGGGCCTACAACGGATGACATTGCGAACGGAAGGCTTGTCCGTAGCTTGGGCTAGGTTACAACCAAAGAGGTGTGAGTAAAGAAGCACAATGTAGGCCAATACAGCTGGCACGAGAGGGGAAGCCATTTGGAGTTTGTGGAGAAAGGGGATCAAGGAGGTTGTGTGAAATCCATTGTAGAAGGGGATATCTATTTATAGAACAAGTACTAAAGCCGGAGCGGGAGACGAAGAGATATTTGGGAGCTGTAGCGACGTTGGAAAATGAAGAGACGAAGCCGTGCGATCGTGAGACGAAGAGACACATGCGGGAAAATGAAGAGACTTGTTCACCTGGGAAAATGAAGAGACTTGTTCATTTGTCACTAGGTTATCACAGACGGTTCCATAATAGAACCGTCTGTGATAAGGAATCGTAGATGGTTCTATTGAGGAACCGTCTGTGATATGAGTTTATCACAGATGGTTCTATTAAAGAACCGTCTGTGATACGTTCCATATCACAGACGGTTCTTTAATAGAACAGTCTATGATTGCTTTTCATAGACGGTTCCATAATAGAACCGTCTGTGATAGGCCTTCATAACCCTAGGGCACGGCCTCGCCCATTCATCTCCCAGTGCCGCCCATTCATCTCCCTTAGCCTGCTCAGCTCTCGCACGCTCCTTCGCCTCCTCTAGGGTTCACCCGTTCACCTCCCCGACCGTAAGCCCCGACGCCGCCGGAGCCCCCATTCAGCTCCCCAGTGCCACCCATTCATCTCCCTAGTGCTTAGCCCGCTCAGCTCTCGCGCGCTCCTTCTCCTCCTCTAGGGTTCGCCCGTTCACCTCCCTGGCCGTAAGTCCCGACGCCGCCGCCGCCCCCGACATCGACGACGCTGCACCGTCCTCCTCCCTGTGTCAGCGTCCTCCCTCTGCACCGGCCTCCTCCCCGTGCCGTCCTCCTCCCCATGTCGGCCTCCTCCCCTACACCTCCCTCCTCCCCGCGTCGGCCTCCTCCCCTGCACCGGCCTCCTCCTTGCACTGTGAGTTCTTGTGCGGCATCCTCTCTGTGAGTATTGCTCCTCTGTGGTAGTTTGGTTGATCTTTGCATATATATATTTGCAGTGCTAGTTGATACCTTGATCTGTATTAGTTCATATTTCTGAATCTAGTACTGAAGATATTGCAAATTGATCAGTGGGCTTTGTTGACATGCTCTGTGATGAACACTGTCTTATACTGAGATTGAATGTGATAGTTAGTTCATACTTGAGCTCTATTGTATTACTTGCTACTGTCAATATGATATACTGTTAATTGGTTACTTTCGGTTGAAAGCTAGTTATTTTGATTCTTCTAGTTCATTTGATCCCTAGCATTTGAAGTGGATACTCTTATGTTAGCCAATCGGCTTTATCACTGAACATGTGTCTTCATGTTCAGTTCTATTGAGAGTATTTAGTTTTTGTTGGTAATATAACGACGAGTTTGTGATTCTTCTAGTAGTACTGCTTGATCGGAAGTTTAATCTATTTTAGATTATCAGCTGAGATCATTTGACAGTTAAGCAAAGTATTGTTTAGATCTCATAGTTTGAATTTATATTATCATATTCATTTAATGAAGAGTATAGACAATAAGATTGAGATGGAAAAGACTTGTTCTTTAGCTACTCTCCTTCTGAGAGCACAGAATATCATCAATCATCTGTGCCTTATGCTGCTAATTGATGATTTCTTGTAGCTCTATCATTCAATTCTTCTTGTTGTTCTGTATCTTTTCAGTGCCTTCTTTCTGTTATCCGTGTAATTCTAAAATTGGTGGAATTACCTGTTCAATTTTGAGCTCTACAAGATTGCTTGCTGCTGTCATAGTAATCACCATAAGAAAGTTTTACTTGATTCTATTTTGTTTCTATGTCTTCATTAAGGGCTAGTCTTCTGTACATGAAGCATTAAACCTTTGCTTAGCATTTTCTTAGAAAAACTGGTGGATTAAGGAATGTTAGGAGTGTTAGAATAGGAGCTAACTCGAGGCCTGAATTCAGCTACCTAGCTCGCTCCTTGGGCGTTCATCCTAAACGTTCAGGTGAAACACAACCTACTTTGTTGATCCTGACACACTTGAGTGTACGTTTGCTTCATGCCAATCCTCCACGGCATGAACCAAATCGTACACTCCAGTGTGTCAGGCTCGATGAAGTAGGCTCGGGCAAAGATGGGCTTGGGTTTTATCTATGCAAAAGATTCGTATCACTAGTTTCTATCTATGCAAAGATCACAAGAGATTGTTATACATGTGATTGTTATGTCAGTCTAGTTAAGCTTTGGATAGAGCTCAAAATTTGAATTATAGTGTTCTGATCCAATTTATGAAGAGAATAGACCTTAGTGCTGAGATGGCCAAGTTCGTTTCTTGTGCAACTCGCCATATGAGAGCTCACATTAATTTCAAATTTTTGTGCTCTGTGCTAATTTCATTCATATACATGTGGTACATGTTTTGCATTTCAATCAATTTAAATGACTTGAATGATTTACATTTGATTATGTTAATTTGCTCATTTAAATGTCGTTGGATTAATGCTTTATTGTTTCATATTTATGCTGGAATTAATTATGATTATTTGCTAATATTGCACATGTTGAGCATATTATTCAGTTTAAATGACATGGAGATACTTTATATGTATATGTTAATTTGGGACTCTTGCAATCCATTTTATTACATATGTAACTTATATAGATAGCAAGTAAGCGAGATGGCAGAGGCACCGTCTTCGCCACCGTCACCGATGCTGCAGATGGCAGAGGCACCGTCTTCGCCGCCATCACCGACACCGTAGATGGCAGAGCACCGTCTTCGCTGCCGTCACCGACGCCGCTTAATGCGTCTGGATTTCTGTCGACGATAATGATACAGAAGCGAGATGGCAGAGGAAAATCGAAAATGCCTATGGGCCGACTGGTCATTACGGAGGTCAGTGACTTTGGGGTCCCTCTGAGTCCCAAGAGATCAGCGGTGAGATTCTGGACCATCTGCGGGATACTTGCAAGGGAATGGGTCCCTATCACCACACCAAGGTGGAAGTCTGTGACAAAAGAAGCGAGAGGCGCGCTGTGGACAGAACTTTCAAGCAAGTTCACTATCCCAGAAGCAGACATGGCACGCGTGGAATGGACGGCGATGCTCACAATGGATAAATCGTGGAGGACCTTCAAGAGCATTCTTGTCACGAAGTACGTGAACACGGGTCAGACGCCCTTCGCGAAGTATGGATTCTTGACGTGGGAAACATGGAACGCCTTTGTGGCTATGAAGACGACGGCCAAATTTAAGGTGCAAAGTGCAGCACACAAAGCTCTCCAGACATGAAACACTCACCAAGACAGACTCAAGACCATTGGCACGCGCAGCGAGTAAATACGAGGAATGGGTGGCAGAGGAGGAGAACGCAACCGGGCCATTTCCTGATATCACATACCCGCGTTCCCTAAGCTGGTTAAAAGCGAGGGCAAAAGTCTCATCTTCGGGCAGCATCTCTTTCACAAACCCGGCAGACCAGGAAGTGTCGCAACGTGTGGTAAATATGTCGAACTACCTAGTTGTTAATAAGTCCATAACTTCATAGTGTCTATAATAACATGATGACCTCTTGCAGCGTGAATTGATTGCCCAAGCTTCCCAAGGCTCCTTCCAAGCAGACAGGGAGAACGATATACTATCTACGGCCCTGGGAAACAAGGGGCACTTGGGTCGCACGCGAGGCCTTGGGGTTAACGTACCTTGGAGTCATGGATTCCTAGACGACTACTGCACGTATAGGAGTAGGAAGAGATCCAAGGCCGAGCACGAGGACCGGTTGGTACAGATGATTACTGAAAAATTTGAGTGAAAGTTAGCAACATTGCAGGATCAAATGAATCAACTCCTGAGCCAATCGCAAGCCGCCCCTATTAATTTGGGAGACAGTCCTGCTCGACATTGGAGTAGCATCACGTCCACGCATAATTATGAACATGAAAACGTCCAATTACCGATAGACGACATCAAGGTAATGTACATCTATGGAATGCACCAAAGATAGACCTATAGGACGCCTTAGCTAATTGTGTATCATTTTGTAGGGGCCGATGCCCTGCAAGCTCCAAGTGAGGATGGTTGGGTCCCTTTCTATTGAGGCTGGGCGGGGGATGGTGTATCCATACCAGAAAGAAGCGGCAAAGACCTGATGCCCATTAGCGCAAGGTTACGCCAGGGTCGAGGTGGATATGGTACATGACAATTTCATGGCCGTCCCGCTGAAGATTCGTCCGAACGAAGACATCAGAACACTAGGGGATGCCGTGCACACTTTTATCTAATGGCCCAAGAAGGACATCACCCTGGACCCAGCAGTGCCGCGATCTCGACAAGACCATTCCTCTCTAATGGGACCCTCGATGACTCTACCTCTTGTTTCATCTCAGAAGGCCACCTCATCGGTTCCCGTGGAGAAGACACCGAAGGAACAACAAAAGCGTGCTGCCGTATCGGTTCCCGAGTCGTCTCACAGGAAGACGCTACCAATTGTTAAGGCCAAATCAAAATCGATGAACGTTAAGGCGCCTCCCAAGTCCAGGAAGTTCGGGATGTCCGGGAACTACATCATCGGAAAACCGCAGTGCTCGGCCACGATAATCGCTACTGGTATGCTTGTCGGCTTTGCATGCAGTACATGCGAAGACAACAAAGAAGGGTGCACATCGGAATCACCGTCGATCTGAGAATGAGCATTTCTTCAACGGGTCGGGCAACTTCGTCGTGGGCTTCAACGACTTATATGACCTATTCAACCTTGTTGGCCTCGACGCCTCGCTTCTACGATGTTGGACACTGTAAGTGCGTACAATCAAGTTCTACATTCACGTAATACCGATAAATATCACAACTCATTGCTTATGTATAGATACATGTGGAAAAAAGTCTGGGAATGGAAAGAACCGGTGGGTTTCCTCGACCCACACGTGGTATCTTTGCAAACCATCGAAGCAGACCCATCCTTCGTCGAGGAATACATAGTGGCGACATTGCTTCGTTAGGTAGACAAGAAGTACATAATGGTGCCCTACAACGAGGGGTTAGTGTCACTACTTGCTATACAAATTTCATTTGTACTTTATACGCAGCACGAACTTAGGTTTAATGACTATAGCAACATACATGAGTAGGTACCACTGGATCATTTTAGTCATTATACCAAAGAGGAACCATGTGATATACCTTGATTCCCTAATCCGCAACAACCATAAATTCAGCATTCTGAAAGGAATACTCGAGAGGTATACTCATTTCCTCCATACATAACTCTACTGTAGTCTTCATTCGTTTGAAATGGCCGAGGATAACTTTTTGGAATCATGTAGGTCGTTCGTCGCCTATATTGCCAATGAAGGAATATACAATGGAAAGAGCGCCGACCTAACACACATGACAAAATTTCTGGTACGCGCTACAACACGATAATCCTATATCATACTTCATAATAACGCGTCTCGAACTGACTATACCTATATATGTAATTCTATTTTTGTAGTGCCGCCAGCAAAAAATGATGAGTTATGTGCAATCTACGTTTGCTATCATATGCAGCAAATCATTAGAGCTAAGAAGAAGGATCCCCAGGTTTGTGAATCTCGAAATAATTATTTCCTAATTATAAATTTAAATATATATGCTTACCACATTACTCTTGCTAGCGACAGGACTTGTTGATACATTTAGATGGACTCGTTGCAGATGAGATCACAGACATTCAAGGGAGGCTCTGCGCCTTTATCATGTCAGATATCGTTAAGGACAACGGAGACTTTCACTCCATCGCCGACCCAGAGCATCACCCCGCCGACACCTCTCAACCACCTACAAACAATTGACTCAATTGTAATCCAATTGTAACTATAGCGACAATACTTGAACAAATGCGATCTTTTGTAATTTATTTTGAGTTTGTCAACAATTGATTATCTATGATGTATTTGTTTTTTTGCATGCTTGTTTTCATAGGGCATGGCTAGCAATTCCTGAGGCTAGCTAAAAAACAGCAAAAAAATGTAGTTAGGATAATGAACTATCACAGATTTATTTTGTGTTCAAACCGTGCAGGAAGGCTAGTATCACGAGCGGTTACGCTCAATAACCGCTCAGGATACCTGAAATATCACGCACGGATCGAACTACGAACCGTTTGTGATATTCTAGTCATATCACAGACAGTTCGTAGATAGAACCGTATGTGATATTGTGCATATCACAGATGGTTCATGGAGAGAACCGCCTATGACATTAGCCTTCATGCATTTGTTTAAACAAAAACCGCTCAGGATATTCCGTATCACGAGCGGTTTTGAACCGCTCAGGATAACCAACTGATATCACAGATGAACAAATACAGAGCGGTTCGTAAACCGCCGTGATGAGGTGATCCGTAGTAGTGACTATTCCACAATGAGATAATCAATATTGCGGAATTAATTGCAATGACCAAAGTTACGCTACTAATTGTTAAATTAATAAATTATTATTTTATTGGATTTTATGAGTTTTAAAAGAGTTTTAATGCTTTTCATTATAATTTATTGATTTTTCTTGGTTTTTATTGGATTTAAAATTAAAAAGAAAATTTTAATTATTTTCTTGAGTTTTATGAATTTTCGGAATTTTAAAAGCTTTTTCCTATTTATTTTAAAACCAAAATAATTTATTTACAAAATTAAATACCAATGTTAAGTTGGAAATATTTTATCTAAGTCCAAAATATCATAGGGAATTTCTGTGCATTTTTATAGAATTTTTGGACTCTAGTTTCTATTTTCTAAAATCCTAAATGATTTCATTCAAATTATGAAATTGCTAAAAGCATCAAATTTGGAAATTAGCATTGGGCCAAAAGCCTTTCTTCTGCCTTTTCTCTTTCCTCCCCGCCTTTCTCCTTCTTTTCTTCTGCACAAACTCCCGGCCTTTCTTCCCCCACGCCCGACCCGCACCCTCTTCTCCCTCTCTCACCGCTAGAGAAGCCCCACCAGCAGGCGTTCGCTGCCACAATGCCCAGCCCCCTGCTCTTGCATGGCCGCCGTGTCACCCCGAGCCCATGCCATCGCTGCCCTTGCTCCCTCCGCCGGCCACCTACAAGAGGGCAGTGCCAAGTTGGCCTCATCTTCCTCCCTGCCTCCCCTCCATTCCTCTTCTCCCCTAAGGACCATGGTGAAGAACCCGAGCCGAGCACGCAGAGCCCGCCTTCAGCCGCCGTGCTGCCATTGTCGCCCCACTGCTCCAGTGAGCTATGACATCACCACCACCACATCACGCCACAGTCGCGAGGACCATTTTCCCCCTGTCAATTTTTCCCTTCATGTTCCGGAACGAGCCAGCGTTGTTGTCTTCTCTGGTTCCGGCTAAAACCGTCACTTCGACCGCTCCTCCTCGCCAATGCATCTCCGGCTCATTTCCTTGTAGGTGAAGCACCATCAGGTCTCCCTCTACCTTCCCCAACCATCCACTCCGGCTTTCCCCATCCCCAGTGCCGCCGCCGCGATGAATCGGCCACGCCGCCGCTGGCTCCCACCGCCAGCTCGTCTCTAGCCTCCTCAGCGCTCACCGATGGCATGGGTGAGTCCCCCACACCTCGTCGGTGCTTGTGCTTCCCCTAACTTCTCCGGTCTCTCACCCGTGTGCCGCTGCCTCGTTTCCCCTCCACCTCCTGCCGCCCCGTGCCCTTGCCGCGCTGCCACTGACCACCTTGAGTAGCGCCACCACCCTCGTTAGGACCACCCGTGTCAGCCCGTTCCATTTTGTCCCTCCACGGTCGCCGGCGTCACCTCCTCTGCTGGTGCCGCCCAAGCTCTGCCTCCCACCATCTCCCATGCGTGCGCAGTTCTCTGTGTCTATGTTGACTCCTGTCATGTGGGTCCTTCCCCAAATATTTAATCAGTTGACTCTAGATTAGTTGTTGGTTAAAGCATTTAGTGGTTGGTTAGTGAAGATTAGTAGATAGATTAGTTTTTGCTTAACTAAATAGTGCAATAACAGTGAAATATTTCCATTCCAGTAGATTGATTAGTATCGACAAGGTTTAGTAGGCTGAGCAATTAAGGGAGTTTGTTTAAGAGTTTCAATATAGTTTGTATTAATCAGTGGTCAGTGAGTAGTAATAAGCTACTAAGTATCGATTAGTACTTCGTTAGTGTATGCCTGACTTTGGGAGGCACCTAGGTAAGTTAGCCATGTAGAATCTATTAGTAGGTTAAATAGTTAGTTAACCTTAGTGTATGAGTGTGCCACTAGCAATTTGCAACCGCAGATAATGGATGTGCATACAATCACCATCAAAGTTTGCTGAAAGAGGATAACATATAAGAGGAATGATTTTGACTGTATGATCATCGTAGATATATACATAGAATACCTGGAGAGAGTGTTTGTGAGTACTAGGTGACCTGTTAAGGAAGACAACATCACCTAGGTTCTAGGTATCATCCGTCGTTATCCGTTCTTGATAACAAACCCCTTCGTGATTCAAAATCAGGTCTGAGAGTATTACCTAACCGGGTAATCTCTCCTATCTAGCCTCATGATCCTGTGAACATTCCCTCTCCTTGTTAGATTTATCTACTTTTGTCTGTAGTATTTCCTTCATCGTCTTACTTGATTGTACTTTCGTCTGCGGTATTCCTTCCATCAACTCCCTTCGGATATACTTCGTTTGAAGAATTTCCTTCATCAACTCCACTAGGTAATATTAGTTTCATCTGAAGTACTTTCATCCTTCAAGATGTTGTTAAAAATATGTTTATTTTTGCCTGAAGTGTTTCCTTTATTTGAATATATTTGAATTTGGTTTGTTTTCGCATATAGATTTCGACGACTCCGAGGAAACCGGAAGTATTTGAAGAATCAGATTTCGACATCGTTTAAGAACAACAACTAAATAAGCAAGGCAAGTTACATCCTTTGCTCATATTTGAATCCCAGTATTTTAAATTATTTAAATTCTATTTTAAATTATTATTACATGCATATTTATATTCAAGTAATTTAAATTCGGTTTTAAGCTTTATAGTTATTCTCAATAATTGTCAAGAGAGGTGGTATGGAGAATATTTTCAATTATGATATATATTCTAGGGTTAGAATTTGATGTTTGGATAATAAAAGTAGATTGTGGGTAGATGTTTAATGATAAAGAAGGAATGTTGATGGATATCGGAGTGATGAATGTCGAATTACAAAAATAGGTAATTATTGATATTAGACTATTGATGGATGTGAATTATAGAAATACATGATTGTTGGATATTGGGTTATAGAATTTGATTATTGTTGAGATTGAATTATAGATATATATTATTATTGGGCATCGGATTATCGAAGATGGAATTATAGGATTACATAATTAAGGAACATGGGATTGTAGATATACATTATGGATGGATATTGAATTATAGAATCACGTGGTTATTAGATATTGGATTATAAGAATACATGATGATAGGATTAGCAAATCATGATGTTAAACTTTGGTGGATTAGTTGAATTAAGCAATATGTATGAAACTTTGTGGAATTAGTGGGAAGAATTGGTTATATTGGATTATCAGAATATATTAATGTTGGATTGTAGGAGTAGATTGTCGTTGAATATTGAACTATAGGACTAAATGATTATTGGATTATAGCCTTACATGACTGTTGGATAATAGATATACATGATTGTTGGATAACAGAAATATGTTATTATCGGATGTTGGATTGTAGAAATAGAATATTGTTGGAGAAGGGATGGTCCATGACGGATTATAGGGATAGGTGATTTATAGATGTCGGATTACTGGAAGTTGGATTATAGGAATAAGATATTGGAGATTAACCTACTGACCATGGAATTGACAATTCTTGAACATTAATCCCTCATACCTTGTCGCCCTAGATAAAACTCTGGTTAATACAATAGTATTGACAAGATGCTTTTGTTTGAAAAACTTTATGCTTAGTCATGCTTAGACCAAAAATATTGAATTTGGGGAATTTAGCCAAATATTCAAATATGATTTAATTGTGCCTATGGTATTGTTTTACCATAGGACTTTTGCAAATGATTTCTGAAAAGCAAAACAAAATGAAAAATTGTTTTGGACTTGGGCGAAATGGATGTTTGGTGGGTGCAGGTTTATGCACGGGCTCAATCCAGGTTTGGGTTGAGACCCAGGGGTTCTTTTGGAAATTCGTCCAAGTCAGTTAACGACCGGTCTTCGAGCGCATTTTGCTAAGCCCTTCGGTACTACCACATGTCCAGAGTGGAGAGGACCTGGCTAACTAATTTGCAACATTTCACCGTGGTCGTGCCATCCGGTTGCGTGGGTGTCTTTTATGACCTACTTTTATATATTCCCACCTAGCACAAGAGGGGGCTTGAAACCGGCGGGTTTCCATCCAAAGGGGTCGAAACCTTAGCGAGGTGGGACTATGGGGGGATGACGCATTGTAAAGACCTTGTCACGTGCTCTAGACCTCTTACCTAAGGTAGTGAGCGGTGGTATCGACGAATGCCAAACAAACTAGAGAAATCGTGTCATGTGGGTAAAGCTATACACCTCTGCAGAGTGCAAAACTATTCGAATAGCCGTGTCCATGGTCATGGACATGCTAGCAAAGCCACTCTAAGTTAGATTTTGGTTTTGTTTTCAAAAAACTTGTTAAATGATTTTAGATTTCTATCCAAATGGGAAATTGGATGGGTAGCAATGTGATAGGAGGGTATCCTTCACCATTCTTGTGTGAATATTATCTGACTATAAAACTGAGAATTTAAAAAATGAATTTTAGTTATAGAATATTTGCCTTGGAACTTAGTACAAGTATTTAAAAGAAAAACATCGCTTTATTCAAAATAAACCCTATAAGCTATCCTTTGTTATACTCTCATGCATTATACTTTGTTATTGGGTGTAACTTGCGGAGTACATTCATTTGTACTCACCTTGCTTAATAAATTGTTGATCAGAGGAAAAAGGACTTCACAACTGCTGAAGATCTCGATGACTAGGCCGCTACCCCAATCGATTGCATGTGGCAGATTAGCTGGGCTCTACTACTTTTTTTCTATCTTCTGCTGTGTTCATCGCTGTTGGCTCGAAAACCTTTCTGGTAATAAAACTCTGTTTATTATTTAATAAATGTGCGATATGGATTTGTTATCATTTTGTTTAACTGTGTACTCTAGCTACTGATCATGGGACTAGAGTGGAATGCACAGAGGATTTGGGAGAGTTAATCCCGGATCCTTACATTAATATACTAGGGTTACAAAGTTATAGGATAACAATTATCAAAGGAAGACATTAGCAATTTTAGGTTTAACTAACAACCTACAAATTAAACTCATCATTTTAAGTGAAATAGCAATGCATAATAATTTAAAACTGAAAACATAATTTACAAATCATAGGTACAAAATGTTCAAAGGAGACTCGCCTTCGACGTAGGTTGAGATTGCCGCGTCCGTCTGGTCCAAACTGTTGTCGGCGGCGTCGGATTCTATACACACGAAATGATACAAATAAATAACATAAAATTAAATAAAATCCAAAAAATATAAAATAAATATTGGAAGGAAGATAATGAATTTATATGAATTTGGGGATTTTAGCCAAAGTATTCAAATTGAGTCTATGGTATTGTTTTACCATAGAAAGTTTAGAAAATGATCTTACTAGTGAAATAAAATAAAATGGTTTAGACTTGGATATAATGGATGTTAGTATGGTGCAAGTCGATGCATAGGATCGATTCATTGCTATGATCGAGTCCAGGGTTGTGGAATGTTGCCTAAGTCAGTTAAGAACCGGTCTTCGAGCCGCATCTTGCTAAGCTCCACCATACTACCATATGCTCTGAGTGGGCAGAACTAGGCCTAATAATTTGTGATACCTTATTGTTATTTGTGCCATGTTGTTGTGTGGGTGTCGGTTAGATAGTAGTCCCACCTGGCACAAGAGGGGGCTTCTGGAGGGTGGTTAACCCAATGGAAGCGAAACCTTAGCGGGCATAAATACTTTAGGGTAGAACATTGTAAAAGCTTTGTGATAATTGTTTAGTCACATGCCTTCGGAAGCGTGTATTGGCCGACATTAAAAGCAAATTATCTCTTGTGGGTAAAGTTGTACCACCTCTACAAAGTGTCAATCTATTCGAATATCCATATCCACGGTCATGGACATGCTGAGCAAAGCCACTCTAAGTTAGACTTTGTTTTTAGTTTTAAAATGATTTTAGTAAATGATTTTAGGATGGTAAATCGTTATGGTAAAATTAGGTGGATAGCCATGTGATAGGAGGGTATCCTTCACCATTTATTCATGGAGGTTATCCACCATAGAACTGTCAATTTAAAATCTGATTTTAGTTATAGAATATAAAAAATGGCCTTGAAAATTAATATGAGTATTTAAAACTGAAAATGCCACTTTATGCAAAATCAACCCTATTAGCCTCACTTGTTTACATATGCATTCATCATATTCTTTATTGGGTGTAACTTGCGAGCACGAAGTTGTGCTCACTCTTGCTGAATATAATCTATTCAGGTGAAGAGCTTTATCAAGACGGTGAGGATCTTGACGACTAGGCCTACGCCCCCAAACGATTGCCTGTGGCGCATCGTGTGGCTCACCTACTATTTTATTTCTGCTGTGTTATTTTGTTTGGCGTCGGCCCCATTTTGTAATAAACTCTGAGTTATATTAAATAAATGTGTGATATGATTGTGATGTCACTTTTGTGCGACTTTGTACACTAGCTATCCTGGACTAGTGTATGGAAACATAGAGAATTTGGGATCCTTCGTTCCCGGGTTTGACAAAAGTGGTATCAGAGCCATATCGACTATAGGTCGTGGCCTAGAATGGATAAAACTCTTAAGGACTTCTTTTTGAAAATTAAAAATATTTTGGTCTTTCTGGTGTCCTTTCTCAGCCCTTTTCTTTAAAAATGGTTACTAACTCATCTCTCTTTCAAAAATTGTAGATGGCCGAAGCACCGAATGCCATTTACCACGGAGTTTTCGCTAGACATTGGGCTGAAGTTCTCTGGAAGATGATGCAGCATCTGGACTTCAACGAGAGGCAAACATACCAGGGATACAAGTACAAGGTGGGAAATCAAGACCGTTGGAGGGTAGAGGTGATACTCTACTTCAACCTGCAGCCAAACACGGAGTTTCACATCTTCGACGCCCCGATAATGCGCGACACTTTCTCCGAGGGCATCTAGGGCGCCGAGAGGCGTCATTCGCCTCTACGCTACATCTAGGACCATCGCTTGCATGGCACCGGTTCCACTACCACCTGATGCACATCCCGACCCGGCTCAGCAGTACCTTCCACTCGGCTAGAGATGAAGACTCCCCTGATCTCACACACCAAGTGAATCTGGCGAAGGCTATGGATTATGCCTACGGGTATACCCTGGATGAATTACGTACCACCCAGAGATGCTGCAGACCCCAAAAGAGAGACTAAAAGCGCAGAAGAGGAGTCGGCTCGCTACAAAGCAAAGAGGCTAGTTCTAGCAAGCCGACTACACCCCGCCACCCCTTAGATGTTATCCTTAGTTCGTTCATTAGATGCGAATTATGAGCTACCAATATCCTTTGTGGTAGCCATAATCAATTAATAAAATAAATTAATAAAAGAGCTATTTTGAAATTTTGTTCTTTGCTTTGTGTTTGTTTGATTCTTGGGCTATTTTAGATTTCTCCCCCATAGAGTCTTCTTTCTCTCTTCTAAGTCTTTGGAGAATCCAGCAGATGGTGACTACTCGCCCAGGAAGTGGCAGCACCAGGGGATAGGGAAACAAGAACGCTGACTATCAGGAGAACCCAGTTCAGCAACCACCACCACCACCAGCAGAAGGACCAGATTGGCGCTAGATGATGGCCAACCAGACTCATCTGATCGACCTACTGGCACAATCCCTCAACAACACCTAGAATGCGTTGGCCGCAGCGACTCATGCCCCACCTTCACCTCCATCTCCACCAAGAGCAACCATGTCTAAGTTCATGAGGATGCGTCCGCCAACCTTTTCAAGCAGCACAGATCCTATGGACACAGATGATTGGCTCTGGGCCATTGGAAAGAAGCTGGACATCGCTCAATGCACAGATCGCGAGAGGGTTCTGTTTACCTCTCACCAGCTGAATGGACCTGCTTCTGAATGGTGGGACAACTTTAGTGTTTCACATGCCAATGCTCAAGCAATCACTAGCAATGAGTTTGTGCAGGCCTTTCACCATGCACACATCCCCACAGGGATGATAACTTTGAAGAAGAAGGAGTTTCGCTCTCTTCGCCAAGGCAACCGCTCGGTGAGCGAGTATTGCACAAGTTTAACCAGCTTGCTCGCTGCGCCCCAGAAGACGTGGCTAGGGATGAAGACAGACAGGAGTGATTCCTGGAAGGATTGAATGATGAACTCTCTATTCTTTTGATCTCTCAAGACTTTACTGACTTTTAGCAGCTAGTGAACAAAGCTATCCGTTAGGAAGGCAAGCATCTGGAGATGGAAAACCGCAAGCGGAGGATGGCAGCTTAGAAGTTCAACTCGGGAGGTCTTCCCAAGCTCCGCTTCACTCAACTTCAGCCACCGCAGCGTGGGAGATTTCAATTTTCTTCATCTAGAACCCCAGCACCAACGCAGCGCCCCAACACTTTCGGCTTCCTCAGCAGTTCATCCGAAGGCCAATTCTAACAGAAGAACTCGACTCCCTCAGCAGCAAGAGTGACCTGTCTTGACTGTAATGAGACATGGCATTATGCCAATTGATGCCCAAAAAAGTAACAGGCCGTGACTCTAGCCAAGCCAACTTTAGGAGCTCCAACCTCCGGTGGCACCCCAAAGCCTACGGTCCAATTCATGAAGGGGCGTGTGAATCACGTCACAGCAGAGGAAGCTCAGACAATACCAGATGTTGTTCTTGGTACGTTCCTCGTTAATTCGATACTAGCATCACTCTTATTTGATTCAGGAGCTTCACATTCTTTCGTTTCGAATAAGTTTGTGGGAAAATATGGGTTACCTATCTCTCCCTTAATTAACCCTATGATAATCCATTTCCCAAGCTCGGAAATGATTACCAGTTCTCTATGCCCAAACCTTACCCTGGAAATATCCGAAGTATCTTTCTTGGCAGACTTGATAGTCTTGCACTCTCAAGGCTTGAATGTGATTCTTGGAATGGACTAGCTCGCCAAGAATCAAGGGCAGATAGACTGTGCCAATAGGTCTATCACCCTCACCAATGAGCAAGGGATTACAGTGGAATTCAGACCCAAGACTTCTACTGAAGGAAGTTCCATCCCAACCAATTTAAAGGAAGCAAAGCTTGAAGATATACCAGTAGTGCAAGAGTACCCAGATATTTTTCCTGAGGATTTACTCAGCATGCCACCCGGCTTGCTTATTTCATGAATATGATGACAAAAGTGTTCATGGAATTCTTGGATAAGTTCGTGATTGTTTTCATCGATGACATTATCATCTACTCAAAATATGAAGAAGAGTATGGCAAGCATCTTAGGATAATTTTGGACAAGCTCAAGGAACATCAGTTTTATGCCAAATTCAGCAAGAGCGAATTTTGGCTAAGTCAAGTAGCTTTCCTCGGACATATTGTGTCAGCATGAGGAGTTGCAGTAGACCTAGCCAAGGTCGAAGCAGTAATGGATTGGAAGCAACCCAAGTCTATCATAGAAGTTAGAAGCTTTCTCGATTTAGCTGGTTATTACCGCAGATTCATTGAAGGTTTCTCAAAGACCGCTAGACCCATGACTCAACTTCTGAAGGTGAAGAAATTTGAATGGACAAATGCCTGTGAGAGGAGTTTGCAAGAGTTGAAGAAGAGACTAGTCTCTGCACCTGTGCTAGTCTTGCCAGATATCCATAAAGACTTTGAGATCTTCTGTGACGCATATCGTTAGGGACTCAGATGTGTGCTGATGCAGGAAGGCAAAGTCGTGGCTTATGCATCTCATCAATTGAGACCGCACAAAGGAAATTATCTGACTCGTGATCTAGAGTTAGCAACAATTGTGCATGCTTTGAAAATCTGGTGGTATTATCTCATTGGTAACCTCTGTGAGATTTTCACGGATCATAAGAGTCTTATATATATCTTCACCCAGTCAGAGTTTAATCTCCATCAGAGAAGGTGGTTGGAGCTGATAAAGGATTACGACCTTGGAATCCATTATCACCCGGACAAGGCAAATGTAGTGGCAGATGCTGTGAGTAGAAAGACATATTGCAACGCCCTGTTGGTTCAGGAGAATCAGCCATAATTGTATGAAGAACTGAAGCACTTGAACTTGGAGATTGTCAGCCAGTACGGTGTAAACACTCTAGAAGTTCAACCAACCATTCAGAGGCAGATCAGAGGAAAATAGATAGAAGATGAAGACATCAAAAAAATCAAGAAAAACATGAGAAGAGGCAAAACCCCAGTATGGTTTGGAGACCACATCTATGTACCTAATCATCAAGAAACAAAACAGTTGATTCTAAAGGAGGCACATGAATCGCCTTATTCTATCCATCCTGGAAGTACCAAGATGTACCAGGATCTGAAGGAAAAATATTGGTGGGTCAACATGAAGCAGAAAATCGCTGAGTTTATTGCACGTTGCGATGTATGCCAAAGAGTCAAAGCAGAACATCAAAGGCCCACTGGTTTGCTGCAACCCTTACCAATTCCTGAATGGAAGTGGGAGGAAATTGGCATGGATTTCATCACCGGACTTCCTAGGACCCAATCAGGATGTGATTCAATTTGGGTAATAATTGACCGATTGACTAAAGTGGCTCACTTTATTCCAGTCAAGACCACCTACAGAAGCAGCAAGTTAGCAGAGCTATACATGGCCAGGATCGTCTATCTACATGGAGTACCCAAGAAGGTCATATCCGACAGGGGTTCGCAATTTACATCAAGGTTTTGGCAAAGCCTGCAATTTACATGGAGCCTTGGGAACCAGACTCAACTTCAGTACAGCATATCAACCCCAAACTGATGGCCAAACAGAACGTGTGAACCAGATTCTAGAAGACATGCTTTGAGCCTATTCTATAGATTATGGAAGAAGTTGGGACAAGAATCTGCCCTATGCAGAATTCTCGTACAACAACAGCTACCAAGACAATTTGCATATGTCTCCATTTGAAGCACTGTATGGCAAAAAGTGTAGAACTCCTCTTCTTTGGGATCAAGTGGGAGAACATCAGTTCTTTGGACCGAAGTTGATTAAAGAAGCTGAAAGTAAGGTAAAAGCAATAAAGGAACGCCTGAAAGTGGCCCAGTCCTGACAAAAGAGTTATGCTGATAACCGTCAGAGAGAATTGTCCTTTGTGATAGGAGATTTTGTCTATCTCAGAGTTACTCCACTAAGATGGGTAAAAAGATTCTGGACAAAAGGAAAACTCGCACCCAGATTTGTGGGACCATACAAGATTTTGGCAAAAAGAGGTGAAGTTGCTTACCAGTTAGAGCTGTGGGCATCTCTGTCTACAGTACATGATGTCTTCCATGTCTCAAAATTGAAGAAATGTCTTAGAGTACCAACAGAAGAAACACCGCTCGAAAGCATCGATCTTGAAGAAGATCTCACCTACGTAGAGCAACCAATCAAGATCCTTGATGTGGCAGAACGTATCACCAGAAGTAAAACCATCCATTCATGCAAGGTCCAGTGGAGTAATCATTCAGAAGAAGAAGCCACCTGGGAGCGAGAAGAAGATTTGAAAGCCGAGTATCCCCACCTTTTTGCTGACCAAGTCTGAATCTCGGGGTAGAAATTCCCTTTAAGGGGGTAGGTTTGTAACAGGCCAAATTTCTATTTCCAATTGAAAATAAAATTTTAATTTTATTTGTGGAATTTTCTGAAATTTTAAAAGCTTTTTCCTAAATTATTTTAAAGCCAAAAAAATTTAATTGCAAAATTTAATACCAAATATAAGTTGAAAATATTTTATTTAAATCCAAAATGTCTTAGAGAATTTCTGTGAATTTTCTCATAATTTTTGGATTTTATTAGCTACTTTCTAAAGCCTTTTTAATTTAACCAGATTAAGTGAAATGTTAAATCCCGAATTTGGCTTTGGGTCAAAACCTCTCTGGCCCAACCCTGTTCCTTCACGCGTGCAGCCCACTCGGCCCGCTCCACCACGCGCTCCTCGCGCCTTCTCTCGTTGACATGCGGGGACCACCCGTTAGCCTCTGCCTTTGCTTTCCTTTTTCTTCTTTCGCTGCCATGTGGGGCCCACTCAACGTCGTCGTCTCCCTCCTTCCTTTCTTCTCCACGGTGCTTTCCTTTTGCGCCCGCATAGTCCGCCATGGATGTGGTTCGAGAAGCCCCCGTATTGGGCAAAATCTTCACTAAATCACCGAATTAACGCGCGCATTGAAATCTCCCTTCAATCCTCAGCCCGTTACCACCATTATCCCCTCCATCCCCGGACTTGATTGCCCTAGTTCCGCCGGTAACTTCCGCGGACCTTTGTGCACGTCACGACGATTCAAGCCTCCCCAGCCACTATATAAGTGCGCCTTGGGTGTGCCATCCACCCCGCGATCCCACGCCTCAAGTCGCCCACCTTCTCCGCTCTCTAATCGCTGTAATTTTGAGTTTCTCTGGCAATCACCGAAGCTTCGTTTTTCGTCTTCTCCAGCGCCATCAAGTGTCCCTCGGCAACCCCAACCACCTCTTCGGCATCGCCTCGACGTTGCCTTCATTGTGCACGCACTCACTTCCCTCGGTGAAAACATTGCTTTAGCAAATAAAAGAACCCGAGCCATCCTTGTTTAGCCTTACATGTGTATTATTGCATATTGTGTGTTGACTCGTGAGCACGGAGGTTGTGCTCATTCTCGCTCTTCTCCCAAAACCCTTAGAAGCAGGAAATCCTGAAGATTACGCATACTATGATGATCCAGAAGTTGGAGGCCGAGGAGATGATGAGGAGTAGCTTAGTTCTTTTAGTCTAAATCTCGCCTCAGTCCAGCTGACTCCGTTGGTGCTTGCGTGCATCCTATATTATCTGAGTTCTCGGTTAATATCGGATGCACATGGGTTTCCCCAGTCACTTGCCTGCGGAGAGATGTGCTATCACCCTTTTGCTTCCGCTGTAGTTTTCGCTACTTTTGTAATGTAATCAGTTTGGCCACTTGGCCCTTATTGTAAAACCTGGCCTGATGCGGTCTATATAAACTCTGATGTGTTAATTAATAAATGGTATGGTTTTACACCATGTATGAAATGATTCAGCAATCTGCATGTTAGTGCTATCTACTGATCCAAAGAATAGTACAGTGTTTTCACAGAGGATTTGGATTTGTGAAATCCGGGTCCGACAGGCCAAGTGGGCATGGTGAAACTCAGCACTCAGCATACGATCGGTAGTCCGCCAGATCAGGCTGAGTCCACCACAATGCCCACCGGATGCAGTAATCTTTGATTGCTCCCCATCGTGGAGGCTCCTTGTAGAAGGACTGGAAGGCTCTCCCTTAGCTACGACGAGAGTTCATCAGAAGATCACTGTTGGCACCACGAAGTTAACACAATCGGAGATACCAATCCGGATGCCATGCACGATCTTCCACGGGTTAACTCACCACCACTTGCTGGTGGAGATGGTACAAACGCTCAAGCACCAACTACTAGAGGCAACCGAGCTGGTGGACGTGAATTAGTTAATTCACATGTTCCTATCCCACCGCAAGTAAGGAATCAGGCAAGACCAACCAAAAGATCGAAGGAAAACTCAACTCATCGAACGCTCGTGTGCTCTCATCCACGCACCCTCTCACACAAGGAGAGGGCAGAACTGTCGGCCGTATCCGGCATGACACCGTGCTAGGAACGGCTACATGCATGTTTAATCACTAAAGGACAAACAACTTAATCATTAAAGGACATACAACTTAATTACTAAAGAACAAAAATTCATGCTTGAGCGTGAGGTTTCATGGACCGAGAGTGCGACGACGCAGCCCAGACACCACACGATCTGCAAGCAAGACACAGGTCTTGCAACGCAGCAATACTGGGTTGTTTTCTCCAACGCCGATCAACTTGCACTTACGAGGTGCGGTAAAAGTCACCATGCATACCGCCCGAGCTGCGTTGGCTCAAACCATTGAAATTTACGTGTGGTGATATCTCGATCCGGAAATGTCATGTGTATGCTTCAAATTCGGAGGAAACCGCGAAAATTACAGGCTATCTTTTAGACATTTTTTTTTCATGTGTGTGGATCTTCCGGCTCTGGTTTCATGCTTATGGAGAGAAACATGTATACATGAAGAAATTAGAATAATAGGGTATTCTCCGATTTATTTATTTCACTACTATCACATACACTCATGTAACAGAAAATTTTGCAAGAAAACGACTACTGTGGTTTGCATGCACGACATTTCTAGTGGCACACGATATAAACTAGTACATAATGCATGCTTGCCTAAAGAAATCGATAGCTCTGACCTACGCTTTGAGTATCACACTATGACGAACGAATGGCAAAACATGAATGCAATGGCCCAAAATGTCAAGACGGATGAGGTAGCACTAACGCGTAGAGGATCGGATCATTGCCTCCTCATCCTTTGTCTTCGATGGCGAAGGACCTGATCTCGGATTGAAGCGCATCCACTCCCCTGTGACGCCATGTATAGGTTGTTGTTTCCTTGGTAGCTGTCCATACCGAACGAGCCGAACTGACCGGAGTATGGTATACATCCCGATAAGTTGTTGTGTGCCACTGAGAACACAGCCAGTGACGTCAAACGAGTTAACTGCCATGGTATTGGTCCAATCAGCCTGTTGCGGGATAGGTCTCTGCAGGTCCATCACAGGGTAACATGTATGTTTGGGAATTAGAACGGTATATACATCATTTGGAACAATAAATAAAAAGAGAATTGTATTAGTTACAAACATAGCACAAAACTAAGTATTATTTTTCACATAAAAAACTAAATATTGTTTTGTTCCTAAGAAGTAGTCTAAAGTGCAAGTTGGTATTAATATGACTAACAAAATTGGTAAAATTGGAAAGACAAATCCTGCTTGATATGAACAGATCAATCATTAATGCTGTATCATACAAATTTATCTTTGTGTTTGTGCAATGAATTAATGTGTTTTTTTTGTGTATTTAGGATACTATTGTTAAAATAGACAAAACATGAACTAGGCGTATGCTCTATGACCATATACTTTGCAATTAAGTGCTGCAAATAATACATAAATTCCCTATATCAACCAGATAATTTGTAATTGCGCTACCTGGGTTTGCTCCAGCATAAATTCCATATCAAACATCATCGGTGATGAAAGATGTTGCCCTTTCGACAGCTCCAAGCTAAACACCAGGCCCAAGATTGGGTGGCAACGGGTGAAACATCTTCGGTTAGGATAGTCCAAGTCAACGGCGATATATCGGTTTGTGAAAACCAACTCGCTTGTCTTCTTGTACGCTTCACAATTGCACCCAAAGTCCCAAAAGTTTCCGGCTTGCAACTCAAACACCAATGAGAACCTGTGAGGAGAAACTTTTCAGATGCATGCCCTCTTGAATCATCAATTTCATCATCATGGCAAGCACTATCTGCTGCTCTACCATCTAGATTATGTAGTTCAAGTATTGTTAGAAAATTAGGGACAAAGGAGACACGAATTTTTACGTGGAAAACCCTTGCAAAAAAAAAAACCACGGGCGCCAACCGGCGATGATCACTATATGAGGAGCGATTACAAAACGCAGGGGATTACAATGAGGCGTCCCTCTCCCGTGCGGCTTACAAGAGGTATATAAAGGGGTAAAAGGACTTAGAGTCCAAGTAGGAAACTAATCCACTAATATGGCATATTCCAGATACTTCCATATTAGAAATTCGGATCATATACGGATCCAAATATTAACAATCTCCACCTTGAGACGAATTTCCTCTTGTAGCAAAATAAAGAATCATCAATCACCAAATGATTCCCCAATAAGATAAAAATCACCGTGTGCCAACTAGTCTCTAGGACTAAACTGTAATACCAACTAAGCTTGAGCAAAGCTCAAACATAGTAACAGGAACTGGCTTTGTCATCATATCAACTGGATTATAATGAGTACTTATCTTGCACACTTTGACATCACCTTGAGCAATAACACCTCGAATAAAGTGATATCTCACATCAATGAGCTTTGTTCTCTCATGGAACATCTGATCTTTTGTAAGGCATATAGCACTTTGACTATCACAAAATATAGTAGTGCAAGAATTATCTCCACAAAACTTAGTGTACAAACCTCTCAACCAAATAGCTTCTTTACAAGCTTCAGAAATAGCCATATATTCTGTTTCAGTGGTTGATAAGGCAACAGTAGCTTGCAAACTTGCCTTCCAACTAACAGCACAACCACCAATGGTGAAAACATAACCTGTTAGAGACCTTATCTTGTCCAAATCACCAAAGATAATCGAGTCAACATAACCAACAAGTTCATCTCTAGAATTCCCCAAGCGCAAACAAGCATTAGAAGTGCCACGTAAATATCTCGAAAATCCACCGAATCGCTTCCAATGCTCTTTTCGGGATTAGTCATGTATCTACCGACAACACTCAATGCATTAGATAAATCAGATTTAGAACAAACCATTGCATACATAAGAGAACCAATCGACCGAATATGGAACTCTAGACATGTACTCAATATCATAATCGACTCGGGACATAAGGTCAAGATAATCAAATGCGGCTAATGGAGTACTCACTGGTTTTGCATCATGCATATTAAAACGACGAAGGACCTTCTCAATATAACCTTTTTGACTAATATATAACTTGCAAGATTACCTCTCTATAATAATCTCCATGCCAAGAATTTTCTTTGCTGCACCTAAGTCTTTCATCTCAAATTCATTACTCAATTGTGCTTTCAGTTTTGCTATTTCTGACTTATCTTTTGCAACAATCAACATATCATCAACATAGAGAAGCAAATAAATAGTTGAACCATTAGAAGTCTTTAAATAAACACAGCTATCATAATCAGACTGCTTAAAGTCGTGAGAGAGCATAAAGGAGTCAAATCTCTTGTACCATTGCCTAGGAGATTGCTTCAAACCATAAAGAGATTTCTTTAATCTACAAACAAGGTGTTCTTTTTCAGGAGTAACAAAACCCTCAGGTTGATCCATATAAATGTCTTCTTCCAACTCTCCATGTAAGAATGCAGTTTTAATATCTAATTGCTCAAGTTCATAATCACGCATAGCAACAATACTGAGTAAAGTGCGAATAGAACTATGCTTCACAACTGGAGAAAAGACATCATTAAAATCAATACCTGGAATCTGATTATAACCTTTAGCAACCAATCTTGCTTTATACCTTATTGGTTCAGTAGAAAAAATACCTTCCTTTCTTTTAAAAATCCACTTGCAATGAACAGGCTTCTTCTCCTTTGGCAATTTCACTAATTCCCAAGTGACATTCTTTTCAAGTGACTCCATTTCATCATGCATGGCAGTTATCCACTTATTACAATCAGTGGAGTTAATAGCCTCAGAGTATGATGAAGGTTCTGAATTACCTTCAATTTCTTCTGCCACACTCAAAGCATAAGCAACAATATTAGCTTCTTCAATCAACCTCTTGGGTGGATTAATCTCCCTCCTAGGCCTATCAACTGTAATAGACCGTTGTGGTGGCTGCTCAACAATAGGAGTATCATCAACAATAGGTGCATCATGAACAACAATATTTTCCTTATCTGATGTGTCATTTGAACCAACAAAATGGTCTACCTGAACACTTGAATTCTGCTCACTCTCAACAGAACATTAGTGGGCGGTTTATCATGAAGTATAGCAGATTCATTAAAGACAACGTTTCTGCTAATCACAACCTTCCTTGTTTCAGGATTCCATAACTTATATCCTTTAACACCAGATTTATAACTAAGAAAGATGCACTTAACAGTTCTGGGCTCTAATTTTCCATTATCAACATGAGCATAAGCGATCTGACCAAAAACTCTCAATTCTGAATAATTTGCTGGGGAACCAGACCATACCTCAATTGGAGTCTTCTTTTCAATTGCAAGAGAGGGTGACCGATTAATAAGGTAGCAAGCAATGGAAGCGGCTTCAACCCAAAAACGTCTATGCAAACCTGCATTTGACAACATGCAATGGGCCTTGGAAATGATGGTCCTATTCATACGCTCAGCTACACCATTTTGTTGAGGAGTACCAGGAACGGTGTAGTGCCTAACAATGCCTTCAGCCTTGCAATATGATTCAAATTCATCAGAACAGAATTCCATCCCATTATCAGTGCGAAGTTTCTTTACCTTCTTTTCAGTTTGCCTTTCAACCATAGTCTTCCACTCTTTAAATGCTGAAAATGCTTCTGATTTATGCTTCAAGAAATAAGGCCACACTATTCTAGAGTAATCATCAATAATGGTTAACATATAGCAAGCACCTCCTAGCGATGTCTTCCGAGATGGCCCCCATAAATCAGAATGCACATAATCCAAAATACCTTCTGTGGTATGAACTGAGGTATTGAACCTCACCCTCTTGTGTTTACCAAACACACAATGCTCACAAAATTTTAGCTTACCGATGCTATGTCCATCAAGGAGTCCTCTCTTGCTCAATTCTGCCAAACCAATTTCACTCATATGCCCAAGGCGCATATGCCAAAGATTAGTAGCATCGGAATCAGATAATGAACTTGAAATTACAGTAACATTACCTAATATTGTAGTACCTCGTAGATGGTACAGATTGGCAGATTTAATATCAGCTTTCATCACAACAAGATAGCCTGTTGATACCTTCAAAACTCCACCTTCACCAGAATACTTGTACCCTTTACCATCAAGAGTACTCAAAGAGATGATGTTTCTTTTCAAATCTGGAATATGCCTCACATCTGTCAAAATTCTGACAATGCCATCAAACATCTTGATCTGAATTGAACCAATTCCTGCAACCTTACAAGATGAGTTATCACCCATCAACACAGTACCACCTTCAACAGGTTCATAGGTGGTAAACCAGTTCCTATTAGGACACATATGAAAGGTACAGGCAAAATCAAGAATCCATTCATCATTGGTCTTAGCACATCCAGCAAAAGCAACAAGAACTCCTCCATCAGAACTATCATCGGCAGCAAGGGAGGCATTACCTTCATCATCTGGTTTACCTTTTGGCTTATAATTGCCAGTTCTCTTTTCTTTATTCTGCAGCTTCCAGCATTCAAAGATGTCGTGCCCACTTTTCTTGCAATATTTGCACGACTTGTACTTGCCTCTTGATTTCGACCGGTTCTTGTAGCCGTTCGAACTTTTGCCTTGAGATCAATTGTTTGAGTTCTTCTCCTTTTGCCTGCCACGAACAAACAAGTCTTCTCCTTTTGGACTTGAATTTTCATAAGGTACCATCTGTTTCATCTTCTCCTTAGCATGCAAAGCTTCATAAACTTCATGAAGAGTGAGAGTATCTCTACTATATAGTATGGTATCTCTGAAATTTGAAAAAGAACTAGGTAGTGAACACAAAAGAATAAGACCCAAATCATCATCATCATATTTTACCTCTATCGACTCAAGGTCGGAAACGATCTCCTTAAACAACGAAAGATGATCAAGCACGGATCCTCCTTCTTGCAATTTGTGAGAGTACAACTTCTGCTTGAGATGCATCTTGCTGGTCAGATCCTTTGTCATGCAAATTTGTTCCAACTTCAGCCATAATGCAGCAGCTGTCTTCTCCTTCAAAACCTCCTGCAAAATATTATTCGATAGATGAAGGTGAATCTGAGATAAAGCCTTACGGTCTTTACGCTTCTCATCTGCAGTCTATGTGATAGGTTGTTTCTCAAACCCTTCCAACGCATCATCCAAATTTATCTGTGCCAACACAGCCCTCATCTTGACTTGCCACAACAAAAATCTTGTGTCTCGACCCAGGAGTGGAAGATCATACTTCAAAGTCGCCATGAGGAATAAATCCTAAAAATTGCTAGTACTGATATGTGTAAATCTAGCAAAAATCATGACCTCTTTGGTACATGATCTGTGTACGCAAAACAAAGATCTTCTAAGATTCCTGGTACTGATCTCGTGTGGACGTAGCAAGGAATCTCTAAAAGTATCAAACTGGCAGAGCACTTCACTTGAATCAACGGGAAAGTGATCTTATGAATAAAGAAAGAATTCTTGGATGGATGAAGCTCTTGCTGGTGATTAATTAAAAGGAAGATTGACCTTGGACCTGTGCTGGACGACTTTGCTTGGATTTTGGAACCTCCAATTAATGCGAGCGCTCACTGCTGCGATGTTGTCGATCGGCACTGTGCTGTTGAACGGCTTCAATTGGATGTCGCTTTCCACGCGCTACGCGCTGCGCTACTGTCGCTTGCGGACGCGGATCGAGCGAAGCAACGAAGCGTCTTGGACCGAAGCCGATACATGCGCAGCGGATGGCGGCTTCAAACGCTCCGGAGCGATGCGCGACCCGAGGCGACGAAACGAAGACGGGCTGCGCGACGCGTTGGCTTGCGATGGCTTCTTGACGCGGACAGCGCAGGGACGAAGATGCGCTGCGCGACGGCGGCAGCAGATTCCGATCTGCTATTTTTCCTTCGTATCTCTCTAAACCCTAAAATCTTTTGTGCTCTGGTACCACTTGTTAGAAAAATAGGGACAAAGGAGACACGGATTTTTACGTGAAAAACCCCTGCGGGAAAAAACCACAGGCGCCAACCGACAATGATCACTATATGAGGAGCGATTACAAAACGCAGGAGATTACAATGAGACGTTCCTCTCCCGTGTGGCTTACAAGAGGTATATAAAGGGGTAAAAGGACTTAGAGTCCCAGTAGAAAACTAATCCGCTAATATGGCATATTCCAGATACTTCTATATTAGAAATTCGGATCACATCCGGATCCAAATATTAACAAGTATATTTTGCAAAAGAATTGCCACTAAAAAATAGTCCGTGTGTTTTAAAGAGAAGTGATGACTAGGTTGGAAATTTAGAATTTTAGACGAAAGAAACACACCAACACATGAAAGGCCTAACTGGTGAAGCCTAGGGCAACTAGGTTTGTGTGGGATCACTAATCCTTAAGCTGCATATGCAACAACTAACATTATGCATTATCTCAAATGACATGATGCGCTAGAGACTTTCACAAGGAAAATTGCTTCTCACCGCTGATCACCAAAGGGGTTATCAGAACATCCAGTGGGATGAAGTGAACATTGACAGGATTTATAGTAGATGTCTTAACCTGGTGTCGTACATAATAGGAGTATAGGACTAACTGACAAAGTAACTGTCAGTCCTTGGGATAACCTTATAAGTGTCATGCAATTTTATTCGCTTTGTACTAGTAAAATCCTGAGAAGAATCTTGACAAATTTGAACGGTCCCCATACAAGATGAATACTACAATTGTAGTACATGTTTTTGTCCAATTCAATTTGTCCACATGGTAGCATGCTCTGCTTAAAGCACATGGTATTTTAGGGAAATCAACAAATACAGATAAGAGCACAGATGTACCTGAGAGCCCGAACCGATACATTCACAGCCTATCAACAAGCTCACTAAACATTTGTTCTTTAGGTGTTTGAGCCGGTGCACCATAGTACGGAAATTCGAGGGCATCAACATCACACCAAACACCTCTTGGACACTGTTAATGATCCAACTAAGTGAAATATATTTAAGCTAATCAGCTTATAAGCCTCTAAGCTTTTAAGTTAAGCATTGTTGTTTGGTAATCAGGCTTTTTATAGGATATTAGCTTATTAAGTTGTGTGTAAATGATGAAATGTCTGAAATGCCCTTAAGGGTTTAAAGGATCTTGTTAAGGACCTTGTGTGTGAATGGCGAATGAGGCAGCACTGACCGTGTGGAGGGCTGGATCATCTGGCTTCTGATCGCCACCTTCCGATGGCGAAGGACCTGGCTCTGAACCAGGAGAGCATCTATTTCGGTGTGACATCTTGTGAAGGCTGTTGTTACCTTGGTAGCTATCATTGCTAAACGAGTCGAACTGACCAGAGTCCGGTATGCATCCTGATAAGTTGTACGCCACGGAGAACACCTGCAATGACCATAACCGGGTCAACTGCCATGGTATCGGCCGCTCAACTCATTGTGAGATAGGTCCAAGCTTTCTATCTCGCTCATGTTTGCAAAGCTTCATTTGGGATTGGGCCGATAAAGAAATTGTAGGATGATTGGGGACTTGATATGGCTCGATTTCCGAGCTCCCAAGGAATTTCTCCGGACAAAGAAATTCCTAGATAGGTCGATGCCAGACATTAAATCAACAACTGGCGACAGGGACCCTCTTCCCCCTGTCGCCAGTCGGCAGTTCAACTAGCGACAAGAACTGAACAGTCTTACTGTCACCAGTTCAACTGGCGATAGATTCTTAAAACCCTAATATGGTTTCTGTACTTGTGATTTTCATAAATTTTGAACGGTACGAAATCTATTAGTCTCGCAATAACATTTTGTGATCATCGTATGTTGTTCTAGTGCGGTGAATTTCTGTAGAATTTTGTGAGGACGATTGAGGTATCAAAGATTCGTAAGTAGGAAGGTAAGTGATATTACGATGCTAGGAATAACACGGAAGAATCGAATGCGAAAAGACGAGGAGATTTGATGTTGCGAATTAAAATAGACTTTATAATGAAGCTGGGAATAACACGGCACATAGGGCTTGGTTACATGCATAAGACACAGCATCATATATACTCGATGCAACAAACCGAAGTACTCCTACGATACATATGCACCTTTTTGGAATGGAAATAGATTCGACCTTCGACGGGGGACTAGTACAGAATAGTCTGACCTACTGCGTGGACTGGGGTCATTTTCCCTTCCTTGCTAGCTCGGCGTTGAACTCCTCGCCGGCCTCTTTGGCCTTGGCCGCCATTTCCCTCTTTCTCTAGTGCTCCCTCTCGTGAGCCTCGCGCTCCCTACGCCTGCACACCTCGAGATTATGGAGCTGTTACTGGAGATTATTGTGGGAGTAGTAATGTTCCCACGTTGTCAGGCAGTTATCACCATAACAGGGAGTTAAATCGTGCCATTATTCCAGAGAATAACAGCGTAGTTTACTGCCCATATCCTTAAATATGGTGCGGAAAATTCCCTGGTCGACTAAGCCCATATGTCTGTAAGCCCTATCGACTAGGGATTGGTCGTAGAAGAGCTTACGACCAGGTGGTGGTCGTAGAAGATCTTATGACCACAGACTGATTGTAGTAGAACTTACGATCATGGGATAGTCGTTGTAACATCCCAAAACTTGGTTTGTATTTCAAATGTATAAAAATGAGGAGAAATTAAAACTTTTCGTGCATCATTGTTGTTATTTGAAATTTCTGGAAATTCTTTCAAAAGAGTTGATTGATTTCAAAATTTTAATACTTTATTTGACTAGAAACAAAAACATTTGAAACTTTCTAAACAAAACCTTATGATCATTTTCTCGAAATAATTTATTCAAATAATATAATAATTATCATGAATAGATATAATTTTTACAAAAATTTTTGGAACTCAATTTGACCCCCAGAAAATTCAAACTCAAATCAAAGACCTATTCCAAGTTTGAATTTAAATTATATAAATTAAATCATTAATAGTAGGTTTTGAAATTTTATTTGGGAACTAGGTTGTCCCAGGAACCCCCTGATTTATTTCAGGATTTTAGGAATTTATTTCTATTTTTAAGGCCTTGGTCAAACTTGAATCAATTTAATTAATCTCAGTTAGACCCTAGACCTAACCGGCTTCACTATTCCTTGGGCTTGAGTCCAACCCGGCCACTTGACTCAGTCCAACCTACTAACCGCACCAATCATGAGCCGTCCGATGGAAACTCAACGGTCCAGATCGCGTAACCCTTCGGCCAGGTCCGAACGAATGAGCACAACGCCAACCGTCCGATCTTAATCTAACGGTCAAAATCATTCCGCTCGTTTACTCACTGACTCCGCTCGTTTCGCTCGCTGACTGGTGGGCCCTCTCTGCTGTTCATCATCAAGCTCACGCTGGCGCTCGTGCAAAGCTCACTCACCACGCGCCCGCGAGCTCTTGAGCTACACCAGTGATGCTGTGAGCCACCGCCTCTCTCGACCAGTCCTGGAGCTTCGCCACCTAACGCCGCCTCTCCTCCGTCCATTACCTGAGCTTAAGTCGTCTCGCACCCCTCTCTTTTCGCCATTCTCCCTCTCAGTGGCTAAGGGAGAAGGTGCTCTCCTGTGCTTGGCTCTCGGGTAAGCTTTGTGTTTTTGCCTCCCCTTTCATCTCTGATCATCGCCGTCTTCATAGGTGCTAATGCTAGCCTCTCTAACTGCATGTAGCATCCGGGACGTGAAGCTCATCTTCTTCGGCTCCGATGCACGTTCCGAAGGCCTCCACCATGCCTTTAGTGCTTCCAGTGAGCCATTCTCTTGTTTTTTTCGCGTCACCTTGAGCCCATGATCTCCTTCATCATTTCCCCTAACTCAATTTCGGTTGTTATGCTTAGCAATTATCGGAATTTGATTTTCTTCAAACTCGGCCGAAAGCTTCATCTTTGTCTCTAGCTCCGGCACGGTAGGTCAATGCCCAAATCCCTTCCTTTGGCACCATCTCAATGTGTCACTCATGCATCCTCTACCTTTCTTTTCCCTTGTTTTCACTCAGGCAACTCTCTCCTCGGTGACACCATCGTTGTCGCCTCGGATCTTCACCGACCACCCATCTCCAGTGAGCCCATCCTCTCTGGGTCATCTCAGTGAGCTCCTATTACCTTCTGGGCGCTCGTGCGCGCTCAAACTAGCTACGGACATCATCGCTTCGTGTTATTGTTTGTAGCCTGTAGCTCTTCTCCGCCCACTCCGTCGCGCCGCTGCTGTGGGCCACCTTAGTCCTCACCGCTGGTGCCTTTAGCTTTGCATAGCTTCCAGGATCCCGTTTTGAGCATTCACTCAGGCCGCCATGGCGCGTAGCGCCAGCGAGCCGACGAGCAAGCTCGCGGTTGCGTAAGCTCTATGTGGCACGTTCCGACCGCCACTGTAGCAACATGTTTAATGAACCTAATCGCAGTCGTTAGGGTTAACTGATGATTAGCTATAGTTAATGACCATTTTGTTTCTGCTGTGTCTCAATGACGTGTGGGCCCAAGAGCTTAAGTGTGCAGTAATCTTCATGCTGACCCTTAGACCGGTGCACTATTCCGTGGACCGTCGGTCCATACACACTATTCCATGGACTCTAGACCTTGACATGTGGGACCCAATTGTCAATAGCAATTTTATTTCCCGTTTTAAAAAGAAAATGCACTGTTGATTGGGGCCCATTGGTAAGTGTCTTGGGTTAGGAAGCCATCGGTATAAAAAGTGCTAAATACTTTTATAATTTTTGAAATGCTTTATTTATGAACTGAAAATTGTGTAAACTTCAAAATTCCATAACTAATTCATTTTAAATCCTTTTTGGATGATTCAAATTTTGTTTCATTTTTACATGTACTTTAATATAAAAATGGTTTGAACCATGTTACTATTTCATAAATCACTTTTGGCAAAATTACTTTAGGTTTAATATTATTGTTGCACTAAAAATTCTTTTAAACTTCAAAAATGCATAAGTATTTCTATGTAACTCCAATTTGAGTGAAATAAATTTTGTTGGATTCCTCTGTTACTGTCCTTTAATTTAGAATAGGTTTTGAGCTTGTTACTATCTCTGGAAATCTTATTTTCCATATGTTTTGTGCACTACTTTCATGACTTCGAAAAATCATGGAAAATTCATCTTAGCTCCAAATGATGTGAATCAAATTCCATTGTTAATCTCATGTGGTGCTCTGTCTACTATAAATTTTTCATGATCACCACCTCTCTGGAAATTGTTACCAAAACATTTAATTCGGATGAACAGTAACAGATAGCAATTTTATTGGATTTTCTTGAAACCTGATTTTCAAACTGCCATAACTTTTGCATAGAACATCCAAATCAATTGATTTTTGTTGCTAAATTCATTTAAAATCATTCTATACCTTCTATGAAAATTTCATGATTTTTGGATGAATTTGAAATTTTGAGTATTTCGGTGTTATCCTTTCTTATTGGTTCTTTTCGATTCTTTCGCTAGGTTTCGACGATTCTATTGTATACGAGAGTGACCCTCTACAGCAAGAAAGTTATCTCTAGCAAGGCAAGTAGTTATTTCCATTTGATCATGTTGATCCCATTACTTTCAAATTCTATTATCTTGTTTGCAAAGCGTATGTATGCATGCTTTATTTTGATGTTAAATTATCGATCGAGTAGTGATCCTATAGTTGCATAAACTGTAGGTAAATGTTCATCCTCTACCACTAAGCCTAGGTTATATCCGCTGTGGTTTAGAGCTCAATGGATGGGCAATAGTCACTTTACTTGTAGGATACGAGTTAATGTCGCTTAGCAATGCTTAGAACGGTAGAGTGGGAATCATCGCTTCGGCGATGGTTATTATGTTATCACTTTACTCACTTGGGTCTGGGTACCCATGAATATATTGTATTTGAGAAAATGAAACTAAAAATAAAATGTTTTATACTTGGGCACATTGGTTGGATGGTGTGGTTATCGGGTGTGTGCTTGGTGCCTAAGTCAACAAGGACTGAGTTACTTGTGTCACTGATCCAAGCATTTTTGCATGCTAACCACATGAGAGGGATATGGGACCTCTCTTGACTTAGTACTTCGGCGTGTGTTAGCTCCGAGTCGTAGGAGGTTGTGTGTGTTGTGTGAAAAAGGAAATAATCCGTGCGTGTTGGGCATGACGGGATGGGTTCTAGATGTAAGCTCCCTACCTCGAGGAGCATCGGTAAGCTTTTTCTTTGTTGATGATTCTGACACAACGTATGGTTTCTATCACACGGGCGACTCGTAGTTAATACACAATATTGAAAAACGTCTCGTAGGACTTAGCCGTACCGGCATACCTAAGGAAGCGTGCTTAATCATGTGGCAAAAAGGCGGTCTGGCATGTGGGTACATTAGTACACCCCTACAGGGTATAAACTATTTGAATAGTCTCGTCCTAGGTTATGGACATGCTTGGTTAGGTCATGCAAGAACTAGACTTCAACATTTTCGTAAAACTTGAATTCGGGTGGTACGAATGGGTAATTCGTGCTATGTTGTGGTGGCTGTTGGGAAGTCACCTCCAGAATGTTATTTATGCTTATAAATGTTGTCTCGCTATTATTTAATCAAATAAAAATAGATTTGTCAAATTACCTTCAATCTATTACATTATTGCAAATGAAAAGTTGCTTTATGCGTCAAATGAACCTTATAACCTTCTCCTTTGATTCAGCTTGCATGTAGCTATGTATAGGCTTGTTACTCGTAAGTCTTGTGAGTACATTTTTGTACTCAGTTGCATTGCTTAATTGTTGCAGAGGAGGTTGATCCCCAAGGGATCGACTATAGTGAGACCGACTTCGTGCAGGACAACTAGCTAGGTGGCCCGGTCGGTTGCCTTGTGGGTAAGGGGAAACCGGTTGGCTTTTGTTTATCGCCATCTTATGGCCTTTGCTTCCGCTGCTACTTTGGTTATTTACCTTGTCATTTAGCCGGTCGGCCCTACTTTTGTAATATGAACTTGTATGTCCTTTATGATGTAAGCTTGTAGACCTGGTAATGTAATGACTTGTGTATGAAATGGATGCTTAATTTTTGTATGAGGTATGTGTGCTGCAATTCTGGGAAGTACATATGCGCCGAGAGTCGGGATGTTTGATTTGTAATGCTAGGGCCAATTGGATGGTTAAGTATTACGAGTTAAATACCCTGGGTTCTCACAGTCGTAGAAGGACTTACGACTATGGGGTAGTCGTAGGAGGACTTACGACTACAGGTTGGTCGTAGAAGAACTTACGACCTCCAGGCCCTTATGAATATTAAGGGGTATACTCAAGGATCATATGACGTCATTATTATCGTCTGTATCATCAAACTATCTTCAAGTTTATGTATTTGACATGCAGTCTCATAAGAATAGTTTGGCACAATTTAACAACATGAGAAGCTTGAAAGTTGATTTTTCATTTTGCACAAGACAAATTTTAGATTCACAAAGGAACAAGAAGCTCAAATGATGTTCAATCCTAGATTTAAGAGCTAACAAAATAATTTTGACAGGGCCAATGTCACAAAAAGATCACTAATGGTGTAACTAACTGAAAGATCCATAAATTGCAATTTTTAGTTCCAGTTGTCTTAAAGTTCTAGCTCATTAAGAAAAGACTAAGCTACACATGTGAAAGCATGATTGACGAGGATCAAATAATCCTTATTTAATTATTTATCTGTAATTCTTATTATGGATAATAATGCCATCATATGGTTCTTGAGTATACCCCTTAATATTCATAAGGGAAAAGCTGGTGGTCGTAAGTTCTTCTACGACCACCCCATGGTCGTAAGCTCTTCTACGACCACCCCACAGTCATAAGTCTTTCTACGACTAAGCTCATGGTCGTAACTTATTCTACGACTATCCCCTGATCGTAAGTTCTTCTATGATCAGTATGTGGTCGTAAGCTTTACTACAATCACCACCTGGTTGTAAGCTCTTCTATGACCAATCCCTAGTCGATGGGGCCTAGTCGACAGGGAATCTTCCGCACCATATCTGAAGATGTGGGTAGTTAATTACGCTATTATTCTCCAAGATAATGGCACGATTCAACTCTCTGTCCTAGTGATAACTGCCTGGCGATGTGGGAACGTTACTACTCCCACAATAATCTCTAGTAACGGCTCCAACATCTGAAGTGTTGAGGCGCCCTTTGGACAGGAGAAACGGCAGCCCACTTCGCGCACTGTATAAAAGGCGGGATCATCAGGAGAAGAGGGGAGCGCAATTAGAAACACAATCACTACAAGATGAACACCCCTTTGCCAACGCATATATGCGTTGGTAAAAATCCAAATAAGTGTTGGTACGATCTATACCAACGCATTTACTATGCGTTGCTGTTGAGGCCGTTGCGAGAGTCTATTACAACAGATAAATAAGTGTTGGTAATAGATATGAAAAGGCGTTGCGAAGTAGCAACGGATATAATCATGTTGTAACTACACTTGTATGCGTTGTTATTTACCATGCATGGATGACTTTTACTATTTTAACAATGGATATAATTATATTGTCTAGCGCATAGAAGCGTTGGTACTTGCCACAGATGAGTTTTGCTATTTTGGCAATGATATAATTAGGTTCTTTATAACGATTATAAGTGTATAGAAGTCAAAGTAAAAAAAATCATTATCGGTCATAGCATGGTTAAAAAGAACACTCATATATTATAAACAAATTGTTGCATTACACAGAGAACCATCCATATAAGACATGATATAAATATTTTACTTTAACATCATTTCCTAAGTAATTAAATCTAAATGTAATGAAGATCTTGAACATCATTTCCTAATAGAATATAATCTAAATGTAATGAAGATCATCTGCCTATGTCACCATTCTCCACCTTGCATTGAACATGTCATCTATAGCATCATCCATTTATCTTATCAACCTACAATGAAAAATTAGAGTCCATTAATATACCATTAGGAAGAAACAAAATCACAATATTAAAGTAACAAAACTAAAAAGAGCATCATACATAAGTTGATGGCCACGCAATATCAGCTCCTACTGCATGACCAATCAATTTGTAGCCTTTGTATGGCCGTATCAATTCTTCACATTTTGCAATTGCAAGATCGACATGCACCATCCAAAATTCATTTCCTAGCTGAACGCCATCAGTTTACCTTTTGGATCACAACTTATGATTGTAGCAAGAGCCACATCCTTATTTGCATTTTTCCAGCTCTTCAAAAATTCTTTAGTACCAACCTAGTGTACTTAAGTTATCACAACTTCAAGTTAAGCTTCTCAACCTATTAATTTAGGCTTTCTAATTCTGATGTATACTTCAACATTACAAAAAGGTACCACAAACTCATTAGAGCAAACAAAGTAACAAACTCCCGAATGAGGGGGAAAACGAACTAGTCAGTTGGGAGATGAAGCATCATGAAAGAGGAGTAAGTGAAGTACTCACTTGGGAGATGGAGCAACACATAACAGAGCATCAAAACTAATATATGGTAGACACACTTGTAAAACAATTGGGAGTACCTTAGCTTTGCTCACTATAACCTTAAACATTCTAGAAGGTCTCAGATTTCTAGGGCCTGCATTCACATGTATTTTTTATTGGTAATTCTTTGCTGAACATTTCCTGGAAAGAAGTCAAAATTACTAAATATCCGCACCAAAAGTATAATCTCCAGTTCTCAAATAGCAACCGTGCACCAAAATCTGCTAAAACAAAATGCCTCAAGATACGAATATCCTAAGCTCCTAACATTCTAGAATGAACTAACAGTAGATAGTCGATAGCATCTGCTGAGGTTTGTTTATTTAAGAAAAATCCCTGAACACGGTGCCGAATCCAATTGAAGTGTAGAATTTAAACTACTCTGGTGCTCTCGAATTTATTTGATGATGCCATCAGCAAGGGAATCTGCATCATAGTTCTTGCCAAAAAATTTAACAAACTCCATTTTCGGATTCATCAAGTACCTGAAAGTAGATAAGCTAGAAGTCAACGTTTAACATATGAGCCAAATATGTGAATGGAAGTAGGCCAAAGCGTGCATCCACCATCACATGCAGGATCTGCTTTAGTCTGGGAAGGGTACCAACATAGACCACCAGAAGCGAATTCAACAGTGCCATAAGAATCAACTGCCTTGGCAATTTCAAAGTGGCTCCTGAAGTCGATATCAAGGATCAGATGCTCGGACTGCGATGATCGGTGTTCATTATGGCATCAATGTACTCATGATCACCGATTGGCAAAAAAAGAGACAGGTTTAGCGGACAACTTAATTTATAGAGTAAACTTAAGTATTAAGCATAGGTAGACAAGCTCTTGTTTGGATTACCTCCGTATCTTGTCAAACCCCGCCATTTGGATATGCAAACTGCACGCATCGTATCCCGAGTATCTCAAGAGCTTCACAAGTAAATGATGAATCAATTGCCCTTTGCATCGACCTCTTCAAAGCCCAAGCTCAGACTGTGGATTGAGAACAACGATGAGTGGACCATGGAGAGCAGCTCATTTTCTTTATCATCTCCACCTTGCTTGTACATCTAAAATGGAATGCATAGAGTGTAAGTTACGGTATACATTACATACTAATCTATCTGGTATCCAACAGTAAGTTATCCCATCATTAGTTTGGGTAAAACTAATACTAACAAGCAAAAGTGTAAAGTGCACACAACATGCTAAATAAAAAAAGTGCCTTCTCTAATCCAGACAAGAACACACATCGCATGATTGATTACAAATTGCTAGCACAAAGGCGTAACCGGAAGAAAAATTATGCATAGACAGATGTTTCAAGTCCTCGACATACGACTAAACTTGCTCATCATAGTAGTTGGGCTTAGTTTCACCACAATTCGCTAATTGTATCACATGTTCGATTTTCTACAACAGTTTGATGTTACAATCCAAAGCAAATCAATGCTATCTTTGAAAGATTACGCTAATTGTAAGCGTATATATATCCCAGATTTCACGTCTACGATCTAAATTACAACTGCAAGTCCGAAAGTTTACTTTTGGCTTTGTTTTGCACTGTGGTTATCAAGTAGGGGAGGGCTAGGGGGATTGGATTGGGTATGCTTTCAATGACAACAGCCTCGATTTCACCCTACTTGCATGTGGATCCAGAGTACACTCCATCACCAGGGCCTTTGGTCACCGGCAGGGACTCAACAGTGAGCGCAGACTGCAGAAGAGAGCCAAATCATGATGGTGGTGGCCTCCATGACCCAGGACAGCGGGTTCCACATGAACCCCAAGAACTTGAGCAACTTGCTCTCCTGCACACACACACACACACACACACACACACCACACACAAACACCCATCCATCCATCATGTAAACCACATTCTGAAGCGTGAGGCACAAATTAATGGAACACGCATGAACCACGGATGCAAGATTATTTACCTTCTTCTCCTCCAGCTTGTTCGGGCCAAAGATGGCGAGTCGATGCTCGGCCTGGGTGGAGGAGAGGCCCTCGCGGTTGCATCGGAGGTTCTCGAATACCTCCTCCAATGGGGTGGAGGAAGGCACTCACCGACGACCTCGGCCAGAGGGCCCTCATCGCGGTACCCACCGCCACCGCCATAGCCCCTGCCTCTGTCGAAACGGCCCCTGCCTCCCGCCATGCCAAGCGGCCCCGCTCTGCTTTATGCCGGCGGCGGCCGCCGCCGCCTCTTGGTGGCTGCATGGTGTGGGTGTGTGGGTTCTTGGGGCAGAGGTGGGTGGGGAGGAGGAGGAACTCGGCAGCGACCGAGCGAGACCTGGCGGAGGGTGATTGGCGGCCTGCGGGCGAAGGGCCGTCTGGATGGTGCGGTCGCAGGTCGGCATCGGGAGGCGACCATCTTGTGGCGCGCAGCGCAAGTCGGGAGGGCCACGGGCGAGCCTAGGGGAGGAGCAACCACCAGAACCTTGGCCAAGGCCCGGCCGGCATTTGGAGACGGCCTTGGTGTGCTGGTACCACACGCGGGGGACCAAGGCGGAGATGGAGACAGGGAGCGAGGCTGGGGTGGCGAGAGGAGCGAGAGGCTAAGACGAGGAGAGACACCGAGAGGAGAGGAGATGAGCGGGCGGTGCAGGAGGATTAGGATTGTGGGAGGGGGAGGAGTTAGCACCGCTGCAGCCAGTTGCCTTTAGAGTTCTTGCGGGGGAGGTATGGAGGCGTGGATGGGGGAAGAAAGAAGAAACGCATGATTTATGTGGAGACGTGAGCAGATTTTTAGGGAGGTGAGGAGATTTTACTCTACACAATCAAAAATTGGTGGGATTAGAGATTCTAAGAGGGAAAACGGTGGGATAAAAAAAGACACGAGAAAAAATGGAGGGAATGAATGGAGGGAGATGAAACAACCAAGGGGATTTGCATTTGTATTTAATGGTATTTTGTGGGTAATTTCAGTGAACTTCAATGGCAAACGATTCAATTCCGTAAAATTTTCAGCAAAAAGAAAAATAAAAAACTAGGCATTTCAAATGTTTGCAACGCATAAGGTCGCAACGCATGTTATCTATAGCCATCCACATGATTTATGACGAATAGATTTTGCAACGCATATTATGCGTAGCCATAATATTACTCTGCAGCGTATGTACAGAGCGTTGTGACGTATGCGTTGTTAAAGGGGTGTTCATCTTGTAGTGAATCAGGAACACAAGGCACTACACTCAAGTCTATCTCTTGATTTGTAATCCAGTATACTCAATACGTCCACACAGGAGTAGGGTTGTTATTCTCTCCGGAGAAGGCCCAAACCTGTATAAAAATCCCTGTGTTGCCCTCTCTATGTGATTTGAGTCTTGGAGACCCCCCGAATCAAACAATCTTTACGTAAGTTCGGTTCTAAAACACCGACAGTTGGCACCGACCGTGGGGATCTTCGAGTCATCAGGTTTCCTTCAACTCTAATGCTTTCATGGTAGGAGAGTGGAACGAGGAGAACTAGTTCAACTTGGCCGATTACGCAGATATTGACATAGATGCTGGCTTCAACTACAAGCTGAGTGTTGCATCATCCGACGGTGACGTTGCTTCTAGACATCATTCTTCAAGAGACCATACCACCGATGGAGTTGAGGAGAGATCCTTATCCCCCACAATGATACATCCAAACGAGGAACCAACTTCCTCAGAGGGCAAGGTTCCATCCGACCACAATGAGGACTGTCCCAAGGTAGGCTCAAAGCATAGCGAGGGTTCCCCCTCAAAGTGTTCAAGTCTGTCTAAGATTGTCCGACTTGGCACAGCAAGTCCTGGAAGCCATCATTCCGGATCTCCATCAACATCTAGTGGTCCTCTCTCTCCGGTTAGCCCCACCAAGGTTGAGATTGAAAAAGCTTTTCCTACGAGTTCAACCATCCCATCGTAGAGCTCACCTAAGGACAGAGATAGTTATAACCCGGAATTCCCCTCCCTGGAGGGGCTTGCTCCAAGTCGCTAGATGGTGTCTTTCGACTACTCCTCAAGCGAGGAGACCTCAAGCGCACATGGAGATCATCAATGGGAGGTCTTCGTCCTTCACTCAGGTAGCAATCGTTCTCCTAGAGGCAGGACTGAGGACGCTCCCTAACGATCACACCCTGCGACCCCTCGTGGCAATGACAAGGACACCTCCAGCGATGAACATGGTCAATACTCTGATGAGCATGCAGGAAATCCTTGAGATCATCGCACTTCACTGAGGCAAGCTCAAGGATTAGATGTAAACGATCCTGAAACAACCCGACGAAAAAGAATTGCACCTTAGAGAAATCTGTCTGGGTGCATTCAATATCTGTCGAAAGAAGCTCAGGAACTTCAACACATCAACGACCTGCTTGAGAACCCTTCTCGAGAACTTGCCCAAGCACCCGGCTACGACCTCTTCACTGAAGAGATTGCACGAAGGCTACGAAACACTATGAGCAGGCTCGAGCGCCTCCGCCGACATCATTCCGGAAGTCGTGGCAGTATGACTCCGTCAGCTTCCAGTCATTCGAATAACTCACCACATGGAGATCGCCGCAACAACAAGTTGCGTCGTTTCCCAAATCGGAGAAAGGTTCCTCGAATGCCTGATGATCAACAAGCTCCCAGGAGAGGTGATCATTCACCACTCCGACCCAGAGGTCTGCAGCAACAGACGAGATACGAGGAGTATTACCCTTGTAAGATCGAGACTTATCATAAGTCAGATTCACCCACTGTCAGGTATTGTCGTGTACGATCACTTGACGACATCAACCCTTCTTTCTTGCAAAGGAGACGTTACGATGTGATTATTGGATGTAGGGCATTCTCGCTAGACCTCCGAGCAGTTCACTGGCCGCCACAGTTTTGACCAGGGAACATGGAGAAGTTTGACGGGTATCAGAATCCCATCGAGTTTCTCCAAATCTACACCACCTCTGTCCAAGCTGCAGGAGGAGGAGAGTGTGTTATGGCGAATTACCTTCCGACTGTGCTCGAAGGATCCGCTCGATCGTGGTCGCTAAACCAACCATTTGAGTCGATCTACTCATATAAACACCTCTACGACCTTCTACTAACCAATTTTCAGGGCACCTACCATTGCCCCGGGAAGGAGGACGACCTGCACAGGATAAGACAAAACGACCAAGAGACCTTATGCCAATTCATCAAGTGTTTCAGTCAGATTCGAAATTCAATTTCTGAGGTTTCTGACTCATCTGTTATCAGAGTCTTCAAGCAGGGAATCCGCAGCAGAAGAATTATAGAAGACATCGCTTTGAATCCTCCAGCTACTGTTGCTGAACTCTTCGAGATGACCGATCGATATGTGACTGCTGCTGAAGCAGTTGAGTGGAACAAAACCATCGATCGAGATGACAAGCATTCTCAAAAGGCAGGCAAAAGTAGCAAGAAGAAGGACAAAAATACCAAGAAATCCAAGAACAAGGCGAAGGGCCAAAAACCTCAAACCAACAGTTCTAAGGAGGTCTTGGCCGTAAACGACAAGCAGCCACGAAGTTCCAAGCAATATCCCGATCGAGGCAAAGGTAAGCGCCCCGAACGGAAGAACGACAAGCCTAGGTGGTGCCATTTCCATAAAAAGGAAGGACATGACCTTCGCAACTGTCGAGTTTTCCAACGAAAACATAAGGACTACAACAACGGCAAAGGACCACTTCCTACTCTCCATGAGGTAGGGCAAGCGAGTGGTCGTACGCAGTCAAACGACAACGAGGAGATGCCATTTCAAGATTTTGAGCATACCATCGAGCATATCTTTGAGGGATCATCGGCATACGAGTCAAAACAATAGCTTAAGGCTGTCAAACGAGAGGTAAACTCCATTGACCCTCCTCTTGTCAATAAGCTACCGAAGTGGTCAGAAGTCACCATCTCTTTCAAGAAAAGTGACTGCCCGATCCCTTCTACTCGACCTAGTCGATATCCAATCGTGGTCTAACCCACCATCAACAACTGCTGAGTAAATCGAATGTTGGTTGATGGTAGCAGCTCGTTAAACATCTTGTTTACGAGTACCCTGGACGAGATGCAAGTACCTAGGACCAAGGTAAGACCGGTACGATACTCTTTTCATGGTATTGTACTGGGGTCTTCGGCCAAACCCATTGGCCAAATTTCTCTTCCTTTAACATTTGGTTCACCAAGTAATTTCAGGACAGAGAAGATCTCCTTTAATGTGGTCGATTTCGATATGGCATATAATGCCATACTCGGACGACCAGCTTTGGCAAAATTCTTAATGGCTACTCATTATGGGTATCAATGTCTTAAGATGCCAGGTCCTAAAGGAGTAATCACGATTCACTGTGATAAGAAGATGGCACATATGTGTGACTGTCGATACCTCGAGATGGTTGGCTAGATACCAACTCGAGAAGGAATGAAGGGGCAACCTTCGACCAAACGGTCAAAGTCTAAAGCTGCACCAAAGCCGAACGACCAGGTCAAAGAGGTTCCTCTAGATCCAGAGGAACCCTCAAAGACTGTTCGCATCGGGGATACTTCTGACCCCAAATAGGAAGACACCCTCGTCACTTTCCTCTGAGCAAACACAGATGTCTTCATGTGGCAAGCATCCAACATGCCTGGAGTCCCCAGGGAAGTGATCGAGCACAGGCTAGCTATACGGCCTAACAAAATACCCGTAAAACAAAAATTACGAAGATTTGCCCCTAATCGACGAGATGCTATAAGGTTAGAATTGGACAAGCTACTTAAAGCAGGCTTTATAAGAGAAGTCAACCACCCAGAGTGGTTGGCCAACCCTGTAATGGTTAGGAAGTCTAATGGCAAGTGGGGAATGTGTGTAGACTTTACTGATCTCAATAAAGCTTGTCCAAAAGATAATTTACCTTTACCTCTGATTGATTCTACTATTGATTGTGAAACATTAAGTTTTCTAGATGCATATTCTATCTACCATCAGATTAATGTGTCTAGAAGATGAAGAGAAGACCTCATTTATTACTCCATTTGGAATATTTTGTTATGTCAAAATGCCATTTGGACTAAAAAATGTTGGCGCTTCTTTTCAACGCTTGATGCAATCGACTTTTTCACCTCAACTAGACTTTTTCACCTCAACTAGGCCAAAACATGGAAGCCTATGTTGACGATCTTGTCGTCAAAATCATCAAGCAACTTAATCATGTTTCTGACTTGCAAGAAACATTTGACAACCTTAGAAAGCACTGCCTGAAACTCAATCCTGAGAAGTGTGTGTTCGGAGTCTCTTCAGGAAAATTGCTTGGATTCCTTGTCTCTACATGAGGAATTAAAGCAAATCTCGAAAAGATAAAGGCCATTGTGCAAATGCACCCTCCGACCACGAAGAAAGAAGTCCAGAAACTCACAGGGTGCATGGTGGCTTTAAGTCGTTTTATCACACGACTGGGAGAAAAAGGACTACCTTTCTTCAAACTTCTAAGGAAGCATGGGGGTTTCGAGTGGTCGGAAGAGGCTAACGTAGACTTTGAGGATGTCAAGAGGTATATTACGAGTGCTCTTATTTTGGTTTCTCTGAAACCAAAAGAGACAATCTTAATTTATCTAGCTGCCACGCCACAGGCAGTGAGCACAGTACTGGTCGTAGAACGTGAAAGCATCCAACGACCAGTTTACTACGTAAGTGAAGTTTTGCACGAGCCTAAGGAGCGTTACCCTCAGGTCCAAAAGCTTCTATATGCCCTCCTCATGTCTTCGAGGAAACTGCGGCATTATTTTCAGGCGCACAAGATAATTGTGTTGTTTGAGTTTCTCTTAGGAGTGGTCCTCCAGAACAGGGAAGCAGCGGGACGCATGGCAAAATAGTCAGTAGAACTTGGGGGGTTCGACCTCAATTTCATGTCTCGAATGGCCATTAAATCCCAGATCTTGGCAGACTCTGTCGTCGAATGGACAAATCCTGAACCTATTCAGGATTCCCAGTATGATACCTACGACCAGTGGACGATGTACTTTGATGGGTCACTTACTTTAAGTGGCTCAAGGGCTGGGGTGGTCCTGGAATCTCCTACCAGAGAGACCTTAAAGTATGCCATTCAATTGAACTTTTAGGCCACTAACATTGTGGAAGAATACGAAGGTTTGCTAGTTGGCATACGAGCTGTGAAAGCACTCGTGATTCGACGACTACTCGTGAGAGGAGACTCTCAACTAGTTGTGAATCAGGTTGGAAAAGAGTACCAATGCTCTAATCTGACCATATCTTGGTACTTATCGGAGGTTCAAAAGCTTGAAAAGAATTTTTCAGTTTCGAGGTACAATTTATCCCTCGAAAGGATAATTTCCTCACAGATCAGCTTGCTTGACTAGCTTCTTCCCGATCACAAGTACTAAAAGGAGTCTTCTTGGAACAGCTCCAGAAGCTGTCTCTGGTCGAAACACCAGAGACAACTCCTATTGAGGCAGCCTCTCTAGAATACGAAGATACCTGGATGAATCCCATCTACGAGTATCTTTAGACGGGTAACATACCCAACGATGATCTCAAGGCACATCGCTTATCCCAAAAGGCCAAAATATATACTTTGGTCGAAGGAGTACTCTATAAACAAGGCACTCGGGGGTACTCATGAGATGCATATCGCGAAGAGAAGGACTAAAACTCCTTCACGACATACACGGGGGCATCTGTGGAACTCATGCTTCCTACAGAACGCTGGTCGGAAAGGCCTTTCGACAAGGTTTCTATTGGCTGACAGCTCTCTACGATGCCAAAGAGCTGGGTAAGAAGTGTGTACAATGCCAGTTTCACAGCAGGCAAATACATCAACCGGCTCAGGCATTACAAACAATTCCTCTATCTTGGCCTTTTGCGACTTGGGGTCTCGATATCCTAGGACCGTTCCCAAAATCTCCAGGTGGCTTCGAGTTCCTCTTTATGGCTATTGATACGTTCATAAAGTGGATCGAAGCCGAACCTATGACTGGGATAACAACGAAAGCAACAAAACGGTTCATGATGAGAAGCATGATTACTTGGTTTGGGGTCCCAAGTCGAATAATCACAGATAATGATAAGCAATTTTTGAGCACAAAATTCCAAGAATTTTACAACAAGTTGGGTACCAAACTGTGCTACGCCTCTGTTGTCCATCCCCAAAGCAATGGGGCAGTCGAAAGAGCGAATGGCTTAATAATTTAGGGAATCATGACTCGAGTCTTTGACCAGCTTGTCAAGCGCTCGGGGGCTTGGGTACAAGAATTACAAATAATATTATGGGCGGTTAAATGCGATCGCTAGTCGACTCTGAGCAAAACACCTTTTTCCTAGTTTTGCGTCAAGTCATGCTTCCACCAGAACTAATGATCAGGTCCACAAGGGTCGAGAGTTTCAATGACTCAGTCCAAGAACAACTTCGAGCAGATGACATCAACTTGCTTGAAGAAAAAAGAAATCAAGCCTTAATCCATTCAGCAGTCTACCAGCAAGCCCTGTGCAAATACTACGATCGTAAGGTCCAACCTCACAGCCTTGCTGTAGGTGACTTGGTATTGAGGAAAATTCAATCACAGTCTAATTGGAACAAGCTTTTCCCCAAGTGGGAAGGTCCTTACACAGTGGTCGCAGTTATGCGACCAGGTTCGGTACGACTAGCAATGGAAGATGGCCGAATTCTCTCCAATTCTTAGAACATTGACCAGTTACGCAAATTTTACGTGTAACCGACCAACCCTACAATAAACCATCAGGTTCTTTCTATCTTTATTGTCTTATTTTGAGTAACGCTTTGATAATTTTTTCGACCATCCCCTAGTCATAGGTCCTCCTACGACCAGGGACTAGTCGTAAGTTTTTCTACGACAATACACTAGTCGTAAGTCCTTCTACGACCAGTACCCAGTTTATCTTTACAGAGTCCTCCCTTTTTTGTTGCCAAAACAAAGAGCTTGGGTTTAAAACACATGGTCGAAATAATATCAAGCCGACTCTTAGTGCCTTAGTTTATTTCTTCATTCATTTTGAAAAATACTCTAAGCAGAGTACACTTTTGTAATTTGCTCGACTACTTTCCGTAAACTCGTTTCGTTTCAACTGGTCGGAGGAAGATGCAACACCTAGTCGAAGTCTTTCCTCTCTGCACGTGGTCCTGCCCACTAGAAGGAACTTCCTAGCGTCGTCCTGTTTCTAACTCTTGCTACCAGAGCGAACTTACTGAGCGCACTGGAATAAGTCGAACGAATTTTTAAGGTACTCTAGACGTTTGTCTAACTCAAGTTGACCGTTCTTGATTTGATTAATCTGGTTGGAGATGGTGACATCACCTAGTCAAAACCTTTCCTCTCTGCACGTGGTCCTGCCCGCTAGAAGGAACTTCCTAGTGTCGACTCGTTCCTACTCTTTCAACCAGTGCATGATAATCGTGATCGAAAAACTATAAGTTAGCTAAACCTCCCTCTTTTTAAAAGAAAACCCATTTCACACTATTTACTCAGTTTATCTAAATGAACTAAGCAAATAGTCGGGGGCTAGGATAAAGTTATTAACTTGACTTCAATTGTTAGTCTTACTTTCTTTTTCCATTCATTATCTTATGAGTTACTAACTACTCGATAAGATGATTTTCAGGAAGAAGAAAGGATTATCTATATCAACAACAAAAACTTGTCTTTACAGGTTTTAAGTACAAACTACTCTGATGAAGGAGACCCTATTTGCATCAACCCCATGACTTCCATGCTGATCGACTGCATTTCTTCAGAGCAGTGGAAGTCGGTTCTGACAGGTTGCAGATTAAGATTGTGGTCATAAGCTTTAAGTTTTACCAGAACCAAACTTATCTCCCCATCGATCGCCTCCTTTATCGAATCAACTTGGTTGGTTTTCAGAATAGTCACCAACACTTGCAAAGTCCCGACTTGTTCTCCAATGACACTCGTGTGAGCAGTCATCATGTCTTCACAAGGAGTGATTTCCTCAGCACGAAGCCCACCGAGTACACTATTCAAGAGAGAAATATTTTCTTGAAGATTGATCTTTATTGCCTTCATCTCCTCTTGATTACGAGTCGAAGCCTCACGGAGTTGTTTTATTTCAACTGCTCGCTCTGAGAAGGGTAAGACCAGTTAGAAAAAATAACTCTTAAAGGACTAAAAACTGGTCACAGGTAAAAAATTGCTTACCTGCTAGTCGAGAATTTAACTTCTTGACCTCATCGTCGTGAGAGGCAGTGCTCTTTGCATAGCGCTCCTCCTATGACTTGATCTCCCGATCTTTTTTTGGCGATACGGGTAATCTCGTGAAGAACCATGGTCTTTTCTTTGACCTCAATTCCAAGCTTCCCCATTTCGACCTCTTGTTCTGAAAAGGAATAAGAGTTAGAAAAAGAAAAGAAGGTCATAAGCGGTTCTAAGTCCAGCACTTACCGCTTATTTGTTTCTACAACTCCCGAATTGCATAATCTGCCTCCTGAACCATCTTCAGAAGGTTTTTTTTCTTCTCCCTTAGCTTTTTCGTCTCGACTTTCTCGTAGTCAAGCGAATCAGCCAGGGTCTTCTCGTCACTCTTGAACCTACAGAATCGAAGAGTAGACATGGGCATAACATAAAGTGGTTGTTTTATACGACCGCTTGCTAGTCGTAAGTTTTTCTACGATAATATCCTGGTTGTAAGTCCTTCTACGACCAGTACCTAGTTGTAAGTTTTTCTATGATACTACCCTGGTCATAAGTCCTTCTACGACCAGTACCTAGTCGTAAGTTCTTCTATGACAATCCCCATAAATACTATGCAAGTGGTCAAAACATAAATGACTACGAGTAGCAGTAACTTACCATCTCTCTACCTACTCGCAGAGTTCCGTTTTCTCCTGTCACAGCTGCACAAGTTGTTGGTTGTACTCTGCAACATTGACGATTTGCTCTAGAGTTTTCTGTATAAAGAAAGACAGTGAGAAGCGAGAAAAGCCACACATATAAATATTGGGTGGTAAGTACTTACGTTAATGCTTGTTCAAGCAAACATGGAGAATACATTGGTAGGGTTCTTCAGCTCGTCGATCCTTTCGACCTGATTCCACCACACCTTTTCGAGACGCTCGTCGTCAAAAATATTCCCTCTGTTTGGAATATCCTTGGGGTGGGGAACTCGGTCACGAGATCTAAAAGCAGAAGTTCCCACAGTGGAAGCCGGGCCAAAGGATTTAGAAAAGAAGTTGTGATATTCTTCTTCATCTAATTCAACAATGGTAGCTCCTTCTTGGGGACCGGGAGGAACGTCTACAGTGATTTCCTTCCTGGCGCAATGGACCAGCAATCCATCACCTTGGCCTGATGCCTCCGCTGCATCATGCACCATTTTCGCCTCGGCTTCTATGACCACTCCTGTGGTCGTTGTTGCTTCGGAAGCAACGACTTCTTCCACCACTTGGATGGTGGACGATCCTTTGACCACCACCATTGTTATCTCTTTGACTGTCGGAGAAATAGCAGTGGATTCCTCAACAGGAATGTCCTTGAGAGCTGGAGGAGTTGGGCTAAGATCACAAAAAGGAAGACACGCCAGATGGTAAAAAACAAAAGGTAAATGTTGTTTTTACACTTTTGTCTTTTTACATACCTTCGTGTCCCGGATTTGATTTTGAATTTGGAAGTAACCTTCCCTAAGGAAGGTTTCTTCGACTTCTTGTCTTCGATAACGTCTGGTCGAAACTCGAGTTGAGGAACCATATCAGCCACGACCACGTCTGGTCGTGGGTCTTGAGTGAGTACTACCGCTCCTTGAGCCTCCTGGCTCTCCAGATGGCCGAGACCTGTCTCGACCACCCCAAGGGCAGCGCTACCCTCGACCATAGGCACTGCTGGTGCAGCGGTTTCCTTTAAAAAAGACATAAAACTCTTCTAGTTCTCCTTTTCTTGTTGCTTGATAAAGCCAGAGGAGACAGAAACTGCGAAAGTTTTATTGTCGTAGCAGAAGGGTACCTTGGTCTTGGGGGCTTTACGTTTGAGTGCTTCTGCTACTCCGGCTACCATTGCCTTCTCTGCAGCAGGCATATTTGCAACAAATTTGGCAAAGGGCTTGATCAGAGCAGCAGAGCTTGAACTTGCGCCTTCCTTGTCGGCGACTTTCACGAGCCGATGCTTTTTGGCCGGAGGAGTCTTAACTTGCTCCGCCGTCGCGCCAACGACCATCAATTCAACTTCTTCATCATCTTGACAGTCTTCCATGCCTACTTTCTACAAGAGTTAGAAAAAAAATATCATTAAGCAGTCATAAGTTTTCCTACGATAATCCCCTAGTCATAAGTCTTTCTACGACTAGTACCTAGTCATAAGTTTTTCTACGACAACTGTATGGCCATAACTTCTTCTACGACCAGTACCCAGTCGTAAGTTTTTCTACGACTACAAAGTCCTAAAGATGAAATCAATTTTTAATTACCTTTAGGTGCTCCATCTTGTCCTCTACGGACAGGACTGCTAGGATTTGAGGAGCCACCACATTGGGTAGCGGAGATTTATCACAAATAAGCTTGACCCGAAAGTCAATTTTTGCTTGTGAGAGATCTGCAAGAGTAAGTAAACTTTCAATAGCCAAGTTCGAAATCAACAGAAAGAAGGCTAAGATTAAAAATTTACTTACCATTCTCGTAATCCCTGGTCGGGTCTTCTGGACCCAAGTACCTCCACATCCAGTAAGCCCCTCTTCCGTCAAGTCCTTGATGGCTTGGATGAAGGGGACAATCCGGTCAAGATCCCTGGGAGTCGAATCCCAGGAAGAATTCTTCTCGACGGCAATACCAGCGAAGGAAATGTTGTCTTCTCTGGTTGTCTCCCAGTAGAACGACCTCTTCTTCCATCCCGGCCATGATGACCAGGTGAACATCTGAATGTACTCCTTCGACTTCCCATCGTGGAGCTTCAGACTGCAGCTACCGACAATTCCAGGTAGCCTGGTCATTCCGTAGAAGTACTAGAACAACTCCAAGTCGGCTGGAATCCCCAGGTAGGCCTCACGCAGGTACACGAACACACCCAACATCGTGATGGAATTGGAACTAGGTTCACCAACTCCACCCTGAAGTGCTCGAGTACTAGTGTGAGGAAACGGTGAGCAGGCAATTGAAGGCCACACTCATAGTATGCCTAAAAGACTAGGATCTATCTAATCTCCCCCGATGGCCAATGCTGCCCAGCAGCCTCAATCCACTTGACAAACTCCTTCTTTGGGATCTTCTCGGCGGCGACCAGAGCCTTCATCTTGGTCGCATCCATCTTCGATTTGGCCCATTGGGAAGCGGCTCCGGCCATCTTTCTCAAGGGAAGGAGATTTGGATTGGGAAAGATCTCAAGGAGGCGCACGATTATGGTTGGCGGCAGAGAATGCGAGAGCTCAATGAACAGTGGGAGCGACTAGGGAAAAGTAAGAACCCTAAGTCTTACCCACGGTAAGTTTTTATAACTGCACGCTTAGGTTATAGACGTGGCACCCCAACGGTTGCCACCTCTTCGGGAACCGCTCCAACAGACAGAGTCATTTCCGATTCTTTAATTTGTCTATTCGATAAAACCAAGTCTATCTTTACACCTCAATCGAAATTACCTTCTTGACCAAGTCTATTTCTAGTCAAATGAAACAACAGTCGAAAAGATCTTACTTCCGATTACAGTACTACGACCACTATGTGGTCGTAAGATTTTCTACGACTATCTCGAAGTTGTAAGATTTCCAACAATTTTTTTCACCAAGTCTATTTCTGGTCAAATGAAATACTGGTCGAAGAGTTTTTCCTTCGACCACCATTCTACGACCACCTGCTGGTCGTAAGATCATCTACGGCTCCTTTTCTAAGTAAGTTATTTTTACTTGAAGCTGGGGGGCTAGATGACGAGGATCTAATAATCCTCATTTAATTATTTATCTATAATTCTTATTATGGATAATAATACCATTATATGGTTCTAGAGTATACCCCTTGATATTCATAAGAGAGAAGCTGGAGGTCGTAAGTTCTTCTACGGCCACCCCATGGTCGTAAGCTCTTCTACGACCACCCAATAGTCGTAAGTCTTTCTACGACTAAGCTCATGGTCGTAAGTTACTCTATGACTATCTCCTGATCGTAAGTCCTTCTACGATGAATATGTGGTCATAAGCTTTGCTACGATCACCACCTGGTCGTAAGCTCTTCTATGACCTGTCCCTAGTTGATGGGGCTTACAGACATGTGGGCCTAGTTGATAGGGAATCTTCCGCACCATATCTGAAGATGTGGGCAGTTAATTACGCTGTTATTCTCCAAGATAATGGCACGATTCAACTCTCTATCGTGGTGATAACTGCCTGGCGACGTGGGAACGTTACTACTCCCACAATAATATCTAGTAACGGCTCCAACATCTGAAACGTTGAGGTGCCCTTTGGACTGGAGAAACGGCAGCCCACTTCGTGTGCTGTATAAAAGGCGGGATCATCAGGAGAAGAGGGGAGGGCAATTGGAAACACAATCAGGAGCACAAGACACTACACTCAAGTCTATCTCTCGATTTGTAATCCAGCATATTCAATACATCCATACAGGAGTAGGGTTGTTATTCTCTCCAGAGAAGGTCCAAACCTGTATAAAAATCCCTGTGTCACCCTCTCTGCGTGATTTGAGTCTTAGAGACCCCCCGAATCAAACAATCTTTACGTAAGTTCGGTTCTAAAACACTGATAATGATAAATCTAGCAAGTTAATGAACTAGATATGGAATGAGCAAGAATTAAAATACTAAAACTCAAAAAGGTAATAAGCAAAGCTTCATCAATTTAAATGACACGTAGCAAAGTTTATATTACAAGTCATCTTTTTGTGATTTTCATATGAATGCAATATGATACAATGAGATGCAAGAAAAATTCAAAAGCCTAAAAAGATCAAAAAGATCAGCAAGTTGAAAAGAAGACCAAGGAAAGATCAGATGAACAAGAAAAGCTCAAAAGAGAACCAACTTCCCCTCAAACCAACCCATAGGGGTAAATTACCCCTAACGCACCCCTCAAGGTGGCAAACCTAGTTGGGTCTAAAGTCTTGGTGAGGATATCAGCTAGCTGAGCCTCGGACTCTACAAATTCTAGCAGAATATCACCCTTCTCTACATGGTCTATAAGAAAGTGATTGCGAATGTCAACGTGCTTGGTCCTAGAGTGTTGCACAGGGTTCTTAGCAATATTAATGGCAGAAGTGTTATCACAAAGAAGAGCAACACTATCAAAAGCTAACCCATAATCCTTAAGGGTGGACACCATTTACAGAATCTGACTACAGCAACTAGCGGTAGCTACATATTTAGCTTCTACAGTGGATTGTGCAACAGACGACCGCTTCCTAAAAGACCAAGAGACAAGAGAAGTACCTAAGAAGTGACAAGTGCCTGAGGTACTCTTCTTATCTAGCCTACAACCCACAAAATTAGAATCAGAAAACCCTTGAATGGACAAGAAAGATGAGCAGGAATACCAAATTCCATACTGTAGGGTAGAGTGGAGGTACCTGAAAATGCGCTTGATGGCTTAGTGATGGGAAGTCCTCGGAGACACCTGAAACCTCGCACAGAGGCAGACCGCGAAGTGGATGTCCAGTCTTGAGGCCGTCAGGTATAGGAGGGAGCCGATCATGCTGCGGTACTCACGTTGATCTACGGCTTTTCGTTCCTCGTCTAGATTCAAAGTAGTTAAAGTCACCATGGGAGTGGCGATAGGCTTGCAGTCACCCATCTCGAAGCGCTTAAACAGATCCTTGGTGTACTTCATCTGATGAATGAAGATCCCTTCCTTGCATTGCTTGATTTGAAGCCCCAGAAAGTAGTTGAGTTCTCCCATCATACTCATCTCAAATTCCCTAGACATGGTCTCAGAAAAACTAGAAACAAGAGAATGAGAAGAACCACCAAAGATAATATCATCTACATAAATATGAGCATGTAGAAAGTCATTGCTATACGTAAGAATGAACAGGGTCTTATCTACCTTACCCATCTCAAAGTTATTCTTAAGCAAGTAGGTCTTAAGCCTATCATACCAGGCTCTAGGAGTTTGCTTAAGACCATACAAGTCTTTGGATAGTTTGAAGACATGATTTGGATGCTTGGGATTCTCAAAGCCTGGGGGTTGCCTAACATACACTTCCTCCTCTATGTAACTATTCAGAAATGCACTCTTGACATCCATCTGATACAGTCTAAAGCCCTTAGATACAGCAAATGCAAGCAGAATGTGAGTGGCTTCTAATCTAGCAATAGAAGCAAAGGTTTCATCAAAGTCTAGCTCCAAGGCTAGTTTCATCAAAAGTGACATTGCATATCTACTGAACAACGCTAGTCTCAACATTAAGAACCCGAAAACCCCTCGAATGTGCAGGATAACCAAGAAACAAACCATTAGAAGTCCTTGACTCAAATTTATCTAGGTTTCCTGTCTTGAGAATGAAACACTTAGCTCCAAAAACTCAAAAATGACAAACAGAGAGTTTTCTACCAAACCGAAGCTCATAAGATGTCTTGCCCAAAGACGGTCTCAAGAAGACACAATTGGCAATATGGCAAGCTGTAGCAATAGCTTCGGCCCAAAACCTCCTCGGAGTGCTATACTCATCTAGCATCGTCCTAGCCATCTCGACTAAGGTTCTGTTCTTCCTTTCCACCACACCATTTTGTTGAGGGACGTGTGGAGAAGAGAACTAATGCTCAATACCACGCTCAGCACAGAAAGAGGCAAATGAGGTATTCTTGAACTCCGTGCCATTGTCACTGCGAATCACTCTCAAGGCACTGAGAAGTTTAGAAGCCAAGTAAAGAACAAGATCATGAAAATGATCAAAAGCTTCATCCTTCGAAGCAAGAAAGAACACCTAAGAGTATCTCGAGAAATCATCGACTATGATAAGAATATACCATTTGCCACCAGCTAACCGAACCCTAGCAGGACCAACAGTATCCATGTGAAGCAATTGTCCTGGTCCGTTAGTCGTAACCATAGTCAATGAAGGGTGTGAGGTGGCAACTTGCTTGCCATGCCTACAAGGCGTACATACAACATCTTTGACGACTTTGAGTTTGTGCAAACCTCTCATGAGATCAAGGTTTCTAACTCGCGTAAGATGATCAAAACTAATATGCCCCAAACATCGGTGCCAAAGCCAGAACTCAGAAGAAGATGCAATCAAACACTTTATAGACCCAGCAAGAGATTCAGAAAAGTCAGCTCCAAAGATCCCACCAACTCTAGAAATCCCAAAAACAAACTCACCAACTGAATCAAGCACACGACAAGCATTTTTCTTAAACCTGGTCTCATAGCCATCATCAAGAAGCTGTGAGACAGAAAGTAAGTTGTACCTTAGCCCGTCCACAAGGGCAACGTCCTTTAGGATGAACTTGTCGTTCAACCTGATCGATCCCATTCCTACGATCCGCCCTTGTGTATCATCTCCAAAGGCGATGAAGTCATCATCCGTTGACCGCGTGAAGGAAGTGAACCATCTTGAGTCTCCAGTCATGTGGCGTGAACAGCTAGAGTCGACGAACCATGTGTTCTTCTCCCTTCCACTGTGATCTTGAAAATCAAGACACAAAAGGTCGATGTGTCTCAATACTAGGGTTAGTTAAGCATGACTTGGGAATCTAGTACTAAGACACACGTCTGCGAGAAGTATGTAAAGCAGAGTTGCTAGCCTTGATCCTACTTGAGGTTCTATCATGAGCAATGGTTACAAGAGCATGAGATGCATTCTGTCTAGGAGCATGATGATGATGAGCATGTGAAACAAATCCTAGTCCAGTTTTCTTATTTTGTTGATGACCATGTCTCATGAAGGCTCTAGGTTGGTGAGATGAAATTCTAGCAAGATTTTTCTTAGCATTTTCAACCTACGTCAATGGAACTCAAGTAAATACTCATCCTTCTTGCAATAGGTGCAATGGTACTTGGTACCACTGGGAGAAGCACCTTTTGGCTCAAAAGATAGTTGGGCAAAACATGCAGATTTGAAAAGAGTTTTTGCAGATTGGGTTTTGAATTCAACTAAACCATTTTCTAAGACTTGAACGACATTTGGCTTGGACTTGTCTTGGGCAAAGTTGTATCCTAACCCTTACTTTTTATAAGGAGTTTTGGACTTGTCAAGAATCATGTTTAACTATTTCTTACCCTTAGAGAATTTTTCTAATGTATCCATGAGATAAGCATTCTCTTTTTCAAGGTTAAGACATGATTCACAAGTTTTAGCCTTAATGGCTCTAGCATGCTTCTCCTTATGAATAGCAACTTCAAACTTAAGGGCTTCACATGAAGCACAAGGACCAGAATTAATTTTGTCCTTAAGCATGGCAAACTTAGTTCTAACTGCTTCTAATATGTCTTTTATTTTATGTTCACGTTCTAAGTAGAAAGAGCAAGCTCTAGACTCAGCCTTATCAGAAGCGACCAATTTGCTAGATTCTAAGCATTTTTCACATGGAGTAGATTTAACTTCAATTAACTCGGTCCTAGCATTTTCTAGTTGGTGCAAAGCAACATCATGAGCATTTTGCAATTTAGCAAGTTCAGAGTGTAAAGCATGGCGGGATGAACATTCATCAGCATCAAGATTCTTAGTATTCACAAGTTCTAATGTTAGATTATCAACTTGTGACACTAAGTCCTTATTTCTAGCCATGGTAAACTCTAAAGCCTTATCAATCCTGGCTAAGTAGTTGCTCATAGTTGGTATCACATCTAGCTGAAAGAACTTCATAGGATAGAAGTACCTCATCGATGTCATCGACGTCGATAGAGTCGGCCATGAAGCACATGTCATTAAAGTCCTTTGCATTCCCTTTCTTCTTCTCTTTGGGAAGCTCCTCCTCCTTGTCCTCCTCACTCCCGGTATCCACATCACTCATGGATTGCTCTCCAAAAACGGTAAGAACCCGGTGAGCGGCCTTCATGAGCTTGGCAGCATCAAACTTGGACTTGTTCCCTTGAGGCTTCCTCCAAGCTGGCTTTTCCTCCTTGTGATTGCTCTTCCCTTTTAGTTTGGGCAGTTCGCCCGGATGTGGTAGAGCTCTCCACACTCATAATATGTCACAGGGCCACCTCTCTTCTTGTTTCTGTGTGAATTTTTTTGGCTAAGAGAGCTAACTCGGGCTCAGGGATACTCTCAAGTTCCTCTTTATGGATTGCAGATAAACAAGTAAGTAAAAATCCAGAGGAAGATCCAAAAGAGCCATTTGAAGTTCTCTTGAGAGGGTCTGCTACCAAAGCCATGTTCTCATTTTTAGGATGATCAACTCTCTTGATTTCATGAGTCTTGAGCTAGCTATATAGCAACTCCAAAGTGAGATTAGAGAGATTAACAATCTCTTCAATGGCAGTAACCTTCATCTCCCACTCCTTGGTATTGATTGCAGCCAAGAGATGAGTAGCATTCTTAGACTGAGAATACTCGATGTCGATCGCTCTCAACTAATTAAGCACCTTGTTAAAGTGAGTGAATACATCATCGATGCTCTCTCCAGGACACATCTCAAACTTGTTGTATTCTCGCTTGAAGACTGTCTGGCATACTTGCTTGATTTGGGACGAACCCTCATGTTAGGTTTCAAGGGTGTGCCAAATCTCGTACGCGGTCTCAAGGTCACAGATCATGTCAAACTCCTGTCTACCAAGCCCAGCATATAAGAGCTTCTTTGTCTTGTGATTGTTAGCCAACAGGGCTATTGAAGCCGACGTAGCAACCTTGGGCAAGACGAGCGGGGCTTGAACAACCTCCCATATAGCTTGTCCTTCGCTCTAAAGGTAGACACGCATGCGATTCTTACAATAGTCACAGTCGAGCCCATCGAAGATATGCAGCTTGGTGGAGTACTTCTCCATCGCTAAGTTCAATGGCTGGTTAAGATCAAGATTGAACTAACCGAACTCTAATACCACTTGTTGGACCGAAACAGTGACTAGAGGGGAGGGGCTGAATAGGAGCTCTGCCTATTTTTCACCTTGATCATATTCAACACGATTTCCTCTCCAATAGCTATAAAAACTATGAAGATCAACAAACAAGCACAACGGATGTCTTGTATTGAATCAAATCACAACTCCGAAGCACAACAACCAAAAACGCAAAAACGTGTTGGTGAACAGTACCGGTCGTACCGGTGAATAGTAGCGATATTGCAGAAAATCGGTAGTACCGATGAACAGTAAAAACAACCCAAAGAACAAGAAATCACCTCGAAATCAAAATCCAAAATTGGCACAACTTTTGATCCACAGCTCCAAACTTCATGAAACTTGAAACATACCTTCTCTAGGATGTCAGGAACTTATTCCAATCAAAGATCATGTAGATCATTGTCAAAGTTCTGACATTTTTTCTTTTGAGTGAAGGTTGCTCCAAAATCGAGCCAAAATCAAACTTGGATCCAAAAACTTGCTCGTGGGTAAAAGATGATCAAGATGATCCTAGATGCACTCCTACATGTAACAGCAAGCAGGATAACCACAAGAAACCAAAGAAAAACCAAAGGATCATCAAAAACCCAAAATCACCAAAGAGAGAGCAAGAACAAGAAGTTCATCTTGAGGAATCTTGTTTTGATTGATTTGAGATTGCTGTTGGTTTACAGCCACTCCATCATGGAGGACAAAAAGCTCAACACTTGAGCACACAATCAATTCAACTCTCAAGAACTCCAACCTCTCCACTTTCCTCTCTTATCCCTAAAACACAAACTAGGGTTTCTAGATACAAGGGTTGGGAGGTGCACAATCAGCACCCTCCCCTTTTATAGTGGAGGCTAGGTTATGAGAGAAAACCCTAATGCGGTCATACTGTTTCTCAGGGAAGAAGAAACTCCCAAAAACATACGTTTTGGAAAAAACTTACCGCCATCTAGAATCTGGTATTACCACACTGCGGTAGTACTGCACATAAATTGCAGTCATACCAATCTTACTTGGTCGAAAGGGTTACGACCACTTGGTCGACAGTTGCGGTCATATCGCGCTGTGGTAAATACCGCTCCTCAATCGCGATCATATCAATCTTACCTGGTCGAAAGGGTTACGACCACCTGTGAACAGTTGCTGTCATACCGCACTACGGCAATACCGCTCCTCAATTGCGGTCATACCGATTTTACTGAACTTTGCCGAAAACGAGTATTTTGATAAACCCTCAACACTACTGTCAATTGTATCATCATCCTTGTCGACGATCGAGTCACCGATCTTATGAAATAAAAGAGGAAAATGACGTGATATTTCCTGTGAGAGAATGGGGCCACTCTTTATTGATATGAACTAGATTTACAGGGGGTGCTTATGACCCGACTAGGGACTAATCCTAATTACACTAGATCTGAAGATTGCTATCTTGCTTGTCTCAGATTGCCCCTTGATGTGTTGATCTTGTGTTGATGTTCCAATCTGCCCTTTGGTCTTCTGTGCTTCACCCTTAAATAACTTCCGAAGAGGTGGCAGTTACTCCTGGAGAAGGCGTCCCTAGTGAAGTGTTGCGACTGGTCGGGGTGAGACGTCAGTTAACAATGTGTTAATGTTCAACGGTTAGGTGCCTAAGAGACACTAAACCGTATGGTAGTTGTTGTCAATGTCTTTAGGACTATGTAACCGCATGGTATGAAGTATACAACACATGCTATATTCATCACATGGTAAGAATATAGTCGGGATTAGTTATAAATACTAGTTCATAGCTTTTCCGAGCAGCTATCTGGTCGAAGACTAGGCACAGGACCTTGTCCGACCAGGGTACCCTTATGTAACCTCTGGAATCCTTACGACCAGTGAGGTCGTTAGCCTTAGGGGTTAGAACCATGAAGACGTATGGTCTTTTATTATGTATTAAAATAATACATAGAGGTTTTAATCCTCGTCAGCTAGCCCTCAAACTTTAAATGAACAGGTTGTGTGAGCACTTTTCTTCCAATAAAGTCGTATCGGGTAGACACCATTTAATGTCGTGATATACGAAGTGGTCTGTGTTCACTTTTAAAGTTGAGAACTTGCCTTGGGAACCTAAGAGTTTTTCTGTCCGTTGGACTTTTAGATAACTCCCCATTGCAGTTAAAGATCTGAAGCTATAAAATCCCTATTGCTGGACTTTACAAATCTTACACTTTCAGGATTTCCTTCAATCCCCTTTCGGTTCCTTGCCAAGAAAATCTTTCCGACCTCTTTTTGTCTTTCCGACCTCAAATTCTCCTCCGACCACTGCTCATCCTTTTGAGTAATTTCACCATGTCGGAGCAAATCACAAAGTGGATGGTTTCGAATCTGATTGAATGGAGGTCAGCGACTGGAGAGCATTTTTTGAGCCACGAAGATGGGGAAATTCCAGTCTTCCTCACCCACATCGAGTGCGGGCTGAGGGTTCCGATACACAAATTCCTCCCCCGCGTTTTGGAATATTACGGGGTGGAGTTGGTGAACTTGGCCCCTAATTCCATCGCCAACATTAGCATTTTTATCTACCTATGTGAGGCGTACTTGGGAGTGTGTCCAAATTTGAAGCTCTTTAGGTACTTTTATCAGCTGGCAATGTCAGGGAGATCCACGTCGGCTCCTGGAGAATGCACGCTGCGCCTTCATGACGGGAAGGCCGATGAGTACATCCAAATGTACTCAAAGTCCTCGTGGTTGTCATGGAAAAAGAACTGGTTTTACATGAAGGTTACGAGAGACGACGGCCTCTACTTTGCCGGAATCAGGGCGAACGAGAATCCCAAGTGGAGGAAAACCGTGGAGAAGGCAGGGGTGGTCGAAAGATGGGTGGATGCCATCCATGACCTTAGAGTCAAAGGATTGACTTCCTAGCATGTGGTGAGAGATTTCACCAAATGCCAGATAAGTCCCCTGAGGCTCTAGGCTCATTCCCTGCTCTGGTCCATTGGTCGTGATGAAGCTATCACGGACTCACGAGGAGGTAAGCCTTTGAAAGAAGCTCCGACCAGTATGACTTATTATTTGATTATCGTAAAACCTTAAAATCTGCTCTGTCTCCTTCTTTTTTTTAAAGCCCTTTCTCCTGAAGAAATCAAAGAGCAAATCAGGATGATCTGCGCCGGGGAGCCTGGTGAGAAGGCTGCATTCCCTGACATCTTGGCAATAGTCTCTGTTGATGAGAGACTAGCGAGACTCAAGGTAGATAATCAATTCTTCTTTATCATCTATACATATTCTCCAACCAGTTTATTGATCTTGCTCTATTTTTGTAGGTGGTCGGACTAAGAGTCATTTAATCCGTTGAGGATCAAAATCCTACAGTGGTTCCGACCGATTCGTGCCCAGAGGCACTGGAAGAAGATAAATCTCTCGAGGTAATAGAGCATTTTAAAAGAAGAATATATATACTTTAGATAGAAAATTTCATCACCTAACCAAACTTGTTTCTTGATTTAGGTGGAGAATACTGAAGGCCCGCAGAGTATAGCTGCGGAAGTCATAGACTTCAGTTTGGTCGTTCACAACCTAACAGTTGTTACTGAAACAACTGATCTAGAAGTTGACGAAACCACTCCCTCCGACTTGATGATCAAGAATGCTACCCTCGATCAATTGGTCGAGGATATTGCTTCTGATATCCTGTCGGAGGATGTGAGGGGTTTAACCAAACCTACCGGTTTAGAACCAGCAAATTTGGTTGAGAAGAAAAGGAAGGCTAGCGGTACTGAGTTTACTCTGCCACGTTTCAAAGTCAAAAGTAAAAAATCAACTAGGTACGTACAAATGAAATGGTTGTATGAGTGCATACCTTTAATAGTTGTTGATTACTTGAAGTTTTGAACTTCCCTTCTTCGTCTTGTATAGGTCTTCTGGCATTCCGGTTGGCTCCGACCAGAATCTTTCTAAGGAGCAGGCACCCGTGGAAGTCCTTGACCAAAGCACTTCCCAAGACAAAGTTCTTGAGAAAACAGTGGTCGAAAAAGCTCCCGAGCAGGCATCAAGGCCAACGGTCGAGTTGGATCCAGTGGTGGTTCTAACTCCTTCTGTGGAGATAGATGCTCCTAAAGAGCCTCAACATGTTCCAACCACTGTTGGTAATCCCTCTCAACCTAACAAGTTCCCTTTTCACCCCTGATTTATTGGGGATAAGGATCTTGACGAGGCATGGGGAAAAATATCGGATCATCAAATCAAGATGGATCCTGATTTGATCTTTGCCGAATATAATGACTTGGCAATTCGGGTGAGCATTCTACGACCAGTTTCATAATTTCTCTTTTTAAAAGTTTACAGGAAACTTAATGAGAAAATGCTATTTGTGTAGCATATGGTCGAGAATTTCGCTGTGGTGGGAGGACTGACCCAGTGAATTAAAGACTTGGAGCAAAAGCACTCCGAATTGGAAAGTAAGAACTTTCCTCTTAACCTTTTTCCTTCTTCAATACTTTATCCTTCTATAATTATTCTCCCTTATCACATTCGATAGAATTGGCGAAAATAAAAGAAGTCATGGCTAGTAAAGCGAAAATAACTCTGCTTGAGGAAAAGAATAAAGCTAAGGACCGATCGATTGCAGAGGCGACGACCAGAAATGATACCCTTAACAAGAAAATTGAAGGTAATAGGTCGTAGACTTGACTTATTATCCTTCTCTGATCATGTTGTACTTATTACTTGTTTTACTCATGTAGAGCAAATGCAAGCACTGAACAGAGCAAAGAAGACTCTAGAATTTGAGTAGGAAAAGGAGGCAGCTCTTGTGCAAAATCTTGATAAGAATATTCATGCTTTAAACAAGATGATCCTTGATATAGGATCAGGATCAAGTATGCCTGACTTAAGAGATCCAATGGAGAAAATGAACTACTTGGGCCACCTTCTAGAAGATCTCAGTGGTCTGCTCAAAACTACTCGAAAGAATTATACCCAGACTATGAAAGAAGGCGTTGCCAATGGAGTTAGTTTTGTGCTGGCAAAACTGAAGACTTCTGACCCCTCCATTGATCTCCAAGCCGTTGAAGATGACTTCAACTGCCTTCCTGATGAGGCGACCAAGTTTATGAAAGAATTAAAGCCACTTGGAGACAAAGTTGTAGAGGAGATGGAAGTCGGATCTCCATCTAATAGTGATTAGTCTGGGGACATTCTAGGGTAGAACATTGTAATATAAGAACTATGAAATGTATAAAACTTACCTTTATGTCATCAACAATTCTTCTTTTTTTTTATTCCATTGACTTTTTGAAATTCTCGTATACTCCCTAGCCCCCGACTGCTTTATAATAGAAGAGCTTTACTGGACAAGCAGTTTAGCCAAGAAAGAGAATAAAAGTCGAAACCATTGTTGTGAAGGTATATACTGATCATAAGACAAAACTGATTGTAATAATACTAGGAAATCATTTTGGTCGGAACCAGTGTACGATTTCGACTAGTTATAGATCTTTGTTTGTTATAATCGAAATACCAAACAAAACTGTATATGGTCGGAAAAAATATTTGTTGTATTGACAAAAGTAGAAATGCAAGTACGTATGCAAAAAAAACGATAAGTGATCGTATTTATATATACGACCCAAAACTGGTCGAAAAGTACTACTAAGAACAGAAGATATAGAAAAACATTTCGCCAAATGTGTTCAGGCTCAAGTCCGACTGGCAACGAGGATCGTAAGAAAAGAACCGTCGCTAGGAAGCTCCTTCCAGTGGGCAGGACCACATGCAAAAAAGGAGAGACTTCGACTAGGAGGCTTTCCATGTCCCGACCAATAGCCAAACGAGAGTAGAAAAGATTTTTGAAATGAAGAAATATAGTCTTCATGATCTTAATAGTACAAGGCACTACATGAACTTATTTGTATTATGCTCTGTTTACTCGTATGGCCGCGTGTGCAATCATTTATGGAATGATCACGACTAGGACCTATACAGCGTATGACACAGATGCCGTTGCCAAAGAGTAACCGAGATCCTGATAAAGGATATCGGAGAGAAAAACTATCTTCTCCGACCATCTTAAACAACAATAATAGGTGACCAGAATATAGGCATAGATATATAAACCATATCACTCATCGAAAAGAAATGAATGAATGTACTAAAATAAAAAAAGAATTGAAATAATGTACAAAATAATTAGACATAGAACTTACGCAATTGATCAATGTTCCAAGAATTTGACAAAGTTGCCCGTCCGACATGGCTAGTCGTACAGAACCTGGTCAGGTGACTTCGACCACAGTGTAAGGACCTTCCCACTTGGGAGAAAGTTTGTTGCGATTTGCTTGGCTATGAATTTTTCTGAGAACCAAATCACCTACAGCAAAGCTGCGAGGTTGCACCTTACGACTATAGTACCTTCGCATGGCTTGTTGATATACTGCTGATCGTACCAGGGCTTGGTTTCATCGTTCTTCAAGGAAATTGATGTCGTTGAGTCGTCATTCATTCTGATCATTTTCGTTGAAACAATTAGTTTGAGCAAAGCCAATTTTTAGTTCTAGAGGAAGCATAGCTCAGCACCATAAACCAAGAAGAATGGCGTTTCACCGGTCGCACGACTGGTCGTGGTTCGAACGGCCCATAATACAGATGGGAGTTCTTGAACCCAAGCTCCTGACCGTTTGATTAACTGGTCGAACACTCGGCGTTTGATCCCCTGCATAATGATACCATTAGCTCGCTCAACTGCTCCGTTGCTCTGCGGATGAGCAACCAAAGCAAAATGAACTTTGATACCAAGTTTGTCGTAGAATTCTTGGAATTGACCAGTGGAGAACTGGGCACCATTGTCTCTGATTATACAACTGAGTACACCAAATCATGTGATCACATTTTTCATGAGAAATCTCTTAGCGGCCTCAGTTGTTGTTTTAACAACAATCTCGGCTTTGATCTATTTTGTAAATGTGTCAATCATGGCGAAAAGGAATTTGAAGCCCCCGGGTGCTCTTGGGAAAGGTCCCAGAATGTCCAGTCCCCAGGTTGCAAAAGGCCAAGAAAGATGGATTGTTTACAAAGCTTGTGCCGGCTGATGTACTTGTCGGCTATGAAACTGACATTGTACGCACTTCGTCACGAGCTCTTTTGCATCATGAAGGGCAGTCGGCTAGTAGTATCCTTGCTTGAAGGCTTTACCGACCAGTGTTATGTAGGAATGATGTGCTCCACAGACTCCTTTATGGATTTCGGTTAGCAACTTAATGCCATCCGTTTGAGATATGATCTCATCAACACTCCGTGAGATCCTCGTTTATACAAGGTACGTTCGATCAGAGTGCATGATTTGGCTTTTCGTGCTAGACGATCAGCCTCTACATCATCTTCTGGAATTATGTCATGCTGAAGATAATTGTAGATCGATGTCATCCAATCTCTACCTTGATCGTGACAGCGCCAACCGTCAACGACCTGTGGAGCATCCATGTTCTCACGATCGGTTTGTACGACCTGTAAGGAATCATGCATGTTCTCCGAAGGCTCGACCACTGAGGGTGAATCGAGTTGCTCGAGAAAAACTCCGGGCGGGACGGTCGACCACGTGGAGGCCATTCGTGCCAACTGGTTTGCCTGAAAGTTTTCCTTTCTAGGAATATGTTGGATCTGAAAACCGAAAAAGTGCTTTTCGAGTTTCTGTACTTCCGCCAAATAAGATGACACCTTGGTACTCGAGCATTGATACACTTTCCCTACTTGATTCGCTACTAGTTGAGAATCGCCTTTCACAAGTAATCCGTGAATCCTGAGCGAACGAGCTACTCGAAGTCCTGCCAGTAAACCTTCATATTCTGCCACGTTGTTTGTAACAGGGAAATTTAACTGGATGGTGTACTTGATGTGTTCACCAGTAGGGGATATCAAGACAACTCCAGCCCTCGAGCCTTGTAGCATCAAGAAACCGTCAAAGTACATTGTCCACTTGTCGTGGTTTTCATACTCGGGCCCTTGGGTGGGTTCAGGGTTTGTCCATTCGGCAATGAATTCTGCTATTGCCTGGGACTTGATTGCTGTTCGTGAGATGAAATGGAGGTCGAACGCCCCTATCTCAACCGCCCATTTTGCTATTCATCCTGATGATTCCCTGTTTCCAAGGACTTGACCAAGGGGATACCTGGTTGGTACGATCACTTTGTGGGCCTGAAAGTAATGCCTTAGTTTCCTTGAAGACACAAGGAGACCATAGAGCAACTTTTGTACCTGTGGATATCTTTCCTTTGGTCCATGTAAGACTTCGCTTACGTAATAAACTGGTCGTTAGATGTTATCCCTTTCTACGACCAGTACACCGCTAACTGTCTGTGGTGTTGCAGCTACGTAAATTAGCAATATTTCTCCCGATCTCAGAGAAACTAAGACCGGAGTACTCGTAAGGTACTTTTTAAGGCTCTCAAAGGCATCGTTTGCCTCTTTAGTCTACTCGAAACTTCTGTGTTTCCGAAGAAGCTTAAAGAAAGGTAATCCTTTTTCCCCTAACCTTGCTATGAAATGACTGAGCGCTACCATACAACCGGTTAGTTTCTGGACCTCCTTCTTTGTGGTCGGAGGGCGCATCTGGTCGATGGCCGATATCTTTACTAGGTTTGCTTCGATACCTCTAGCCGAGACTAGGAAACCGAGCAGTTTTCCAGCAGAAACTCCGAACACACACTTTTCTGGATTCAACTTGAGGTTATGTCTTATCAGTTGTTGAAAGTTTCTTGTAAGTCAGGAATGTGATCGCCAGCGTTGGTGCTCTTTACGACTAGGTCATCAATGTAGGCTTCTAGATTCTGACCTATTTGTGGATTAAATGTTTTCTGCATCAACCTTTGAAAAGTCGTACCAGCATTTTTGAGACCAAACGGCATCTTAACATAGCAGTAAGTGTCGTATGGAGTGATGAAGGAGCTTTTCTCTTCATCTGTTTTACACATATTAATCTGGTGGTACCCTGAGTATGCATCTAAAAAACTTAGTAACTCACACCCTGAAGTAGAGTCTACAAGTTGGTCGATGCGTGGAAGGAAAAAATCATCCTTCGGACAAGCTTTATTAAGATCTGTAAAGTCAATACACATACGTCACTTCCCATTGTTCTTTCTAACCATTACAGGGTTGGCGAGCCATTGAGGGTGGTCGACTTCACGAATAAACCCAGCTTTGAGGAGCTTGTCAATCTCCGATTGGATTGCTTCCTTTCGATCAGGTGCAAAACACCGTAGCTTCTGCTTGATCGGATTTTTGTCAGGCTGGAGAGCTAGCCTGTGCTCGATCACCTCCCGGGGGACTCCGGGCATATCGGACACCTGCCAGGCGAACACGTCCTGATTTGCTCGGAGGAAGGAGACGAGCGACTCTTCCTATTTGGGGTCGAGTCTTGTCCCAACCAGAATCTTGCGGGTAGATGAGTCAGTGTTTCCTAACCCAGGTGGCAACTTGGCGCTGTCCAGAGAAGCGCCTTTGTCGAGTGGTACCTCCTTTGTCTGGTCGGAAGGCTTTGGTGTCATCTTGGCCTTGAGTGCTTGACCTGCACGGTAGATGGATTAGCTTCTCTGGTCGAAGTTCATCGACCAGTTCAAAGGATTTCCGATCACATACGTAAGCCATTTTCTGATCTCCTCAAATCATGATGACTCCCTTTGGTCTCGGTATTTTCAAACTTTGATAACCGTAGTGCGTGGCTATCAAGAACTTTGCTAAGGCCGGTCGACCAAGGATTCCGTTGTATGCGGATTCAAAATCCACCACATCGAACGGAATCTTTTCTGTTTGAAAGTTGTCAGGCCTTCCGAACGTAACTGGTAGGAAAATTTGCCCTATCGGTTTAGCGGTGGAGCCAGGAACTATGCCATGGAAGGCATATTTCACTGGTTTCACCTTCGACCTAGGAACTTGTATTTCTTCTAAAGCTCCCGCAAATAATATATTCAAAGAGCTACCTCCGTCTATAAAGACTCGATTAACCCTACAATTATTAATAGTTGGTTCAATAACAATAGGGAACCTACCTGGTCGAGTCGAAGGGATGGGGCAGTCTTCTTTGCTGAAGGAGATTGTCGTGTCCGACCACTTTGACTGCTTGATGATGGTCAGAGGCTTGACGAGGTTGACCTTCCGCTCCATGGCCTTCAAATGACGCTTCGACTTGTACGAAGAAGACCCACCAAATATCATGTTGACCGTGTGTTGAGGCTCCTGGTACTCCATCTCTTCGTCACCATCCTTGTCCTTTTTGGAACTCGTCTCTCCGAGCTCCTGTATTGCGGGAAATGGTCCTTTACCTGCATAATAGTCCTCTAGTTTCTTTTGCCAGACTCGACAGGTGCGGAGGTCATGCCTTGCTTGCTGGTGATGTGGACACCACTTCTTGTTTTTCTGGAATCCTTCGGTCGGAGCTTTTGCTTTGTCTCGACCGGTATAGTCCTTTTTACCCTTCGTGAACTTTTCAGGAATCGCTAAGACTTCATTATCATCAGGTCTGTGGTTCTTTTTATTCTTGAGAGACTTCTTTTTCTTTTTCTCTGGTTTGTCCAGACCAGGCTGAGAAATTTTGTCTTTTTGATCAATGGCTTCACACCATTCAATCGCTTCGCTAGCGGTGGTGTACTTGTTGGCCATGTCGAAAAGTTCGATGGTTGTTCGTGGAGGGTTCTGACGAGGATATAGTAATCCTCATTTTATCTTTTATCTATAATTCTTATTATGGGTAAATATGATGTCATGTGGACCCCAGAAGTACCCCTTATGTTTACAAGGGAGAAGCCTACCAGGTGATCGTAAGTTCTTCTACGATCACCCCCATAGTCGTAAGTCTTGCTACGACTATCTTATGGTCGTAAGTCCCTCTACGACCACCACCCAGTCGTAAGTTCTTCTACGACTATGTTATGGTCGTAAGTCCTTCTACGACCAAGTCAGCCATGACCACCTTAGGATCAATTAAACCTACAGATAAGTGGGTCCAATTGATTAAAGGATTCAAACAGACATCATCGCCGTTATTCTCTGTAATAATGGCACGTATCCCCATTATCTCGGTATATAGTCATTGAGCGACGTGGAGGAATTAATCGCGGAAATTACTACCAACGTCATAGATATAAGAAGTGATGAGACGCCGCTTTGCGAGCAACCGCCGCTCCTTCACGAACTATAAAAGACGGCAACCAAAGAAAGAGAGGGACGATCGGAATACAAGCACTATTTGTAATAGTCTTAGTTTTTTCCCCTGATTGTTCGAATACACTCAATACCATACACACACGGGAGTAGGGTTGTTATTCTCTCCGAGAAGGCCCGAACACGTATAAAAATCCGTGTCAATCTCTGCGTGATTCCATTCTAGGAGACCCCGAATCAAACAATCTTTACGTAGATCGGTTCTAAAACACCGGCGGTTAGGCGCCCGACCGTGGGGATCTTCGGTAATCTCTTGTCAACACTCTCCTTTTTCCAAACCTTATGCAATCATGGCGGGGAATGGAGCGAGGAGAACTGGTTTGACTTGGCAGACTGTGACGTCGACATGGATGCCGGTTTTGACTATGAACCGAGCGATGCATCATGTGATGGTGATGTCGCCTCGGAGATCATTCTCCAGAGACCATCCTTGATGGAGCCGAGGAGGAATCCTTATCCCCACAACAGACGCCCAAAGCAGAGGAATCAATCCTCTCAAAGGACAAGGGTCAATCCGACCAGATCAAGGCCAGAGGTTTCACAACACGACGAGTTTTTCCTCGAAGTGTTCAAGCCCCCTAAGGCGGTCCGACTGGTGAGGCAAGTTCGAAGCCACAATCCTGTGACTCCACCAAAGATCTGGTGGTTCTTTCTCTCGTGATAACTCCAGAGAGCGGGATCAAGCATGCTTTTCTGCAAATTCAACCATCTCTCCGCAGATCACACTCGCCGACGGACTAAGTTATAACCGAACTTCCCCTACCGGGGGATTACTCCAAGTCGCCAGATAGTGTCTCTCGACAACTCCTCAAGCGAGGAGGCCTCGAGCGCAAGTGAGAATCATCAACGGGAGGTCTTCGTCCTTCCCTCGGATCAAGGTTACTCTCCTGGAGACCCTCCCAGAAGATCACGCACTGCGCCCCCTTGTGACATTGGCAAGGACACCACCGCTGGCGGACACGAACAACACCTTCGTGAACGCGAGGGAAATCCTCGACATTCTCGCACTCCATTAAGATTGCCTCAAGAACATGGTGAAGAAGATTTTGAAGCTATACGACGGAGAAAGATTGCAGCCCAGAAGAACCTGCCCGGGCGCATTCATCATCAAACAGAGGAAGCTAAGGAGCTCCAGCACATCCACAACTTGCTTGAGAACCCAACTCGAGAGCTCGCCCGAGCGCCAGGCTACGACCTCTTCGTTGAAGAGATCGCACAAAAGCTTCGAGTGCGATAGCAAAGCCGAAGTCCTTCACGACATCATTCAAGTAGTCGTAGTCATCGACTTTCTTGACTACCGATCCTCAAATATATCACGGCGTAGAAATCGGCGCAACAACAAGTCGCATCGATCTCCTACTCGGAGAAATATCTCAAGAATGACTGATGATCAACAAGCCCCTTGGAGAGGTGATCGCTCACCACTTCGACGTGGAAATCAAGAATAAAGAGATAGACTACGAGTATTCCCTCGAGGGGCGAGACTTACTACAGGTCAGGTCAACCTATCACTGGGTATCGTCGAGGACGACCACCTGGTGATATCAACCCTTCTTTCCTGCAAAGAAGGCATCAAGAAGTTATTACCGGATGTCGGGCATTTTCGCCTGACCTTCGAGCAGTTCGCTGGCCTCCTCGTTTTCGACCAGTGAACATGGAGAAATTTGATGGGTCTCAGAATCCCATCGAGTTTCTTCAAATTTATACAACAGCCGTCCGAGCAGCAGGAGGAGGAGAGCTTGTAATGGCGAATTACCTTCCTACTGTGCTCGAAGGGTCTACTCGATCGTGGTTACTAAACCAACCACTCGAGTCGATCTATTCTTGGCAACACCTCTGCGACCTTTTACTGGCGAATTTCCAAGGCACATACAATCGCCCTGGAAAGGACGACGACTTGCACCGGATGAGGCAGAACGACCACGAGACCTTGCGCCAGTTCATCAAGCGCTTCAGTCAGGTTCGTAACTCAATTCCGGAAGTCTCTGATTCATCTGTTATTAGGGCTTTCAAGCAAGGAGTTCGCAGTAGAAAGATAACAGAGGATATTGCTTTAAATCCTCCAACCTCTGTGGCCGAACTCTTCGAGATGGCCGATCGATATCATCGCTTACGAGGCGGTCGAATGGAACAACACGATCGATCAGGAAGACAATCCATCTCGAGAGCGGTAAGTCGGTAAGAAAAAGGATAAGAAAGCAAAGAAGTCCAAGAACAAGGTGAAGGGTCACAAACCCCAAACCAGTGGCTCTAAGGAGGTTTTGGCAGTGAATGAAAAAGAGCCACGAACCACCAAGCCGTACTCCGATCAAGGCAAAGGTAAGCGCCCTGATCGGAAGAATGACAAGCCTAGGTGGTGTCCTTTTCACAAAAAAGAAGGACATGACCTCCGTAACTGTCAAGTTTTCCAACGGAAGCTCGAGGACTACTACAACGGCAAAGGTCCACTTCCTACTCTCGAACAGGTAGGACAAACGAGTGGTCCTAAGTCGTCAGATGACGAGGAGGAGATGCCGTTCCAGGATCCGCAACATATCGTCAAGCACATCTACGGAGGATTATCGGCATACGAATCCAAGCGACAGCTCAAAGCTGCCGAACGCGAGGTAAACTCCATAGATACTCCTCTCGTCAATAATTTACCAAAGTGGTCGGAAGTCACCATCTCCTTCGAGAAGGGTGACTGCCCAATTTCTTCGACTCGATCAGGTCGTTATCCGATCGTGGTCGAACCCACCATCAACAACTGTCGAGTCAATCGAGTTTTGGTTGATGGTGGTAGTTCTTTGAACATTTTGTTCACAAATGCCCTGGACGAGATGCAGGTACCCAGGACAAAGGTAAGACCAGTACGATACTCTTTCCACGGGATCGTACCGGGGTCTTCGGCCAAACCTATTGGCCAAGTTTCTCTTCCTTTAACATTTGGCTCACCAAGTAATTTCAGGACAGAGAAAGTCTCCTTTGATGTGGTCGATTTCGATACGGCATATAACGCCATACTCGGACGACCAACTTTGGCAAAATTCTTAATGGCAACTCATTATGGGTATCAATGTCTTAAGATGCCAGGTCCCAAAGGAGTGATCACAATCCATTGTGACAAAAAGATGGCGTATACTTGCGACCGTCGATCCCTCGAGATGGTAGGACAAATACCAACTCGAGAAGAAAGTCGACCTTCGACTAGCAAGTCGAAGCCTAAAAAGTACACCAAAGCCGAACGACAAAGTCAAAGAGGTTCCTCCGACGCAGGGAGCCCTCGAGATCGCTCAGATCGGTGATACTTCCGACCACAAATAGGAAGACGCCCTCATCACCTTCCTCCGAGCTAACGCAGATGTGTTCGCGTGGCAAGCATCCGATATGCCCGGAGTCCCCAGGGAGGTGATCGAGCACAGGCTAGCTTTACGGCCTGACAAAGTACCCGTAAAACAAAAATTGCGGAGATTTGCCCCTGATCGACGAGATGCTATTAAGTCGGAATTGGATAAGCTACTTAAAGCAGGCTTTATAAGAGAGGTCAATCATCCAGAATGGTTGGCTAACCCTGTAATGGTTAGAAAGTCAAACGGCAAATGGCGTATGTGCATAGACTTTACTGATCTTAATAAATCTTGTCCAAAAGACGATTTTCCTTTACCTCGTATCGATCAGTTGGTTGACTCTACTGCAGGTTGTGAAATGTTAAGTTTTCTAGATGCATATTCTGGATACCACCAGATTAATATGTGTCTAGACGATGAAGAAAAGACCGCATTTATTACACCATTTGGTATATTTTGTTATGTCAAAATGCCATTTGGTCTAAAAATGCGGTGCTTCTTTTCAACGCTTGATGCAGAGCAACTTTTTCATCTCAATTAGGCGAAATCTAGAAGCCTATGTTGATGATCTAGTTGTCAAAAGCATCAAGAGACTTAATCATATTCTTGACCAAGAAGAAACATTCGACAATCTCAGAAAACATCGCTTAAAACTTAATCCTGAGAAGTGTGTGTTTGGAATCTCTTCGGGGAAATTGCTTGGATTCCTAGTATCTATACGAGGAATCGAAGCAAATCCTGAAAAGATAAAAGCCATTTTACAAATCGCCCTCCAACTACGGAAAGAAGTCCGAAACTCACTTTGGGTGCATGGCGGCTTTAAGTCGTTTCATCGCACGACTGGGAGAAAAGGGACTACCTTTCTTTAAACTTCTAAGGAGACACGAAAGTTTTGAGTGGTCGAAAGAGGCAAACGCTGCCTTTGAGGATGTCAAGAGGTACCTTACGAGTGCTCCTATTCGGTCTCGCCGAGGCGTAAGAAACGCTCTTGGTTTACCTAGTCGCCACGCCACGAGCGATAGCGCGATTCGGTCATAGAGCGTGAAAATATACAACGACCGATTTACTACGTAAGTGAAGTTTTGCACGACCTAAGGGCGTTACCCTCGGGTCCAAAAGCTTCAGATGCCCTCCTCATGTCTTCGAGGAAATCTGCGGCATTATTTTCAGCGCACAAACTAGTCAGTGTCGTCCGAGTTTCCCTTGGGAGCGATCCTCGAGATTAGGGAAGCAATGGGGCGATGGCAAAATGGTCGATCGAACTTGGGGAGTTCGACATCCATTCGTGTCCCGAACGGCCGTTAAATCGAGATCTTGGCGGACTTTGTCGCCGAATGGACAAATCTGAACTGCTCAGATCCCGATCTGATTCCCGACCGATGGGCGATGTGCTGATGGGTCACTCACTTTAAGTGGCTTGGGGTCGGGGTGGTCTGGAATCTCCTACTGGAGAAACCTTAAAGTATGACATACAATTAAACTTTCGGGCCACTAACAACGTGGCGAGTACGAGGTTTGCTAGGCGGCATGCGAGTCTGCGAAAGCTCTTCGATTAAATCGACTACTCGTGAGAGGAGACTCTCAAGCTGATCGTGAATCAAGTCGGGAAGAGTATCGGTGCTCTAACCCTACAATGTCTCGGTACTTATCGGAAGTACGAAAGCTAGAGAAGCATTTTTTAGGTTTCGAGGCACAATTCATCCCTCGAAAGGATAATTTCCTCGCAGACCAGCTTGCTCGACTAGCTTCTTCCCGATCTACAGTACCAAAAGGAGTCTTCTTGGAGCAACTCCAGAAGCCGTCCCTGGTCGAAGAACCAGAGACACCTCCTATTGAGATGGCCTCTTTAGAATACGAAGATACCTGGATGACTCCCATCTACGAGTATCTTCAGAAGGGTTCCGTACCCGAGGACGATCTCGAGGCAGATCGCTTATCCCGAAAGGCCAAAATGTATTCTTTGGTCGAAGGAGTCCTCTATAAAAGAGGAACTCAAGGGGTGCTCATGCGATGCATTCCGCAGAGCGAAGGATTAATACTCCTTCATGACATACACGGTGGCATCTGTGGAACTCATGCTTCCTACAGAACACTGGTCGGTAAGGCCTTTCGACAAGGTTTCTACTGGCCAACAGCCCTGTACGATGCTAAAGAGTTGGTTAAAAAGTGTGTTCAATGCCAGTTTCATAGCAGGCAAATACACCAACCAGCTCAAGCATTACAAACAATACCTCTATCTTGGCCTTTTGCGACCTGGGGTCTTGATATCCTAGGACCGTTCCCTAAAGCTCCAGGAGGTTTCGAGTTTCTTTTTGTGGCTATTGACACATTCACAAAATGGATCGGGTTTAACCACGTGGATCGATAACAACGAAGCGACAAAAGCGGTTCATGATGAGAAGCGTAATTACCCGATTTGGAGTTCCAAGTCGAATAATTACAGACAATGGTAAACAATTTGCGAGCGCAAAATTTCAGGAATTTTGCGACGAGTTGGGCACCAAGCTTTGTTATGCCTCTGTTGCACATCCCCAGAGCAATGGGGCAGTCGAACGTGCAAACGGCCAAATAATGCGGGGAATCAAAACTCGAGTCTTCGACCAGCTCATCAAGCGCTCGGGGGCTTGGGTACAAGAATTACCCTCCGTATATGGGCGCTTAAGACGACTACTAGTCGTCTGCAACAGAAACACCCTTTTTCTAGTCTTTGGGCCGGGCCATGCTTCCTCCGAAACTAAAGCTGCGGTCAACACGAGTCGAAACTTTCAATGACTCCAACCAAGAACAACTTCGAGCGGATGACATCAACCTACTCGAAGAAAGGAGAAACCAGGCCTTAATCCGTTCAGCGGTCTACCAACAAGCCCTGCGCAAATACTACGATCGTAAGGTCCAACCTCGCAGCCTTGCTGTAGGTAACTTGGTGTTGAGACTCTGCCAATCCAAGTCAAATCGGAACAAACTTTCCCCCAAATGGGAAGGTCCTTACACAGTGGTCGAAGTTACTCGCCCAGGGTCAGTACGACTAGCAATGGAAGACGGCCAGGTTCTCTCGAATTCTTGGAACATCGACCAGTTACGCAAATTCTATGTGTAACCAACCATTTGGACAATAAAAACTCGGGTTCTTTCTACCTCTATTGTCTTGCTTTTTGAGTAGAGCTTTCATAATCTTTCGACTATATTCCAAACACCCGGTTTTCTTTACACTGGTCGAAAGACAAGTAACACCACCTAGTCGAAGCCTCTCCTCTCAAGACGTGGTCTTGCCCACTAGAGGAGCTTCCTAGTGTCGACTTGTTACTCACTTTTCCGCCAATACAAAGAGCTCGGGTTCTATTTAGTGAAATATTTTTTAAGCCAACTCTTATCATCTTAGTTTATTTCTTCAGTCAATTCGAAAAATACTCTAAGTAGAGCGCACTTTCTCAGATTTACTTAACTGCCTTGGGTGTACTCGTTTCGTCTCAACTGGTCGGAGGAAGAGACACATCTAGTCGAAGTCTCTCCTCTCCGCGTGGTCACCTTGCTAATCGGAAGAACTTCCTAGCTTTGTTCGCTTCAACTCTTGCTACTAGGACAGACTTATCGAGTCCACCGGAGAAGGGCGAGTAAATTTTTTAAAGTCCTCTAGACGTTTGCTTAGCTCAAGTTGCTGTTCTCGGTTTGATTAAACTAGTCGGAGATGTTAACATTACCTAGTCGAAGCCTCTCCTCTATGCACGTGGTCCCGCCCACTAGAAGGAACTTCCTAGTGTCAATTGCTACCACTCTTTCGGCGATGCATGACAATTGAGACCAAAACTACAAGTTAAACAAACCTCTCTGTTTTGAAACCCTTTCTCTGAGACTATTTACTTAGTTTGTCTAAACAAACTCAAAGAAATAGTCGGGGCTAGGATAATTTGATTCCAATTCTTAGTCTTTGTTTCGTTAATTATCTTTTGAGTTACTAACTACTCGACAAGATGATTTGCAGGAGACAACACTATTTATTTAGTTTGTTCAAACAAACTAAGCAAATAGTCGGGGGCTAGGATAAAGTCATTACATTTGACTTCAATTCTTAGTCTTTAATTTTGTTAATTATCTTTTGAGTTACTAACTACTCGACAAGATGATTTGCAGGGAGCAAGATGGATTATATATATAACATCAACAAAAAAAACTTGTTTTTCACAGGTCTATTACAAGCTACTCTGAAGAGGGAGAGCCCAGTTGCATCTCCTCTGAAACTTTCCGGCCAACTGATTGCATTTCTTCCATCAGACGTTTTCCTTCTGCCTCAGAGCAGTTGAAGTCGTCTTCGACTGGTTGAAAATTAAGGTTGGGGTCATGAGCTTTAAGTTTTGCCAATGCATAACTTACTGCAGTTTCGATCGCCTCCTTTATCGATTCAGCTTGGTTGGCCTTCAGAGTGGTCACCAATTCTTTCAAAGTCCCGACTTGATCCCCAATGGTGCTTATGTGAGCAGCTATCGTAGCATCTTGAGGAGTTTTTCCCTCAGCATGTAGTTCACTAAGTACATTGTTCAAGAGCGTGATGTTGCCTTGAAGATTAATCTTCATCGTTTCCATCTCCTGTTGGGTACGAGTTGAAGCCTCGCGAAGCTGTTTGATTTCGACCACTTGTTCTGAAAAGAATAAAACTGGTCAGATGAAAATAGACTCCCAGAGGAAGAGGAAACAAAAATAATAATAGGTAAAAGCATTTCTTACCCACTAGTCAAGAATCCAATTTCTTGACTTCTTCACCATGGGAAGCAACAGTCTCAGCATGCTTTTTCTCCCATGATCTGATGTCCTCTGCATTCTTCTGAATGCAATGCGATCTCCTCGTGTAGATCAACGTTTTATCACTGATCTCAGTCTCGAGTTTTCTCATTTCAAGACCAATATCTGAAAAAGAAATGAGAATTAGAAAAGGAAGAGAATTCGAAATAGACGACAGGTAAAGAATTACTTACCTGTTACTCGAGTTCTCAGCCCCTCGAGTTCCTGATCTTTATCCTTGGAGATACGAGAAATCTCCTGAATAACCAAAGCTTTCTCTCCGACTCTTCCCACTCAGAAACTTTCCTGGCCATCTCTCGAAACAGGAAACTTTGTGTTGAAAAAGAAGGCAAGAACGACTCGGCGGCGGGGAAGGCGAGAGCTTGATGAACAGCAGGAGCAATTTGGGGGAAAAGTAAGATCTTAGGTTTTACCCTCCAGTGAGTATTTATAACCGCGTACCTTGAGCCGGGCGTGACATTCCAAGGGTCGCCACCGCCTCGAATCAGCTTCAATGACATACTAATCAAGCGCCGTTTGAGATTTCCCAATATGTCCGTTCGAAAAATTCAGGTTTGCGTTTACACCTCAAGTGAAATTACTTCCTTGGTTAGATCTTTTCAACCAAAGGAAATGATAATCGGAAAGTTCTTTCTTCCGATCATTATATTACGACCACCTTGTGATCGTAGAAATGCTTTTACGACCACTTAATAGTCGTAGATAATTTTCTTGACCAAGCACATTTCTGGTCAAAGTAGTATACAATCGAAGAGTTTTTCCTTCGATTATTTTCTACGATTATTTAGTGATCGTAAGACCATCCATAACTCCTTTACCAAGTAAGTTGCTTTCACTTGAAGCTGGGGGGCTAGATGACGAGGATATAGTAATCCTCATTTTATCTTTTATCTATAATTCTTATTATGGGTAAATATGATGTCATGTGGACCCCAGAAGTACCCCTTATGTTTACAAGGGAGAAGCCTACCAGGTGATCGTAAGTTCTTCTACGATCACCCCCATAGTCGTAAGTCTTGCTACGACTATCTTATGGTCGTAAGTCCCTCTACGACCACCACACAGTCGTAAGTTCTTCTACGACTATGTTATGGTCGTAAGTCCTTCTACGACCAAGTCAGCCATGACCACCTTAGGATCAATTAAACCTACAGATAAGTGGGTCCAATTGATTAAAGGATTCAAACAGACATCATACGCCGTTATTCTCTGAAATAATGGCACGTATCCCCATTATCTACGGTATATAGTCATTGAAGCGACGTGGAGGAATGTCGCGGAAATTACTACCAACGTGTGCCCGTTACAAGAAGTGATGAGACGCCGCTTTGCCTGGAGCAACTGCCGCTCCTTCACGAACTATAAAAGACGGCAACCAAAGAAAGAGAGGGACGATCAGGAATACAAGCACTATTTGTAATAGTCTTAGTTTTTTCCCCTGATTGTTCAGAATACACTCAATACCATACACACACAGGAGTAGGGTTGTTATTCTCTCCCGAGAAGGCCCGAACCTGTATAAAAATCCCGTGTCAATCTCTCTGCGTGATTCCATTCTAGGAGACCCCCCGAATCAAACAATCTTTACGTAAGATCAGTTCTAAAACACCGACAGGTTCATTGCTATGTCCTCCATAAACTGCCGATTCCTTAAACCTGTTTTAAAAGCCTAGATAACCGATGATTCTATGACCTTCGGTATGGAATTACGAACCTGGCTGAACCTCTTGATGTATTGACGGAGCGTCACATCAGAGCCTTGCCGGATTCGGTGGAGGTCATCCTCCTTTCCAGGGCAGTCGTACGTACCCTGGAAGTTCGCAATTAGAAGGTTGCAGAGTTGCTCCCAAGTATAGATTGATCCGATCGGTAGGTTAAGTAACCAAGATCGGGCAGACCCTTCGAGCATGGTGGGCAGATAGTTAGCCATTACATTTTCGTCACCACCAGCTGCTCTGATGGCGGTGGTGTATATTTGGAGAAACTCTAATGGATTCTGAGTCCCATTGAATTTGTCCATGTTGGCCGTTCGGAACCTGTTTGGCCAACGCATAGCTTGGAGCCCTGTAGAAAAGGCTCGACAACCTGTGATTGATTTGTGGCGCCTTCTTTGGAAAGGTGCCGGGTTGTAATCGGTCGGAGACCGGTTCCTAGGGTTGGAACACTGGTGCTCCGATGTGCCGATCCGGTCGTAGACATTGGTATGATGCCTTTGACCGCCTGCTTGATTTAGACGATGTTAGAGATCGTCAGGTCCAAGCGTTTGTTCTTCTCGATGTGGTGAGGGAGTGGCTACTTGGAATAGCCTTATCCCCTCGTGACTCCTTGGTCAGAATCGTCAAGGAGGCCTTGGTATTGATTATTCCCCAACACGACCATGCTGCCCTCTACTGAGGGAGGAGCGTTGAGACGAAGTCATGGTTTGACTTCCTGAATTTCTTTGTTCCTGATACGCTTCTGTTCGTCGCATGGTTTGTTGGAGAATCTCTGATACTTGGCCTACAAGCTGTGCAAAACCTGGAGTCTCTGCTAAAGCAGGGTTAGAATTATTCAATATATCTTGAACACATTGCAGGTTTCGTACAGTTACCGAAGGTCTAGGGGGGTTCATACTGGTCATAGGAGTACATAGGTCTGAACCTTCCCCCGACCTCCGGATTTGATCCGTTCGATCAGCTACTCTTGGTGGGGTAGTGCCAGGCGAGTTAACTGATGGACGTCGATCAGTTCGGTTGCCTCCGGAAGTTGGTGCCTGATGGCCCGTATCATTTCCACCAGCACGTGGTGGCGTGGCAGAGTATGTAAGATCGTGCAAGGTATCTTGATTCGCATCTCCGATCGCATTGACCTCGTGCCTCCAGCAGTGATCTTCCGATGAGCTTCCATTGTAACTAATGGAGAGCTTTTCAACATTTCTGCTAGAAGTTTCCATGACGGAGAGCGGTCGGAGATGAGCACCTCCTGAGGCCATCTTGGTGGACTCGGCCTAATCCGGCGAACTGCCGATCGTATGCGGAGTCTTATCATCCCCACATGGCCTACGACCAGTGGAGGTTTCATCGACACCGTTTCCAGGTGTCGGTTCACTCCTGGAATTGCCAGAAACCGTAGTTGAGTATCTTTCAGCCATGATCTCATCGAGAGTATAGAGGTTCTTGAGCTGCGGTGCTGAAATTTTGTCACCTATTTTGCTGGTCGGAAGGATCGGGCTTGGAGTGGTCTTTGGACATTCCGAGCTGGTCGGAATGGCTAAAAGCGCAACTTGTCGTACTGATGGATCCTCATCCATCCAGTCGATTTCGCTAACGTCGGTGACGTGCAAACCGGCAGAGGAGGAGGAGGAGGATGACATGCTGTTCTCCTGCATGGTACGGATGCATCCTTCCATGTCGAGGTCGGCATAGTCCACCAGGTCGAACCAATTCTCCTCGTCCCAAAATCCGGCCATAGTCGCATGAGCGATTAGGAGTGAGCGAGGATTTGATTGAGCGAAGAGTTTCTTCAGGAAACTTACGTCGTCCTCCCCACAGACGGCGCCAGCTGTCGACGATCGAGTCGCCGATCTTATGAAATAAAAGAGGAAAATGACGCGATATTTCCTGGGTGAGAATGGGGCCGCTCTTTATTGATATGAACTGGATTTACAGGGGGTGCTTATGACCCGACTAGGGACTAATCCTAATTACACTGGATCTGAAGATTGCTATCTTGCTTGTCTCAGATTGCCTCTTGATGTGTTGATCTTGTGTTGATGTTCCGATCTGCCCTTTGGTCTTCTGTGCTTCACCCTTAAATAACTTCCGAAGAGGTGGCAGTTACTCCTGGAGAAGGCATCCCTAGTGAAGTGTTCCGACTGGTCGGGGCGAGACGTCAGTTAACAATGTGTTAACTGTTCGACGGTTAGGTGCCTGAGAGATACTAAACCGTATGGTAGTTATTGTCAATGTCTTTAGGACTATGTAACCGCGTGGTATAAAGTATACAGCACATGCTATATTCGTCACATGGTAAGAATATAGTCGGGATTAGTTATAAATATCAGTTCATAGTTTTTCCGAGCAGCTATCTGGTCGGAGACTAGGCACAGGACCTTGTCTGACCAGGGTATCCTTATGTAACCTCTGGAATCCTTACGACCAATTGAGGTCGTTAGCCTTAGGGGTTACGACCGTGAAGACGTATGGTCTTTTATTATGTATTAAAATAATACACGGAGGTTTTAATCCTCGTCAATCCTAAGATCGTGAGAATATCCTATGATATCCACAACAAGATTTTAGTGGTCTCGATTAGGCTTGGAATTAGATGACGTGACTCGATCTGACTGTGGACGAAAAAGGAAAGTCACCGACGCGACCCTTTCTTATCCAATTCATGCTTGTTCATACTTACATCTATTATTTGCATCACCATGACTGATGTCTTCAGTCCCTTCAGTTCGTCTTTGCTTGGCCTCTGGAAGCGCCATCGATCACTGACATAAATGTTTCAGCTGCATCTGGGCGGAACAGCCACTAGATGGTGCCCGGCCGCTACAACCCAACTCCCACGCGAGGCCCGTGAGATCTTATAGCCAGCTCGGATGATATCTTATAGAACAGCCACTAGTTGCATCCACCATCAGACCAGCCCAACTTGTAACATCGCTGCACGGCACAAGGCCTTAATAGGCCGCAGTGCCCGACCGGTTCGAGGCTGCAGTCTGCATGCAAAGGCCTGGGTCGAGGGGTCGAGGCGTCGAGGCGAGCTTGCAACGCCGATCGACTTGCACTTACGAGGTGGTACTGGCCAGAGCAGCGTTGGCTCAAACCATTGAAATTTCTGTGTGGTGATATCTGATCCGGAAAGGTCATATGTCTATGCTTCAAATTTGGAAGGAAACCGCAAAAATTACAGGCTATCTTTAGACATTTTTTTTCATGTGTGTGGATCTTCTGGCTCTAGTTTCATGCTTAGGGAGAGAAACATGTATACATGAAGAAATTAGAATAAATAGGGTATTCTTCGATTTATTTATTTCACTACTATCACATACACTCATGTTGTTCTAATTTGAGAACCATTTTGGTAATTTCTCAATTAGAGAAAAGAAGAAAATGGAAAAGGAAAGAAATGGTGGGGCCCACCTATCGGTGAGAAAAGAGGAAGACATAAGGCTGGAGACTACGGCGTGGGGGCTCCCGGGCGAGCGACGGCGACGTAGGAGGCGTTAGCGGCCCGTGCGCTTTAGCGCTGGCCATTGGTTGCAGCCGCATCATGTTCTCTCCCTTTCCTCCTCTTAAGGTTGCCTTCTTCTCCTTCTTTCTTGACCCGAAATACAATGAGTTTTTCCCTCTTTTGATTCTTCTTCTTCCTCGATTTGGCTTTGGTTTGGTTGGGGCTTTGAGAGCCGCTATGCTGTCGAGGTTGGACCTGGCGCCGTCGGCGGTGAGGTGGTTTCCCCTCCTCCTTGCGCATCTTGGTTTTTCCCTCTTGCTTCCTCTTCTATATTGAGGTGCGGTGAGGGCTTCGATTTGCACCAATTCGAGGTGAGAACTGGCCGGCCTTGGCTTGATCTTGGTGTGGGAGAAGTGCTTCGGTTTTCTTGTTGAGTGGTGCTCCTTTGTGCATTCGACCGGTGCACCTCGATTATTGGTCTTGTGCAGCATTCTCTGTACCTCGTCTTTGCACACTAGTGTGTCCCAGTTTGTGAAGTTGGTATTGTATCTCCATCAACCTCGTTTGGTATTCGTGGCACAGCGGGGTGATTGGTTTTCTGAGTCAGCTCCTTCGGCATGCCTTGCTCGGTTTACTACTCGGTGGCTTTGAGTGCCATCCGCATCGTAGGTATTGTTGTTTTTCATTTTTCGCATTACTTTGCATATGTGTTGTGCTATTAGAAGTCTTAATTTGTGATTGATTTGATTGAAACTAGTACTGGGAGATATTGCTTAGTAATGTTGTGGGCTCGGATTAATGCTTGATGAGTATTATTGTCACTTATGAAATTAGATTGACAACATTGATTATAAATCAGGCTTGAGCTTGTTGTTGCATATTGTTATCTAGGCTCTGTTACTTTTATGTGGTTCGGTTGCTTCCTGTTGACCTAATTTGACTTGGTTGGTCACTAATTGTGCATTTTGGTCTATTGTTCCTCTGTTGATAGAAATCAGTAAGTGCTGATTTTGTTGATTTGTGGTCTCAGTTTACATTGTGATATTCTTGCTCCTTCTGTTGGCAAAAAAGTAATTAGTGTTGTTGTGATATAACAGTAAGCCATTAATTTTCAGCTCAGTCTTATCTTTCTTGTCTATCTAATTAGTGAATATCCTTGACAAAAGTGGCGAGGAGGCCAATATTATATCTTGAATAGCCCAACATCTGAGAGCAATAACCAAACATTAAAATCTGAGCATTATACTAATTTTACTTGTTATGAAGTCCTATCTTTTGAGCATATTATCCTGTTTAATTGACATGAAAATATTACATGATGTTATGTCGTTCTTGTCAATTATATGCTGCTGAAATTATGTTTTAATTATGTTAATTTATGATAGAATTAATTTTGAATATTTGCTAAAACCACTAATTTTACAACACATGTAACAGACAATTTTGCAAGAAGATGACTACTGTGGTTTGCACGACATTTCAAACTAGTACATAATGCATGCTTGCCTAAAAAAACTGACTGGCTACAGCCTATAGTTTTAGTATCACACGCCGCCCGAACGGATGGCAAAACATGAATGCAACAGTGGCCCAAAATGTCAAGACGAATGAGGCAGTACTGATCGCATAGAGGACTGGATCATCTGCCTCCTCATCACTGTCTTCTAATGGAGAAGGACCTGATCCTGGACTGGAAGTGCATCCACTCCCCTGCGACACATTGTATAGGTTGTTGTTCCCTTTGTAGCTATCCATGTCAAATGAGCCGAACTGGCCAGAGTTTGGTATACATCCCGATAAGTTGTTGTATGCCACTGAGAATACAGCCAGTGATGACAAATGAGTTAATTGCCATGGTATTGGTCCACTCAGCTTGTTGCTGGATAGGTCTAAGCTTTCTATCTCGCTCATGTTTGCAAAAGTTGCTGGAATTAGGCCTGTGAAAAAATTGTAGGAAAGATTGAGGGCCTTGATGTGACTCAGATTTCCTAACTCCCTAGGAATTTCTCCGGACAGCTTGTTTGCAGATAAGTCAATACCGGAAAACCAATTGATGAAAATTGGCCTATATGTGTAAATATTCCATTTAGTAGCGAAGGGGAAGCCTCCCTGTTCGTAACAGCTTGTGTGCTTGAAGGCTAGATATTGAAAGCCGCGATTACAGCCTAAGGACCAATAGGACAGATAATATGAAGTTTCTTCAAATGAGAGGTTCCCAATGCATGGCGGCAATGACCCTGATAGACTGTTGTTCGATAAATCAATTATCCTCAAGGATTGGTGCTGACATATGTTGGGAGAAATCTGCCCTTCAAACTTATTGCTGCCCAAGGAAAGATACCTAATACTACCTAGATATTGTATCCATTCAATGTTTCCCGTGTATTCGTTGTGACTGAGGTCCAAAGCGGTGACAACGGCGCTATTGAAGAAAGAATATGGTATATCGCCTGACAAGGAATTCCCAGAGACATTCAGAAAATCCCTCACTACTGCAGTGCTACAGTTTGGTATAGCCCCTGAAAGATTGTTATTTGAAAGATCTAAAACCATAAGTTCTGTTAAAATGCAAATGCTTGGATGTATTTCACCGGTGAAACTATTGCCAGCCAAAATCAAAGTCCCCAAAGTAGGAAGGTTCCACAATGAAAAATCGATTTTACCAGACAACTTATTATCACTTAAATCCAATATTCCATGAGAATCAAAACCCAATATTCCGTGAGAATCAAAATTTACTGTTAGATTTTGAGGTAGTGGTCCTTCAAAATTGTTGCCATCAATGTATAATTCCCACTTGATGGACAAATGATTCGTCCCACCAAATATGGGGCCACCAAGTTTGTTCTTTGAGACCTTCAAGGATTTCAGATTGGTATAATTAGTAAGCAAGCAAGTTGGCATTTCACCTGAAAGGTTGTTGTTTGATAGTTCTAAAAATTCCATGCTACTGATGTTGCACAATGACGGGGGTATTTCTCCAGCAACAATATTGCTAGAAAAATCTAGAAAGATCAAATTCGGAAACATTGAGCCGATGTTGGCCGGTAGATATCCCGAAATAAGGTTCATAGATAGGATGATAGCTAGGACATTCGTTTGGGCGTACCGTAATGAGTCCAATGATCCGGTCAGCAAGTTATTTCCAAGGTTAAGGTAAAGTAATTTTGCTTCCTTTGTAAACAACCAATTGGGCATGCTCCCAGACAAGTTATTGTTGGACAAATCAAGCACCTCTAATTGACGCTGTGTTCGAAGAAAATGTGGTTTTGCAATAATGCTCTTGTCAAGATCACAGCCAGAGAGCACTAGCTCTTTCAATTGGAATGAAGGTGCCCAACCAGGGAAATTAACGCCAACAGCCAAATTATTGTTTCTTGAAAGATCTATCTTCTCGAGATTGGTGAGGTTTCTCAGCCAGAAGAATGAAAAATAACCACTTAAACTGTTCATGGAAAAGTTTAGAGCCTTAAGTGACGAAGAAAGATTTGAAGACAAACTCATAGGAATACTTCCTTCAAGGAGATTTTGTGAGACATCCAAGCGTTCAATATGAGGAAGTGTAAATAAGGATGCTGGGAGGGTTCCATTGAATTGATTGGAACTCAAATACAATTCTCTCAGATTCTTGAGGTTTTCGAAAGCTGCAAAGCATGTGGAGTGTGTGATAAGTACAAACTGCACCAACATAAAAGCATAAACATTTGTAGCAAAGGTTGTCTTTATACCTGAAGTCGGAAGCGTTCCAACTATGTTGGTAAACTCAAGATGTAAAATTTCTAAAGAAACCAATTTCCCAAGAGATGCTGGCATAGTATCATTCAAGCAGTTGTTACTGAGGTTGAGATGCTGAAGCTTGGTTAATCCTACTAGACCTGACGATGTTATTCCATTTGAAAATAGAGAAAAAAAATAAGCCTCTTTTCAGTATTTGCACTCTCTCCTAATATTCACGTAAAAGAAAAGGATATATGCATGTGTATAGTGAAACCACTCACATACCTTCCCAACTTTGAAAAGTGGCATGGTTCATAGAGAAATCGAGGAACCGAAGATCAGGGAACGCCGAAAAGGCTGTCGAATTCAGGTTCGTCTGACATTCTTCAGGGGAGAATTCATCACTGAGGAAGGAGAGCCTGGAGAGGTAGAGATGGGATATGCGCTTTGTGATGTTGTTGCATATGACACGTTCCCAGGAGCAGCAGTTATTACTCTGTAGCCATGAAGGAGGCATCCCGGCAGTTGTGCCCAGCAATGAGCTGCGGATATCCAATAGCGCAGTCCTCTCCTCCTCGAAACAGCCATTGGACACGCAAGATATGGCCAACAATACACATAGGATCCCAAATAAGGATCCCTGTGACAAGTAGGAGCACATCGCAGAACAAGTTTTGTTTTTCTCGTATGCACGTCCTAGGCTGCAAAGTGCAAACTACAGGAGTACTTGAGAAGGATGAGATGTGAGTGACCACTGTGGTATTTATCGTACGATGTGCTCTCATCCGCGCACACCTCTCACACAAGGAGAGGGCTGGACTGCCCGGCCGTATCCGGCATGACATAGGAAAACAAGCTTAACTTGTAGCCAGCATTGACCCGGAACCAGAGACTCCAAAGTCCAGAGCCTTCAAAACGCTGAACGCGGCTGGGTCATCCCACGATGACATACGACAAGACGACTAAGATGGTACGAAGGATAAGTGGGGACATGAGCACACACATTTCTGATTTATGTGCACAAGCTATATATATGACAAGATTTTAGTGGTCTCGACTAAGATGACGTGACTCGATCTGACCGTGGACGAAAAAGAAAGTCGCCGACGCGACTCTTTCTTATCAAATTCATGCTTGTTTCGGTGCATTAGCTAGGGATTCTTGACCAGTTATACACTTATACTTACGTCTATCCTTTGCATCACCATCGATCACTTGCTGATGTGCGAGTTCTGGGCTGCCTCTGCCGTTCCGTCGCTCCAAGTCTCACTCAGCCGTCCATCGATTTATAGTGACGCCTACCGCGCCACCAGAGCCCGGCAGCATTGAATGGCTGGGTCATGCCACGGTGACGTACGACAAGACGACTTCTGAAGCTCTAGACTTAATATGCACGATGGTACGAAGGCTAAGTTAGGAAGGCACGTACCATACTTCTAGTTCACGAAACCCAAGAACACGACTCCTAGTTCATAAAACCCACGAACCGTGTTCTAAGTACGCGGAACACACGTACCACGGACTAGATAGTGGAAGGATGTACTGCAGACTGGAATCGTGCTAGGCACGGGTAATGCTTAATCACTTAATCACCGTACTTCTAGTTCACGAAACCCAAGAACACGACTCCTAGTTCATAAAATCCACGAACCGCGTATTGAGTACGCGGAACACACATACCACGGACTAGAATAGTGGAAGGATGTACTGCGGACTGGAACTGCGCTAGGCACGGGTAATGCTTAATCACTTAATCACTAAAGAAGAAACAACTTAATCACTAAAAGACAAAAAATTCATGCTTCCGCTTCCGCGGTGTGAAAGCTTGTCTCGATTAGGTTGAGAATTGGATGACGTGACTCGATCTGACTTTATAAGTATTATATGTAAATAATTCGTATTCTCTTCTGCACAATAAAAATATGTTTAGTCTATTGGCTAGCATGGTCATCCTTTCCTTCACAGCCAAGACAACCAAGGGGCGGTGTGTTCGAGTTTTGCATCAGGCAGTTTTTACTAATATGTTCATAAAAAACTCATACGTCAGATAATTTAATATATTACTAAAATTTTGTCCTCTTAATTCTCAGGCACATTCTCAAATTTCTCAACGTTCATCTCTACATAAATGTAAACGTATATGTGCCTGCATACAGTAAGAGATTTTATGGCGTCATATAAAACGTCTTGAGAAGCGTCTTTACATATGATGTGTTTCTCGGCGTACCGGCAGACATAAAAGCGTCAAAACAAAAGCGTCTTTACAGTAAGAGATTTTGTGGCGTCATATAAAACATATTGAGAAGCGTCTTTACATATGAGGTGTTTCTCGGCGTAGAGACATACATAAAAGCGTCAAAACAAAAGCGTCTTTACGTGATAGTTTTGTTGTAGTGACATGGGATGTGTTCGCTTCTTCAAAGGGCTAATGCGGCGCGTGATGAAATCCTTTACTATGTGCCATCTAGTGAGCCCCTCTTCCTTCAAATCTTTTACGGCTTGAATATAGGGGGCGATTAGGTTAAGATCCTTGGGAGTTGAATCACAGGAAAAAATCTTCTTGGCAGCCTTCCCTAGGAAGGAGAGGCTATCTTCACTAGTTGTCTCCCAGTAGAACCACTTTTTCTTCCACCCCGGCCATGACGATTGGGTAAACATCTGAATGTACTCCTTGGTCTTCCTGTCACGAAGCTTCAGACCGCAGCTCCCGATGATTCCAGACTGTCTGCTCATTCCATAGTAGTTTTGGAAGAGCTCCAGGCCTGGAACGATCCTAAGGTAAGCATCACACAAGTACACGAATACACTTAACATGGTGATGGAATTGGGAACAAGGTTCACCAACTCCACCCCAAAGTGCTTGAGTACAAGTGTAAGGAAGGGATGAGCGGGTAGTCAGAGGCCACACTCGCAGTACACCTAGAAGATGGGGATCTGACCGATCTCCCCCAACGACCAATGTTGCCCAGCATCCTCAATCCACTTCACAAATTCTTTCTTCGGGATCTTCTCGGCGGCGACCAAAGCTTCTATCTTGACCGAATCCATCTCCGATTCTGCCTACTTAGAAATAGCTCCAGCCATCTTCTCTAAGGCAGAGTGATTTGGATTTTAAAAGATTTCATGAGAGCGTACGATTTGGTTGGTGGCGGAGAACGCAAGAGCTCGACGAATAGTGGAAGCAAATGGGAAAAATTAAAAACCCTAAGCTATGACTGCGGTGCCTTTTTATAACCGCGCGCTTGAGTTAAAAATCGTGGTAACTCAACAGTTGCCACCTCTTGGGGAACCACTCTAACGGACAGATACGCGAGAGTCGACTGGAATTTTTCAATGTGTCTGTTCGGGAAAACCAATTATGTCTTTACATCTCAAGCGAAATTACCATCTTGGCCAAGCCTATTTCTGGTCAAATGAAATACCAATCGAAAAGGCTTTACTTCGACCATCATTCTATGACCACCTTATGATCATAAGATCTTCTACGACTCCTTTTCCAAGTTACTTTCACTTGAAGTTGAGGGCCTAAATGACGAGGATCTAATAATCCTCATTTATTTATTTATCTGTAACTCTCATTATAGATGGTAATATCTTTATATTACCCACAAGTATACCCATTATTATTCATAAGGGAAAGTTTTACGGAGTGGTCGTACGTCTTACTACGACCACCCCTGGTCATAAGTTTTCCTACGACCAGTCTCTAGTCATAAGTTCTCTTACGACTAGCTCTTTGCTGTAGGTCTTGTCTACGAGCACCTCGTGGTCGTAAACTTCTCTACGACTTGGTCGGCTGTGACCATCCTGTAATCTATGGAGTCTACAAACATGTGGGCCCAGTCGGTTAAAGAATCTTATGCGTCGTGTTGTACACATGGGGTATTTAATATACGCTGTTATCTCCTGTGAATAACTGTATGAATCACCTTTGTCTTTGACAATAACTGCTTGACAACGTGGGGGTGCCACGTCCTTAGCAACAACTACCATCAAGCAGTTCATCATTTGGAACGTTGAGGCTTCTCTTCACTTGGTGAAACTGTCATTCTTTCATACACTATATAAAGGCTGAAGTCAGAAGGCAGACGGACAGATCAATCGATCAGGAGCACAAGACATTAGACATTAGTCTTTCTCTTGATTGTAATCATCACACTCAATACACTAGCACATGAGTAGGGTCGTTATTCTCTCCGGAGAAGGCTCGAACCTGTATAAAATGCATGTGTCATCCTTTGCGTGGTTTAATCTCTAAGAATCCCCTGAATCAAACAATCATACATACGGTTCTAGATCACCGACAGTACCCAACTTTTTATATTTGTAATTCATTGGGCTGTTAGAATAGTGATAGAGCCTAGAGCCCAACTCTCTTAACAGGTCAGCATTGGAAAATCCTAAACTCATGGATAACATTTGCTCGGTCCAACTAGAACAGTAAAGCCCAAATGAAAAATAGTGGACATGGTACCACTTTTTGACACATTAATGGGTCAGCCCATATAGAAATTCCAGGCTCAATAAAGAACAAGTCAGCCCAAAACAACTCATCACAACACAGCAACATAAACAACGTAGACAACCATTGGATGGTGATCCAATGGACTAAAAAAGTGACTGAGTTTTCTTAAAATTTTAGTCGCCTGGGCTATAGTCGGCCCCATAGAAAAATAACATCTAAAATCAACATACAAATAACACTTCCAAAGCACTCCACCACGCATGCGTGTGCACATACGCACCAGCGAGCGCCACCATGGAAAGCCTGATAGATGGGTGTCCTCTAGAGCACACAGAGCATGCTGGCCGTGGTGGAGGAGATGCGTGTCATGCTGCTCTAGGGGACCACTATAGGTTAGCGCTTGTCGGTCGATGCCGACGTGAAGCACACGCCCAACGCCGAGGTGTTGAGGTGATCTTTTCTTCCCTTGTGCTTCTCTGTTTCATCTTCAATAGCCCAATCTCAAGTGTCGAGTTGTTGAGGTCGTAGCCATGCAACGCGGTTACACAACGCTCATGCCTTCTTGATCTCAGCCTGGTCACTACTGCACTTGGTGTGCCTCCTCCAAGTTCTGTTAGGATTTGTTTGTTGAGATCAGAGCGATTTACGCGGAGGCGGGTGCTGGGTGGCTTATTGATACGAAAGCGTTTTTGTAGCTAGAAGCCAAGGGGGGTTGTGGGAAGGGAGGCGGAATCGATCGAGTAGCAGAGGCCCACATGTTGGCGATTGGAACGAGTAGTGGAATGATCGAGAGGACAAGAGAGGGAATGAAGAACGCATCACTCACCACCACTAAATTCTTTTTAAGCAGTAAAGACTTGTTTGTTGAGATCAGAGCGATTTACGCGGAGGCGAGTGCCTGGTGGCTTATTGATACGAAAACATTTTTATAGCTAGAAGCCAAGGGGGATCGGGGGAAGGGTGGCGAAATCAATCGAGTAGCGAAGGCCCACATGTTGGCAATTGGAGAGAGTAGTGGAACGATCGAGGGGACAAGAGAGGGAACGAAGAACACATCACTCACCACCAGGGGCGGAGCCCAATAGGGCCACCTGGTGTCACAGGACACCGGGTCCAAAAAAATTAGTGGGGATTAACCCATATATATCATGTGTGCACCCCATGCCCCAAAAGCTGTGTACCCTAGTCCAGCCCAATCTCCCAGTCTCCTATAGTCCTACGGTTCCACTTTCACGGGTCACGACTAGGTTAGGACAAACGGACGACACAGTAGTGTGGCCCAGTTGGCGCAAGCAGTCAAGACAACCCAATAGAAGCGGCACGCCTGCACGCATCGAAGCCAGTAGCCTAGCACTAGTAGCCGCACGCATCGCTCCCAGTCATGTCTCACGTGAGTGCATCTTGTCGCATGACCGTGGAGTCCACGTCTCTTCTTCTCCCTCCCGGCTCCCATGATTCACGATTTGACTCGCCTCGCCTGGTCGGTGAACGGTGGTCGCAGCCCCTTGTACTGAAGGGCGGAGGGAGGCTTCAGCCATAGCCACGACGACCATGACATCCCTTGCCCAGTCGCTCGTTGAAAGGACCAACTCATGAATTGTGGAACAGGCATATGGCATGCCCCACATCTTCAGTTCTTCCGATTTCTTTTCGACAAAAAGACTAAACTTGTGAGTTATGGTTTCAATATGATGATTTTTTTTGTTGATTTTTCTCGAAATGTAGGGTTAATACTTAGGGTTTCAATTTGGGCTTTTGGAATACTGGCCTAGTTCGTTGCAAATCGGACGAAGGCAAAATTGCTAGTGATCTTGATCCATCATCCATGTGCTCATGTTGGACCAATCTTTGGGTTTGACTTATAGTTTTTTACTACAATGTCAAGTAAGTATGCACCTGGTCCAGGACGCATGTTTCTAATATATTGTTCTTTAACCGTTGAATATACCATGATTCTAATATTTAATTGAGTTTTCGAATAATCAGCAAATGGCATGTAGTTTTGTCTTCATTTTGCTAAAATATTCTGATCGCTACTTCTTTATCATTGTCCATTGTCATCTTTGTACATTATCATCGGTTATATTGAATTATCGGTGCTAAAATTGCTGGACGCATTACTATTTAATATAATGTTGCTTGAAAATTATATATATTGTCATATGTATATGGTGAAGCGGTGAACCTCAGTCGTTTTCGTTCTAGTTTCACCTCTGCTCATCACCCCTGCATTCTTGTTAAGTAGTGAAGATAAAGATAATCTCATTTGAGGAAACAAAATCTTTTTCATGTTCAATTAATTCTAGCATCTTTACGTAAGCGAAGCGTGACCCATGGGACAGACGTCTATTCTTTGCGTAAGTGCGATTCTTCTGTGGCACATACGGCCGTTGAATAAATTGCCCACGAGGGCCCGGTTATCTGGTGACAGACGCTCATGGCAGATGAGGACGTGTGGAGTTTTCGCGGTGCCCCTGTCTCGTCTTTCACCGACCAAGCCACCGCTACCGTCCTGGACTGCCTCCGTCGCCCCAAGTCTCAAGCCCAGATTCGGTCACTCAGCCGTCCATCGATTCTTCTTGACGCTGCACCCCATGACCCGGTTTCTCATGGTTTTGCAACGAAACGGTGGCAGCAGACCAATTTTCCTTGCTGATGTGCCTTTGTTTCGGACCCACGCGAGTTTTGGCTGACCGAGCCACCGCTACCCGCCTGGGCAACGAAACGGTGGCATCAGAACAATTTTCCTTGCTGATGTGCCTTATTTTCCTTGCTGATATGGGAGTTCCGGGCTGCCTCTGCCGTTCCGTCGCCCCAAGTCTCAAAGCCCAGATTCGGTCACTCAGCCGTCCATCGATTTATCGTGACGCCTACCGCACCACCAGAGTCCAGCAGCATTGACCCAGAACCACAGACTCCAAAGTCCAGAGCCTTCAAAACGCTGAACGCCTGAACGGCTGGGTCATGCCACGGTGACATACGACAAGACGACTTCTGAAGCTCTAGAACTAATATGCACGATGGTACGAAGGATAAGTTAGCAAGGCACGTACCATACTTCTATGTGATGATCCACCCTGTGATATACCGTAAGAGGTCTGAGAGGACCATTTTTTTTTCGCTGCGGTGCCACCACGTAGAGGAGTGGTAGCACCGCTCGGTACATTCCCGAGGAGGTCTGTCAGTACCTCTCAGGAGGTTGTAGGACCTCCTGGAGGTCTTGGCCCACAACTGACCTCCCAGGAGGTCTTTGCCCAAAACCCCTCGATAGCACCTCGGACCTCTCAGGCTAAGTCCCGTAGGACCTCCTGGAGGTCCTGTCCCTTTGCATCTGAGCTAGTCCCAGGACAATAGAAGCTAGCTCACGCAAGAACACAAGTTAATATCACAACCACGAGGTCACACAAAGATGAAGCAGACAAATTAAACTTAATAAAAGACAGGACCTTATGGTCAAGCTTGTTAACAAGAGGTTTGCCACTGAGGGCTTACAAAACCAACAAGGACTTACAACTGGCAACAAAGAGCTCAGAGGCTCTAACACCAAAAGTACGCAAAAGCCATCCAATAAGCACCACAGGCTGTCGGGTGGAGGACGTCCTAGGCAGCTGGATCGTCGAAGAACTCCTCCTCAAAGAGGTCTGCACTGCCCTGCACTTGATCATCTTCATAATCTGCTTTGACACAGGGCTTAAGCCATGAGTACTTTGAATGTACTCAGCAAGTCACAGGGAGCATTTATGCAACAATAGTCATGCAAGGGCTTACCAAATGAGAGCTGTATGGTTAGTTTGCACAAAGCCATGTTTTGCCAGCAATAACAATAATAGATTGAAAAGCAGCAAGGTAAAACAATAGTACATAATAAATTTGATGTTTGAAAGAGTGGAGTGAGCACCAACTCACCTCCACAACAAAAATGGGGGAGGTCTGGTCACACCCGTGACCAGGTCCTCGCCCAAAAACCACTCTAGAGCACCCACTCCAGAGGTCCGAACCAACCCCTGGACCACTACCCGAGCCAACCCTGACCCTTCTGGAACCGGCCAAGGTCTCTTCGAGGTAAAGCCAAGGCATCTCGCTGAAGTGTCCAGTGGCACAAAATTTTCAAACAACTACCCCTTACACCATTTTCACTGAGCATGTCCATGACCAAGGACTTAGCTATTCGAATAGATTTTACACTCTGCAGAGGTGTACAACTTTACCCACAATCCAAGATCTCTAGCGGACGGGTTCGGTCACCCTTGCTCACTTCGAAGGTGGCAGGCCTAGAGAGCGCTGCAAGGCCTTTACAAAGCTTTGAACCGACTCGGCCGCCCGCTAAGGTTTCGCAATCCCTCCCGTGGTCTAGAAATCCATGAGGTTATGGGGTGCCCTCTCTGCGCCAACGAATCACACGCCCACCACAACAGCCCCAAGCCATCTCATTGTTAATTATTCAGCCTGCACCATCCCCATAAAATGATCTTGTGGTTGCAATTTGCTTGGCCCAGATCAATAGACACAAAGTTAAGTCCTTAATTGTGCTAAGGTAAGACTTCCACAAACCCGGATGTGCATAGCACCCACTACTCACTCCTGCCTTCTTGCCTCAAAGAAACCTTTTGTAATTACCCATGCCAAAAGACCACCCGAATTTTGGCATACCAGTTTTAACAAAGTGGCCTCACACCACAATCAACACAACTTAGGCATCCCGCCATAGTCGCTAACAAAGGGCACCGACCACAGGTTCCATAGCTCATTAGTCAAGATTATTAGGAATGAAACATGATTCATAGTCTCACGATTTCTAGAGCGAGTCATACATAACCTACGGCCCCATGTTGGCAAATAACAAGAAATACCAACTAAATAACCATCCTAGGGCTCACAAGGTGAACATAACAACATGATAGGGGCAAAGAACAAAGGAGGCATAACAGCAAGTAGGAAAATAACTATAGCCCAAACCTTTTCTTATAAACATAGCCATGCATGATAAAGTAAAACCAAAATACATTTGCAAAACTAGGTTCAAAATGATCAAAAGGAGGTCTGTGGCTTGCCTTGGTCAAACAGTGGAGAGCCTTCAGTAGAGAGAGCTGGGTCCAAGATCTCCTCAAACTCGTGATCTACACGTTCGCAAGAAAACCAAATAAGCAAAACCACACTAGGCCAAGGAACTTCAAAAGAAAATTAAAAGAACTTAAACAAAACTTAACCAAAACCAGATAAACAAGCGGCCCAGAACAACAAGGGAGGTCCAAGGCAAGAGAGGGTGGCCTTTAAGCAAAAGACCAGCAAAATCCGCGAGGAGGTCTTCCAGAGAAGATGCCAACTCCTGCGGCTCACTCTTGGTGAAGCTCCGAGCACAAGCCGGGAGTGAACAAGGCAGGAGCAAGGTGGGCAAGTGAGCAAAAGGTTGCAAGAGTTTGCCCACCCAGGCTATATATAGCCAGAGTTAGTGGAGTGCACCAAGAAAGAGGTTCAATGACGTGTTGGCAATCGGGACAGCTAGGGCAGGGCTTGCCCTAAAAGAATTGAAATAAGGTACCTCCGATGTGACTGCATTTAATGTGACCCGACCCCTATTAAATGCGCACAGAGTTCTGAGGCAAGAGCAATAATTACAAGGTTGAGAGAGACTGGCAAGTGGGGCCAGTCAAAAGGGTGCACCACGGGTCAAAGAGGTGGCCCCACCGCAAGGGTCATCTCTGCGAACAACCACAGGGAGGTCCTGGACAAGAGGTCCAAAACGCTCAAGGGGGAGGTCCTGGACAGGAGGTCCAAAGCACTCAAGGGGAGGTCCTGGACAGGAGGTCCAAAGCACTCAAGGGGAGGTCCTGGACAGGAGGTCCAAAACACTCAAGGGGAGGTCCTGGACAAGAGGTCCTCAAGGCTCACAACAAGGAGGTCCTGATCAAAAAGGATACTCTGGACTAGGAGGGTGGTCTTTACAAAAGACCATCAAGGATCGAGGAGGTGGTCCTTACAAAACAGCCAGGAAGAGGTCCCGGGAACAAAGGAAAACGCGCAGAGTAAGCAGAGCCGCCGATTGGAATCCAAGCGGTCGAAAAAAATGAACGTTCGACCATCCAAACGTTACCTCACAGCTTGAGCCGCCGATCAAGATCGAATGGCGAAAACAAAGGGGCCGTTCGACCGAGCGAAACAGATTCAACGAGACTAGACCGCTCGATTTAAATCGGACGGCTAGAGAGAAAGGGGACGTTTCGACCAAGCTTAACGTGTTCTTAGGATCGAGCCATCCAACAACATCGAACGGTCATAAGGTGATGAAGGCAAAGCCTTTAGCGATATGACCGCAGGAGCCAACGGTGGGTTTAAGTGCTAAGGAGGTCTTGGACCTGAGGAGGTCGGGACCTTTAGATCCAACAGGGGAAGGATCTGGACGGCTAAGATCCCCAAAAGGGAGATCCTAACGGGTAGCTCCACACAAGGGGGAGGTCTGTGCGGTTAAGATCTCCAGAGAGGAGGTCCTAACGGCCAGATCTCAACAAGGGGGAGGTCTGAGCGGTCAAGATCTCCAGAGAGGAGGTCCTAACGGCCAGATCTCAATAAGGGGGAGGTCTGAGTGGTCAAGATCTCCAGAGAGGAGGTCCTAACGGCCGGATCTCAACAACGGGGAGGTCTGAGCGGTTAAGATCTCCAGAGAGGAGATCCTAACGGCCAGATCTCAAAAAGGGGGGAGGTCTGAGCGGTCAAGATCTCCAGAGAGGAGGTCCTAACGGCCAGATCTCAACAAGGGGGAGGTCTGAGCGGTCAAGATCTCCAGAGAGGAGGTCCTAACGGCCAGATCTCAACAAGGGGGAGGTCTGAGCGGTTAAGATCTCCAGAGAGGAGGTCCTAACGGCCAGATCTCAACAAGGGGGAGGTCTGAGCGGTGAAGATCTCCAGAGAGGAGGTCCGTGGGACAAAGGGAGGTTTATTTGAACACAAGGGAGGTCCAAATAGACAAGTGGAGGTCTATTTGAATACAGGGAAGGTCCAAATAGACACGATGAGGTCTATTTGAACACAAGGGATGTTCAAATAGACAAAAGGAGGTCTAGGAAGGTCCCAAAAGGGCACTGGGAGGTCCAGAGGAACTCTGGAGCGCCCAAGTGAACTCAGGAGGGGTTCAAAGAGAGGTGAGAGGTCCACGGGGAAGGTCCGAGAGGGCACAGGGGGATTCGAAAGGATTCCAAAGGGCACCCCAAATGGACTCAGGGAGTTGACAAGAACGTGGAGAGGTGTACGGGGAGGTCAGAAACAGGGAGGGAGAACGAGAAAAGAGTTCTAGACACAAAAGAGGTCTGGAAAGGAGAAAACCAAACACAAAGGCACACAGAGAGAAAGAGGGAGAACGAGCAAGCTCCAAGTAAACAGCCAAGGCACCAAACCAATTTAGTTAAAGTTTAGTTTAATCAATTAAAGCTCTTTTGAAAACTCAAGTTAAGCTTTGGACTCTCATCAAAACCAAATGGTTACTTTTATTTTGAAAACTAGGCATGAACCTAAGAGAAACGGGACGTTACAAACCTTCACCCCTTAAGGAATCTCGACCCCGAGATTCAGGCTGAACTAGGGAATAGGTGGGGGAACTCCTTTTTGAGGTCCTCTTCACGTTCCCATGTTGCTTCGGCTTCAGAGTGGTTGCTCCATTGTACTTTGCACAGCTTGATGGTTTTGTTCCTTGTAACTCTTTCTGACACGTCCAAGATTTTGATGGGTTGCTCTTTGTAAGTGAGGTCTTCTTGGAGGTCCACAGCTTCTAAAGGTATTTGGTCCTCTGGCACTCGCAAACATTTCTTCAACTGTGACACATGGAACACATCATGGACTCCAGCAAGCTGAGGAGGGAGGTCCAACTTGTAAGCCACTTCACCCCTTCGGGCAAGAATTGGAAAAGGTCCAATAAATTTTGGAGCAAGCTTTCCACTGACTCTAAACCGCTGCATACCTTTGAGAGGTGATACTTTGAGGTAGACTTGATCTCCGGGGACAAAAGCTAGGTCTCGTCGTCTAATATCTGCATAGCTCTTTTGCCGAGTTTGAGCAGTCTTTAACTTCTCCCTTATTGATCTTACTTGATTTTCGGCTTCTTTCAGCAGGTCCGGACCAAGAACTTGGCCTTCACCCGATTTTGTCCAGTACAAAGGAGTTTTACACTTCCTCCCATAAATAGCTTCAAAAGGAGACATTTGAATGCTTGCTTGGTAGCTATTATTGTAGGAAAATTCTGCATATGGCAACATCTTGTCCCAACTAGATTGCCTTTCCAGAGCACAAGCTCTCAAAGATGTCCTCAAGGACTTGATTAACTCTCTCGGTTTGGCCATCTGCTTGTGGGTGGTATCAGATCTTGAAGTTGAGGTCTGTGCCCAAGGCATCATGTAACTTTTGCCAAAATTTGGAAGTAAACTGAGATCCTCTATCTGAGACTATCTTCTTTGGGACACCATGCAAGCATGCAACCTTTGCCATGTAGATTTCGGCCAGCTTGTCTCCAGAATAGGTAGTCTTCACCGGAATAAAGTGAGCCATTTTAGTTAACCTATCCACAATGACCCAAATAGAATCAAAACCAGCTTGGGTACGAGGTAGACCAGTTATAAAGTCCATCCCGACCTCTTCCCACTTCCACTCGGGTATGGGTAAAGGCACTAAAAGTCCTCTAGGTCTTTGGTGTACTGCTTTAACTTTTTGGCAAGTGTCACATTTGGCCACAAAATCTGTTATTTCCTTCTTCATTTTCGGCCACTAGTACAACTCCTTGATGTCTTGATACATTTTTGTAGCTCCTGGATGTATAGAATACAATGCCTCATGTGCTTCTTTAAGTATTACTTCTTTGAGCTCTGTGTTATTGGGCACACAGAGCCTCTTATCAAACCAAACCGCACCTTGTCCATCTATAGAAAACCTTGCAGCCTTCCCTTTTCTTATGTTTGCCTTGATTTCTTGGAGGTCAGCATCTCCATCTTGGGCTGTCTTGATCTATTTTTGCAAGGTAGGTTGCACTTCCAGAGCTGCTAAAAACCCTTCCTCAACTAACTCAAGTCTAAGCTTTAGGAATTCTTCATGCAAAGTAGGTTGGCTCTCTCTGATCATCAATGTATTGGCATAAACCTTTCTGCTCAAAGCATCGCCACCACATTGGTTTTGCACGGTGGTAATGAATTCCACATTATAGTCTTTAATAAGCTCTAGCCACCTTCTCTACCTCAAATTCAAATCTGCGAGTAAAGATGTACTTTAGGCTTTTGTGGTCAGTATAAATTTCACACCTATTACCAATGAGGTAATGGCGCCAAATCTTTAAAGCATGTACCACAAATGCTAATTCTAGGTCATGAGTAGGGTAGTTGGCTTCATGGGGCTTCAAGCGCCTTTGAGGCATAAGCTACCACTCTTCCTCTTGCATTAGAACACATGCCCAAGTCCTTGCTTTGATGCATCACAATAGACTTCAAAATCTTTCCCGCATCCGAAAAGAACCAAAAGCTGGGCAGAGGTCAACTTCTTCTTGAGCTCTTGGAAGCTTTGTTCACAATCGAGGTCCAAAGAAACTTTTTTTCTTTCTTTAACAACCGAGTTAGAGGTCTTACAATTAGGAAAAGCCTTCAATAAACCTTCAGAGTACCTCGCCATACCAAGAAAACTTGGACTTGAGGCACAGAGCTAGGAGGTTCCCAATTGAGTACATCTTGAACTTTACTAGGGTTGACAGATACTCCTTCCTTTGACAAAACATGCCCCAAAATGACCACTTCTTTTAGCCAAAACTCACACTTACTAAACTTAGCAAAGAGCTGATGGGCTCTCAGCTTCTCCAAAACCGAAAAGAGATGCCTTGCATGCTCCTCTTCACTCTTGGAATATACAAGAATGTCATCAATGAAGATAATGACAAACTTGTCTAGGTACTCCATGAACACTCTGTTCATCAAATTCATGAAATAGACAGGGGCATTGGTCAGCCCAAAAGACATGACAAAGGAACTCAAACAACCCATACCTAGTTGAAAAAGTCAGTCTTTGGGATGTCTTCTTTTCGGATCTTGAGTTGGTGATATCCTCGCCTCAAATCTATCTTTGAAAACACAAAGAGCTCCATTCAATTGATCAAACAAATCATCAATTCTTGGCAAAGGATACTTGTTCTTGACAAAGGACATCATTAAGAGCTCAGAGTCCACAGACATTCTTTGTGTACCATCCTTTTGGGCACAAAATCACTGGGCTCCCCATGGTGAGGAGCTAGGTCTAATAAAACCCTTGCTCTACAAGTCTTCTATTTGCTTCTTCAACTCCACTTGGTCATCAACATGCACTGTAAGGACTTTTGGAGATGGGGAGGTCCTCGAACAAGGTTAATGACAAACTCAAGGTCTCTGCAGGAGGCATTCCCTGGAGCTCATCAGGAACACATCCACAAACTCTTTAACAACATGGACATCTTCCAAGGTTTGAACTTGAGCACTACAAGATAGGGCTCCTTTGAGCTTCTCTCGAGAAGGCTGAAAATTTCACAAAGGACACCACTAGGGCTGGTCAAAGAGATGCTTTTATCACTACAATCCAACATTGCATGGTGGTCACTAGCCAATCCATGCCCAAGATCACATCTAGGGACACGTGTCCAAAAGGATAAGGTTGGCTAGAAATTCTACTCTTTCTATGACCAACTTAACTTGTGGACAACCCCGTTCGTGCTTAATTCGAACCGGGATTGAACCAACAAGGTAGACTTAAGAGCAACAACTCAAACCGGTGCTTTGCAAAGAAAACTCCGAGAAATAAACGAATGGGAAGCTCCAGAGTCAAACAAAACTGCAGCTGGCACTGAATTTACTAGGAACATACCTAGTACCACATCTGAGGAGGTCTGAGCTTCTTCCACTGCAACATGGTTCACACGTCCTCTTCCAAAATATTGGGAGGTCCTAGCTTGAGGAGGTCCTGTGGCTTGGGAGGTCTTGGCCGAGGAAGATCCTGAAGTAGAGGTCTTTGCGGCTTGCTCAGTCTTCAGTGGGCATTGATTGGCGAAATGCCCCACTTGGTGACACTTGAAGCAGGTGATCTCAGTTGCTGTGGAGGTCGTAGGGGTTGGCTTGGTGTCGCCAGTGATGCGGCGCTGAGCAGGGACAGCTGGGCGGGTGGTCTTGGTAGAGGTCCTGGGAGGTCCAGGAGGTCCTTGGCGCTTGTGTTGATACTGCACAAATGCCTTGGGGTGCTGGGGAGGTCTTTGTTGGCCACTGGAGGGTGGCACCTTTCTCTTGAAAGACTCAGAAAGTTCTCTTCGGGACTCCTCAATGAGCATTGCCTTATTCACCATATGCTGAAAATCAGGGTAATCGTTGCCAACAACTTGAACTTTTAAACTGGGATGGAGGCCTCGCTTAAAGCGCTTCGCGCTGCATCATCTCAGAGCCACATCCTCGCGGGCATAACGTGACAATTGTGTGAACTTAGTGAGATACTCACTCACTGACATGCTGCCTTGCTTCTACCTTCCCATCAGGAACATGAGAATGGCGAAACGCAACTGAGAATTCTACCCAAGTGATCCTCTGGGGGTCAGCATGCGAGGCACAAAATGTGTCCCACCATTCACCGCAAATTCTTCCAATTGATGTGAAGCAAACAAGACCTTTTCCCTATCTTCACAAATGAGCAATATCCAAATTTTTTCTCTGTTGATCTCAGCCAATCATCTGCATCTAAGGGCTCAGGGGAGCTTGAAAAGGTGGTTGGGCGCATCTTCATGAACTCTGATAGCCTTGATTGATGGTGAGCTGGGGGTGGAGGTGGTGGCATTGCTGCATCTTGACTATTCTAGCTCATCATGGCAAGTAAAGCATTGGGGGTCTGGCTTTATTGAGCCATAATTTGGTTCATATTCTGTATCATAGAGCTCATCATTTGGGCTTGTGCTGCCATAAACTGCCTAAAACTCGGGTTTGTTGCTGCCACTAGAGGGGGTGGAGGTGGAGGCAACTGTTCTGGGGGCTCACCCTGACTTGTGGACTGCCGAGTCTGCACCATCTGGATAAAATTCTAAAGGTTTAATAGGTAAGAAAGAAAGCATAATAGGTAAGAGGCATAAAGCATCAAGATAAGTGAGAACATAGAGATAAAGATAGAGCATCTATTAGGGGTGACTTGGTTAAACCCAAGAGAGAACCAAAAGGCCAGGAGGCCAAAAAGAGGCAATAAAACTTCAAAACAGAGGTCTTAGAGACCAAAGCTAATCGAGACTCAGACTAGGACCACTAACCCTAACCTTACTACAGTCGGCCCTATGGAAATTATAAAGGCAACGAGGTCATATTAGACTTAAAATCGAGGTTCCAGCAGAGACAAGATAATGGAACTAAGAAGGAGTTAAGATTGGAGTAGAATAAGGTGAGAAAAGATTTAGACAAGTTAAGGGCAGCATAGAACCAAAACAAGGAAAGAACCACCAAACAAATTGTAAGTTGATTTGCTTTTTAGAAAATAACTTTTGAATCAAAACTAAAATGACCTTTCTACCTATGGCCACGTCCTACAGCCGACCAGGGCTCTGATACCACCTGTGACGACCCACCCTGTGATATACCGCAAGAGGTCCGAGAGGACCATTTTTTTTTTTGCGCTGCGGTGCCACCACGTAGAGGACTGGTAGCACCGCTCAGACATTCCCGAGGAGGTTCACAGACCTCCCAGAGGTCTTCAGACCTCCCGGAGGTCTTGGCTCATAATCCCGACCTCCCAGGAGGTCTTTAAGACCTCCTGGAGGTCTTTGCCCAAAACCCCTCGGTAGCACCTCCTGGTATATCACTAGAGAGGTCCGACAGGACCTCCCAAGCTAAGTCCCGTAGGACCTCCTGGAGGTCCTGTCCTTGTACATCCGAGCTAGTCCCAGGACAATAGAAGCTAGCTCACACAAGAACACAAGCTAATATCACAACCACGAGGTCACACAAAGATGAAGCAGACAAATTAAACTTAATAAAAGACAGGACCTTATGGTCAAGCTTGTTAACAAGAGGTTTGCCACTAAGGGCTTACAAAACCAATAAGGACTTACAACTGGCAACAAAGAGCTCAGAGGCTCCAACACCAAAAGCACGCAAAAGCCATCCAACAAGCACTACAGGCTGTCGGGTGAAGGACGTCCTAGGTAGCTGGATCGTCGAAGAACTCCTCCTCAAAGAGGTCTGCACTGCCCTGCGCTTGATCATCTTCATAATCTGCTTTGACACAGGGCTTAAGCCATGAGTACTTTGAATGTACTCAGCAAGTCACAGGGAGCATTTATGCAACAATAGTCATGCAAGGGCTTACCAAATGAGAGTTGTATGGTTAGTTTGCATAAAGCCATATTTTGCCAGCAATAACAATAATAGATTGAAAAGCAGTAAGGTAAAACAATAGTACATAATAAATTTGATATTTGAAAGAGTGGAGTGAGCACCAACTCACCTCCACAACAAAAATGGGGGAGGTCTGGTCACACCCGTGACCAGGTCCTCACCCAAAAACCACTCTAGAGCACCCACTCCAGAGGTCCGAACCAACCCCTGGACCACTACCCAAGCCAACCTTGACCCCTCTGGAGCCGGCCAAGGTCTCTTCGAGGCAAAGCCAAGGCATCTCAACAAGTGTCCAAAGGGCACAAATTTTTGAAACAACTACCCCTTGCACCATTTTCACTGAGCATGTCCATGACCAAGGACTTGGCTATTTGAATAGATTTTACACTCTACAGAGGTGTACAACTTTACCCACAATCCACGATCTCTTTAGCGGGATGGGTTCCGGTCACCCTTGCTCACTTCCGAAGGTGAGCAGTCTAGAGAGCGCGACAAGGCCTTTACAAAGCTTTGAATTGACTCGGCCGCCCGCTAAGGTTTCAGAATCCCTATTTGTGGTCTAGAAATCCATGAGGTTATGGGTGCCCTCTTGCGCCAACGAATCACACGCTCCACCACAACAGCCCCAAGCCATCTCATTGTTAATTATTCAGCCTGCACCATCCCCATAAAATGATCTTGTGGTTGCACTGTTTGGCCCAGATCAATAGACACAAAGTTAAGTCCTTAATTGTGCTAAGGCAAGACTTCCACAAACCCAGATGTGCATAGCACCCACTACTCACTCCCTGCCTTCTTGCCTCAGCAAAACCTTTTGTAATTACTCATGCCAAAAGACCACCCAGCCTTGGCACACTAGTTTTTAACAAAGTGGCCTTACACCACAGTCAACACAACTTAGGCATCCTGCCATAGTCGCTAATGATGGCACCGACCACAGTTCCATAGCTCATTAGTCAAGATTATTAGGAATGAAACATGATTCACAGTCCCATGATTTCTAGAGCGAATCATACATAACCTACGGCCCCATGTTGGCAAATAACAAGAAATACCAACTAAATAACCATCCTAGGGCTCACAAGGTGAACATAACAACATGATAGGGGCAAAGAACAAAGGAGACATAACAGCAAGTAGGAAAGTAACTACAGCCCAAACCTTTTCTTATAAACATAGCCATGCATGATAAAGTAAAAACCAAAATACATTTGCAAAACTGGGTTCAAAATGATGAAAAGGAGGTCTGTGGCTTGCCTTGGTCAAGCAGTGGAGAGCCTTCAGTAGAGAGAGCTGGGTCCAAGATCTCCTCAAACTCGTGATCTATACGTTCGCAAGAAAACCAAATAAGCAAAACCACACTAGGCCAAGGAACTTCAAAAGAAAACTAAAAGAAGTTAAACAAAACTTAACCAAAACCAGATAAACAGGCGGCCCAGAACAACAAGGGAGGTCCAAGGCAAGAGAGGGTGGCCTTTAAGCAAAAGACCAGCAAAATCCGCAAGGAGGTCTTCCAGAGAAGATACCAACTCCTGCGGCTCACTCTTGGTGAAGCTCCGAGCACAAGCCAGGAGCGAACAAGGCAGGAGCAAGGTGGGCAAGTGAGCAAAAGGTTGCAAGAGTTTGCCCACCCAGGCTATATATAGCCAGAGTTAGTGGAGTGCACCAAGAAAGAGGTTCAATGACGTGTTGGCAATCGGGACAGCTAGGGCAGGGCTTGCCCTAAAAGAATTGAAATAAGGTACCTCCGATGTGACTGCATTTAATGTGACCCGACCCCTATTAAATGCGCATGAGTTCTCGAGGCAAGAGCAATAATTACAAGGTTGAGAGAGACTGGCAAGTGGGGCCAGTCAAAAGGGTGCACCACGGGTCAAAGAGGTGGCCCCACCGCAAGGGTCGTCTCTGCGAACAACCACAGGGATGTCCTAGACAAGAGGTCCAAAACGCTCAATGGGGAGGTCCTGGACAGGAGGTCCAAAGCACTCAAGGGGAGATCCTGGACAGGAGGTCCAAAGCACTCAAGGGGAGGTCCTGTACAGGAGGTCCAAAACACTCAAGAGGAGGTCCTGGACAAGAGGTCCTCAAGGCTCACAACAAGGAGGTCCTGATCAAAAAGGATACTCTGGACTAGGAGGGTGGTCTTTACAAAAGACCAGCAAGGATCGAGGAGGTGGTCCTTGCAAAACAAATGTAAAGAGGTCCCGGGAACAAAGGAAAACACGCGAAGAAAGCAGAGCCGCCGATTGGAATCCAAGCGGTCCAGAAGGAAAGGAACGTTCGACCATCCAAACGTTACCTCACCATTGAGCCGCCGATCAAGATCGAATGGCGCCAAAACAAAGGGACGTTCGGACCGAGCGAAACAGATCAACGAGACTAGGCCGCCTCGATTTAAATCGAACGGCTAGGAGGAAAGGGACGTTCGGACCAGCTTAACGTGCCCTTAGGATCGGGCCATCCGAACAACATCGAACGGTCATAAGGTGATGAAGGCAAAGCCTTTAGCGATATGACCGCAGGAGCCAACGGTGGGTTCAAGTGCTAAGGAGGTCTTGGACCTGAGGAGGTCGGGACCTTTAGATCCAACAGGGGAAGGATCTGGATGGCTAAAATCCCCAAAAGGGAGATCCTAACGGGTAGCTCCACACAAGGGGGAGGTCTATGCGGTTAAGATCTCCAGAGAGGAGGTCCTAACGGCCAGATCTCAACAAGGGAGAGGTCTGAGCGGTCAAGATCTCCAGAGAAGAGGTCCTAACGGCTAGATCTCAACAAGGGGGAGGTCTGAGCGGTCAAGATCTCCAGAGAGGAGGTCCTAACGGCCAGATCTCAACAAGGGGGAGGTCTGAGCGGTCAAGATCTCCAGAGAGGAGGTCCTAACGGCCGGATCTCAACAACGGGGAGGTCTGAGCGGTTAAGATCTCCAAAGAGGAGGTCCTAACGGCCAGATCTCAACAAGGGGGAGGTCTGAGCGGTTAAGATCTCCAGAGAGGAGGTCCGTGGGACAAAGGGAGGTTTATTTGAACACAAGGGAGGTCCAAATAGACAAGTGGAGGTCTATTTGAACACAGGGGAGGTCCAAATAGACACGAGGAGGTCTATTTGAACACAAGGGATGTTCAAATAGACAAAAGGAGGTCTAGGAAGGTCCCAAAAGGGCACTGGGAGGTCCAGAGGAACTCTGGAACGCCCAAGTGAACTCAGGAGGTGTTCAAAGAGAGGTGAGAGGTCCACGGGGAAGGTCCGAGAGGGCACAGGGGGATTCGAAAGGATTCCAAAGGGCACCCCAAATGGACTCAGGGAGTTGACAAGAACGTGGAGAGGTGTACGGGGAGGTCAGAAACAGGGAGGGAGAACGAGAAAAGAGTTCTAGACACAAAAGAGGTCTGGAAAGGAGAAAACCAAACACAAATGCACACAGAGAGAAAGAGGGAGAACGAGCAAGCTCCAAGTAAACAGCCAAGGCACCAAACCAATTTAGTTGAAGTTTAGTTTAATCAATTAAAGCTCTTTTGAAAACTCAAGTTAAGCTTTGGACTCTCATCAAAACCAAATAGTTACTTTTATTTTGAAAACTGGGCATGAATCTAAGAGAAACAAGACATTACATTCTAGTTCACGAAACCCAAGAACACGACTCCTAGTTCATAAAACCCACGAACCGCGTTTTGAGTACGCGGAACACACGTACCACGAACTAGAATAGTGGAAGGATGTACTGCGGACTGGAACCGCGCTAGGCACGGGTAATGCTTAATCACTTAATCACCGTACATCTAGTTCACGAAACCCAAGAACACGACTCCTAGTTCATAAAACCTACGAACCGCGTACTGAGTACGCGGAACACACGTACCACATAGTAGAATAGTGGAAGGATGTATTGCGGACTGGGACCGTGCTAGGCACGGGTAATGCTTAATCACTTAATCACTAAAGAAGAAACAACTTAATCACTAAAAGATAAAAAGTTCATGCTTTCGCGGACTGAAGCGTGATATGTGACTTACGCGGACTAAGAATACGATACCGGCTTCCGCGGTGTGAAAGGCTGAAAGCTTGTCTCGATTAGGTTGAGAACTGGATAACGTGACTCGATCTGACTGTGGACGAAAAAGAAAGTTGCCGACGCGACTCTTTCTTATCAAATTCATGCTTGACTCGATCTGACTGTGGACGAAAAAGAAAGTTGCCGACGCGACTCTTTCTTATCAAATTCATGCTTGTTTCGGTGCATTAACTAGGGATTCTTGACCAGCTATACTTTCGTCTATTCTTTGCATCACCATCGATCACTGACGTCTTCAGTCCCTTCAGTTCGTGACGGCAACAGCCACTGTGGAAGACTCCCCGACAGCAGAGTTAACTGCAGCCACCAAAGCAATCCTTTGCTGCACGGCATCTTTATTGTGGGTAAATTCTGTCAGTCTTGTATCATGAGCAAAAACAACTCAATGTTGCGAGTATAAAAATACCAGTACGTTGGATCGAAAAGACGATAAGAGAAATGAATAGAGTACTATTTTTTTTCATTATAATCGGATTTAACACGATTTTTACTCCAATAACTATGAAGATCAATATATAAACATAACAGAAGACTTGTATTGAATTCAATCAAAACACCGAAGCAGAACGACAAAAAACATCAAAAACTCAATTCATAAAGAGTTGGACGGTCAAATCTCTCAGCCTAGCGGTCTGACCTCCAACTCAATAAACAGTAAAATCAGTCCGAACTCAATCACAAATTGGTCTACCTTTTGATCCACAACTCCAAACTTCACGAAACTTGAAACAAAGCTTCTCTAGGTTGTCAGGAACCTATTCCAATCAACGACCGTAAAGATCATTGCTAAAGTTCTGACCTTTTTCAGTTTGAGTGAAGGTTGCTTCAAAACCGAGTCAAAATCAAAATATGATCCAAAAACTTGCTCGTGGGTAGAAGATGATCCTAGATGCATTCTTACATGTCACAGCAAGCAAGATCCAAGCCAGAAACCAAAGGATCAAAGAAAGACCCAAAATCACAAAAGAGAGAACAAGAACAAGAAGAGACTCATCTTGAGGAATCTTGCTTAGATTGATTTGAGATTGATGTTGGTTTACAGCCACTCTATCCAAGAGAACAAAAGCTCAACACATAAGCACACAATCAATTTAACTCTCTAGAACCCCAACCTCTCCACCTTCCTCCCCCTAAATACAAATTAGGGTTTTTCAATACAAGGGTTGGAGGGTGCACAACCAGCACCCTCCCTTATTTATAGTCTAAATGCAAAAAATACAAGATTTTTAAAACTTTTTGTATAATATCTGTCTAAATGCAAAAAATACAAGATTTTTAAAACTTTTTGTATAATATTTGTTGTCGACTCTCTTGCCTGCATTTTTGTGAGTTATTGATCTGTGTTTACTTTTGCCAACATAGGTGTGAAATAGGAAACCCTAGAAACATAAATTACAAAAATAAAATAAAATTAAAAGTATTACTCTTCTAGATATTACACGTAATGTAAACCCTAAAAGTCGAAAACATAAAACTAGAAACCTAAATACTAAGTATGCAAAAGTCCAATTAAGGTTGTTTAGCAAATATCAAAGTTGTCTATCATCACTGGGGAAATTCTTCAAGCAAAATATCAGAATATTGGCAAACCTACTATGCTGCTATTTTGCCTTTTTCTCAATTTTCCCTAGCCTCTTTCTTTTATTGTCCTTCTTACTGTACCACTGGCCGAACCACTCGGTGCAGCCGAACCCAAATCCGGCTGCCTTCCTCCCTTCTCTCCACTCCCTCACCCGACAGCCAGCACCATCTCCCTCCCTCCCCCACCTGCCAGCTCCTGATCGCCACGCAGCCACAGCTTCGGCTTGCATGCCCGCCGCGTCACCTCACTGCTCGCTGCCCATGCCGGTCACCATGGAGCGCTCCGCCCGTTGCCTATATAGGCCAGCGCCATGCTCGCCTAGCCATCTTCCCTGGCCTCCCTTCCCCCGTTCTTCAATCAAGCACCCGAAGCCCCCTTGCCTCCTCACCCCATTGAGCAAAACCGCCGCATCGCCGATTGAGCTCCACGCCGTCCCCAGCTTCCCCTTCCTCGGCCTCCGCTCCACTCCGCGCGTCGCCTTGAGCCGCCGAAACCCCTTCCTTCCCCTTTGTTCTTCGAGTGCACAAAGCCCCGTCCCCAAGCGCGCAAGCTCCAGTCCCGGCCGAAGCCGCCGCCACTGCCGATACTCTATCTCCGGCGAACCCCGGTTCGATTCCCCGCACGTGGAGCATCCAGGTGCCTCCACCGGCCTTCTTCAACCATCGATTGAAGCATACCCTCGCCAGGTTGTCATCACCACGCCGCCACGGGCTTCCGCTGCCGCGCCCAATACTCCTCGCGGGGAGCACCTCCGGCTCAATTCTTCGCAGGTGAAGCATCCTCAGGCCTTCCCCAAGCTTCCCCAACCGCCGGTTGAAGCACTCCACCACCCGGCCGACGCCCCCGCGGCAAACCACCCTCGCCGTCACCAGTTCACACCGCCGCCCTGCTACGGCACCTCCCCGCCGCTATCCATAGTCCCAGTGAGTCACTCTCGTCCCACCGGTGCTCATGCGCGCATCTGTTCCTTTCCCCTCCCACTTCGGCGTCGTCGCCCCGCTTCCCCCTTCATGGCTGGCGGCCGCCTGCAGTCGTCCCGCCGCACCAGCGCCGTCCGAGCCGCGCCACTACTGCTCCAGGGTCGCCCTCCCCGGCCGGTCCCCTTTTTGCCATCTGAGGCCGCCATCGTTGAACCTCCCTGTCGGCGTTGAACCCTGGCCGAGCCACCACCGGCCCTCCTCTGCTCCTTCTTTTCTCTCTGTGAATGCTTCTATGAATGTACATAGCAGATGGGTCTAACAAGTGAATGAATAATCTAGATTAGGGTCTTTCATCTTTAGGATGTAATTTGAGTATAAATTAAGAAGAAATTGGAGAAAAGGGTGCGCAATTTGGCACCAGAAACTTCCTCTGTTCTTTGTATTTTGGTTCGCTACTGTTCATCATTTGACAAATCTGTTAACTTCTGACATCCAGTTTGCTAGCTTCAGACTACATGCTCTCCACTGCGTGTATGGTAATGGGCCCATTTGATTAGCATGTCGGTTAGTAGGGATTAACTTAGGTAAGTTGAGGGCTAATGGAAATTGCAAAGACACGATTAATTAGTTTATAACTGCTCAATTGATAAGTTGTGTTTTCATGTTAGTAACAGTCAGTGGGTATGATCCAGTGGCTGTCAGTGTCCCTCCATCCCCCTATGACTTTGAGTATGTATGTGAATGTCAGTGGATTCTCACCCTTTAGTGGTTAATTAGGTTTAGTTAGAAAGCATCTGTCAAGTGGAACTCATGTCATTTAGTGATTAAACAATGATATCTCAGTTAACACTAAGATTATGACTAAGTTAGTAGTAAGTTAATCAATACTGTAAATTTTGTACATATACATGTTAATTAGAATAATAAATGATTAATTTAAATTGTTAGCCTAAAGACACTAAGAGGTTAGTTAGTTTGTAGATAATCAATTGTCAGATTATATTTTTAGACAATGTACATCAGTAAACAGTTAGTTAAAATGATATAGTCATGTCTAGGCATGTACATACACCTAGGATCCAAATGACCAGTGAACCCTAGCCCATTATAAGTAAGTAATATTGGATTATGAATAAGTCAATATATCATTATATAAAGATGTTAGTAAATAAAACGCGATTTCGAGTCAAGTTCGATTAATATGCAATAGTAATACACCTTAATAAGAAATGATCATATAAAAGGCGTTTAGACGACCAATTAATCGCGGCTAGATAATGTTAGTAACAAGTAATTGTATGTCCTTGGTGCATTAGATCCAAACAGTAATAATAGCTAGCTATAGATCGCCGCAACACTAAATCCAAACCCATAGATCCCCTGATCTAGTGTTAGGCTGATACCTAACCAGCGCTTGGAAATTCCCGCTAAGGCTTATGGAATTTCCTTGATAAATATAAAATAGTAAAAGAACTATTAAATGAGCTAGGTCCCATGTGTCGGTGAGACTTTTGTCTACCCATAGCAAACCCTGCACTCATGCACAAGTCTCACCTGGCTCTCATGGAACTTCCTCGGTAAATAGGAAGTAGTAACTAAATTAGCATATAAGGGGATTAATTTTAACTGTACGATCATCGTGGTTGTATACATAGAATGCTTGGAGAGAATGCTTGTGAGTACTAGGTGGCCTGTTAAAGAAAACAACATCATCTACGCTCTAGGTAACATCTATCAGTATCTGTTCCCAGTAATCGGACGATCCGTGATTCGAAAGCAGATATGAGAGTATTACCTAGCCAGGTAATCTCTCCCATCCAGTTAACCAGTGAGGAATGTTTCTGCGAACATTCTCTCTCTCTCTCTCTCTCTCTCTCTCTCTCTCTCTCTCTCTCTTAGAATTACCTACTTTGGTCTGAAGAATTTCCTTCATTCCAATTATTAGTGAATATATTTTGTCTGTAATATTTCCTTTATCAACTTCCTTGGTTATACTTCATCTGAAGTGTTTCTTTCATCTACTCCATTAGGTATGATTAGTTTTATACGGAATACTTCGTCCTTCCAAGTTGTCGTTAAAAATGTTTACTTTAATTTGAAGTATTTTATTTTGTTTGATTGTATTTGGATTTATTGGATTTCATTTGGTTGTTTTCAGTCGTTCTGGAGTTCAATCGTATTATGCGTAGTTAGAATTTGAAGACATAATGGATCAACAATCCCAAAAAGATCGAGGCCGGAATCAAGGTTATTTGAATATTGAACAGGATGATTATCAACATGTTGAGCGAGATTATTATCAGAATGTCGAGAAAGATGAATATCAGAATATTGAGCCTTATCCAAACATTGAGCAAGGCGAGTCAATATTTGGATCATATTGCACCTACCGTTTGCAATTATATTGTTTTAAATTTTGAAATTGCATTGCTATGATTTATACAAATATATTAGTCTTGCTCATAGTTAATGCCTTAACAATAATTGTATATAAACTTCCGATCCTTGAATTTGGACACTATCATTGTCACCCTAGAATTAATGATTAACATACTAGTTAATAAGTCTGTATCTAAGTGTCATGCTTAGCCTTGATTAGATATATTGTCATTCGGGCATTAAGTTGCCCGACATCAATCAACACTTTGAAAATGAAATTGGACAGTCGAGACTGGGAGCCTAGCTGGTATGTTGGAATAAAGGATATTTTGAAAACAAAAGAAAAACCTGAAAAACAGATTTCGACTTGGGCGGCTGGAAAGAGTGACTGGTGCCGGGGGCACGAGAGAGAGAGAGTTGGTATGTGGATGTACCACCCAAGTCAAGTAAGGACCGAATCTGGTGATGACCTCTCATGTAAAACAGTGCAACCATAAGTCGGTAACACATACGACCTGACTGACTAATTTGTTTCACCTCGGCGTGGCTTCGACGTTGGTGGATGCAGGTGGATAGACGGGGGAGAACGAAGCTGCGATAACTGCACGGCGCTAAAGGGGGACCTCCGGGTGGGAGCGGGAGAGCATGAAGGAGGTGATACTTAGCGGTGCGAAGTTGCAATGAGGTAGGGTATTGTAAAGGCCTTGTGATAATCAACATTAACCACACACCCACGGAAGTGTGTCGGGGCATTATAAGTTGATTTATCTCTTGTGGGTAAAGTGTACAAACTCTGCAGAGTAAGAAAACTATCTGGGTAGCCGTGCTCACGGTCAAGAGCGGTACTGAGAACTTGCTTGATATAGCTTTCCTTTTCATAAAACCATTGGTGTGTGTGTAGAATGAAAATGGTGGGTTTGAGCCCAGCAGTTGAAAATGTTGAGGTTGGAATCCATAGAGTTGAGAAAGCCTGGTCGGGGACCAGTGGTAAATACGGGATAGCCTGAGCATTGAGTGGACGTATTCACTCAATGGTATAGGAGACGGAATCTCCATTAGTACTTTACAAACAAAAACTCAGTTTATAAAACTTGTGTTGGTTAAAAATGCTAAGTCTCAGGATTTGCTATTACTTAATCTATTTCAATAAATGGCTTTGTGCAAAATAAAAGAATCATGAGCCTTTCCTTTGATTAGCCTTGCATCTATAATAATTGTATTGTGTATTGGCTCGCGAGTATGGTTGTGTACTCATGCTCGCTATTTACATTCTTTTAATCAGTAAGCACAAAAGAAGACTACAGGGACGAATATGAGCAGTTTACAAGACTGAAGATCAAGAAGGCCAAGAACTAGGTCGCGAGCCCACAGTCGATTGCCGGTGGGCATATCGCGAGGGTTCCACGCGTTCTACTCTGAATCTACTTCCGCTGCTGTTCTCTGAAAAGTATTTGGCCTGCCCGGCCATTCTATAAGTCAAAATCCGTAAGGTATATTTACGTTTTATTTAATATTATGCAATAGCTTTATATTTTCGTGATATGTGTTTGAACCAACAATGTAACTGTGTGTGCTAGCTACTGATCTAGGGAATGACACAAATATACACAGTAGATCCCAAGTTCCAAATTTGGGGTCTGACACTTCTAGAAGGATATCCCTAATGGGCACTCGTTAAGCCCATACACAAACGGGTTTTACTTACGCACGCATTTCAAAGAACCGTCTTTATCTTCTCTTGACCTAAACCACTTCTCCTTGCACCGTGGTTTAGCCAAAAGTCATCAAGGTGGTATTTTGGTGAAGTTATCAAAATACCCCTTCTCGATCCTTCTCCAAAGGCCGAATCCAATCTTCATGAAGCAATCCCATGCTTCGTCATGTGTAGGTTGATCAACGTCTCTCTTTATGTCGGCAAGTCTCTCACATCCGGCTCCCACCGAAACCACCATGGCACTTGCACCGACCCCCGCGCCGTTTGATACAACCCGTCGCACCGAACTTCTCATTCGGTCATCCTTGTCCATTTTGCGCCATGCTCGAGTCTACTGACTTTACCTGGCATTCTCAATCGTTCTGAACCTCAGCTCTCCAAGTCTAGTCCGATCATCCTCGCCGTTGACCGTCGTTGAGCTCCAAGCGTCATGCACAACAATAGACCAAGAAATCGATTCCGAGAACAAGTTCTTCGCAATTTGACCCACGTTAGTTAAAACATGCATCATGCAACACATATGCACTGAAACCTATAAACTTGACCTAACCAACAAACATCAACGCCAAGCTGGCCGGCGAACAAGTCAAAACCGGTCAGACCGCCACCCATGGCCGGTCTGACCGCCCCCTGTCCGGTCTGATCGCCGAGCCTAGGGATTTAGCCAAATTTCCTCAATGGAAATCTGAAACCTCTCTGGAAATTTCAAACGAATAGAACTTTTGACTTGAAGCTCCAAAAATTATGAGACAAAGTGTAGGAGAATCCCTTCTCTTGCCTACACCCTTTATTTTTGGCTCGGCCTAAAATTCAACAAAACCTTTATGGCCGGTCAGACCGCCGCTCATAGGCCGGTCTGACTGCCAGCCACTCGACCAAAACCTTGGCCAGTCTGACCGCCAGAGGTGGCAGGTCTGATCACCACACAGGCCGGTCTGACCGCTTACTGCCTGACATAATATGAATTTCACCGAAAATGAGTGTTTCGACAAATCTTTAATGTCATTGCCAATTGTATCATCATCCTAAAATCGTAAACATGTCCCCCATGATATCCACACAATAGCATCCACCAACAAAGCCTTCTTTCTAATGAATAGCATTTTTTTTGTAGAGCATGTGATGATAATTTTTTACAGCTCAATGTATTTTGAATATCTGGACAAGGCTGCAAACTTAGATAACTGAAAACACGGAGGAAAAGAATTGACCTTGGAGCGATTCGTTGGTCATGATAAGATCAAGTTCCAGACGATCAAGAAGACGGCCAAGATCAACTCCGCTAGTCCAATTTTCAGTGCCGTGGTCACATGTAAGCTTTAGCCTCCCACGGTTTGCTGTGCCACCCCATATTATGCCAATAGGACGTGGCTTCTCACCATCCTGGCTGGTCAGGATAATAACTAATAAGGCTTCCACTATCACCTTCCAAATCGAATGTTTGGCGGTTCTCACCAACAAGAAGCAGGTCAGTGAGGAAGCATATTCCTTTCTCATCGTTGTACTCGAGGGCATAAGCCATCACAGTCACATGATAGGACACTGCATATCTATAACCTTTACATCCCCAATCTCACAGACTCCCCTAACTAAAGTTGTGACTGTGGAAATATCAAAGTCATCAGCAAATGGGATGAATGCCCCGTCAGCTCGTACAAACGTCTCTGCATGTCCATCACAGGGTAACATATATGTTCGGGAATTAGAACGGTATATACATCATTTGGAACAATGAATAAAAAGAGAATTGTATTAGTTTACAAACATAACACAAAACTAAGTATTATTTTTCACATAAAAAACTAAATATTGTTTTGTTCCTAAGAAGTAGTCTAAAGTGCAAGTTGGTAATAATATGACTAACAAAATTGGTAAAATCGGAAAGACAAATCCTGCTTGATATGAACAGATCAATCATTACTGCTGTATCGTACAAATTTATCTTTGTGTTTGCGCAATGAATTAATGTGTTTTATTTTTTGGTGTATTTAGGATACTATTGTTAAAATAGACAAAACATGAACTAGGCGTATGCTCTATGACCATATACTTTGCAATTAAGTGCTGCAAATAATACATAAATTCCTTATATCAACCAGATAATTTGTAACTGCACTACCTGGGTTTGTTTCAGCATAAATTCCATACCAAACATCATCGGTGATGAAAGATGTTGCCCTTTCGACAGCTCCAAGATAAACACCAGGCCCAAGTTTGGGTGGCAACGGGCGAAACATCTTCTGGTTAGGATAGTCCAAGTCCCAAAAGTTTCCGGGCTTGCAACCTGAAACACCGAATGATAACTGTGAGGAGAAACTTTCCAGATGCATGCCCGGCCCTCTTGAATCATCAATTTCATCATCATGGCAAGCACTATCTGCTGCTCTACCATCTAGATTACGTAGTTCAAGTATATTTTGCAAAAGAATTGCCACTCAAAAATAGTTCGTGTGTTTTAAAGAGAAGTGATGACTGGGTTGGAAATTTAGAATTTTAGACGAAGAAACACACCAACACATGACCACAATCCCATTGGTTTGTCCTTTGGGACTGTTGAATCTGAAAGGAAAAGGGGTTTTTATTTTAACAAATACTGGCTTGAGATGGAAAATTTCAGAGACATCGTACTTCATAGATGGGGAGAAATTTGTAATAAAATGCCTGCAAGGATTTACTCTTTGGATAGTTGGAATAGTGGTTTAGCTTCTTTGAGACAGTTTTTGAAAGGTTGGGGTGCAAATGAGTATGGGCATTTCAGAAAAGACAAGAAAGTCCTTATAGAACAGATCAGTGACTATGACAAAAAAGCTGAAAGGTTCCCTCCAACTTTAGATGACTGGCTGGACAGACATAGGATTGAAGAAAAACTGGAGAGGATCTATGAGATTGAAGAAAAGGATTGGAATAAGAAAAGTCAATTGAAATGGATTATTCAAGGTGATGCTAATACTAGATTTTTTTCATTGTTGTGCTAATGGTAGGAGAAGGAAAAACTTTATTTACAATATAGAGGATGAGGGGGTGATTCTTACTGAAGAAGGGGATATCAGAAACCACATATATATGTTTTATAAAAACCTCTTTGGGTATGAAGCTGGTCAGAATGTGTTTTTAAATTCTAATTTTTGGGATTCTGGCTCAAGGATATCAGATATGGATAATGACAGCTTAGTGCAGAACTTTTCTGAAGCTGAGGTTTGGGACATTATCAAAAGCCTTCCAGCTGATTCAGCACCAGGCCCTGATGGTTTCCCTTCTTGTTTCTACAAAACTTTCTGGGGGGCTTTCAGACCTAAATTCATGAACATGGTGAATGATTTTTTTTGTGGGGGAGCTGGACCTTAAGAGACTGAATTATAGGGTGGTCACTTTAATCCCAAAGATTAAGAATGCTAACAATATCAAGCAATTTAGACCTATTTGTCTTTTGAATGTGAGCTTCAAAATCATTACAAAGTTGTTAGCAGTTCGGTTGGGTAGAGTTGCTAACAATACTATCAATGTTTGTCAGACAACATTTATCAAGGGGAGGAATATTTTAGATGGGGTGCTCTCACTTCATGAAATTTTGCATGATCTCAAAGCAACTAAGAAATCAGGGATAGTTCTCAAATTAGACTTTGAAAAAGCATATGATAAAGTGCAGTGGAGCTTTTTGAAGGATGTGCTGGTTGGTAAAGGTTTTTCTCAAAAGTGGATAAACTGGGTTATGAGCTCTGTTCAGGGAGGAAAGGTTAGCATTAATGTCAATGGATCTGCTGGTCCTTATTTTACTACTCATAGGGGTTTGAGACAGGGAGACCCCCTTTCCCCTCTGCTTTTCAATCTGGTGGCAGATGCATTAGCTGTTATGATTGAGAAAGCTCAAAATAATGGCTTGATAAAAGGGGTGTCTTCTCATTTAATTGATGGAGGGGTCCCTCTTTTACAGTATGCTGGTGATACAGTTTTGCTGCTGGAATGTGATGACTCTTATATTTTGAATCTCAAGTTTCTTTTATATTATTTTGAGTGGATGTCAGGCCTGAAAATAAACTATCATAAGAGTGAGGTTTATGTGATTGGGGTGGAAAATCAAGAAGCTGTCAGGGTTGCTAATATGTTTAACTGTAAACTGGGATTCCTACCCCTCACATATCTTGGCATTTAGATTGATTCAAAAAAGGTGACTAAAGGGGCTGGTGAGAATATTCTCATCAAGCTGGGGCACAGGTTGGATAATTGGAAGAACAACCTTCTTTCTTCTGGGGGGAGATTGATTTTGGTTAATAGCTGCTGAAGTAATTAGCCTATGTACAATATGGGGTTCTACAGATTGAGTAATCAGATACATGGGAGGATTGATAACATCAGATCCAGATTCTTTTGGAGGGGTTCTAATGACAAAGCTAGATACCACATGGTCAAATGGGAAGCTGTTTGCAGACCTAGAGACTTTGGAGGTTTGGGTGTTTTAAACACCAGGCTTAGGAATGATTGCATGCTTAGCAAATGGTTGTGGAGAATGAGAGGTGCTAAGAATGAGTTGTGGTTTCGTTTACTAAAAGCTAAGTATTTTTCTCATGGTGACTTTAGGGATTCTCTAGATCTTAAGGGGTCTCAATTCTGGAAAGACTTGAGCAGAGTTAAACATCTGTATAATAGGGGTGTTTCTTACCAGGTAGGTAATGGCAAGAGTATTTCTTTTTGGAAGGATGTTTGGATTGGTGATTGTCCCCTTTATATTAGGTTTAACAGGCTGTTCATTATCTGCACTAATCCTAACATCAAAATTGCAGATTGTTTGGTTCATGACACTTGGAATATCAGGTTTGTAAGGACCTTTGGGGTGATAGAAGAGGGATTATGGAAGAATCTGAAAAAGCTTATTCAAGGGGTGACTCTTCATGAGGATAAGGACAGAGCTATTTGGTGTTTGGATAAATCCAAACAGTTCTCGGTCAAGTCTCTTTATAGACATAGTATTTTTGGGGGTGTCATTACTAAAAGATTTCAACACATCTGGAATATTAGGATTCCTTTGAAAATCAAGATTTTCCTTTGGCAATTATACTTGAATAGACTTCCTACTACAAATCAGCTGGTGTTAAGACACTGGAAAGGGGATACCAATTGCTGGTTATGCGGAGTACCAGAAGATTCTAACCATGTTTTTTTCCAATGCTTAATGTCTAACTTTGTTTGGACTTGCTTCAGAGAAATCTTTCATTGGAAGAGCTGCCCCAAGTCTCTAGATGATTTTCATCTAGGTTGGTTAGATTACAGGGGTGCTAATGATTATAATCTTGGGTTATTCAGTTTTGCAGCATATGCTTGGACAATTTGGAAATGCAGGAACAGAGGAGCGATTGAGAAGACTTTTTGTAATCAACCTCTTGGAGTTGTTTTCAACATTGTATCCTGTTTGCAGCGCTGGCGTACCCTTCTCCGAAAAAATGACCAGAAGAAGCTTGGAGTGCTGGTGGACTTGACGATGGATTGGCTGCGAAAATTCAAATGCTCCTAACTTCTGACGTTTTGCTGCTGAATCTAGAGTTGATACACTTGATAGCTGAAGGACCTTTTGCCTGGATGTTTAGTCAGTTTCTAGTGTTGCTGCTGTCCTGGTCTCTAAGACTAGTAGTTTGGTCAGTCTCTGTTTTGTCATCGCATGGCCATCCTTCGCAGCTTACTTTCATTTCTATGCGGTTATGTTTGGCGTAACTGGTAACCCCAGTGTTTTACTTTTTGTAATCAAACTTTGTAGTTCCTGTTATTAGCTTTCTATAAAAGCTGGGCTTTACCTCTTTTTTTTTTTAAAAAAAAACACACCAACACATAAAAGGCCTAACTGGTGAAGCCTAGGGAAACTAGGTTTGTGTGGGATCCCTAATCCTTAAGCCACTACCAAAAACGGCTAATTTGCCTAGTGCTTATAAGTTTCCCGAGTGTCTTGAATAAAACACTCGGTAAAGTCCCGAGTGTTTAAGCTGGCACTCGGGGAAGTAAGAAAACACTCAGTACAAAATACTTTACCGAGTGCCCAATCGGACACTCGGGATATGAAGACGGGAGCCACTCCAAAACGGTGAACCGACGCGTTCTCAACAGGATGGAGTAATTCCCTGAGTGTATGTTCGTTGCATACACTTGGCAAAGAATTCGTTAGTAGCGCCAATTTTTCCCCCCTACCGCGCCTGTTTTTTCGCTACCAAGTCCTAATTAACCCTACCCCACGATAGCATATCCCCAATCCCAACCCTCCTCCCCTCTCCTCCCCCGCCTCCACGATAGCAGATCCGCCACCAGCGCAGCCTCCCTGTCCTCCTCTTCCTCCTTCTCCCTCGATGCTCCACCGCCTCTGCCGCCGTCGTCTCCCCCTCCTCCGCTGCCTCTGCAGCCGTCTCACGCACTGAAATCGGCGCCGCCTCCTCGTCTACCGCCACTGCACCCGACGCTTTCCCCTCGTCTCCTTCCGCCACACCCGACCCCACCGCCTCCCTCCTCCACCCGATCCCGCCGCCTCCCCATCCTCATCCTCCTTCTCCCTTGCCGATCCATCGCATTCGCCGTCTCCCACTCCTCCACTGCCTCCGATGTCATCGTCTCCTCCTGCTCCCACTCAGGTAGTATGTACTTACTAGGTCATCTGTTCTGGTTAGTGAACTTGTCTTTTGCCCTTAAGGTGTGCATGAATGATTGCATCAGGTCATCTGTTTTGGTTATTAGGTTGCAAGATAATTTTATCGATGAATATTTATAGAATTAGTGCCAATAGTATGTTGGTCGTATGTATGTGCAGCTACTTGCTGCTGCAAGGAGCTAAGGAGTGGTTGGTCGTGTGCATGCATGGTTCTTTGCCGTTTCCATTGCCATTGCCATTGGCCAGGCATGTAGGGAGAGGAGAGAACACCGGCATGTAGACCAGTTTGTGCATGTAGACCAGTTTGAGTCTTAATTTCATATGCTACCTCTGAAGCACTCTGACCAGCTACCAATCCCAAGTAACAAAAGGTGGGCAACCATGTCCCAAGTAACTATGCATACGTGCTTATGTTAATCATTGCTCAGTCAAATACATGCATGCCATTGGGGATCAGCCTAACACGGGCTATGGGAACTTGAAGATAGAAATAAAATCAGTTCAGTGCCAATCATCCACGCGTAATTGCATTCTGTTTGGTGATGTACAATGGCAAACAGCAGCACTACAAGAATCGTTTGACCAGTACAATAACCCTGTTCTATTAGATGACTTTAGGAACATTGTTTTCAGACATGGTATCAATCAAAATTAACAAGTTTTGACTTTTTTTGGGACCAAATTATTCTTTTATGCCTTATTGCATTGGGCAGTTGCTCTATCAATTTATCAGCTAATCCCTTTGTCCTTGTTTAGTCCAATCATATTGAACATGTGTCATAGTATTCTTGCATTCCTTTAATCCATGTATGTAGCATTTTTCAAACTCCAACCAGATGTACTTTTACTAATATAAAAGTTAGAACCGTAAACAAGAATCTAGCTAGAGAAAACCTGAAATTAAGCTGTTTGTTGAAGACATATTACTTTTTGCAATGATGCTTTGAGGATTATCCACGGGTACTATTAGTAACCAAGATTGTTGAAGTCATCCATTTCTTTAATTTCCAAATGCTTTTGTACGTACATATATTCCAGCCTTGAATCACACTATGCATGCTCGTTCTTAATGACATGAACATGCATGTGCCATGTATATATATCTTAAGACAGTCAGAAATGTAGACCTAATTAACTAACTAGTCATATAAGTTTGTAGTGTAATATTAAAATATTGTAGCTAGATTTGTGATTTGGTACCATATGTCGAGATTTATTCGACCAACTTGCCCACATGTGATGATACGAACATTGGAGGAACCTAGCATCGATCGATCATCCCCATCCCCATCCCGTGCTTCTAGAAGAATATGGTTGATGTACCAATTAAATGCCAAATCATGCACTCAATTGTAATTTTTCAATACAACTATCTATCGACTATATATATATATATATATATATATATATATATATATATATATATATATATATATATATATATATATATATTAATGAAAATACAAATCACATACATAGACACATTATTTGTCATGATCTAACAAGAACTGATTGATGTTCTACTAGCGACAACATTATATATGTATATGCATGGAAGGCTCTTCATAATTTGTTTTCATTAGTTTTTTCTTTACTACCTACTCTTATATTTTTCTTCATCATGCATCAAACCTTTGGTTCCAACCATTCCTTTTATTTTATTTATTTATTGTGGTTATGGTTAGCATGTTGTGGTGTTCATCTTTTCCTTTGCTTTCATGATGGGTACAAGTATCAAAATTTGACACGCACATTTCCCTTTAATTTGGGTACCTGGCAGCTAGCAGAAACAGAAAAAAGGCTAGCTTTCAGGTTAGGCATGACTCATGTTTTGATTTGAACTCATCATTTATTAAAGAAAAGAAAAGATATACATAGGAGTCAAACCTTCTAGGCGCACTATACTACTTCGTTTTGAGATGGTCCTCCACGTATGCACTATAGTTGCCAATGACACCCAACTTCTCCGATCATGTCCTTGATAGTGGATAAGACAAGATAAAACAACAAGCTTCTCATGATCATCTATCTCTGGTCTCCGCCTAACTGATTAAGGCCTAGACCTAATTAACATACATATACACTTAGTCAACTTTACTCATCGTTCTTCAGGTACTTTAATCTTAGTTAACTTTACTCATCATTCTTCAAGTGCTTATTAGTAGATATTGTATTAGCTTTGCTTTGCATAGAAGTATATATACACTACTAGAATCTACAAGTTTGCTGAGCGCTATGGATATGTATAGACTGATGGTATAAAACCTCATTAGCTTGGTCATTTACCTGATAGCTATGCTATTCACTACCATAAATCCAACTACCTGTTTGCTTCAAGCATTGACCGAACCATAAATCTAGCTACCTGTTATTGACCTCTTCTTTTCCCTGCATGTCTGTGCAGTGTTTTAAGTACTCAGATTTGGTCATCATGAACAAAAGCTGAGATCTTTGGGGCAGGATCCTGGCCTCTGATTGAACCTCTTCTTCTCGATCAGGTGTGATTGTGTTCTTGATGTCTCTTGCTTATGTAGAATCTGTTGATCATTTATATTGTCTTCATGTCAATCTGTTATAGTGTACATATATAGGGCATGTATCCTATAGTAGCTTCTAGCTAGCTCTGTAGTTGTAATTTTTGACATAAATAACAAGTCGAATTAAAATATGCATTATGTTTTGCATACTAGGATGGTTGATGATCGTAGTTGGATGTACACTAGGCGTAGAGAGCTGGGTGACTGTAGCCATGAATGGATGGAAAAGACGACAAATTTTGTGGATCGAGCATTTGCTAGGAATAATGGATGGGGTGTGTTGTGCCCTTGTTCTCATTGTTCGAACACACGACCACAATTGAGGGCAACAATGTCCGCACACTTGTGCAAGTACGGATTTAGGCCAGGCTATACCGTGTGGGTCTATCACGGCGAGTCACAACGTAGTAGATCAGATGTGCTAAGGGAAGAAACGGACGATGGCGGCCACAATGAGAGCAGGATAGAAGACATGCTAGATGATGTGCATGATGCATATGTGCCACCTGTAGAGGAAGAACCGGAGCCTGCAACAAGGGCTTTCTTTGATATGTTGTCCACAGCGAGTCAACCACTTCATGGGCAAACACAGGTGTCCCAACTAGATGCCATCACATAGCTACTTGCTGTCAAGTCCTAGTTCAGTACAAGCATTGCTTGCTTTGATGCATTCTTAAGCGTGTTTAGCACTCTTCTCCCAGATGGTCACAAAATGCCCGCTAACTTGTATGAGGCCAAGAAATTGATAAGCGCACTAAATATGCCATATGAGAAGATAGATGTTTGTCCAAATCATTGCATGATATTTAGGAATGAGAATGTGGACAAAGATCACTGTGATAAGTGTGGTGAGTCTAGGTTTGTTGAGGTTGACTCTGGTGATGGTCAGAAGAGGCAGCTTCCTATTGGCAGAAAAATACTTTGCTATCTACCATTTGTACTACGAATTCAACAGTTATACATGTCCGAGGTTTCTGCCAAACAAATGATATGGCACAAGTATGGTCGTCGGTACCATGATGATAAGATGGTTCACCCATCTGATGGTAAAGCATGGAAGCAATTTGATCGAGACTATGTAGAGTTTGTCGCGGAGCCTCGAAACGTTCGAATTGCAATTGCAACTGATGGGTTTAACCCATTTGGTATGGGAGCTGTGCCATACAGTTGTTGGCCTATGTTTGTCATTCCCCTTAACCTCCCACCCGACGTTTGCATGCAGAAGCAGAACATATTCCTTTCCTTGATAATCCCTGGTCTTGAATACCTAGGGAAGAATATGAGTGTATTCATGGAGCCGGTGGTGGATGAATTGTTACATGCTTGGGAACAAGGCATAGTAACTTATGATCGAGCATTGAAACAGAACTTCACCATGCGGGTCATGTGCCACACATCCATTTATGACTTCTCGGCGTACGTGATATTCTGTGGGTGGTGTGTACATGGGAAGATGCCATGCCCAATTTGCAGGGAGACGTTGAGTGGCTGTTGGCTAAAGCATGGTCGCAAGCACCCCTTCGATTGTCATCGTCAATTCCTTCCAATTGACCACGAATTCAGAAGTGACACAAATGGATTTAGGGCCAATAATTATGTTCGCAGTGGACCACCACATCGTCTGGCAGGTGAGGAGGTTCATGCACAGCTAGATTCTCTGAAGCCTCTTGATGATGGTGATGGGTTTGAGAAATATGGCGAGGAGCACAATTGGACTCACAGCTTGTGGCGGCTACCATACTTCCATAAGTTCATTCTTCCCCATAACATAGATGTAATGCATAATGAGAAGAATGTTGCAGAGGCCATATTTAGCACATTCTTTGACATTCCAAACAAGACGAAGGACAATGTCAAGGCTCACCTTGATCAGGTTAGACAATGATGGCACTGAAGGGAATGAGATTGAGTCAACACCTCATGATAGTGACGATGAATTTTTCGAGGGCCCATCTGCAGAGGATCCCATTGTAGACGACTACTTCTAAGCATGATCTTCTTGTACGTATTCCATCTATTTGCTGCATGTTTTTAATTTTTTATATGAGCTTACTTGATTACGCTATATTACGTCTTTCTGTGAGCTTACTTCATTGCGCTATATTAATTGATTTACTTAATTTTATTTCATTTCAGGACACCAAAAATGAGTGGAGACAAAGGTGCAGCATACTCTAGTCGAGGTAGACGTCTGTCTTCCAAAGTGGAAGCACCATATCATGGAGGCAGAGGGACAGTTGCGGCCCCTCGAGGAGGCAGAGGGACAGGTTTTCTTAGCTTGAGGCGAGGCTGCAAGAGGAAATCGAGGCTAGGCAGTGGTTAGAGCAAATGCTCCAGGTTAGTTGGAGTGTGATAGTACAATAACAAAGTAATATGCAAAAAAAAATATATATTCGTACTTGGCTAATGTATGGCAATGTGCAAACAAATATGCAGGCACTTCAAACTTGACTTGATGGCACTACACCGGGGGAACCACTGCCTACCTTATCTCCTCCGGTTAGTAACTGGATACTGATTATTATATTGTTAGTCTCTTATGAGTGCTTGAGAGCTCACTGAAAGAAAGCTAAAAATAAAATGGATTGTGTGCTTCTTAACATCAGTGTACTTGTATGTGCACCTGCCAAGCTACATCTGACTGTGATGGCTAAATTGGTGGTTCAAGTTATGAATTCAACTTTTCCGTGACATTAGCTTTTATTGCTCTCATATTATGCTTGTTACTCTTTTGTTTAAAATCTTGTCATAATATTTATTTGATGTGAACGGTTAACCTTTCTATATCATTTTCATCATTGTGACGATTGGTTGGGTCAGTGATATTTCTATGCTGTCTTTCGTTGGATGTGTTATCCCTTAAACTGTGTTAGATGCCTTCACATTTCTGCAAGTTTGTTCATGCATTCCCAAATCCCAACACACATTTTCTGTTGTTTCAAGAAGCTAGCTTGTTTGCGTAGTTGCTATCAAGAGAGGAAACATGGTATGCTAATCAACCCGCTATCAACTCGCAACCTATCAACTTTAATTTTTCTTCTTCAGTGAGTGCTTATATCGATTACTCGAGTTGTCACATCCCGATTTCGGCGGTGCTAGGTTTCGGCTTTACGATGCCTCTCAAGATCTTGTAGCCTTTGCGATTATGCCATCGGCAATGTAGTGAACAACAATTACTGCTATTAACTTATTACACTCAAGCTTTGAATGATGAAATGAACAGTATATGAGATTTTTGAGTGCCATAGAATCGATTCATCATTTTTCTGAAGTTTCTCCACCCACCTTTAGTTAATTCTTATGCATTGCCAGTGACAACAGCTCATGTGCAGGTTCTAAAATTCAGATAGTTCTTTGACTATGAGGATATGTTTCATATGCAGGGTTAAGAGTGACAAGAATTACCTCCATCATCTGATGCATATGGATGCACTCATTGAAAATTATGTAGATTTCTTATAATGCGATTTCTTATGAAAATGTAGGCAACAGTGGGATCAATGGTAGATCTAGCTGCTTCTGGTGCTAATGCTGAAGATGGTACACGTGTTAGTTTCCCAAACGAAGATCATGTGAATGTGTCCATCGCCGAGAGGCCACCACCAGGTGCTTGCTATTTTCATGATCTACTTGCGTAAACATGAACATACATCACTCCATTTTTGTGTTGATGTAGCATATATGCATGCATGCTCAAATAATAATGGGAAGGGTAATGGGAGAGCGAGTACTCATGATCCGCATGGAATAAATAGTATCTATATGAGCCGCATGGAATAAGAATTAGTAGTAGATTCATCATGAAGTATATGTCGGACCCGGATTCCGAGAATCCAAATCCTCTGCGAAAGACACTGTGCTATTCCCTGGTTCAGTAGATAGCACTCACAGATACATTACTGAATCAATCCATACATGGCGTTGATTAAACCATACCATTCATTAATTAACACACAGAGTTTACATAGACCGCATCGGGTCGGGTTTTACAAAAGGGCTAAACAAGGCCAAAGATTACATTACAAAAGCAGAAGCGACAGCAGAAGCAAAAGGGGTAGAGCACATCTCTCCACAGGAAAGCGACTGGAGAAACCCGTGTGCGTCCGATATTACCCAAAGACTCAGATAATATAGAATGCACGCAAGCACCAACAGAGTCAACTAGACTGGGGCAAGACTAGAACAACTAAGACTAACTATGCTTCCAGCTTCTGGATCCTTGTAGTATGCGTAGTTTTCAGGGTTTCCTGCTTCTGAAGGTTTTGAGGGAAAGAGCGAGAATGAGTACAACTTTCGTGCTCGCAAGCCAATACACAATGCAATAATATACATGCAAGGCTTAACAAAGACGTCTCAGGTTCTTTTATTTGCTAAAGCAATATTTCCAATTAATCATATTTACAAATTCCTATCACTTAGCATTTTAACAAATTGCATTTTATTAAAGAAAGTAATTGTGCAATATTTATTTCAGTAGAGGTTCCCTCTGTCGGAAACTCTACCTTATGCTTCATTTGATTGGAGCTACCTCCAATTACTACCACAGCTAAGCTCGAAGACTCAGGTAAAATCCAACATAGGGCTAGGTGAGCCCATCTCATTTTTCATACCACCCACAAAGGTTTTGAAATAGAACTAACAGAAGTAAAGTTCCCATGTCTACCTTTGACCGTAGGCGCTACTGTTTAAACAGTTTAGACTCTACAGAGGTTGTACACTGTACCTACAAGAGATAGTCATATTCATTTCCCTACACGATTCCTTAGTCATGTAGTTGAGCGACCGTCACAGTAACCTTTCAAATTACCTCGCCCTTCCATCATCTCACCCATATGGGCTGTGCTTGCGGTGGGTCCCATAAGTTGTGCGGGATGTCACCCCTACGATGAGTCGTAGCAGGCACTTCACCATCAGTGTCCCTTCCCAGCTCACGCTTGCACGTCTTCACTAGTGAGATGACTTTCAGGGTCCAATAAATTTACTAAGCCAAGTTGCATTTTGCAGACTTGTGGTTGTACTTGTTTTACACAGGAGGTCATGACAAGATCACGTCCTTAGGGGTTATCTGGACGGTTTATTTCATACACAAACTCTTTGGGCTACTTTAGTACACATCCACATTATACCATTCACAACCAACATTCTTTGGGCTACATTAGCACCCATCAACATTACACCATTCATCATATCATCTGCCCAGATAGGAACAACAATTAGGGTTTTTGAGGAGTAAAATACATCAACTCAACCATCTCAGTCATTTCCCCATAATGACTACCCAAATCCACTTTTATGTTTAAAAGATGATGATTGGGACATTTAATGTCCCGGTACTTAAGCAAGACTAGCATGTCGCTTAAGTACAACCTATAACTAGTAATTACCATATAGTTACTAGGGTGACAAGGATTAAGGGATTCAAATTGTCGAGGATGGCATATTAATTAATTAATCACCAATGGGTATTTAACTACCTTAAGCTTTAACATACGTTTGATTATTGAATTAAAGCATGCAATTTTGGTAATTTAAAGGAATATAATTTACATAAAATGTAGGATCAATATGATCAAAGTATTGACTCACCTTGGTTATAGGTAAGAGGATCTTGATATTCTTGTGCCTGATCAACTTGGAGATCTTCCGCATCTTCAAATCCTAATCGGACGAAGGTACCGGAAAAAGGAACGATAAGCAAACAAAACAAATAAATACACGGGAATAAACAAATGAACTCCAAATTAAAAAAGACCTTTGCCATTAGCAAGATCTTGAATTAACAAAATTTTAGAAACAAATTTTATAATTCTTGGAGCTACGACGAGGGAGAAATGAATTTTGAAGTTTCACTTTTGAATTAAACAAGAAGAAAAACAAAGGAAATTAGAGAAAGGCTGACAGCGGCCCATGGTGTCGCAACATTAGGCCCAGCCCAGCCTTTGGGCTGAAACTAGGCACGTGGCTCATGGGGCTTGGCGGCCATAAGAAGAAGAGGGGGGTGTTAAGCCAAATGACAGCGGGCCTTTGGCCCTTCCCCATTCCTTCGGTTTCACAGAGAAAAAGAAAGGGGGAGAACAGAGGGGAGCAGACGGCTCAGGAACGGTAGCGGCGGCGGTGAGTGGTCAAAAATGGTTCCCCCGAGGACGGCGACCTTGTGGGCGGAGGCGGAGAGGGCCTGGCGTGGTGGTGGTGCAGCTAAAGGCGGCGGCGGGCACCACGGCATGTGAGCTATGCGACGATGCTGGTGGCGGAGTGGTGCGCCGAAGGAGGTGGGGCGCACACGAGTTGCGCGCCACCAAGGGGGTGACGCGGAGCCGAGCGGGGTGGCTCAAAGTGGTCTGGCGGCGGCGGCCGGGAGCGGTGGAGGAGGAGCCACGGTGGCGGCGCATCTCGGCGGCGGGAAAGGAGATTAGAGATGGGGGACGGCATCCTTGCGCCTTGGGGCGCGCGGTGACAGGGTCTCCCGGGAGCGAGGCTCACCGAAGCGGACAAATGACAAGGAGGCAGCGCAGCCGACAATGGGGGCGCAGCTCTGGCTCTACTTCGAGGAAGAAGGTGAGGTGGGGAGGGGGAGACAAGGGGAGTGCATTGGGGGGGAGCTTTATAGCCGGGTGGAGGGTGGAGAGAGCCGTTGAGGAGGCTCGGCATGGGCAACAGCGTGACGCAGGCATGACCGGGCGCTTTGGTGCAAGAGCATGTGCGACACGGCACGCGCAGCAGGTGAGCGCAGGCGTGGCATGGGGCTCGTGGTGGTGGCAGGGAGCAGACGGGAGGTGACAAGGCGACGCGGCAGGTGGTGGCAAGTGCGTGCTCGCAGCAGGGTGGACACGCACAAAGACGGACCAAAGGCCGCACGCTGCACCGGCGTCTTAGCAAGGAAGGGCGATGAGGGCCGGAGGCGAGGCGGTGTCGCCGGATGGGGCGTGAGTCGCGACGACCTTGGCGGAGACCGACGCAGATGAGCGGTGATGCGACGGGGCGAGGAGTAGGCGCGGCAGCCAGGGCATGCTGTCGTCATGGCGCTGCAGGGTGGGAGTGTGGGCGAGTTGCTGACGGGACCGAACAATGGAGGAGGGCGCCGAAGTCGCGAGCAGCAAAGGGCAGGTGGGAGCTGCAGGCGGCGCACGAGAAATGGCAGGAGTGGCGTCACAGTGTAGGCGCACGGGAGAGAAGAAAAGGGGGGCTCAGGTGTGTCCGATCCGAGTGGAGAAGAAGACACGCAAGGGGGAAGGAAGCTAGGCCAGATGGGCCGAATTGAAAGAAAAGGGCCGAGTGGAGTTTGGGCCGAGAAGGGAGCCATGCCAAGGGAGCTGGGTTGGGGAGTAGGCTGGGTGGCCCAAGGAGCATTCGGGCTGAACCCAGGGAAGGCTACGGGCTGAGCCCACAAAGAAGGGGAAGCAATTGAGAAGGGCCCAAATTGCAAAAGGAGGAAATTCAACTTGAATTTGAATTTCAGGATTCAAGGGTATTTGAAACACAAACCTAAGCTTAAAGAAAGAAAGAAGATTTTTGAAAATAGCTGCTAATTTGAACTACGGCAAAGGACGAAAAACCGAAAGTAAATACTATTCCTATTTTCGAAAACGGGATGTTATAGCATACTACCAGTTTGGGGATATTTGCATAGCCAACGCATTGAAGAACAAACATATGACAACAACACAACATGTCAGATCTGCGACTAACAAAGAACCCCATAAGTTTGCATTGATCACAGTCACAACAAAGCTTTATTTTGCTTCTTAATTGATCTCACTCCATAATGTTAGTAATCAGATAACCTAGGCTAGCTATCTAGGTGGCGATCCATGCACGAAGTGTTGTCCAAAAGAACAAGTTAAGAAAGGCGCCCATTGGTGAAGGTGAGCACATGACAAAAAAAAAATGAATTAAGGGGAGGGAAATGAATTTGAACTTGAGATGTTCATTCTGAGGCAGTGAGGTTTTATTAGCTTGTACGTTATATGTGTTGTCAATAGTTAGGTTAACTATCTTTTCATGTAATGTCAATTCCTTGCTTTTGTTGTAAGATGGCACTAATATTAAGTTTTGCTATATTTGTAGAACTCACAAAATGATGCTGGAGTAATATGTATGAAACCTTGTGATCCCCGTCGCATCCTCCATAATAACATAGCACAGAAGATTGAAACTGAAAATTCTGTGCAAATGGTAGCAGTGATATTGTGCTTTTGTTTGATGCATTACGGATAAGACTGTGTGAAATTACTACTTGGAACTATTATATGTATCATGCCTTATGCCTAGATTTTCGAATTTGAACTCGGATGTTGTGAGCTCAGGAACTGTTATATGTATCATGCCTTTTGTCCGATCTATATATATATTGTGAGCTCGGGAATTATGTCAATATTGTTGAATCTATATATGTAATGAATTGTGGTATTTTTCTTGTTGTGGAATATATGGATTATTTGATTGCCGAGTTTTCTGTCAGCGTAGTTCAAAATTAAATGCAAAATCGAACATACAAAATTAGTGCAAAATTGGTTGGTGCTGTTCGGAAAATTCCCGAGTGTCGACACTTGGGAAATTAGTGTCGATATTTCCCGAGTGTCGACACTCGGGGTTGTTTTGTGACCTGTCGGGAATGGTTGGCCACGTGGCAATATTTCCTGTTTTCATCCCTCACCGGTGGAAACTTTCCCGAGTGTAATTGTTTGCCATACACTCGGGAAATAAAAACTGTTCCCGAGTGTTTACAGTCGGGGCAACATCTGGGACAGAAATGTTCCTAAGTGGTTCTTTCACTACGTTCCCGAGTATCAATACTCGGTAAAGGTTTCCGTTACGGTTGAATAAGCCGTTGAGACGTATTTTCTCCCAAGTGTTATGTGTTTTCGAGTGTATACATTTGCCTCGGGAAATTGTTTTTTACCCGACTAATCTATCCCGAGTGTTCTTTCCCAACGGCCGACCTTCGGGAATTTAGATCCTGAGTATTTTTTCTAATTTTCCGAGTGTTTTGGGCACTCGGGAAAAACCCGGTTTCTGGTAGTGAGCTGCATATGCAACAACTTACATTATGCATTATCTCAAATGACATGATGCGCTAGAGACTTTCACAGGGAAAATTGCTTCTCACCGCTGATCACCTAAGGGAGTTATCAGAACATCCAGTGGGACGAAGTGAACATTGACAGGATTTATAGTAGATGTCTTAACCTGGTGTCGTACATAATAGGAGTATAGGACTAACTGACAAAGTAACTGTCAGTCCTTGGGATAACCTTGTAAGTGTCATGCAATTTTATTCGCTTTGTACTAGTAAAATCCTGAGAAGAATCTTGGCAAATTTGAACGGTCCCCATACAAGATGAATAGTACAATTGGTAGTACATGTTTTTGTCCAATTCAATTTGTCCACATGGTAGCATGCTCTGCTTAAAGGACATGGTATTTTAGGGAAATCAACAAATACAGAAAAGAGCACAGATGTACCTGAGAGCCCATGTTTTTGTCCAATTCAATTTGTCCACATGGTAGCATGCTCTGCTTAAAGCACATGGTATTTTGGGGAAATCAACAAATACAGATAAGAGCACAGATGTACCTGAGAGCCCGAACCGATACATTCATCACTGCCACACAGCCTATCAACAATCTCACTAAACATTTGTTCTTTAGGTGTTTGAGCCGGTGCCCCATAGTATGAAAATTCGAAGACATCAACATCACACCAAACACCTCCTGGACCCTGTTAATGATCCAACTAAGCGAAAGATATTTAAGCTAATCAGCTTATAAGCGTCTAAACTTTTAAGCCAAGCTTTGTTGTTTGGTAATCAGGCTTTTTATAGGATGTTGGCTTATTGAGTTGTGTGTGAAGGATGAAATGTCTGAAATGCCCTTAAAGGTTTAAAGGACCTTGTTAAGCATGTATTTAAACTGATTTTTTTTGCATGGGATCTGAAAATATGACGATACATGCACGTGTACATATAAAACAAAATAGATATCGCTCGTACGTGTATGCATGTATTTATTTTGGACATTGCGTAACGAAAGAAATTAATATAGAAAGACCAATATCAGTCAACCAAACAAAATAACACATTAACAAAATAATATTTGATCATATATGATGCAATTATCTTGTCACTACAACATATATATATCATATTAATGTAATCTATTTACCCTCTTGTGGCCATTAAAGAAGTAACAATACTATCACGAAAGACACTCATATCTCCATCATCGATTGCTGATCCATTGACATTGTGCCCTCCAAATGATCCAGTTTGTGTATCGTTTGGATCATAATCTTCATCAAGATCACATCTCTCAAAAAGTTCATCACGTAAAGCGCTATCTCTTATGAAGCTGTGTAGCGCCATACATGCAATTATCATTTTCGTTTGAATCTTCATTTTGTAACTTGGCAATACCAACAAGATTCTCCATTTCATTTTCAACACGCCAAATTCTTTAGGGGAGGATCTCACCGTGAGGCCCTCCCTCCCACCGTCCGATCTCTCCCACCCCTTTTGCACTGTTTATGGATGGACGACGGGATCGAGGGGCCCTCGCGGAGTCCCCTCCCTAGAAGATTTATTTTTCTAGTAGTACTGTCCAGTCCTCACACGTTTCGTGTGTAGTCAAAACTTTGATCACTAGTATGCATAATTGTATTTAGTTTTTTTACATGAAGATGATACTAAAATTTTATCAAACAAGTACGTCGGTATCACGACATGTTCCACCTTCCTAATTCCTATCCGTCATTCCCCTCAACCATTTTCATCTTTCTCGCCTCCGTCTATCGGAATCGAGCCCAACTTTATCATCTTTGCCCGGGTGAGTAGTGCTCAGCTTCTGCATTCCCATTTGGTCTGATATTTTTATCCTACGCGGCCGCAGGTTGAACTTCCCAGCAAATTAATGTGGACTAGTTGAAGGTTACGGGAAGAATTCTTGGGCCACGACCTGTACCATCGTCCCGTTCTTCACGCGACGCGGAAGTCAAGAGTCCATATGCATTTCTGAAGTGTAGCATGACCCGTGGTACATGCGTCTATTCTCATTATGATTCTCGAATTTTTGGCCGATACGACTGTTTTCGAAACCGTATTTACAAATTTGAATGTATAGGAATGGTATTGGCAAAATGACCGGTCGGCGCCACGGTCACCGTCGGCGCCACCCGCCCGGCCGCCACGCCGCCGCCCGGCGGAGGCGCACTGCGGCGCCAGGAGGGGCGGGCGTGGTTGTCGCCAGCCCCTCTGGCGCCTGCCAGCGTCTTGCCAAGCGTGGTGGGGGATTAGGGGGGTGTTTAGGGTTAGGGGTAATTAGGGTTAGGTGCAGTTAGGTTTAGGTTGAAATTTCGAGGAATTTAAAAATATAGCAAATGATTCCAAAAAATTATAATTTGTTTTGTGGAGCCTCTTAACACTGTGTAGTTGCTTGTGTAAATTTTTCATAATTTTATTCGTTCGGAATCACTAATTCGTAAAATTTCAATTTGAGGGTTTCATGATTTCATGTGACTTAGAATTCACAACACCCTTCCGACTTGTGATGGTCATGAACGCTCGGGTTAGGGTTTCATTCGGGTTCTCCGAAATTAGAGTTTCGTCGCAGTGTTGTTGTTTCTGTAGTTTTTCTATTATTTTATTCGTTCAGAGAAAGGATGACTGATAAGCATATCAGACTAGGTATAACCTTGAGGATGTCGTCGTCCAAGCAAACTTTGTGTGCTGAAACACTTGTCCGATGTAGTAAAACACAGAGGATTCGATGTCGGGGCGAATGGTTGTTTCTGGGATTCCACCAGAAGAGGTTCTGCTCAACTTGGCCGATGTAGTAGCGCTTGCGCCGGATCCTCTCCACGTGCTCCCGGGCCGCCGCCGGCGTTGAGGACGACGACATTTGGAGATGATCCGACGCCGGGAGAAGATGGGGGGTTTTGGAGATGGAAAGTGGAGGAGAAACTGAGAAGGTAGCTCTTGGGCTTCTTCACCGCTTTTATAGAGCTGGGTCTATTGGGCACCTGCCAGGTGTCTCTTGTTGCAAAGAACTCCTCTAGCTCCTTTGATATCATGTAGAACTAGTTTAGATGAAGTACTTTATGAAGCTTATACAGAATATGATTGAAGAGGCATACTTACAATATAGGCTTGCTTTGATGGCTTAGCTGTCCTGTGTTGTCTTGTCACTGCGTAAAGCTGTGTCGTTTGCTCTTATCACTGCGTAAAGCTATCTCCTTTGGTCTTATCATCGCAAAAGCTGCCTCTGTAGGTCTTGTCACCGGGCAAAGCCGCCTGAGTGTGGTCTTATCACCGCATAAAGTCGCCTCGTCTGGTCTTTGTCACTGCACGAGACTGTCTCCTTTGGTCTTGTCACTGTGCAAAGTTGCCCCATTTGGTCTTGTCTCTGCACAAAGCAGCTAGCCCCGTCTGGTCTTGTCATCTGCAAGGTAATACATTAGCCGCTATGTTGGCCAGCCCCCGTGGGCTATAAAATGCACACCCCACGCTCTGAAAGTAGGACCACTCAATCCTTCAAACCGTAGGAAGAATAACCTTCTCCGTCATACACTAACATACCATGGCGACGCCAGGACCCGATCCAACCGGTCGCCAAGCAAGACCTTCACCTCGAAGGAGGAGGACTTCGCCTAACTACGGTTGATGCTTGAACAAGCGTGCTCAACCTAAGTGGCGAAATGCGGACACGGGAGGACGCTTATCGTGCGTGTCATAGACGGCCCTTTCGATGGCGTATTGCGTTTCTTCCGATGCCCATACTCGGGGTAAATAGTTTTGTTCATGTTATCGCTAATACATCCTCCATACTAACCGCCCCTTGCAGCAGATGGCGAAATGCAACTTTACCCGCTGGATCGATCCTCCCCACGCTTACTATGTTGCGAGGCACGTGGATATATTGTGGAATCGAATTTTTGATTTGGAAGCGCAAATTGACGATCTCAAGGAGCAAAATGATGACCTCCGCCAATAGATGCAGCACGAGAGGGGCAATGAGGAGGTCGTGAACATAGGAAGTTCCTATGATCCCACATGCTGCTGCGCTAACCCTAGCTGTATATGTGCGTGCCACTACAACGACAGCCAGCCACGTCCGAGGCGCCCAGCTGGAGAACACTCTATGTGGGTAGTGTGAGGCACCTTTCCATACTAGTTCTCGAAAGGTCTAATTCATTTCCGTTCAAAAAATATGCATATGTATCGTAGGAGTACTTTGGTTTGTTGCATCGTGCATGATGTTGTTTCTTATGCATGTAAGCAAACCATGTGCGCCATGTTATTCCTAACTTCGTTATAAAGTGTTTTTTAATTCGCAACATGAAATCTTCTCGTGTTTTCGCATTCCATTCTTTCGTCATTGCGGTTGCCTTTTATCGAGTTCACATGTGACTTGGAATGTCTCGAAAATTTTTCTATTATTTTATTCGTTCAGAGAAAGGATGACTGATAAGCATATCAGACGAAGTATAACCTTGAAGGAATTTGCATCCTGGACCAATGCAACCGTGACCAAGGAATGGGCCAGAAATGTGACTCATGTTATTGTGGGTAAAAGTGCTGGTAGCGCATGTAGCAGATCATATGAGGTCCTGATGGTGATACTGTTTGGGAAATGGGTTGTCATAGTTGGATGTTAGTATTGAGCCATCAATACTAAATTTGTGCAATTTTCTTTTCTATGTTTAAATATTTGTTTACTATGTCCAAGACCATACCAATTGCTTACTTTACCAAGCTGCTGAATCTGATCTATTCACATTTACAAGTACGCATGAAGGTCACTAGGGTTATCATAATTCAGCCATGATTCACACACATCAATCAATGGACCAAAGAAAGGAAGAATTATGTTGACCAAGTCTATGATTTCATGCGACTTGGAATGTATAAAAAAAACTACATTGCAACTCCATTGGAGATGTCGATATACAATATGGCGCTGGAGTACACACATAACAACCAAAATACATTACATTACGAGCAAAACAAAATATGAATACAGATATACTCGATGTCATATTTAACGATATGTGCTACTAGTCTCTGCGGTGCCGTAGCGAGTGCCCCTTGTCTCGGGGCTGCCCACGGTGGCGGTGAGTCTGGAAGTTGTCCATGTCCTACGATTTCATGATGTAAGTGCACCGTACAGTACGAAATATAACAACGATGCAAATTGTATATAACTCACATCTTCGATACGGAGTGCGGCCGATCGGTCTGATACGCTTCGACGTCGGTCGGTCTCGGTCGAAGGAGCCTTCCCCTTCCCCTTATCGCCAGACTCTTGACGTCGGGCTGGTGTGTCGAAGTCGTCCATGTCCTACGATTCCATGATGTAAGTGCACCGTATAGTGAAAATCGTAAGAAGGATGTAAATTCTTCATAACTCACGTCGTTGATACGAATTACGCCCGGGCGACCGGATACGCTGTGGCGGTCGGGCTCAGCCGCATGAGCCCTTCCCTTGCCCTTGTCGTGGGACTGTCCACGTCGGGCTGGTAAGTCGAAGTCGTCCATGTCCTACGATTCTACGATGTAAGTACACCGTACAGTGAAAAACGTAATAAGGATGTCAATTCTTCATAACTCACATCGTCGATATGGATTACGCCCGGGCGAGCACTGGGCTCCTTTGGTGCCTCCTCAACAGGGTCCGGTACGTAAGGTTTCCACCGCACGAAGCTCTCGGCCTGCACCGAGTAGTTCAGCATGTACTTCTGCTGGATGAATGCCCCGTCGTACATCTCCGGGCCGTCGATCCACTGGAAGAAGTGGCAGTGCATCTTGGGCTGCCATTACGTGGGGTTGAAGTTAAAAATTTAAGGAATTCAACGCAGGGAGAGGAAAATCGATGCGCGCGAAAGAAATGCTTACGAGGTGGTGCCCGCACGTGTAGTACGCCCGGGCAGCGGTGTCTGGGTGTGTGGACTGAATGATCTATGCCGGTTCACCACACACACTGCGGGATTGGAAAACGTGGTGGTACTGGAGCATCTTTCATTGATTTATCTGGGTATTGTAGATGTTTCCTCTTCTGCAAGAAGTTACTTGCACTTCGCAACATCCTCGCGAGAAGTTTGTCAAGAGTCCATAGCCGGGTATCGTATAATTTTGCGTTGTACATAACAAACAAGGTGGAAAAACATTACATTACGACCTCGAATGATGAGCTGGACGAGCCAGTCTGTTGGGACAATTCTTCATTGAGTGCCCAGGGTCTTGCATATCCCGCACTTGATTGTGCGGCTATCTTTGATACGCTGACTAGTATCCATGTCATTCTCGAAGCGCCGCCGCGTCTGCGCGCCCTCCCTATTCTCTTCAAGTCCCTGTTGGGACCCCATTGCACCATGTCCGGCCAAAGATCCTTGTAGTTCATCTCCAAGCCGTACGAGTAAAACTCTCCACTCCATGCATGTCGTAGTACTCAGAGATGTACGGCATAGACATCTACCTCATTTGCGCACACGCCTTGTACACATATGAGCATGGCTTGTGGAGGAGCTTCGGCTTGTTGCAAGTGCATGTCGTCACATCACCCAGAGTGCATGCCTGTTTCCTTTCCCCCTAGTATGATTGTTGACGTATTTCTGTCAAAGCATGATCTCGTACTTCCGCCTGAGGCCGTCGATCACCTGGATGTCGTGCATTCGGGCCTTCTCCATCTTCCGGTCCATGTGCCTCTGCATGTTCTCGGACCACTGCTTGCCTTCGTCCATCTGTCGCTTGGCTGCGGTGGCTCTATTGACGAAATAACCAACATTGCGAGTCCATGTCTCCTGAACGATCGCGGTGATAGGGAGGCACCGCACCCCTTTGATGATGCTGTTGTAGACCTCGGACATGTTGGTCGTCATAATCCCGTACCTCGCACCGTCTGTGTCATAGAGGAGGGACCATTTCTCCAATTCAGGAGCGTGGCCATTAATCCACTCGGAGAAGCTTATGGCACCACTGGGTTGCTCCCCATCCAGAGTGGACTCCCTTGTATGCCTCATAGTCCGGTGTTTGAGGTCTCTCCAAATAGACTCAAACTTTCGTCTCTGGTTCTGCATACACAATGCCTTGAACGTCTTCATGAGTTTCTGACTATGAAACCGCGTGAACAAGTTAGATGCAAGATGCCTCATGCACCACCTGGATTGCACGTCGTTCCACTGGTGAGATGGATCTGTCCCACGCTTCATGGTGTTGATTGCCGCCAACAACCCAGCATTGCGGTCTGTGAATAAGCAGACGTTGGGCCGGTCTCCCACCACTGCCCTCTTCAAGTTCTCCAAGAACCACAGCTAGCTGGATGTGTTCTCGCTCTCCACAATGGCAAATGCCACCGGGAGAAGCTGGTCATTCGCATCGGCCGCCACCGCGGTGAGGATGGTGCCCTTGTACCTCCCCGTGAGGAAATTGCCATCCATCGTTAGCACGGGACGACAGAACTTGAAGCCCCGATGGCTCGAAAGCGAAGCCCGAACACCGGTCCAAAGATGAAGCGGTTGGCCCCTTTTCCAGCATCTTCACGGTCAAGCTTGTTTATGTACGTGCCGGGGTTTGATTCGGCAATCTAGTGAAGCAATCTCGGCACAAGGTTGTACGCCTCTTCGTATGTCCCGTACATAGTCTCGATGACCTTCTGCTTCACTCGTCGGACCTTGCTGTAGCTAACTGGATAGCCAACCTGATTGGCGACTTCTGACATCATCAGCTTGGGGGACATAGACACGTCCACCTCAACTAGGTGTTTGATGAGGTTTGCAACATATGTGAAAGTCACGTTCCGATGCTGCCGCAGGGGCTTGCTGAGCTTGCAAGTGTGGTTGATCACCTCCTTGGCCGTGAAGGCCGAGCCGAAGATCTTTGCTCGGAGAGCGCTGACCTTGCCAGGGCAGCCTTGTACTACGCACTTCACTGTGTACTTTCCTGGGTTGGACCGGTGCACTCGGTACACACGGCTAATAGACAAGGCGTACCGTGCTATAGCTTGTTGCACGGCCTCTTTGTCCGGGAAGCGTTGCCCAACTAAAAGGGTGTCGGCTTCAAACCCCCACTGGGAGCCTTCGTCTTACGGCAATACGAGCGAACGCACCGTGATATCATCAAGGCTCGATGCCACGTAAGGACCACCGGCTTCATGTGCGTCCTCGTCGGTACCATCCGAGATTGGGTCGATGTCCTCGTCGAACTCCAACCCGAGAGGCTCGTCCGGTAGATACTCGTGGCAGTCGATGCGGGCCGACCACCATGTTTCCGCCCCCTCATTTGGCACAAAATTAGGTGCGGGACTTCCCTCCGAGGCAGCACATTCCGTGCCGCCATCTTCAGGCTCAGGCTACGCTTGCCTGCTTGTAGAGGCCTCGGCATCATCAGGGTTTCCCGACGCCCTATGTACGAATTTCATGTACACCATAGGCTTCCCGTGAATGGCCGCGTCGGGCTGGGAGACAATCTCCATGTACTGCCTCCATGCTATGCTTCCATTCACCTTTACGAGCTCCTACACATAATTCGTGCAGGTGATCGCCTCGATCATAACTTTCTTCGTCGTTGGCTCCGGACGAACTCTCTCCGGATGCAGCTTCGTAACTCATGAATATTCATCACTTGGAGCTCCTCCGCCCAAACCACCTTGTACTGGCATCTCGACAGGTCCAACCCAACGGGTCTGGCCCGTACGAGACCATCGTTGTAAAACACAAATAAGTCTTGCATGCAGGAAAATACCTAAAGCAGGCAAACTAATTTGTTATCACTTATTCAATATGCCGTAATAATGACTACTAAACTAATTACAACTAATTAATTACCACTAAACTAATTCATTACTAGTGTACTAACTAATTACGACTAATTAATTACCTTTAAACTAACTAATTACGACTCATTAATTACCACTACACTAATTCGTTACCACTTATTCAATATGCCGTACTTATTACGACTCATTAATTACAACTACACAAAATTACTAGTACTTCATTTCCACTTACTTAATATGTCAGAATGATGACTACTAAACTAATTACGACTAATTAATTACCACTAAACTAATTCATTACTAATTAATTACCACTAAATTAATTCATTACTAGTCAACTAACTAATTATGACTAATTAACTACCTCTAAACTAACTAATCACGATTGATTAATTACCACTAAAAAAATATTAGTACTTCATTTCCATTTACTTAATATGCTATAATGATGACTGCTAAACTAATTACGACTAATTAATTACCACTAAACTAATTCATTACCAGTTAACTAACTAATTACGACTAATTAATTACCCCTAAACTATGTAATTACGACTAGCTGACTAAAACTGACTAATTACGACTACGGTAATAACGGCAAAAGAAAATTACCTCTCCTTCGGGGGAAGTAATCAATCAGCCCTTCGGGGGAAGTAACAAGGCCGAGCGACGATAAGCAAGAAAACAGTTAACCTCCCAATAAAATTAATTATGTTACGTTCTCTAAGTTCTCAGCGACAAACGCAAGAACAAGAATCGAAATGCAATTGAGATGAGCGAAGAGCGAGTGCCAGAGTTCGGTATTTATAGCTGGGTGGAGAAGGACCCGCAGCGTTGGCGCTGGGAATTCCGTAAGCATTGGCGCTGGAATTTCTGGACGAGGCGACAGTTGTGTGGAGGAGGGAGGAGGGACGGTGGGAAAGATGGCCACCGCGAGGTTTTTTAATTCTCCGCAAAACAGTCTGGGTGCGTGGCGGGAGAAGGTGGGAAAGATGGCCACTGCGAGGTTTTTTAATTCTAAGTCACATGAAATCATGAAACCCTCAAATCGAAATTTTATGAATTAGTGATTCCGAATGAATAAAATTATGAAAAATTTACACAAGCAACTACACAGTGTTAAGAGGCTCCACAAAAAAATTTATAATTTTTTGGACTCATTTACTATATTTTTAAATTCCTCAAAATTTCACCCTAAACCTAATTGCACCTAACCCTAATTACCCTTAACCCTAATCTCCCCTAAACACCCCCTAATCCCCCCACCCGCCAACAAGACGCCACCTCAAGGCCCCTCTCAAGACGCTAAGCGCACCATGCGTCGGCGAATGACGTGGGGCCGGAAGCGGGTCGGCACACGGTGATCCGTCTTGCCAAATTTCGACCATTTTTGCAAATACCGCTTCTATACGTCCAAATTTGTAAATATGGTTTCAAAAACAGTCGTATCGGCCAAAAATTCCCGGCTCTCCCATCTTACGCTGTACGTGGTTGAATACAATGCTCACGAGGGCCCGTGATATACGTGACAGATCGACAAGTACTGTGGCACACGGCAAGGACTATTTATTTTAAGGAAGCAGTGACCAATTTAAGTCGGTCATAGCTCCTGAATCGTTTAGGGCATCTTCAATAGTGTTACTTTAGTTGTCTCTAAGCTTATCACATAATTTTTTTGGTGACGTGAATGAGAGTGAAAGAGGAGAGGGAATACGGTTGTCCTCTCGCGAAGCAATGAACGCATCACGCGAAACAAGGCACTAGCGACGAAGCTTTTTGCTGTGGGAGCACAGTCGTCGTTTATTCACGCGAAACATGGTACTTAATTCATGTAAAACTTAAATGCTTGTGACGCTTTAAAGAGATAGCCAGAGACAATGTATTGAAATTGTTGTCTCCAAATTTATCTCAAAATGATATAGAGAGCGTTAAAGACAACCTAAAAGATAAATTATTGAACATACATTGGACGCGGGTAGCTCCGTACTACAAACGTGCGCTGAGTCCAGTCATTTTGCCGTTTTAGAATGTAGGACCGGAAAGGCGACTAGAGGGGGGGGTGAATAGGAGCTCAATCAATTTTTCTTTTAAGATTGGATTCAACACATATTTCAATCCCATAGCTATGAGAGCTATGAAGATCAATAGATAAGCACAATGAAAGACTTATGTTGAATCCACTCCAAACCCCCAAGCATAGCAATCAACAAACACAAAGATGTTCTGAGGAAACAGAAATCGGTACAACTGTAGGCAAACGGGTGGTACTACCAATGATCGGTACAACCGCAGGCAAACGGGCGGTACTACCAATGATCGGTACAACCGTAGTTATAAGGGCGGTACTACCGATTATCCTGGAATAGCCCGATGACGAAAACTAAAATTGGCACAACTTTTGATCCACTTGGCCAAACTCTACGAGAATTGAAACATAACTTCTCTAGGAGGTTAGGAACCTATTCCAATCAAAGATTGAGTAAATCCACATCAAAGTTCCAACCTTTTTCTATTTGAACGAAGATTGTTTCAAAAACCGAGTCAAAACCTAAAACTGATCTAAAAACTTGCTCGTGGGTGATTGATGATCAAGATGATCCTAGATGTATTCCCACATGTCATAGCAAGCCAAATCTAGGCCAGAAACCAAAGAGAAACTCCCGGGTCAAGGAAAGGCCCAAAATCAAGAAAATCCACACTCCAAAACATGTCTTCGGGAATTTTTATACCGTCAACAATCTTGCGGTCATACCGCACTTCGGTAGTTCCGTAGCTTCAACGCCAGTACTACCGATTTTCCAAGCACTTGCTGAAAACTCTAGATTTCAACAAACCTTCAACACTATTGCCAATTGTCTCATCACCTAAGATCATGAGCATGTCCCCATGACATCCATAATCTCTCCCTTGATGAACACATTGGAAATATCCCAAAAATGTAAGTTTTGAGGTTTGAAAGAAAAAGAAATCAATTTTTCGCGCAAAGGCACAACTTGGTCCTAAATCAAGTGAAAGCAAAGGAAATGACCAAGATGGCTTCAGAATAGCTTCAGCAAGTGAGATAAGACAGAAGAAGTCAAGAAAACTTCAAATTCCAGAGAAGAGTAAAAAATCTCACTTAAGGTCTATATGAAAGAACAATTGTTCCACTTGACCTTTGATCATTGTGAGTTTTCAAGAATTGCAATTCAAATTCAGAAAAGACAATAAGACCAAAAGAATGCAATTTAAATACTCCCCCTCACTATGATCATCATTTTTCAAGAAAATTTTCATTTTCCTCCTTTTTCTCCAAAAAGCATTTCTTCTCCCCCTACATCCAAAAAGCTCCCCCTCACTCTAATCATCATTTTTCAAGAAAATTTTCATTTTCCTCCTTTTTCTCCAAAAAGTATTTCTTCTCCCCCTACATCCAAAAAGCTCTTTTTAAACATTTTTGCTATATCTTCTCCCCCTTTGACAATGGATTCATCAAGAAATCATGCCTTCCTCTCATTCAAAGATGACAAATGCAGAAATGAGGAAGAAACATAAGAAAGAGCATGCATGCAATGCAATGGAGTGGCTTTATTTTTTGTATTTTTCAATTGTTAGTAAAAGAAGCTTTGGAGATTACCCAAAAGAACAGGCTAGCATTTCTACCATTACTCAATACATATCACGCCTGACAGCGCTAGCAAGATCATGTTAAGACATATATAGCAAAGCTAAGCTAGAGAACTCAAAGTGAAGCAATGAATGTTATCAATTTAAGCAAAAGCTTTAAAATTAGCAAGTTCATCAACAGGTATCCTAAAGTGATAATGGCCTTGACAGAATGTCAATGTGAGATCAAGAAGCTAGCAAAGACCATCTAGGAGACAAAAAGGTTCTGAATTGAATCATTTTGCTCAAGTTTTCTCAAAACGCCCAAATTTTGCAACAGATTTCATTTGCAATGAATGTTAAAGTTGCTTAAAGGTCTATCTTAGTAAAGAAGGTCCTGGACTAGGAGCCATCCACAACCTCTTCCTAAGCTTCAACCAAGGTCTATGTTAGTAAAGGGGATCCTGGACTAGGAGCCATCCACAATCCTGTAGGGACCCCGGATCTCCGGATCCAGGACCCTCTGTGTATATCTGCACTATTCCCTCGATCAGTAGCTAGTGCACACAGTTGCAACATTGGTGTCATCAAAACCGGACACCAAACTAAAGATGAAGCAGACAAACTAATATTATTAGCAAAAGGACCTTATGGTCAAGTCTTACAAAGTTTGCCACGCAGGGCTAAGCAACAAAAGAGCAGCTAGCAGCGGAAACCAAACATCCGGTGGAGGTCACCCAATATGCCCACCGGCAATCGAGTGAAGGACGCGACCTAATTCGCAAAGTCTTCAAAGTAGTCTTCCTCGTAAGACTCGTTGCTTCCAGGTTCTTCTTCAGCGACTGATTAACCAGAGGGCGCAAAGCCGTGAGTATTTTGAATGTACTCAGCAAGTCGCAGAAAAATGTATGCAAGTAATATTCATGCAAGGTTTGACAAGGATAGCTTTATGGCTATTTTGCAGAAAGCAATATTGACAGTAATTACAGTAAGTAGATTGCAAAGCATAATTTAAAAGATTAATACATAAGTAATCAATTTTCTTTGAAACAAATAGTGAACACCCTGTTCACTTCCCAACCATCAACCATCTACAAGATTCGAGCAACCCATTCCAACATTTCAAGAAAATCTACCCCTTGCGTGAAATCACCAGGCATGTCCATAACCGGGGACACGGCTATTCGAATAGTTTTACACTCTACAAAGGTTGTACAGCTTGACCCACAAGACACGAATTCTCTAGTTTGTTCGGTATAATTCTACGCCACCGCTCACTACCTTAGGTAAGCAGTCTAGAGCACGTGATAAGGCTTTTACAAAGTTCTGTTTTGACTCAGTTCTGTTCGCTAAGGTTACACAAGCCACGTACTGGTGCGCTGGGGGTAAACTAATATTGGATGATTCAAGGCGAGACCGACGTCTACCCTAGCACAGCTAAGCACCCATGATACCCATGTTGGTAGTACAATAATGTCCAACTAAATTAACCATCCTAAGGTGTCCAAGGATTTATGTCATTCAAGGATACATGTCATTCACAATTTATCAAGGAGGTATAATGGCAATTAGGTAATTTAACTAATCCCAAACCATTTATTATAAAATTAGCAATGCATGTTTATATCAAACAATATACTTTTATAAAGATGGGTTCAATATGATCAAAGGTCTACGACTTGCCTTCGTTGAAGAGTAGAGGTGCTTCGTTCGAATTCTGCATAAATCGTCCAAACACCTAATCTACACGTGCGAACAAAGCTAAATAAATAAAACAACTCCAAATAAATACTAAATAAATACTAGTAGGAAGACAAGGAATTTAGATGAATTTAGAAATTTGAATCACTCGAATCGGAGTTCGAATGAGGAAGTTATGGCCAAAGGAAGTTAGGAAAATACATAAAATCAAGAAAAAGGATTTTCCTGATTTCTGGAATTATTTTCCTAAAGGAAAATCAATTATTGCGCAATGCCGACGTCATCAGAGGAATTCCGGCTGAAAATAAAATAAAAAGATTTATGACATGTGGGGCCCACTTGTCATAGAGAGGGGTGTATGGTGGACTGGGTTCACCCGGTTTTGGAAAGGGAGTGCCACGCGGCGGCCGACGGGCGACACGCGGCAACAGAGGCCGAGGTGGCGCTACGTGGCGCCGACGTGGCTCCAGTGGTGGCGGCCACGCCACGCCGGGCGAGGAGGCGGCGACGGTGCCTAACGTCGCCGGCGCTATCGCCACGGCGACGAAAGGTGGGAGGTGCCAAACGAACGAGGAGGAGGATTCTGCGCCGCGGTCTTGGGGTCGCAGCGGCAACAGAGACCAACATGAGGCGAAGCGGCGGAGGCGGCGGGCTCCGGTCCTGGTGCTCGGGATCGGGAGGCGCAAGACGGGCGCGCTTCGGCTGGCGTTGTTTGAGGCGGGTCGGCGGCGGAGGGTGCTCAACGGCACACAAGGGCGGCAGAGCTCCACGGCCATGCATTTAAAGCTTCAATCAAGAGCTCGGAGGAGAGGGGTAGAGAGGCAGGGGAAAAGAGAGAGGAGGGAGAGAGGCATCCGGTGTGCTCTTAAATAGGCGACGGGGGGCCCGGAGGAGGAGAAGGAGGAGGTGCACCGCGGCGGCCTTAATGGCGAAGCGGGGTTCCCATGATCCACGGAGAAGGGGGCAAAGGGCGCATGGGCGCAGAGAGGCGACGCGCGCAACCAACAGGGGGGACAGGAGGGGCTAGGTCGTGGCGAGGGAGCGGTGTGGCGCGGCGGATCCGCGCACACACCGACACGCGTGGTGATGCGCAAGGAGGAGCACGGTGCGAAGCGGCGCGCAGGAGCACGGATGGGCGACGAGGAGGGACAAGGTAGGTGCCGGAGCATGGCGAAGGGGCAGCACGGCGAGAATCGCGGCGGGCGGACCCGGCGCGGCACAAGGGAGGTTGAAGATGACCGGGTGGTGGCTAATAGGCGGGGCCCACTGTCACGGAGCGGCGACGAGAACGGGGAAAGCGAGGGCGGGCGCGGGCCATCCGATTCGGATCGGACGGTCGCCAATCGGGAGGAGCTGCGCGGGCGATTGCGATCCGTCCGATCAAAATCGGATGGTGCGAAGGGGGAGGGCGCTGCTGCGCGTGGGCGCGAGCGGGCCTACGCGGTTCGCTCGAGGGGGAGAGAGAATGGGCCGAAGGAATTCGGCCCAAGCCAAGGGAGAGGATTCCTAAGGTTTTTCTTTTTTTAGAAAATACTAGAAAAGCAAAAGCATTTTTAGAAAATAGCTTAAGCCGTCCAAAAATTCTAGGAAAATTCACAGAAATCCCTTGAAGTATTTAGGACTTCGTAAAAATATTTTCAGCTTAACTTATTGCATTTAATTTTTACAATTAATTATTTTTAACTTAGGGCAACAGGAAAAACCAATTTAAAATCCACAAAACTCAACTAAACCAACTTGCATTAGTTGAAATTTTAATTAATTAAAATTAAACTCTTTTTAAAATTCTAAATTACAAATTAAGCTTTAACGAATTAATAAAACCAAATGGTTAATTTTTAAAGCCTTTAAATTTTTCAAAAAGCCCAGAAAATAGGGATGTTACAAATCCCTTCCTAAGCTTCAACTAGGGCGACAAATCCTGAGGTTCATATCATTTGACAAGCAGTCCCCATGAGATCGTCTGGATCATCAAACTATCTCCAAGTTCATGTCTTTGACAAGTAGTCTCGTGAGAATAGTTTGGCACAATTTAAGCATATGAGAACTTTTGAAATTTAATTTTCATTTTTCACAAGAGCAATTTCAGATTCTTTAAAGGAACAAAAAGCTCAAAAGATGTTCAATTCTAGATTCCAGAGCTAACAAAGCAATTTTGATAGGGCCAATGTCACAAAAGGATCACTAATTGTGCAACTAGCTAAAAGATCCACAAATTGCAATTTTTAGTCCAAATTGTTTAAAGTGCTAGCTCAATTAGCAAAGACTTAGCTACATATGTAAAAGCATGATAATTCTAGCAAGTCAAAGAACTAGACACGATCTTGAGCAAGAATTGAAATACTAAAGCTCAAGAGGGTAAAAAGCAAAGCTTCATCAATTAAAAGACATAAGCGGTAAAGCTTATATTACAATGTATTTTTTTTTTGGATTTTCATATGAATGTAATATGATACAATGAGATGCACAAAAGACTTGAAAGCCTAAAAGGATCAAAAGGATCCAAAGAAAATACCACTTGAAGAAGGTATCAGAAAAGATCCACAAAAGTTCAAATGAATAAGGAAAGTTCAGATGAACAAGAAAAGTTCAGAAAAGAACCAACTCCCCCTCAAACTAACCCATAGGGGTAAATTACCCCTAACTCACTTCTCAAGGTGGCAAACCTTGTTGGGTCAAAAAGCTTTGAGAGGATATCTGTCAATTGAGCCTTGGACTCCACAAGACTAGCACAAAGACTTCCTACTCTACAAGATCTCTAGAGAAAGCGACTCAAAAAGCTAGGGAGCGAAACACCAACACTAAAAAGCTTGCAGGTAGCTCAAAACCTGCAAAGGACTAGTGACTGGGAGACTAGCTCGAACTAGGTTGTGTGAAGAGTGCATCCTAGAAAACCATGGGATAAGAAGAGTATCGAGAAAGGACACGTGCTAGAACAGAGCCTCCTATCTACCCTGAACTCAACAAGCCCAACACCTGACACGAACCAGATGCTATGCAGGGCAGACTAGGGATACCATACTCAAATGTAAGGTATAGAAGCTCGAACTTGAGTCGCACCGCTTGGCAGTGGGATGTAGTCAAATGAGCAGAAGCTGGTCCATAATGCGTCTCCAAGAAGTGATAGCCAGCATTGAATGCGCATATGAGGAAGAAGAACCAGCAACTAGAGTCATGAACAACATGTTCTCCTTCTCAACTGAAAAGACTACACCAAAGAGACAGAACAAGTCTATACCTTAGTACTTGGTTAGTGAGACATTATCTAAGGAAACAGTACCAAGACACATGACTAACAAGGATAGTAGTAGATGATCCAAAGCTCATAAAAGCACATAATCAACAATTCATGGCATGAGCATGAAGATAGACATATCAAACGCAACACATGCTATCCAAGATGTGATAAAGCTCAAAATATCTTTATTCCATAATAAGGCATAGGAGCAAGAAAGTAAGCAAGCATATAGCATATCACACAACATACATCCAGTCAAAGGTAAAGCATGCTAGTGAAGTTATGGCAAAGCTTATGTATCCACAATTAATAATAAGACACAATAAGCATGTAAGCATAAAGCATGTTATGGAACAAATCAAAAATAAAGTATGCTAACATGGATATCAAGTAAGCATGTGGACACATAAAGCAAAAATCAACACAAGCAAGATAATAAATGTACAAACCAGTACTAGCTCATGATGACAAAACCAAGCTCATACAACCATGGAAATAATAAACAACAGTCCAAGGTACTAACAAAGGCATGATGAAAGATATCATACAAGTAACACGTGCCGATATGATACAAGTGAGCACAAAGAAAAGCACAACACGCCAAGAATGAATAATCATGAAGATAAAGGCATGAAGGTGTAAAATAGCTCACAAAACAGGTGAAGACTCTGATCATGAAAGCACATGCCTCTTGGAGGCCATCATGGGGATGGAGAACCATCAAGTGTCCTGATCACATGATGGAGCAAAAGACCAGAACCTTTTAAGTCCATGTTCTCCAACCCGTGTCCCCGATACCTACACATGAGAAAAACAAGATGTCCAAGTCTTGGATCCCGAAGGGTTAGAGAGCAAATACTTGGGAACCCAAACCTTGGACACACCACCACTAGAAGCAGTCGAACCATTATGAGAGTTAGCATGATACAAATGATGGTTCATGCAAGAAGATCCAACATCATCCTTGAAGGCACGCCGCAAGTAGACAACTCGATGAGGAAAACGAGGTCCACCCCTGAAAAAGCGGCGATGACCTTGCTTGAAAGCACCATGATGAGAACCAACAGAAGCACCAAAAGAACTCACACATCCTCGCCGTGGGTGTGTACCTCGATGAAAAAAACGAGGTCCACCTCTTGGGAAACGATGGAAATCCTGCCTCGGGGCAGCTCGTGGACCTAAACTAAAACCATAGAAATCGAGTCCACGATGCTGTCCAACATCACTAGAAAAGGTGTCAAAGACGTCATCAATAGAGCGAGTCTTTATGCTAGGCTCTTTAGTGTGCTTGTCATGAGAAAGACTATGCCCACTAGGAGACTTAGAAACATGAGCTCATGTGTTTTGCACGCCGAAAACAGAAATCCACAAGATGTCCATCCTTCCCACAAAATGAGCAATGGTGTAAAGATCTACTGGGAGACACGGTCCGAGAGGACGAAGTACCATTGTTGCTCAAAGAAGAAGTCCCTTGGGACAGGCGGGAAGAACCAACATCATAACTCGCCCTCGTGTCGGCACTAGGATCACACATGCCATGAGATGAGAGATGTGTGTCCCTAAAAGCACGACGGCACATTCGACGCTGGTGTTTGACACGGCGGAAGCAAAACTCAAGAATGTGTCCATCTTTCTTACCAAAGGTGCAATGGTACTTCTCTTTTGAAGATGTAGTACCATTTGAGGAAGAAGCACCCTTATCTTTTGAAATCCCTTGGACAACACAAGAAGAGTTAGAAAGAGTCGCACTTACTAAAGAAGAGCTACCCAAAGCGATGACACAAAAACCAACATCAAATGACTCACATTTAGCACAAGAAGACTCCAACTCCGAATGCAAAGAGGCAAGAGAAATCTTGAGAACATCAATCTCGGAGTGAAGGCAAATACAAGAGTCACGTGACTTGGCGCTCATATCATCGCGTAATTTCTTCAAAGACTCAACCTCGCTCTTCAAGGAAATGCAAGATGTGCAAGAATTTACTGATGCTTTCGTATTTAGCATGCAATTCAAAGCATCAATTTCAGTTTCTAAACTAACACAATTCTTGCAAGAGACTAAACCATCCTTAAGTAAATTTTCATACTCTAAGCACATGCTATAAGGGCTAGCTTCAATTTCAATAATTTCAGCCCTAGTATTCTCTAATTGCTCATGGTGAAAGGAATTAGTCAATTTTAATTTCTCAATTTCAGCGAGCATGCCTACACAAGAATCACACTCATTTCTAGCCATAGATCTAAGATCACACTCTTCTCTTTTAAAGATGTAGTACCATTTGAGGAAGAAGCACCCTTATCTTTTGAAATCCCTTGGACAACACAAGAAGAGTCAGAAAGAGTCGCACTTACCAAAGAAAAGCTACCCAAAGCGATGGCACAAAAACCAACATCAAATGATTCACGTTTAGCACAAGAAGACTCCAACTCCGAATGCAAAGAGGCAAGAGAAATCTTGAGAACATCAATCTCGGAGTGAAGGCAAATACAAGAGTCACATGACTTGACACTCATATCATCGCGTAATTTCTTCAAAGACTCAACCTCGCTCTTGAAGGCAATGCAAGATGTGCAAGAATTTACTGATGCTTTCGTATTTAGCATGCAATTCAAAGCATCAAAGCATCAATTTCAGTTTCTAAACTAGCACAATTTTTGCAAGAGACTAAACCATCCTTAAGCAAATTTTCATACTCTAAGCACATGCTACAAGGGCTAGCTTCAATTTCAATAATTTCAGCCCTAGCATTCTCTAATTGCTCAAGGTGAAAGGAATTAGTCAATTTTAATTTCTCAATTTCAGCGAGCATGCCTACACAAGAATCACACTCATTTTTAGCCATAGATCTAAGATTGCCTATTTCTAACTTAGCATTGTCAAGCTCATGATGTAAGGCAACACAAGAATCACATGGTATAGAAGCATTTGATTTCAATAATTCATTTTCAGATTTTAGGCATGCAAGAGAATTTTTCAAGTTATCCATGTCTGCAAGCAAAGAATTAAAAGTATTCATGGAGGTTTTCAATTCGGAGAGCTCATGAGACAAATCACCCTTCTCTCTTTCTAGCAATTTCACTTTCTTTCTAAGAGCAATCAGTTTAAGATCATATGACAATAAGACATTTATAAGTTCTTTTTTGCTCACCTTGCTTAGCTCGAGTAGGGGATTGTCCTCGGAAGAGTCATCATGATCATCCTCAAAAAACTCTCCATCATGCTCATCCTTAATCGCTACTGCACAAATGCCAATGGACTCTTTCTCCTCAGGCTCCAAGCGTATCTCATCTCTGAAACTAGGACAATCAAAACAAAAGCCACAAATATCGCAGGAGAATTCCTCCTCAACCGACATCATAAATATTGCACGTTCAAACATCTTGTCATGACGGATATCAATGGTAAAAGAATCACAACAAGATGCAAAGAAACACTCACAAGTCAGCACACTAGTCGCCATGCTCAAAGATCGATGAAGATCACAAAAGAGCAATCCTTGCTCTGAAACCACTTGTAGGACTGGAAAGACGACTAGAGGGGGGTGAATAGGAGCTCAATCAATTTTTCTTTTAAGATTGGATTCAACACATATTTCACTCCAATAGCTATGAGAGCTATGAAGATCAATAGATAAGTACAATGGAAGACTTATGTTGAATCCACTCCAAACCCCCAAGCATAGCAATCAACAAACACAAAGATGTGCTGAAGAAAAAGAAATCGGTGCAACCGCAGGCAAACGGGCGGTACTACCAATGATCGGTACAACCGCAGGTAAACGGGCGGTACTACCAATGATCAATACAACCGCAATTATAAGGGCGGTACTACCAATTATCCTGGAACAGCCCGACGACGAAAACTAAAATTGGCACAACTTTTGATCCATTTGGCCAAACTCTACGAGATTTGAAACATAACTTCTCTAGGAGGTTAGGAACCTATTCCAATGAAAGATTGAGTAAATCCACATCAAAGTTCCAACCTTTTTCTATTTGAACGAAGATTGTTTCAAAAACCGAGTCAAAACCTAAAACTGATATAAAAACTTGCTCGTGGGTGATTGATGATCAAGATGATCCTAGATGTATTCCCACATGTCATAGCAAGTCAAATCTAGGCCAGAAACCAAAGAGAAACTCCCGGATCAAGGAAAGGCCCAAAATCAAGAAATAGAGAGCAAGAACAAATAGGAACTCATCTTTGAGAAATCTTGAATAGATTGATTCGTGGTTGTTGCTGGTTTACAGCCACTCCCTCAAGGAGGACAAAGCTCACAACATGAGCACCTAAATCAATCCATCCTCTAGAACCCTAACCTCTCCATCTCTAAGCCCTAAAAGCCAAACTAGGGTTATCACAATGAAAGGGTTTTGGCTCTCGCAGCCCCTGTGCAACCAGCACAAAGCACTATTTATAGTGGAGGCTAGCATCTAGAGAATATTCCATTAGGGCACCCGTTAAGCCCAACTAACAAACGGGTTAACACACGCACGTATCTCAAAACGCCATCTTCGTCTTCGATTGACCTAAACCGCTTCTCCATGCGTCAACCCACGCCGCGGTTTAGCCAAACGTCACCAAGGCGGTATTTGGTGAAATTACCAAAATACCCCTTCTCGATCCTTCTCTGAAGACCGAGTCCAATCTTGGTGAAGTAATCGCCTGCTTCGCGACGTGTAGGTTGATCAACTGCTCTCATCATGTCGACAAGTCTCTCCCGTCTGGCTCCCACCAAAACCACCATGGCACTTGCACCGACCCCCGCGCCGCTTGATCCAACCCGTCGCACCGAACTGCCCGTTCAGTCACCTTTGTCCATTTTGCGCCATGCTTGAGTCCATTGACCTCACCCGGCATCCTCGATCGTTCTGAACCTCAGCTCTCCAAGCTTAGTCCTGATCATCCTTCCCGTTGACCGTCGTTGACCTCCAAGCGTCCTGCACAACAATAGACAAAGAAATCGATTTCGGAAACAAGTTCTTCATAACTTGACCCACGTTAGTGAAAACATGCATCATGCAGCACATATGCACTGAAGCTCATGAAATTGGCCTATCCCAAAGCCAAATCTCCAAAAAGGTCGACATTCACAATACAATCGGTACAACTGCCGTGTTACCAATGGTACTACCGCACTACAGTCGTACCGCTCCAATAACTACGGTCGTACCGCTTTCTAATGAAGACCAGAACTCCACAAAACATCTTCTCTGGAAATTCCATACCACTCTCAAGCGGTCACACCAACATGCGGTAGTATCGCCAACCAAAGTGCGGTCATACCGCCCCAAGAAAAAATCCACACTCCAAAACATGTCTTCGGGAATTTTCATACCGCCAACAATCTTGCGGTCATACCGCACTTCAGTAGTACCGCAGCTTTAACGCCGGTACTACCGATTTTTCAGACACTTGCTGAAAACTCCAGAGTTCAACAAACCTTCAACACTATTGCCAATTGTCTCATCATCTAAGATTATGAGCATGTCCCCATGATATCCACACATATTAACTCGGGCCGAGCCTAAGACTGCAGCACCGGTTGTTTCCAGAGTTTTCTCCTCCAATTCATTTGTTCCAGGATCATCATGTAACGGGACAAATGATTTTTCGATGTGCTATAGAGGGATGCACGCTACAGTTCATTTAAGATTACGCATACAAATTGGATAAAGTACGGCAGATTTTCATGCTTGCCTTTTGTTTTTCATATAGGTGGATATCAGTTTGACGGTCTACAGTTTGAGAATTACACGCCGACCGAACGAATGGCAAAACAAGAACGCAACGGTGGCCCAAAATATCAAGACGAATGAGACAACACTGACCGCGTGGAGGACCGGATCATCTGGCTTCTGATCGCCACCTTCCGATGGCAAAGGACCTGGTTCTGAACCGGGAGAGCATCTATTTCCGTGTGACATCTTGTGAAGGTTGCTGTTGCCTTGGTAGCTATCATTGCTAAACGAGCCGAACTGACCAGAGTCCGGTATACATCCTGATAAGTTGTTATACGCCACGGAGAACACCTCCAATGACCATAACTGGGTCAACTGCCATGGTATCAGTCCAAGCTTTCTAAATAAAGCTCGCTGGGATTGGGCCGGTAAAGAAATTGTAGGAAAGATTGAGGGACTTGATATGGCTCAGATTTCCGAGCTCCCAAGGAATTTCTCCGGACAGCAAATTCCCAGATAGGTCGATGCCAGACATTAAATCAACGGTAGGACCGTATGTGTACTGCTGCCCTTTTGTAGCAAAGGTGAAGCCTCTTAAGTCATTGACGGCCATGTAAGCCTCCATGATAACTTCAAAAAGTAGAAAGAACGGCGAAAGATTTTGAGCTTCTACATTATCTTCGAAAGAGATGTTACTAACACACGGCGGCAACGGACCCGAAAGTTTGTTGTGTGAAAAGTCAATTATCCTCATGTACTTGAGTTGACACAAGTCTGGAGAGATCTGCCCTTCGACCTCATTCCAACCCAAGGAAAGTATCTTAATCTTATCAAGATGTCGTATCCAACTGAGGTTGCTCGTGAACTTATTATGTCTGATATCCAAATTAACAAGATTTGATGCATTGAAATGATCACCTGAGATATCTCCAGACAAGGAATTCACAGACAGGTTAAGAGAACTCAGCGATGTGCTGCTACAGTTTCGTATATACCCAGTAAAGTTGTTATCTGATAGGTCTAAAACTTCAATGCCTGGTAAGCTGCAAATTTGTGGATGAATATTTCCGGTCATACGGTTGCCAGCAAGATTCAGGAGCCGCAAAGAAGACATATTCCAGAATGAAGTATCAAGTTCACCAGACAGCTTGTTATCATGCAAATCCATTATCACCAACCCCCCTGACAGATTACGAGGTAATGCTCCTTCAAATTTGTTGCTATCAAGGTGCATTGAGAACCCAATGGACAGCTTATTCACCCCCACAAACTATCGGACCACCAAGTTGGTTGTTTGAGACCCTCAAGACCCACAGATTAGGAAGATCAGTGAACACGCAAGCCGGCACTTCGCCAGAAAAGTTGTTGTTGCATAGGAATAAAAATCTTGTGTAATTGATGTGGCATAATGACATCGGTATTTCTCAAGAAAATATGTTGTTAGAAATATCTAGAGTGGACAAGCTTGGAAACATTGAGCTGATGTTGGCCGGTAGCTGTCCTGAAATACGGTTCATAGATATGCTGATAACTTGTAGAGATGTTTGAGGGTACCATATTGGATCTAGAGATCCAGTTAGTGAGTTATTTCCAAGATTTAGGTTAATTAGAGTTGCTTCCTTTGTAAATAGCCAGTTCGGCATGCTCCCTGACAAGTTATTGTTGGACAAATCAAGTGTCCCCAAATGATGCTGTGTGCGTAGAAAATGTGGCTCTGCAATAATGCCTTTGTCAAGGTCACAACCAGCGAGTGCTACCTGTTTCAGTTGGAACGGAGGTACTCATCCAGGAGTATTTACATCAACAACTAAATTAGCATTATCTGAAAGGTCTATCTCTTCGAGTTTGGTGAGGTTCCTCAGCCAAAAGAATAAAAGTCTACCACTCAAATTATTCCGGGAAAACCGAAGACTCTTAAGAGACGAGGAAAGATTCGAAGATAAACTTATAGGAATAGGTCCTTCCAACTGATTTCCTGAGAGATTGTAACATCCCGTTTTCAGTTTTTGAGCAGTGTTTTCGGTTTTCTAAAGAAGTTTCAAATCTTGCCTCTGAGTTCAAGAGTTCAGTTTCAAATCTCAACTCTTTTCAAAAAGCTCATTGCAAAATTTCAACAGAGTTCAAAATTCGTTTTTCATTTCAAAACTTCAATTCATGTTCCCCTTGGGCCTAGCCCTTTTCCCCTTCTCCCCGAGGCCCCTTTTCTTTCTCCCTCTGGCCTTTCTCGGCCCAGCAGCCCTCTTGCCACCTCAGCTCGCGCAGAGCGTGTCCCTGGCTCCCTGCTGTGTCCCGTGTGCGCTCCACACCTTGGCACTAGTGCTGGCCAAATGGGCCAGGCCTAATGGGCCAAGACGGCACGCATTAATCAGAGGCCTAGCACTAACACGACACGGCTCAAGATTGTTCATAGGTCGTCTTACCTAGCACGAGACCCCGGGCCATGCCTAGACCGCCACCTCAGCACGGTGGGCCGGCCAAGACGCAAGACGGAAAAGTGCCAGGACGTGCGCACCTGCATGGCACGGCGGCGGGAGGCACGGATGCGGAGTGAAGCTGAGGCGAGGGTCGGATCCAACGGCACAGATGGTGCTACGCCAGAGCGGAGGAGGAGGAGGCATCGCACAGCACGCAGATGCGTGTTTGAGCAGAGGAGGAGGAGGCAGCTAGGCAATGGCAAGCGCGGTGATGTCCGGAGTGGACGGAGGAGGAGGCATCGAGGAGGCGGCGGCCAGCGGGGTTGTCGAGGCTGCACGGCGCATGGTGTCATCGAGGTGGCGAGGTCATCGAGGCGGCATGCTGGCGGGCGGCAAGCGCTGTGGAGGCGAGGAGGTGGCGGGTCATGAGGCAAGGATTGAGGAGGCGGGGGGTCGTGCCAGAGCGGGAGGCGAGGAGGCGGCGGGTCGTCGACGGCGAGGAGGCAATGGGTCGTGGGAGGCGAGGAGCCCGCCACCATGGGAGGCGAGGAGGTAGTGGGGTCGAGGGGCGCTGGGGCGGCATGGGCGAGAGAAGGGTTGGGGGGGAGAAGAAGACGCGAGCCAGCCAGAACAGTGCCAGGTCGTGCCCAAGATTTCAAGACTACCAAAAATTCGACCATCGGGGTTTTTGAGCTTTTTTTTTTTACCGTTGGGGACTTAAAAATAGAAAAAAAATTCCAAATTTTTTTTATAAATAGCCACCATACCCCCCCCCCTCATTCAACACCCCTTCATTCTCCATTTGCTCTTTGAAATTGTGTTGTGCAAATTCAAATCCGTGTTGAGTTAATTTAGCAAAATTCAAAAAAATTGTGCCAAAATTTGGAAATTTGAATTTTCGTTAGCAAGTCAGCGAAAGAGGTACGATACTATTTTTGTAATACTTTTATTGTTAGTTATTATTATTCTAAGATAAAAGTAGTAATAGTGTTAGTTTCGATTTTGCAGTTTTCGTTATGGATAGTCTTTACGACAGCTTTGCTCTTGGTGAGTATGGACTAACTACTAGAAATCCCCATTTTCCTTATAGTTTTAAATGTTCCCTAGTAGTGGAATTGTAATCCAAATAAATGTATCTATCCCTAGGGTGAGGTAAAAAAAAAATCTAGGAACGTAAATCGTTCCTCATCTGCTTGCATAAATTACTAAGGAAAGACTATAGAGAGAAATGGACTATACCATGTCATTTATAGTGGCAACTTTCCTCGCTTCGGATAAGAAAACCGTAGGGAATGTATTTTTCATTTTTGTCTCTAATTTTTTTTATTGTCCCGCTGTTTCTTTTCGCTGGGCGCGACATTTTCTCAGGCGCCGCGCCAGTTTTTTTAGCCGCTCTACTTGTCTTCGTTCCAAATTCCCCAAACCCACTCATAGCCCTAGCAGGCTGCCGCCCAAGCACCGCCGTCCACCCCCCGAGCGGTGCCGCCCTCCTCCTCCTCCTCGAGCCGCCCTCCCCTCCTCCTCCTCCCCCGAGCCGTCGCCCCGCTCCCCTTCTTCTCCTCCTCCCCCGAGCTATCACCGCCGGCCCCGGCGCTACAGCTGCTCCCCCGACGCTGCCGCTGCCACCAGCCCCGAGCCGCCCCTCTTCTTCCGACGTTGTCGCAGCCGCCAGCCTCCTCCTCCTCCCTCGAGCCGTCGCCGCCGCCGCCTCGCTCCCCTTCTTCTCCTCCTCCCCCGAGCCGTCACCGCCGGCCCCGACGCTATAGTTGCTCCCCCGACACCGCCGCTACCACCGGCCCTGAGCGCCCCTCTTTTCCTCTCAAGCGCTCTCGCAAACTGGACAGCCCTAATGGCCAACGGCCGCCGCCGACAAGAACGACAATCGGCGAGCAACCGCTGTATCAAGATCCTAGTTTCCTTTGGAGCCCTCAGCACCTCGATCCTGCTCCTACTTCTCCCTACGGCCAGGGGCGAGAGTTGGCACAAGGGAGTGTATGGGCCTGAGGAGCCCCGCAAGGGTGTTGCAGCCGACGAGCTCCACCAAAACCATCGCCCATCGGGGGTTTCGGAACTAGATTAGCACTGCGATTTATGCTACATGGTAAGTGAATCACCTCTCTTCTTGCATTTCACCCTGCCCTGCTGCCTCATAGGTTAAACGTGTTGTGGATTTTGGCTTAATCCGTGCGCTGCTTATTGAATTGGTGTCTTGTTTTATGTTGAACTGTTTATCGAAGCATCCTTAATTTTGTTTTGCGCCTTCACTCATTGCTTGAATTGATAGGCCCGATCGACGTTGCACAATTCAGGGAATTGTAAATGTAAAGTTCAAGCATGCTTACTTGTTGACCCCCAGAGGCTGCTGCAGCGCTCGCTTTTCTTTTCTTTCTGTGTTCTTTTTCGCTAGATCTGATCTGAGCTCCTTTGCTTTGATCTAATTTGTGGGATCTGATCTGAACTCCTTTGCATGGTGGCGCTCGTGGAGAGGGAGGAGGAGCACATGCCCATGGAGGGGTACCCCAGAGGCTGCTGTAGCACCCTGGGGGCCTAGATTTGGCCGCAGTCAGGAGGGACGCCATAGATTGGATTTGGAAGGTGAGGCTTTCTTGGTTCATGGAATCATTTCTCTGTGTCAATAGTGAGATACTGACATGTGACGTGCAGAATTCGCGTAAAGGTGACTCCTTTATTGATTCTTTGGCATTTTTTGGTTTGATTGCTGCTCGTTGATATCGTCCTTGATGTATACTGCTGTGATAGCTGATTTAATCTGTAATTTCTGCTGGATAGGCCATTGAGCATTACAGTTTTGCGCCGTTGACTGCAGTCTTGTCTGTGAACTACCTCGATAGATTCCTCTCCGCGTATGAATTTCCTATAAGTCTAGCATTTTAGTAGCATTGCAAGCAATCCTGCTCAAATTCCATAATGTTGTTGAGAGGGAGTGGGAAATCATGGAGCAATTGATTTCTCATGGCAGGAAGGCAAAGTTTGGATGACACAGCTCTTAGCAGTGGCTTGCTTGTCTTTGGCTGAAAAAATGGAGGAGGCTTTTGTGCCACTCCCCTTGGACCTGCAGGTGAGTGTGTAATGCATCTCATAGCTGATTTGCACATGCATACATTGTGAAAGTTTTGTCTTTTCCTTCAAGTACCTGATGATTTTTGCTTCGCAGGTGGCTGAGACAAAGTTTATCTTTGAGGCACAAACTGAACACCATCCAGATGGCTAGGTGACTCTTTGTATATACATTAGTAGAGTATGCATCTTCACTAGTGAAACAAAAGGTACCAACACTTGGATTTGCTCTACTATTTACCAACAAGTATGCATTTTATAGGATTGAGGCGATGGCATTGAATCAATAACAGCAAGTCTGTAAAACTTGTCTTGAAAAGTTTTGAATGTATGGGCTACTATTCTGTTGATCTTGTCTTGAAAAGTTTGAAGAGTTGTATCCAGATGCAAAGTTTGCATCGGCTCTCTACAGTTTCATTTTGAATCGGCAGATTCTAACGTATTGAATCGTTCCAAGCATTAACTCTAGTCTATTGAACCGGCTAAGCACGTACATTGCAGATGGTCTAAGGCGCTAGGAACATGTGAACAAGAGAAACAATTGTCCTTTTCCTCAACCGCATAGTGCTGAAAAGGCCGATGAATTGGAAAAGTCTGTAACACTGTTATCGAAGAGCATTACATAGAACAGATTCAACAATTATCTGAGAAGGTATGTACTGTATAATTCAAGTTGTTGTTTCATTTTACAATGTATTCCATCTGTTTAGCGTATTTTACAATTATCTGAGATTACTTCCTTGGTGTGTCTGCATACTTCCAGGTTTTGAATTCTCATACATGTTGATTGCCATATTCTGCCCACTTAGGAAGTGATGAAGTCAATACAAGTAAGCAGAAGGCATTGCACTTACAGTTGTTGTAGTATACTAAACAGTGACTATATAGATTAAATACATTTATTCTTTTCTTTGAATTTCAGGCTACTGGACTGCAACACCCCACATTAAGGAATGGTATATTCCTATCCAAATAAGAAAACTCAGAATATGATAGCTTATCAAATGTGCTTTCATAACTTTCTTGTTATCAGTACAAAATAAATTGGTCATTTTCTGGTATCAGTCATTTAATTCAATGATAATCCTTTTACATGGCATATAGGTTGAATAATAACCACATGAATGTGTCAGATGCATACAGATATTTTGTATTAAGATGCATACAAGTTTTGACCCTCCTAATTCATGCCTTGAAATATTTTAAACTTGGCGCATGCATTTGTATCCAAAAGAGGTTTGAGTTATACGATATGATTAACTATATTCTATTATGAATTTAGGGGCACTATACCATCTAGTCTAATATAGTATTCCAATTGGTTATTTTGATGCAGTAACATGATAGAATGGTAGCTTCCTCTCCATATATACAGCAGCCATGGATGTCTGAATTAAAAATATTAAGCACATTGAGAAGCCACTAATTATTCTTATTCGTATAAAGATAACAGCTAAGTACTTACTGCTCAAATCTGCTAAATCCTATTAAAAGAAGAGGGAAGCACAATATCAATTATTAAAGGCATACACAATTTAGCATGTTGCTGAACAATTATAGATAATTATGTTATCACACTTTTCCATTAGGAGGGCTGACATCTTGATTCCTCATGAATGCTCATAGCAAAAAAATTCGGACTTAGTAATTGACTTGCTAATTGGTATACATCAATATATTATTTAAGGGCATGATTCACAGGTAAATATTATTTTTTGTGCATGTCTCTTCAACTGTTAATATTCATCTAATATACCAAGAAATGCATGAGTGCACTACCATCTGTATGGATATATTTTGACTCACCAATCCACTTACACTGCATTAGCTTGAAGAGAGATTGTGGACTCCAATTGAGAAGCTCGAAAAAGATGCAAGATTGGCCACATCAAGATTGGCACACTTCAGGTGTTTGCAGAACCAAAGAGGGGTAGCTGTTGCACCGCTAGCTGGTTAAGGTCGTACAACACCATATGAACCCGGTCCCTGCATAAGGCAATAGGATATTCATAATAAAATGGATAGTGGTCATTTGTACTTCAGTTTGCATGTATGTTGTGCACTTGTGGTGCAAGCGTGGGTGTTGTTTTTTGGACTTTCTGATAATATGATGTTTACATTTGGATATGTTGGTGGAAATGTGTCTCAAATAGTACTTGATGGGATATTGGAAATACAAGATATTGTTATGTTTATCTCCTTCATAAACTTTGTTTTGAGTGATAATGTGAATTTAGTGTCTTTTGATTGTAACCGGGCATATAAATAAGTATTTGAATAATGCATGTATATTTAGAAAAAAAATAGTAATTTCAGTACCCCTAGTGTTCATGCCAAACTATGGGGATGAATTTCGAATTAGTAATAGGAAAATAAAGTTTATATAAAAATGTTCCCTAGGACATACAAGAAATAACGTAGGGAATTTGTTAGATTCTTTCCCTAGGCTGGCAGAAAGATAACGTAGGGAAATAATCTTTCCACGTCAGATAGTAATGTCATGTAGACGAGATTTCCATACAGTTTAAGATCCTAGGGAACGATTCTTTCCCTAGGTTTTTCCAAAATAACCGCAGGGAACGTTTTCTTTCCCCACATTCTTTTCCCTAGTAGTCGTTCCCTACGAATGCCACTAGGGAAACCAATTCCCTACATTTTTTACATGTTCCTTAATATATTACTCACTAGGAAAAATGGGGATTTCTAGTAGTGTATATATATATATATACTTTCATCGGAGAATATTGCGAACTGTATTCTCAAAGTCGTGGAAGACTTTGGTCTTACAGACAAAATATTCGCAATTACTTTAGACAACGCCGCTTCAAATTCTAGGGCCATGGACATTCTTACTCTAGTGTTGAGTACATATGCCGATTCCTTCTTGCTACATCAATGATGCTCTTGTCATATTATCAACCTTATAGTCAAATGTGGTTTGAAGAGGTTGAGTCCGTATATTAAAGCTTTTCGCGATGCGATTTCTTTCTTGAATAATTCTAACGTAAGAATAGCACAATATAAGAACTTCTGCAGGGCGATGGGTGTATGTCCAAGAAAGTTCGGTTTGGACATGGAGGTAAGGTGGAACTCTACTTACCTCATGCTTAAGCATCTTTTACCATACAAGAGCACTTTTTCTCGCTTTTTATTCAAACACACTATCCTAGCAATCGATTTCGCTTTTGTTATTAACTCGAGCAACATTGGTTCGTTCGAGAAGATACCGCTGCTTTTAGAAAAAATTTATGAGGCAACTGTTGCTTTGTCCATTGCCTACTATCCAACATCTCCTATCATCGTGCATACTATTTTATGGATTGCTACTTAATTGAAAATGCATGAAAATGACTTAGTTTTATGTGAGGCTGTTGTTTCTATGAAATCTAAATACCATAAATATTGGAGAGAAATCTCTTACCTATATGCATTTGCATTTGTTTTAGATCCTAGGGCTAAAATTGGTGCATTTGGTAATCAGACTTGATCTTCTTAGTGATGCTACTGGCTAGACTATACTATCTATTTTGCGTAAGTTCGTTCTCTGCTATACGAGGTTTACCAAAGGTATGAAAATAAGTTCCGAGAGTCCGCCAAGAACGACCTCCAAAGAGCCCCCACCTCGAGCGGGAAGACAAATATGTGGGCGCGATCTTCTGCCTCTTCCTCCGTGTCTAGGTCCGTGTCTTCTTCTTCTACACCACCGCTGTTCACCAAGTCCCACAAGGAGGGAACTATCCACCTATCTCGACAAATGATACGGTGGATTTCAACTCAGAAGACTTCGACATCTTGCAATCGTGGCAAGCCCATAAGTTAACATATCTCGTGCTATCTATACTTACATGTGATGTGTTAACTGTTCCTGTCTCTACGGTTTCCTCCGAATCTGCTTTCAGTCTTTCTGGAAGAGTATTGCAGGAGAGAAGAACAAGTCTCACAAGTGAGATGGTAGAGATCCTTCTAACTGTGAAGGACTGGAAATAAGCTGATTCACAAACACAACACTCTGTGGAAAATCCAGAGTTGTCGGAGGTGTACGAAAATCTGTACTTAGACAATGACACCGACACATAGAACAAGGATGTATCATGTATGTAGAATTGTAGAGCTATAGACTGTACTCTTTTTTTTGCCAAGGATTTCTCATTTTGAGTTTTTACTTGGCAAAGGCTTTAACGAGGCAGCCAATTGGACATTAATAAAGCTCTTTATTACATTTTCAATATGATTGTCTCATTTTTTTTCAATTTTCATGTCTACTTTTGAATTCTACAGATTTTTCTAAATTTTCTGGATTTTTTTTTGGATTTTTTTCGTTTTTTTTATTCTGGCAGCCCAAACGGGCTAAACGGGCCACGCTTGGTCCGACGGGCTAAACAGGCTCGGGCCGACCCGGCATGGCACGAATGCCCATCTGCCATGCTCGGCCTCCACCCCCCTACCAGGGTCGGCCCAAGATGGCACTAATAGTAGTCGGTCGAATGGGCCGTGGTTTAGCTAGGTCTGCCATGTCGGGGCGGGTGGCCCATTTGGCCAGCACTACTTGGCACCTGTTACCCAACAGATGCACGCGGTCAACACAGGCGCTCAAGGCCACAGACACGCCGCCTCATCTACCCCCTGGCCCTTCTGCTCACGCCTTGTGAGCCCATCCCACATGCCCTCGCACGCCATCATACCGCTCCTCACCACCCTCGTGCTCTCGCTTCACCACACACTCACCGTGACGCCGTGCCTCCATTAGCGTCCTCGCCTTGTCCCTTCGTCTGTGCCTGCTCCCACCAGCCCCCGGCCTCCCAAGTCACCGCGCTAGAGCCACCCCCGACTTGTCTCGTCGCCAGCGCCACGCCCATCCCACGCACCCGCCACTCCCGCCATGGCCCATGGCTCCCTACAATGGCTCCATCCTCCTCCGATGCTATAAAGAGAGCCCCCTACCACCCCCTTGCCCACCCACCTCATCTCCCTCTTCTCCTAGCGCAAGCTAACAAGAAGCTCGAGCTCCTTTCAGCCATGCAGCCTTCCGCCGCGCCCCACCACTGCACCGCCACTCCAGTGAGCCCCTCCCCCAGCCGACCCCGTCACCATGTGCCCCATGATGCAAGGAAGCTCCCCCCTCTCCTTTTGTCCAAGTGCGCACCGTGGAGTTTCCTCGTGGTAGCCCCTTCCCCTCCACCCCCGGCCGCTGCCGCCCCACCACCACGGCCATCTCCAAGCTCCCCAACCTCCCCTTCGGCTTTCCCACCCCCGGGCGCAGTAGGTGAGCACGCCGCCTCCCTCAAGCCGCACACTTCACCAAGACTGCCATGGGGCGCCGCTGGCTGCTCCGGTGCCCCACGGCGCGCCACCACCACCCGTGCCATCATCTCGCCTCCCAAGATCGCCCATGCCTCGCCAAGGCCGCCAAGACCTCCTCCATCGCTAGTGAGCCGCCGCCACCAGTGGAGAGCTCTCTCGCCGTCCGGGCGTTGACAAGATCAGAGCCCCATTTAATCCCTCCTAAATCTCTGTCTTAGGGTTGGCTTTAATTAGCCCTCGGGTTAATTACCACTTAATTCCTCAGGTGTCACCGACATTCAATGACGTGTGGGCCATTTAATTAAGCTTTGGGATTAAAAGAACTCAGTGTTTCACTGCCATTCAATGACAGCGGGCCCACGACAATGACTTCACGTGGTTTTGACCATGCGTCTGTGCACCTCTCTCGGGTTTGCGGGCCCCGCTGGTCAACAATTTACTCTCTCCTTCCTTTGTCTTTTTCTCAATTTAATTCAAAAGTTAGAATTCAAAAATCCCGTTCTCCCTCATTTTTACTCGAAAAATTATGGATTTTGTTTCTAAAATTTTTTAAATTCAAGATCTTGCTAATGACATAGGTCCTATTTAATTTGTAGTTCATTTAATATTTCTTGTGTACTTATTTGTTCTCTTTACTTCTTTATTCTTTTTCTGGTACGTTCGTCCGATAGAGTTCGAAGAAGTGGGAGATCTCCATTTCGATCAAGCACAAGACTATCAAGACCCTCTTGCCTTTAACCCAAGCGAGTCAATACTTTGATCATATTGAACCTACATTTTATGCAAATTATATTATTTTAAAATAGCAAATTGCATGCTTTAATTCTTTATGCAAATATATGTTAAATCTTAATGTAGTTAAATACCGCTTGATAATTAATTAATTGTTATATCATCCTTTGATAATTGAATCTATGAATCCTTGTCACCCTAGTAATTATATGGTAACTATACTAGCTATAGGTTGTACTTAGCTTACATGCTAGTCTTGCTTAAGAACCGGGTATTAAATACCTCGATCATCATCTTTTAATCATGAAAATTGTTTTGACGGTCATTGGATGGATATGACTCAAGTATTTGAGTTAAAATTGGTTTTACTTATCAAAACCCTAAATAATTGCTATACCACATCTGGGTAGATGGTATGATGATGGGTGCTAATGCAACCCAAGGAATGTTGGTTTGTGGTTGGTATGTGGAATGAACCGTCCAGATAACTCTAAGGACTTAATCTTGTGATGACCTCTCAATGTAAAACAAGTACAACCACAAGTCTATAAAATATAACTTGGCTTAGTAAATTTATTGAACCCTGAAAGTCATCTCGCTGGAGGGGTAATAAGGTACTGCAAGCACTGGATGTGTCCGGCTTGAATGGGACACTGATGCAAGGTGAAGTTGCTAGTCGCGCTAGACGTTGTGGTGTAATCCAGCTACGCTAGTTGTTGAGGTGAACATCCTGCACAACTTATGGGTGCAACCCATATGGGTGAGATGACGGCAGGGGCGAGATATTTTGAAAGGTTACGATGATGGTCTCTCAATCACATGACTAAGGAATCATGTGGGGCAATGAGTTGATTATCTCTTGTGGGTACAGTGTACAACCTTTGCAGAGTCTAAACTATTTAAATAGCCGTGCCTACAATCAAAGGCGCACATGAGAACTTACTAGAGTTAGTTCTATTTAAAAATCTTTATGGTGTGGTGGAAAATGTGGCGGGCTCACCTAGCCCTAAATTTGGATTTTTCCTGGGTCGTCATACCCAATGTTGTTAAAAGGTGGAGGTAACCACGATCAAAATTAAGCATAAAGTGGAGGTAACCTCTGCTATTATAAATATTGCACAATTATTCTATTTAATAAAATGAAATTTGGTTAAAATGCTAAGTAATAGGAATTTCTAATATTGATAATTGAAAACATTGCTTTAGCAAATCAAAGAACCTGAGCCATCCTTGTTAAGTCATGCATGTATATTATTGCATCTTGTGTGTTGGCTCGCGAGCATGGAAGTTGTGCTCATTCTCGCTCTTCCCCAAACCCTTCAGAACCCACAGATCCAGGACATTATGCAGACTATGAGGATCCAGACGTCGAAGGCCAAGGAGATGACTAGTTGTTCTAGTCTCGCCCCAGTCTAGCTGATTCCGTTGGTACTTGTATACAACCAATATTATCTAAGTCCTTGGGTAATATCGGTCAGACACGGCAACCCCGCCGCTTGTTCGTGGAGAGATGTGTTCTACCCTTTTGCTTCATTGCCGCCTGGCTACTTTCGTGATGTAATCTTTTGGTCCGCTCGGTCCTTATTGTAAAACTTGACCTAATGCGGTCTATGTAAACTCACAGTGTTAAATTAATGAATGGTTCGGTTCACGTTATGTATGAAATGATTCAAGAATGTATCTATGAGTGTTATCTATCGATCCAGAGAATAGCACAAGTGTTTTTCACAGAGAAATCGGATTTCAAAAATCCGGATCCTACAGAGATCCAAAGATTTCAATATGTGGAAGTGAAAACAAGAATGTTGAAAGGTTTCCACCGATATGATTGGAACTCAAATGCAATTATCGAGGTTCTTAAGATTTTCAAACGCTACTGAAAAATATAATAATGATAAGCGGCGCCATATATAGATGATCTTGTCTAACAATCTTTATAATCGATATAAGCAAGAAAGGCTCATTGTTGTACCTTGATCACTCGGAAGAGCTCGCTCATGTCGTTGTTGTTTAGATTTAACACTTCAAGTGAAACCGGTTCAACATGAACTAATAGGAATACTTCCTCAAAAGGAATTTCCGAGAGATCTAGGATCTTAAGGCGGGAAGTGCAATCAACGAATTGGAGGCTTCCATTGAATTGATTCTCGACTCAAATTCAATGCTCGCACGCTTTTAAGTTTTTCAAAACCGCAAAGCGCCAAGGTTGTAACAATTACATATACTTTTTTAACGAAGGACAATTACAAATACTAGCATCAAGACACACGAGATTCCAATTCTTTATTCTTCAAAGGATAAGACTAAATTTTCACTTCACATTCGCAAATGGAAGAATTCGCTGATGTAGTTATAGTTGAGATCTAAGACTTCCAATAACCAATTCCCCACGAGATGCCGGAATACTCCTCCCAACCAGCCTCCCATCGAGGTTGAGATACTAAGCCTCAGAAGGTGCAGATTACGCCGAAAAGACAGAAGCAACCATACGCCTACTGGGCTAATGTTAACTACATACCATCCAAACTAAGCTTAACCGGGTAGTTCCTTGATAAATCTTGAACCTGAAACTCATGAAATGCGAAAAAGACCATCGTGTTGAAACTCCAAATGTAACATCCCATTTTTGGGATGGCTTTTGTTTCAGCTTTTGGTTTTCGTTGAAAATCCAGCTTGTTGGTTTTGCAAAGAGGTTTTCAAAGTTTTATTTGAGTTCTAAGGTTGTATCTCAAAATCCCCTTTGGTTGTGGATTTTAAGTTGCAAGTAAAAAGTCAATCCTTAAACTCAAGTTTGGTTTGAATTCAATTTGCAAATTCAAAATCCTCCCAAGTTCAAAATTTCAAAAATTCTTTTCAAAGCCTCTTGGGCTTGGCCCATCTTCCTTCCCCCTTTCTCGGCCCAGTTGGCCCAGCTGCCCTCCCTTGCTACCCGGACTTCGCCACGGAAAGCAAAGACTAGAGCCTGACAAAGACAACATGAGCTCCAACGTCCGGCCTCATCGCTGCACACAAGACGCTACGACACACGCTACCAGACCGCCTGCCTGCCTGCTGCCCGCCTCGTCCTGCCTCATTGCCGAGCAGCCCGCCATCCCACTGCCGCCCATGCGCACGCCGGTCATCGCTGCTCAGACCTCGCTTTGTCCCATCAACGCACCACTCACGCCTCGACCTCGGCCTCCAAGTTGCGCCATGACACCAAGGTTCGTCTTCGCCGCTCGACACGCTCACAAGACGCCCATGCCACCAGCTCAGCGCGATCACAAGACCTCAACGGCTCCCTTCCCCCTCTCGGCTATTTAAGCCACGCCAGCACCTCCCAGAGCTTCCCTCACCTCCGCCCCACTTTGATGAGGACATCCCTTCCACTGATACAACCATACCTACTACTTCTAATCTTCAACTTGATATGCAAGGACCAATTACTAGAGCACGTGCTCACCAACTAAATTATCAGGTAACTTTGTTTCTAGGAATTTATAATTGTTCTATTGAGGACGGATTGCTATCTAAGTCTTGTGATGTTATTCTACTCAGGAACAAAGGCAAGGGGAGTACCACTACTACTATAACAAGTCTAGGTCGATTGAATTTCAATTCCAGATCAATTCGGAGTCAGCTTGATAGCACCAGCTTAAATTATGCATAACTTTCACATACAGAGTCTGTTAGAGGTCCATGAGTACTTGATGGAAAACTTATCTCGTTCTCTTTCCAACGGATCCGGCCCCCTCCAAATTCCTTTTGAGCACACCGCAATCGCCAAAACAATCTAGCGCTATTTCTGAGCCCGAGACAAAACGGTGCTGCGCCACCTCCACTTGGGCCCATAGGCCTTGTAACCCTAGGGTTTGGTATTGTTCGTGTGGTTACTGTTCACGCATGAATAGTGCCACCACCCTCCCTTCTCCTATACATAGTAGCTGCTACCCCCTCTAGTTACTAGGGTTTTGTTGATTGAAGTTTAACTTTGCTACTTTTATTTTTTGTCCTCTTATTCGGCGAGATCAACAGCGATATTGTTCTTCGAAACCCCACTTATCAATATAATCTTATTTCCTATTCACAGTTTTAGATTGTTATTTATCTCATTCTTGCGTGCTTCTTCGGAGTATGCAGGAATTGATCGTCGTGATCAGGTCATCCGGGTATTCGTGCACGGTTGATAACGACTTGTCGAGCAGTTCAGCGATTGTGTGGTTTCGGGCCTTGCGAGTTCATAGCCAGGATCGTGAGAGTTGAGCGACTACTACCGAATTTATTGTCTCATCGAAAGATCGGGCTAAATCAGAACCTCCGTGGTTCATCAAGTGGTATTAGAGCTACAGTTCATCGGTGAGAAATTTTTTTCCTACAGTCCACAAAGCCACAAAAAAAATAGGTTTAGTTCATCGTCCAAACAAATCTATGCCTTTGCAATTTTTGTTTTCAATTTTGCTTGTTGAATTTTTGATTGCATCGTCATGTTTAGTTGCTGATTTCTAGTTTAGTTAGAGTCTAGTTTGCATCGTGTTTCCTTCGTGTAGCTTGATCTTGTAACCAATCTATTCTTCTACTGCACCAACCTAAAATCCACCACGCAATCTTTCCCTACCGTGGTAACCATCAAGCCACAACTCGCTGTCGCAACTGCTTCCTCCCTAGCGCGCCAACCACCGAAGTCCCCCTGTCGCTGCCATCCTTCGCTGCCACGTCAACTAACTCCTACCACCGTTTCCCTCCTGCGCTGCCGCGGCAACCACTGATCGCCCTACCTTGCGTTGTCGTGACAACCGTCTCGTCTCGCCACATCGCCTTTGTGCCGCCATGTAGCCCAAAACAATCGCTGAACTTCAAAGAAAAGAAGCCCTAGTTTGGTTTCAGTTTTAAAGAAGAAGGAAAAGGAAAGAGTTGGATTTAGTTGGTTTTGGTTTCAAGGAAAGGAAAAAGATTTGGTTTCCAAACCAAAGAGTGGTTTCGGTTGTGCAAGAAAAAAAAAGAGAAGAAAAAACAGAGAGAAAGAAAAGGAGAGTCTTTCCTTCCCAAAAATTGAAAGACAATCAAACTTTCGCCAAAATCAGTGAAAATTGGTGGAGTCCTTTTTCATATAGCCACAAGATCCCACAAACAATTGAGCACGTTTGGTCCACAGGATCAAAAGTTATAGCAGTTTCAACTTGAGGCTGAAACGAATTCAAGTCCATTTCCGACACACCTTCAATAAAACAGGCATAACTTTTGCATACGGAGTCGGAATTCGACGTTTTCAGACTTTTCAAAAAGCTAATGACAATGCGCATCCAATAAAAATGACCAGCCTGTGCTCGTCTCCCTCCAAGACCTGCAAAATCAGTCATCTTCGGCCCTGAATTTGCGTCACAAGTTTTCAGTTTCTATTTTTGCCGATTCTTTCAATCTTCCCTGCGGAATTTGGGGTTCGCCTCAACTGCAAAGTTGTAGATCTCATTGAAACCTTTTAAATGAGTATGTATAAGCCATATAAAAATTTGCTTTTTTATCGCTTGAGACTAGCTATTGTTTCTGCTCAATCTAGAGGGTTGTTTGCATTGCACCGATATTGCTATCTTTTGTGCTCTACGTCGTGCGAACAATCTTGTGCTCTTCACAGAAGTTTGAGTAGGTGGCTAGCGTCTCTCATAGCACTTGTTGTGAGGTTTTCCATTGCTTACATCAAGTCATATTTACCTTTGCGTGTGCGTACATACACATCTCTTAATAGGGCTTTGATTAGCTAGCTTTGATTAGGCTAGGATCAGCAACATTGACTAGTACTTTCAACAGTTTTTCAACTTGCATTAACTGATTTGATTATTGCTGATCCTTGCTACCATATTGAAGCCTTCCAAGCTCCACTTCTTACTAACTCAGCAGGTTCCATTCTTTGCAATTGTTGGGCTAATCATAAGTGAGAGTATCATGAACCAGCCACCAGTTGTACCATTTCCTTGCTGCATTGGTAAGAACTTGGTAAGGCATTGTCAGAGAGCGCATGTTGAAGCACCAGAACCTAGTAGTTGATAGGGACATATACATTGTGATTTGTTCTTTGTTTTCTACTAATGATGACAGGGTCACACGAATCTACACATGGTGGAAATAATAACGACCACTCTTTGGGGCATACTGGTGAGGGATCTTTCACACCTCGCATGAGAGAGCTCGTGCGGCACATTGAGCACTCGCTCAATGAGAGTGTTCATGATGCCTTGGATAAGATCAACGACAACCTCGCGGCACTCCACACACGCATTGCGCTCCTCGAACATCGGCCACTTGCTAAAACCAAGACCCATGATCATGAGCCAAGAGTGGAGGACCCTCCTGCTTGCCGCACACCACCTGCTGCCCGCTCTTGGGCAGATGGGGTGGAAGAAGAAGATGTGAACAACTACACTGCTAATACGGAGGCCGATGGAGTCAATGTGCACAATAATCGTAACCATCATCGGGTTCGTCATAACCGTCAAGGTATGGGAAGAAATCAACATGAGGTATGTGACCATAATGATGCTTTAGGTAAAATTAAATTCACTATGCCTCATTTTGCTGGAAAATATGATCCTGATGCTTTTCTCACGTGGGAGCTTATAGTAGAACAAAAATTTGCTTGTCATGAATTCCCTGAAGATAAGAAAGTTAGGGCTGCTACTAGTGAGTTTTCTGATTTTGCATCTATTTGGTGGAGCGAATATTGTTGTACTAATCAGAACATACCTAGAACATGGAATACTTTGAAGAGAGCAATGAGGCATAGATTTGTACCTTCATATTATTCTCGTGATTTGCTTAATAAATTGCAATGTTTAAGACAAGGTAGTAGTTCTGTAGAGAATTATTATCCAGAATTGCAAACTGATTTGTTGCGTTGTGGTTTAGAAGAAACTGAAGATGCTAAGATGACTAGATTTTTAGGAGGTTTAAACTGTAAAATTCAAGACATACTTGACTATAAAGAATACAATTCTATCACTCGCTTGTTTCATCTTGCTTGTAAAGCTGAGAGAGAGGTACAGGGACGTCAATCCAAAAACAAAGGAAATTTTGTAGGTTCTTTTGCAGGCCGCACAACTCAAGGGCAATCAAGAGCACCATTTACACCCTCCAGTCGAACACCTGCACCTACGAACTCCTCCAATAGCCGGCGTCCATCTACTTCCACTACACCATCATGTGCACCGAAAACGAGCAAGAGCATGGTACAAGCCCCCGCACAAAGTTCATTTTTAGTTGCTTCAACGGGTAGAGCATGAGAAACACAATGCCATCGCTGCAAGGGCTATGGACACATGATACGAGATTGCCCTAGCAAGCGAGCTCTCTTGATAAAGGATAATGGTGAGTATACTTCAGCTAGTGACATTGAGGAATAATATGCTATGCTAGCAACTGACCCCGCATGTGATGACCAAAAATCTGAGCGCGACGAGGAACAATATGGTACTGAAATTTCAGATAAGTATTTAAGCCTTATAGTGAAGCGTGTACTTAGTGCACAAATGGAGCGTGTTGAGCAGAATCAACGCCATAATCTGTTCCAAACCAAGATTGTCATCAACGAGCGTTCATGTCGTGTGATCATTGATGGAGGAAGTTGCAACAATTTGGCGAGCACGGGCATAGTTGAGAAGCTTGCACTGACCACACAACAGCACCCTCGTCCATATTACATTCAATGGTTCAACAATTGTGGTAAGCTGAAGGTAACTTGCATTGTGAGAGTACATTTTTCTATTGGTTCTTATCATGATTATGCTGATTGCGATGTAGTACCTATGCAAGCATGTTCTTTGTTGTTAGGTAGACCTTGGCAATATGATAGAGATACAGTGCATTATGGTAGAACTAATAAGTATACTCTCAAGTTTAAAGAAAAGAAAATCACTTTGCTACCCATGTCTTCTGAAAGTATTTTTAAAGGATGAATTAGAGAGAGCTAATAGAGAAAAGGAGAGTAGCTGTGAGCACCCGGATTTATTAAGCTCATAATACTTAGTCACCCAATTGACCCTAGTATTATCAACCCAATAAACCCAGTCTCGAGAGATGTATACTCCCCAGAATGCAGTATACATACCTCACAACAAAAGAATGTATCAATTCCATACAACACATAGTACATAAGCAACAAACCGTGGTTAATATTAATAAGGATAGGTTATTACAAAAGAGGGGCCTTCAGGCCACAAAACAACAAGAACTACTAAGATAACAGCGGAAGCAAAAGTGCCATAAAGATGGCTATAACACAAAGCCAATCAGTGTGCCTTAACCCCTAGGCATCTGACCGGACCGCCCAGCTAGTCGTCAAACCCGAAGCACATCTCACAAGAGTGAAGCCCTTGGGGCTCACCTTCTTCCTCTGCAACAAAAGCCACAAAAAAATGCCACAACCACGCATGATGAGTACTCCGCAAGACTTACGTGTGAGATAACAGAACTATAATTAGCTACATGCAAGCTTTATGTAAGTGGAGGTTGTATGTCTCATTTAGCATAAAGCAACATTTATTTGCAATAACATAATAGATTGAAGGCAATTTGGCAAAGCATTTTAATTGTTGAAATAACAACGAGATAATAACATAGTAACAACAACAAGATCAACCTGGAAGTGACTAACCGAAGTCACCACAACAATAGCATGAACATCCATTCATACCAACCCATCAAGTTTTAATTAAATGTTGTAGTCTAGTTCTTGAACGACCTTACCAAGCATGTCCATAACCTAGGACGAGGCTATTCGAATAGTTTTATCCCTGCAGGGGTGTACCAATGTACCCACACGCCGATCGCCTTTCCTTTAAGCATACTACCTTTGGTATGCCAAGACGGCTAAGTCCTACGAGACATTTCCAATGGACAAGCTAATTCTCGACCAAGACAACCCACGGGATAAGGACCCAATGGACACCTAACCGGTCCGCCAACGCTCCATTCCCACACCACATACACACACATTTTATCTTTAAAACACACCAACCGAAAGCGACTCCAATTAGCACCGCCTAAAGTACTTAGTCAAGAGAGGTCTCATATCCCCTCGTGTGGTTAGCACGCAAAAGCGCTTGGCTTAGTGACCCAAGTAACTCGGTCCTTAGGGACCCAGGCATACCACCACATTCCAAAAACCGCACCATCCATCCAATATGCCCAAGTCTAAATCAATCTTTTATTTTCAGTTTTTGATTTTACAAATTATTCAAAGCACAAGTGCTGGACATATAGGAGTAATAATCAGTTTTGAGTGATCAAGACCATCGACTAAGTCGATGATCGCCCATAACTACCAAAACTAAGCATGTCTAAGCAATTTAAATCGGTTACTAAGTGATAAGAGCTCATCCAACGAGCTCCCACCACAGCAAATAACCTAGGCTCATGGTAGTAGAGGATAAACAACTCCTACAGATTATGCAACTATAGGATTACTAGCGACATTTAACACAAAGTAGCATGCATACATAGAAGCGAAACAAAATATTAAGCTTTAAAGTAATGGGACAATGATGGAAATGATCAAACTGCTTGCTTTGCTGTGGCTGGTCACTTTGTTGCTGAGGATCGCTCACGGGTTCACCACAAATGTCGAAACCTAACGGAGAAGCGAAAAAAAGACGATAAGAACGACGAAAAACAACAAAGACAGCACAGCAAACGAACTCTAAAAACTCTGAATTTTCTACAGCAGCAAGAGGGTGATTTTTAGGGAATTTATCAACAAGAACCAATGGATTTGGATTCTCAATGCAAAAGACATGAGCAAAACAATTCTGCTCAGCCCTAAAAATACCAAACTGCACTATTCACTAATTTAATTATGAGGCAACATTTTCTAGAATGGTGGTGACACTGAAGTTTTTACTGTAAAACCAGCACCTCATGAGATGAATAACACAATTGAGTTCACCTCATTTGGAGCTATTATGCATTTTCTATAATTTTTCAAAAACAAGAACTTGAACAAAATTATAATGCACAAGTCCTCATTTTTATAACAGCAACATGCTCAAAACTAATTTTCACAGTGAGTTCATTAGCAGAGGAAACCAACAAAGTTGGATTCACTCAAAAATAATCTACAGAGCATTAGTTATGTATTTTACAAGTTAAACATTAGTGTGAGTGTACATTTAAAGTGAGTTTTGAAACCTATTTGCAAAACCATGTTCTGGAGCTGAACTGGGCTCTTAACCATTTTTTTTGATTGGAGCCCAGGTCAAGCCAGAACCAACAAAATTTGAATGACCTGATTTGGATTTAAAACGAGAAAGATATGAAATTCTAAAGTTATACCTTTTCCAGTTCACAATTTGACTCACTGGAATTTCTAAAAACCCTAAAGACATGGGAGGACATAAGCGGCTCAGATCAACGCGGGGGAGGTCCTGAACGGTCGAGATCTTCCAAAAGAAGATCTAAACTATCAAGATCTCCCCAAGGAAGATCTACATCGTCAAGACCTCTCGAGGGAGGTCCTGGACGGTCCAGATTTTCCAAGGGAGGACCTTAATGGTCTAGATTGTCCTAGGGAGGACCTTAACGGTCAAGGCAACAACACAGAGGTCCTGGGCGGTTCCGATCCACTTGGGGTGGTCCTGAACGGCCAAGATCTAACAAAGGGAGGTCCTAAGCGGCTCAGATTTCCACTGGGAGGTCTGGGCGGCTAAGATTTACCCGAGGAGGTCCACAAAGGTTAAGAGGACCTCGGGGAGGTCCTACACGGTGGAGATCAACACAGGGAGGACCTCAACGGCTAAGATCTCCTACAAGGAGGTCCTAGCGGTCAAGATCGCAAGGAGGGAGGTCCCGGGGGTTGTCCCTACAAAAGACCAGGGGTGGTCTTTTGCAAAGAGGACCCCGAGGGGAGGTCTTTGCCAAAAGTCCACGGGGTGGACCTTTGGCAAAGAGGTCCCAGAGATGCACGCACGCGGGGAGACCAGGCGCGCGGCCTTAATTGCGCAACAAGGGACAGAAATCAAGGCATTAAAGGCTGACCCGAGTTAACCAATGATAAGCAATGATGATCGCATTAAGTGGGAGATCTTTGTCCTAACGACAACGGCACGGTGCCATTGTTGTTCGACAAAACCCCGAGAGGCTACCAAGGCTCGACGTCGGCGATGAGGACTCGCGGCCGCCAACCAGAAGATCAATGTGCGCAATAGTGTTGCGCACACACTGGGACCACTCTCGACGGCGGCGGCGGCCTAAGTCGCCGGCGAGCCGGAGAGGAACGAGATGATCAACACGGCCAAAACGGCGTATTTGAAAAAGAAAAGCTCCGCAGCGACATTCAAGCGGGTGCCCAAACAAAAGCTCCGCGACATCATACATGCGGGTGCCCAGCGCTAAAGGACTACCAGGAAGTACCTGGAGGTCCTGAAGAAGCTGAGGAGGTTGGAGGAGCTACGGTGACGCTAGCCTTGCCGGCGCCGAGGAAGACAGTGGAGGAGAAGACCTGGGCAAAAACCACAGCACCAAGTCATCACCATGTGCTCCACAAAGTTATGAGGGGCTCTGAGAACAAAAGATTAAGAGGAGGAGGTCCATACCGGATTTGACACAAAGGGGAAAGCTCACGGCCAACAGCTCCAAACTTCAATTAGCCCCCCTCCTGCAAAGGCCAACCCCAATGAGTTAGGGTTAAGACTTCCAGGAATGAAGAGGAGCAAAATGAAGCAGAGGCCGAGAGAGAGAGAGCCACTGGAGCAAGCCTTCATCACCGAGGGCTTCAAGCTTCTCAACAATGGCGGCCAAGAAAGGGGAGGTCAGTGGAGGGGATGCTCAGCCAAGCACAAGCAAGGCCAAGCTCAATGGTGTGTAAAAGAAGCCAAGGGCAACAAGGGGGGTTTTATAGCTAGGGTAAAAGAGGTCTCGACCACGGGTTAAGCTCATGGTGAGCTTAGCCCAAGGGAGGTCCACAAAGGTCCATGGAGTTGGACAAGATGGATGGGACAGTAGGTCGGTCAGACAGTATGCGGGGCTAGGCGGAAAAGCACCGACATGCATTTAATGCCCCCAGCACAGAGCCGCTGGATGTGACAAGGCTCGACTTGCCCATCGCCATGGCTCGCACGCGCCAAGGTAGGAGAAGAACAGACCTCACATCCACCGCTGGATTACGTGGATGGGGAGGTCCCGCCCTCGGATTTTAAGTTTGAACCATTATGTTTTAAGTGACTGGGAGGAGGTCCCAGCCACACGATTTGGAAAGGGAGGTCGTGGCCTCACGATTTCCATAATGCGAATGCGCACGTGGAAAAAGGGACAGGAGCTCCAAGGCGTTGGATCTCAATCCAACGGTGCGGACCTCCTGTGAGGTCTTAACCGCACATGAACTTCAGAACCTGAGGGGGAGGTCATGGCCTTTGGATCTAAATCCAAGGGCTACGACCTCACGTGCGTGGGGAGGTTAATTGCGCATGAGGAAAGGAGGAGGTTGTGACCGTAGATTTTAATCTAACGGTGCACAACACAAGATGGGGGAGGTTGTGAGCGCTTAATAACACAGGGAGGTTGTGGGCTGTTGGATGTAAATCCAATGGCGCACAACAATTAAAGCGGGGAGGTCCTGAGCTGCGATGATTTGCAGCGGAGGTCGTGGCCTTTGGATCTGGATCCAACGGCTACGACCTCAACAGCATTCAAAAAGGGAAGTCTGATAGTTAGGTCGAGAGGAGGAGGTCGCGACCATGGATTTTTGATCCAATGGCTGTGACCTCAAATCGGTGGGATGTGGACTTTGAGGTTTGATAACAAGGGGAGGTCAGATGCGCACAAGGCACTAGGAGGTCGTGGCCGTAGATTTTAAATCTAACGGCTACAACACACGATGGGGAGGTTTGGTGCGCTAGATTTTGAGGGGAGGTCGCGGGCTGTTGGATCTGATCCAACGGCTATGACCTCAACAAAGTGGGAGGACCTCGCAGAGAAGGTTTGCAGAGGAGGTCGTGGCCTTAGGATTGAATCCAACGGCTACGACCTCAAGTGAGTACAAAATGGAGGTCAAGGTGGTTTGAGTCATGGGAGGTCGAGGCCATGGATTTTCGATCCAGCGGCCAAGACCTGATGAGGTGGGGAGGAGGTCTGCTGAGGTGCAGACAAGGTTGGGCTGGACCAAACTTAGCACAAATGGCTAGCCCAAGGAACAAAGTAGGCTTTTAAATGTAGTTTTTAACAGCTGAAACTTAGCAGAATTATATGAGATAGCAAATGAACTCCAAAATTCATGAAATTTTAACTGGAGCTTGCTGACAATGAGATTAACCTTGCATAATATTTCTAGAGGTTATTATGCAATGCATTTTTCTCAGGAAATTCATGAAGGTTGTTCTACGGATTTGTTTTACCTCCAAAATTTCTCACACAAGTTTTATAACTTGTGATATTTTTCAGAGGGGTCCCACCTCAGTTTTAGGACCAAGGAAAATATTTTCCAAATGTTTGGCACAAGATTTAAGATAATTGGAAAATGAATTTGACTTTCGGTCAACAAGAGCTTTGTGTTTTTGGATTACACAACTCTTGGACAAGAATTACATGAGAGATTAGGGGTTTTCAAGATGTGAGAAAAAGTTTTAATTTCTACACATATAATTATACTTGAACAAACCCTGTTTATACAGTTGGGATGTTACAAAATCTCCCCCCCCCTTACAGAAATCTCGTCCCGAGATTTTGGCTCAGGCGGGGAAAGAAGATGGGTAGTCTTTCCGTTTCCAAGTAACTCCATCCACGGAATGATTTGGCCACAGAACTTTTAGGATCTTGAGGACACGATTCCTTGATCTTCGTTTTAGCTTCTTCAAAGATACGAACCATCCTTTAAGATTCTTTATCCATTTATAATATTTTGTTGTACTTGGATTGAATTTTCGAACTATGTTCAGCCCAACCAACACTTTATTTAGTTACATACTGTTCCCAGCTCGTTCCTTGCCAAGCCGGATTTTATGTGATTTGTTTTATTGCATTGTTTCACGTCAGGTCACAATTCTGACCAATCTTCTTGCACATCAAGAATTTCCAACGGAGCTTCCTCGGTTGGAACACGGAGGCACTTCTTACTGGGACACATGAAAAACATCATGTACCCCCTCAAGTGCAGCTGGCAATTTCAATCTCATAGGTGACAGCCCCTTTCTTTTCGATAATGCGGTCAGGATCCACATATCGAGGAGCTAACTCGCCCTTGACACGGAAACATTGATGGCCTTTTCGGTCTGACCATCAGTTTGAGGAGGGTAAGCTGATCTGAAAGAAACACGAGTTTCCATAGCCTCTTATAGGCTATGCCAAAATTGAGAAATGAGCAGAGAAGCATGATCAGAACGATCGTCTTCAGTACACCGTGCAAATTTACGATGCGGAATATGCAGAGATCCCTAGGAAGACCTGCATGAAGGTTATTTTTGACAGACTGGGAGCTTGTTCTTGACTCTAAGGTTGGTGGTGCATGGTCGTTGTTAGTTGGTGGAATGATTTGTCTGGTTAATTCTGGAACAACTTGTCTGGTTAATTCCGGAGCGATTTATTTGGTTAATTCCACTAACAACGGGATCTCAGCCTGCTAACTAGCTATGCGGAGTCATCCCTCCGCAGCTAGCTATTTTAGAGGGACTAAGGTCGTTCTTAGTTGGTGGAGCAATTTGTCTGGTTACTCCACTAACAATCGAGACCTTGGTCGGTTAACTAGCTATACGGAGTCATCCCTCCGCAACTGGTCTCTTCGAAGAACTATGGCTGTTTAGGCCACAGAAGTTTGAGGCAATAACAGATCTGGGATGCCCTAAGATGGATAGGGAAGGAAACGTGCCACCTTAATCAAACGATCGATGACAATCCAAACGACATCATTTTTTTTCCTTAGGGGTTCGGGGTAGACTAGCAGCCCTTTTGAAACCGGGGTGGTGCCGAGCACCGGATAAAAGAGTGAAATCAGGATCACCAACAGTGACAAAAGATGGAGATACACGGGAATGAGGCGCTCCTGAATCGAATAAAATAATGTCCGAGCAAGAGTTAGCGAGAAGTGTACCTAACACGACGTCAGGTGCCTCCAGAGCTTTCTCAGCTGAGATGGAGTCGACTGGATTACAAACGATCTTTTGCTGCTTCAAAGGGCAATTGTTGGCGTAATGCCCTTATAGTTGCGTAAGAAACAAGTGATCCCGACAAATGGATTGCTATGCTTCACAGGCAATTGTTGGTGTAGTGCCCTTTCTTGCTACAAAAGAAACAAGTGATCCCAGATCATCGATTTGCGGGGACCACCTTGTCGACTCAAGCAGTGCACGCGATTGAGGCACTACCATGAATCGACGAGGGTTCTTCGCAAGCTTTTAGGACAATTATTAGCATAATGGCCCTTGAGATTGCGTAAGAAACAAGTGACACGGGCGACCTTCTGCCGAGTCACCCCGGTCTTCTTGACACTTGCGGCGATCCTTTGGCTTTTTCTTCTTGCCCACAAAGAAGAACGGATTTTCAACCACAAGTCGAAAGTCGGGAAGGTATAGATCGGTAATCTGTCTCGTAGCTCTTCGCATAAATCGTCCGAGAACTTCTCGGTTTGGAGGCATTGGCAATTGCAATGCTTGCAGATGACCAAGAAACAATATTGTAGCCCAACGACTTGGCAATCACTGTGTTCAAGCTACACTCCTTGGGATAGTGATCGCTTCCTCGCAGCGAAACAAGTAACTTTGGCACGGACAATCTCCGGGTAAGTGGTCTTCATCACGCTTTGGACAAGCTGTGGTACATCGTTGTCAGAGTGTCCTTCCTCACCACAACGCCGACAAACCTTGACTCTTCCTAGTTCGCAACCTTCGGCGAAATGCCCCTCTTCACCACAGCCAAGGCAAAAAGGAGGCGATTGCCTTTTAGGCAATGGGGCCACAATCCAAACACTTGCCGAGCGGAGGCGCTTGCAAGCCTCGTCCGACAGCTTGGAGCTAGGAGAATTTCGTCCCACCGACTTGTTTACCTAGTCCGTTCGACCTGCCCGCACATCCTGCTTTAAGAGATGGGTTAACACGAAACCCAAGGACTAGAAGTTGAAGAAAGCGAAAAGGGATGCCAACGACTAGGGGAACGGAACATCACCCTAACCGAAAGCCAACAAAATAGATAGTACAGATCCCTACCGAGTTAATAATGGATTAGATGATAATAAATGTAAACTAATGAAACAAGCAGAATAAAAGAAGTTATAGGGAGCACGATAAAGGAGAAGCAAAAACAGCAAGGAAATGTACTTTAAAAGCTTCCAAAAATGACTCCAAAACAGCAAGGAAGGCATAAGATTAAAGGCCAACTTCCCAACACAACTAACTTGTATTGAATGAACGAGTAATTGGTTGAGAAGATAAAATTTCAGCACACTACTCCAACTTCTAACACTACTCAAAAGCAAGGTAAAACCAAGAGAATAGGTGTTAGATACTTAGCTAACTAGTATCACTTCTTACCCTTTTATTCCCACAAATTTTAGTTGATTTAACCTCTCATTTTCTACCCTATTTAGAACCTTTGAGCTTGCTGTCCGGAAATTGACGCTTGCTGTCCAGATTTTGCATCCAAGCTTCCAAATAAATTGGCCATTCCAAGCTTCAAAACCTTGTAAATGGGCAGTTAACACTTCAATTTGCCAAACTCATTGATTCCCCAAAACCCCATTAATCGATAACAACTATTTTGTAGAAGGGAAGAGAGGAAAACAACTTTTAAAACTTAAATTAGAGTGAGATGAGAAGAGAAAGCTAAGATAGATGAGGAGTAAAATCCGAGAATTTTCTTAAGCTTTCAAAACTCATTTGATACTTTGAAATTAGGTTTTCAAAATACCCTAAAGACGACCAAGCTTGCGTTACTACGGTCAGAATGGCTCTGATACCAAACTTTTGTGAGCACCCGGATTTATTAAGCTCATAATACTTAGTCACCCAATTGACCCTAGTATTATCAACCCAATAAACCCAGTCTCGAGAGATGTATACTCCCCAGAATGCAGTATACATACCTCACAACAAAAGAATGTATCAATTCCATACAACACATAGTACATAAGCAACAAACCAGAAGTTAATATTAATAAGGATAGGTTATTACAAAAGAGGGGCCTTCAGGCCACAAAACAACAAGAACTACTAAGATAACAGCGGAAGCAAAAGTGCCATAAAGATGGCTATAACACAAAGCCAATCAGTGTGCCTTAACCCCTAGGCATCTGACCGGACCGCCCAGCTAGTCGTCAAACCCGAAGCACATCTCACAAGAGTGAAGCCCTTGGGGCTCACCTTCTTCCTCTGCAACAAAAGCCACAAAAAAAAATGCCACAACCACGGGCAGATGAGTACTCCGCAAGACTTACGTGTGAGATAACAGAACTATAATTAGCTACATGCAAGCTTTATGTAAGTGGAGGTTGTATGTCTCATTTAGCATAAAGCAACATTTATTTGCAATAACATAATAGATTGAAGGCAATTTGGCAAAGCATTTTAATTGTTGAAATAACAACGAGATAATAACATAGTAACAACAACAAGATCAACCTGGAAGTGACTAACCGAAGTCACCACAACAATAGCATGAACATCCATTCATACCAACCCATCAAGTTTTAATTAAATGTTGTAGTCTAGTTCTTGAACGACCTTACCAAGCATGTCCATAACCTAGGACGAGGCTATTCGAATAGTTTTATCCTCGCAGGTGTACCAATGTACCCACACGCCGATCGCCTTTCCTTTAAGCATACTACCTTTGGTATGCCAAGACGGCTAAGTCCTACGAGACATTTCCAATGGGCATGCTAATTCTCGACCAAGACAACCCACGGGGATAAGGACCCAATGGACAGCCTAACCGGTCTGCCACTGCTCCATTCCCACACCACATACACACACATTTTATCTTTAAAACACACCAACCGAGCGACTCCAATTAGCACCGCCCAAAGTACTTAGTCAAGAGAGGTCTCATATCCCCCTCGTGTGGTTAGCACGCAAAAGCGCTTGGCTTAGTGACCCAAGTAACTCGGTCCTTAGGGACCCACGCATACCACCACATTCCAAAAACCGCACCATCCATCCAATATGCCCAAGTCTAAATCAATCTTTTATTTTCAGTTTTTGATTTTACAAATTATTCAAAGCACAAGTGCTGGACATATAGGAGTAATAATCAGTTTTGAGTGATCAAGACCATCGACTAAGTCGATGATCGCCCATAACTACCGAAAACTAAGCATGTCTAAGCAATTTAAATCGAAGCTACTAAGTGATAAGAGCTCATCCAATGAGCTCCCACCACAGCAAATAACCTAGGCTCATGGTAGTAGAGGATAAACAACTCCTACAGATTATGCAACTATAGGATTACTAGCGACATTTAACACAAAGTAGCATGCATACATAGAAGCGAAACAAAATATTAAGCTTTAAAGTAATGGGACAATGATGGAAATGATCAAACTGCTTGCCTTGCTGTGGCTGGTCACTTTGTTGCTGAGGATCGCTCACGGGTTCACCACAAATGTCGAAACCTAACGGAGAAGCGAAAAAAACATGATAAGAACGACGAAAAACAACAAAGACAGCACAGCAAACGAACTCTAAAAACTCTGAATTTTCTACAGCAGCAAGAGGGTGATTTTTAGGGAATTTAGCAACAAGAACCAATGGATTTGGATTCTCAATGCAAAAGACATGAGCAAAACAATTCTGCTCAGCCCTAAAAATACCAAACTGCACTATTCACTAATTTAATTATGAGGCAACATTTTCTAGAATGGTGGTGACACTGAAGTTTTTACTGTAAAACCAGCACCTCATGAGATGAATAACACAATTGAGTTCACCTCATTTGGAGCTATTATGCACTTTCTATAATTTTTCAAAAACAAGAACTTGAACAAAATTATAATGCACAAGTCCTCATTTTTATAACAGCAACATGCTCAAAACTAATTTTCACAGTGAGTTCATTAGCAGAGGAAACCAACAAAGTTGGATTCACTCAAAAATAATCTACAGAGCATTAGTTATGTATTTTACAAGTTAAACATTAGTGTGAGTGTACATTTAAAGTGAGTTTTGAAACCTATTTGCAAAACCATGTTCGGAGCTGAACTGGCTCTTAACCATTTTTTTGATTGGAGCCCAGGTCAAGCCGAACCAACAAAATTTGAATGACCTGATTTGGATTTAAAACGAGAAAGATATGAAATTCTAAAGTTATACCTTTTCCAGTTCACAATTTGACTCACTGGAATTTCTAAAAACCCTAAAGACATGGGAGGACATAAGAGGCTCAGATCAACGCGGGGGAGGTCCTGAACGGTCGAGATCTTCCAAAGGAAGATCTAAACTATCAAGATCTCCCCAAGGAAGATCTACATCGTCAAGACCTCTCGAGGGAGGTCCTGGACGGTCCAGATTTTCCAAGGGAGGACCTTAATGGTCTAGATTGTCCCAGGGAGGACCTTAACGGTCAAGGCAACAACACAGAGGTCCTGGGCGGTTCCGATCCACTTGGGGTGGTCCTGAACGGCCAAGATCTAACAAAGGGAGGTCCTAAGCGGCTCAGATTTCCACCGGGAGGTCCAGGCGGCTAAGATTTACCCGAGGAGGTCCACAAAGGTTAAGAGGACCTCGGGAGGTCCTACACGTGGAGATCAACACAGGAGGACCTCAACGGCTAAGATCTCCTACAAGGAGGTCCTAGCACCAAGATCGCAAGGAGGAGGTCCCTGGTTGTCCCTACAAAAGACCGGGGTGGTCTTTGCAAAGAGGACCCCGAGGAGGTCTTTGCCAAAAGTCCACGGGGTGGTCCTTTGGCAAAGAGGTCCCAGAGATGCACGCGCGCGGGGAGACCAGGCGTGCGGCCTTAATTGCGCAACAAGGGACAGAAATCAAGGCATTAAAGGCTGACCCGAGTTAACCAATGATAAGCAATGATGATCGCATTAAGGGGGAGATCTTTGTCCTAACGACAACGGCACGGTGCCATTGTTGTTCGACAAAACCCCGAGAGGCTACCAAGGCTCGACGTCGGCGATGAGGACCTCGCCGGTGCCAACCAAGGGCATCAATGTGTGCGCAATAGTGTTACGCACACATCGACCACTTTCGACGGCGGCGGCGGCGTTTAAGTCGCCATGAGCCGAGAGGAACGAGATGATCAACACGCCAAAACGACGATTTGAAAAGAAAAGCTCCGCAGCGACATTCAAGTGGGTGCCCAAACAAAAGCTCCGCGACATCATACATGCGGGTGCCCAGCGCTAAAGGACTACCAGGAAGTACCTGGAGGTCCTGAAGAAGCTGAGGAGGTTGGAGGAGCTACGGTGACGCTAGCCTTGCCGGCGCCGAGGAAGACAGTGGAGGAGAAGACCTGGGCAAAAACCACAGCACCAAGTCATCACCATGTGCTCCACAAAGTTATGAGGGGCTCTGAGAACAAAAGATTAAGAGGAGGAGGTCCATACCGGATTTGACACAAAGGGAAAGCAACCGGCCAACAGCTCCAAACTTCAATTAGCCCCCCTCCTGCAAAGGCCAACCCCAATGAGTTAGGGTTAAGACTTCCAGGAATGAAGAGGAGCAAAATGAAGCAGAGGCCGAGAGAGAGAGAGAGAGCCACTGGAGCAAGCCTTCATCACCGAGGGCTTCAAGCTTCTCAACAATGGCGGCCAAGAAAGGGGAGGTCAGTGGAGGGGATGCTCAGCCAAGCACAAGCAAGGCCAAGCTCAATGGTGTGTAAAACAAGCCAAGGGCAATAGTGGGGGGGTTTTATAGCTAGGGCAAAAAGAGGTCCTGGACCACGGGTTAAGCTCATGGTGAGCTTAGCCCAAGGGAGGTCCACAAAGGTCCATGGAGTTGGACAAGATGGATGGGACAGAGTAGGTCGGGACAGTATGCGGGCTAGGGGCGAAAAGCACCGACATGCATTTAATGCCCCGAGCACGAGCCGTTGGATGTGACAAGGCTCGACTTGCCCATCGCCATGGCTCGCACGCGCGCCCAAGGTAGGAGAAGAACAGGACCTCACATCCACCGTTGGATTACGTGGATGGGGAGGTCCTGGCCCTCGGATTTTAAGTTTGAACCGTTATGTTTTAAGTGACTGGGAGGAGGTCCCAGCCACACGATTTGGAAAGGGAGGTCGTGGCCTCACGATTTCCATAATGCGAATGCGCACGTGGAAAAAGGGACAGGAGGTCCAAGGCGTTGGATCTCAATCCAACGGTGCGGACCTCCTGTGAGGTCTTAACCGCACATGAACTTCAGAACCTGAGGGGGAGGTCATGGCCTTTGGATCTAAATCCAAGGGCTACGACCTCACGTGCGCGGGGAGGTCAATTGCGCACGAGGAAAGGAGGAGGTCGTGACCGTAGATTTTAATCTAACGGTGCACAACACAAGATGGGGGAGGTTGCGAGCGCTTAATAACGCAGGGAGGTTGTGGGCTGTTGGATGTAAATCCAATGGCGCACAACAATTAAAGCGGGGAGGTCCTGAGCTGCGATGATTTGCAGCGGAGGTCGTGGCCTTTGGATCTGGATCCAACGGCTACGACCTCAACAGCATTCAAAAAGGGAAGTCTGATAGTTAGGTCGAGAGGAGGAGGTCGCGACCATGGATTTTTGATCCAATGGCTGTGACCTCAAGTAGGTGGGATGTGGACTTTGAGGTTTGATAACAAGGGGAGGTCAGATGCGCACAAGGCACTAGGAGGTCGTGGCCGTAGATTTTAAATCTAACGGCTACAACACACGATGGGGAGGTTTGGTGCGCTAGATTTTGAGGGGAGGTCGCGGGCTGTTGGATCTGATCCAACGGCTACGACCTCAACAAAGTGGGAGGACCTCGCAGAGAAGGTTTGCAGAGGAGGTCGTGGCCTTAGGATTGAATCCAACGGCTACGACCTCAAGTGAGTACAAAATGGAGGTCAAGGTGGTTTGAGCTCGCGGGGAGGTCAGGGCCATGGATTTTCGATCCAGCGGCCAAGACCTGATGAGGTGGGGAGGAGGTCTGCTGAGGTGCAGACAAGGTTGGGCTGGACCAGCTTAGCACAGCGGCTAGCCCAAGGAACAGTGTAGGCTTTTAAATGTAGTTTTTAACAGCTGAAACTTAGCAGAATTATATGAGATAGCAAATGAACTCCAAAATTCATGAAATTTTAACTGGAGGTTGCTGACACTGAGATTAACCTTGCATAAAATTTCCAGAGGTTATTATGCAATGCATTTTTCTCAGGAAGTTCATGAAGGTTGTTCTACGGATTTGTTTTACCTCCAAAATTTCTCACACAAGTTTTATAACTTGTGATATTTTTCAGAGGGGTCCCACCTCAGTTTTAGGACCAAGGAAAATATTTTCCAAATGTTTGGCACAAGATTTAAGATAATTGGAAAATGAATTTGACTTTCGGTCAACAAGAGCTTTGTGTTTTTGGATTACACAACTCTTGGACAAGAATTACATGAGAGATTAGGGGTTTTCAAGATGTGAGAAAAAGTTTTAATTTCTACACATATAATTATACTTGAACAAACCCTGTTTATACAGTTGGGATGTTACAGTAGCAAAAGTGAAAATCAGATTGTAGCTAAAGAACTTGTGCACCCGAAGAAGAAAGAACCTAGTGCTAAGAAATGTGAAATTAAATTGAAAGGTTCTGTTTTACTTGCTACTAAGTCTGACATTTGTGAGATGGAAGATAGCAAATTTGATTGCTATGCTTTAGTGTGCAAAGAAGCCATGTTTTCTTTTGAGAATATGCCTCCTTCTTTGCCTCCTGCTGTTGCTCATATTTTGCAGGAGTTTGCTGATGTGTTTCCAAGTGACATACCCCTGGGGCTACCTCCAATTCGGGGGATTGAGAATCAAATTGATTTAATTCCAGGAGTCTCGCTTCCCAACCGTGCGCCATATAGAACCAATCTCGAAGAGACTAAGGAAATTCAGTGTCAAGTGCAAGACTTGGTTGACAAAGGGTACGTACGTGAAAGCCTTAGTCCTTATGTTATCCCTGTGATTTTGGTACCTAAGAAAGATGGATCATGGCGTATGTATGTTGACTGTAGAGCTATCAATAATATTACTATTCGATATCGTCATCCTATTCCTAGGCTAGATGATATGCTTGATGAATTAAGTGGCTCTACTGTGTTCTCTAAAGTTGATTTGTGTAGTGAATATCACCAAATTCGCACGCAATTAGGCGATGAATGGAAAATAGCATTCAAGACTAAGTTTGGATTATATGAGTGGCTAGTGGTGCCTTTTGGGTTAACTAATGCACCTAGTACTTTCATGAGATTAATGAATGAAGTTTTGCGTGCTTTCATAGGAAAATTTGTGGTGGTATACTTTGATGACATATTCATCTATAGCAAAACATTAGGGACACATCTTGAACACTTGCGTGCTATTTTTAATGCTCTACGCGATGCACGTTTGTTTGGTAATCTTGAGAGGTGCACCTTTTGCACCGATTGAGTATCGTTTCTTGGCTATGTTATAACTCCACAGGGTATTGAGGTTGATCAAGCTAAGATCGAAGCTGTACAGAGTTGGTCGACTCCTAACACGATCACACAAGTGCGGAGTATTCTAGAACTTGCTGGATTTTATCAACGCTTGGTCAAAGATTTTAGCACCATTGCCGCACCGATGAATGAGCTTACGAAGAAATGTGTTCCTTTTATATGGGGCCCTACACAAGAACAATCATTTCAGATTTTGAAAGATAAGCTTACACATTCACTGCTTCTCCAGCTTCCTGATTTTGGTAAGATTTTTGAGCTTGAATGTGATGCTAGTGGAATTGGACTTGGAGGTGTGCTTATTCAAAGGTAAACTTGTTGCGTATTTCAGCGAGAAATTAAGTGGGCCTCGTCTGAATTAATCTACTTATGATAAGGAATTGTATGCTTTAGTTCGGATATTAGAGACATGGCAACATTATTTATGGTCCAAAGAATTTGTTATACATTCTTATCATGAATCATTAAAGCACATTCGTAGTCAATCAAATCAGAACCGTAGACATGCTAAATGGGTTGAGTTCATTGAATCGTTTCCATATGTCATTAAACACAAGAAAGGAAAGGATAATGTTATTGCTGATGCTTTATCTCATCGTTATACCATGTTATCTCAACTTGATTTCAGAATTTTTGGTTTAGAGACAATTAAAGAGCAATATGTGCATGATGATGATTTTAAAGATATATTTCAGAATTGTAAAGGAGGCAAAATCTGGAACAAATTTGTTGTGAATGATGGATTTTTGTTTCATGTTAACAAGCTATGCATTCCAGCTAACTCCGTTCGTCTTTTGTTGTTATAGGAGGTGCATGGAGGGGGACTCATGGGACATTTTAGTGTCAAGAAGACGGAGGATGTTTTGACCGATCACTTCTATTGGCCGAAGTTGAGGCGCGATGATGAGCGCTATGTGTCTCGTTGCACCACATGCCACAAAGCTAAGTCACGTCTTAATCCATATGGTATATATATGCCTCTTCCTGTTCCTAGCATACCTTGGGAAGATATTTCTATGGATTTTATTTTAGGACTGCCTAGAACAAAGAGGGGGAGGGATAGTATTTTTGTTGTTGTCGATAGGTTTTCAAAGATGGCGCATTTCATACCTTGTCATAAGAGCAATGATGCTACAAATGTTGCTGAGTTATTTTTCAAAGAAATTGTTCGACTACATGGAGTGCCCAATACAATTGTGTCTGATTGTTATATGGAGTTTTTAAGTCACTTTTGGAGGACACTATGGGCTAAATTGTGGACAAAGTTGCTGTTTTCTACTACATGTCATCCCCCAAACAGATGGACGAACTGAAGTTGTCAACAGGACATTGTCCACTATGTTGAGAGCTGTTTTGAAGAACTTGAAGATGTGGGAATAATGCTTACCTCATGTGGAGTTTGCTTACAACCGTTCATAGCATTCAACCACAAAGATGTGCCCTTTTTAGGTAGTATATGGATTTATTCCTCGTGCCCCTATTGATTTATTACCTCTACCATCTTCAGAAAAGGTAAACATTGATGCTACACAACGTGCTGAATTGATTCTGAAGATGCATGAGACAACTAAAGAGAATATAGAGCAAATGAACGCACAATATAAACTTGTGGGTAGTCAGGGTAGAAAAGAAATAACATTCAAACCTGGAGATCTTGTTTGGTTGCATTTGCGCAAAGATAGGTTCCCTGACTTGAGAAAATCAAAATTGATGCCCAGAGCTGATGGACCTTTTAAAGTGTTAGAAAACGATTAATGGAAATGCATATAAGCTTGATCTGCCTACAGACTTTGGAGTTAGTCCCACATTTAACATTGCAGATTTGAGGCCATACTTGGGTGAAGAAGATGATCTTGAGTCGAGGACAACTCCAATTCAAGAAGGGGAGGATGATGAGGACATCTCTTCCACTGATACAACCATACCTACTACTTCTAATCTTCAACTTGATATGCAAGGACCAATTACTAGAGCACGTGCTCACCAACTAAATTATCAAGTACTTTGTTTCTAGGAGTTCATAATTGTTCTACTGAGGACGGATTGCTACCTAAGTCTTGCGATGTTATTCTACTCAGGAACAAAGGCAAGGGGAGTACCACTACTACTACAATAAGTCCAGGTCGACTGAATTTCAATTCCAGATCAATTCGGAGTTAGCTTGACAGCACCAGCTTAAATCATGCATAACTTTCACATACGTAGTCCGTTGGAGGTCCACGAGTACTTGATGGAAAACTTATCTCGTCCTCTTTCCAATGGATCTAGACCTACCTCCAAATTATTTTTGAGCATGCCACAATTTCCAAAACAATCCAGTGTTGTTTTTGAGCCCGAGACAAAACGGTGCTGCGCCACCTCCACTTGGGCCCATGGGCCTTGTAAACCTAGGGTTTGGTACTGTTCACACGGTTACTGTTCACATGTGAACAATGCCGCCACCCTCCCTTCTCCTATACATAGTGGCCGCTGCCCCCTCTAGTTCCTAGGGTTTTGTTGATTGAAGTTTAACTTTGCTACTTTATTCTTTGTCCTCTTGTTCGGCGAGATCAATAGCGACATTGTTCTTCGGAACCCCACTTATCAATACAATCTTATTTCCTATTCGCAATTTCAGATTGCAATTTATCTCGTTCTTGTGTGCTTCTTCGGTGTATGCAGGAATTGATCTTCGTGATTAGGTCATTTGGGTATTCGTGCATGGTTGATAATGACTTGTCGAGCAGTTCAGCGATTGCGTGGTTTTGAGCCTTACGAGTTCGTAGCCAGGATCGTGAGAGTTGAGCGACTACTACCGAATTTATTGTCTCATCGAAAGATCAGGCCAAATCAAGATCGACCTCCGTGGTTCATCACACTCTCAATCGACCTCCTGGTGCTTTCTCCATCCCTGAGCACCACCCAAGCCCATCCCTTTCCACCACTCCCGTCACCAATTAAGCCTCGGGGCACCGTGATCCAATTGCCAGCGTTTGGAGGACCGCACCAACACCCCGAAGACACCCCAAGCCTCGCCGACCTTCTTCTCCCACTCCAGCTAGCCTCTTCGCGTTGACCTCTACGCCACCACTTCAGGCTCCCATCGACAAGCTGGCTCGGACCTCCTCGATCCTCTCCGACACCACAGGTGAGTTCCTCATGGCCCCTAGATGCTCCCATCTCTAGGAATCGAACCCCCGTGCCTCGCATCACCATATTGCCATGGCCAGTCCTCCCGTCGCCGCTTGAGTACGTGATGAGGACATGACCCCTATGGATACGACCATATTTGCTATGCTTTCTATTCCAAGTACAAGAGCTCGTACGCTTCACTTAAATTATCAGGTGAGCTTGTTTTTAGGAGTGCCTTTATATTATATGAACTATATGATACTACCTAATGATGAATATATATATATATATGTGTGTGTGTGTGTGTGTGTGTGTGTGTGTGTGCAGCACCATGTCACTTTTGGTCCAAGACAAGCAAGCAGTTCGAGCTGAACCCGTTTTGGAATCCAAATCGGCCTCCGAAGACAGCACCGACTTCAAACGTGCATAGCTTTCACATACAGAGTCCATTTGAGGTCCACGAGTACTTGATGGAAAGATTATCTTGTCATCTTTCCAACGGATTTCACCTCACCTCTAAATTCCTTCTAAGCGCACCGCAATCATCAAAAGAAGGTGTTACATCACCTGTTTGGGCCAAATTGAGCCTTGTAATGCTTGGGCCCAAGGGAAGGAGCCACACCAGGCGACCCGTACTGTTCATGCATGAACAGTAATGTGAATAGTACCATATTGAATTTTCTTAGATATGGCGGCTCTCCCTTCCCTATTTAAGGAACCCACACCCCTCTAGTTTTCTTGGATTTTGTTTATGTTTTAGTTTGCCTTCGTTGCAACTTGTATCTTCTGCGTGTGTTGACTAGACCACCCAATCAAGATCCTTATTCGGAATCCCAACTCAATTCAAACATTTCAATGCTATTTGCAATTTTAGATTGCTTATTATCTTGTTCTTGCGTGTTCTTCGATTGCATGTAGAAATAGACCTTCGTGGTCAGGTCAACAACGTTCTTGGCACGGTTGATAATGACTCAGAGTGTGGTTTAGCGATTGCTTGGTGTTTTGATCGTGACCGGTTAGAAGCCTGCATTGTCAAAGTCGTTCTCCTCCAAATCGAAGTTATCATCCTATCGGAAGATCGGGACAACCATTGTCTCATCAGTACGCCACTGGCCACCCGAGACGCCAAATCCGACCGCGCCACTTCGCCTGGAGGTTCGCGTCACCTTACGTGACCCATTTTTGCCTTTGCCCTAGGCCACCGTGGCCCTCTTCGCCGGTGATAAGCTGTGTTTCCCTTTGGTGGGGAAGAAGGTACTATAAGCGGGGTAATTAGCTTAACCCACGTGTCAATAGTGGTTAATGACCGTGCTTTATTTCTGTTAAACCGCCACTGATGTGTGGGCCCGCCGGCATTTAAAAATTCCTTTAAAAATCCAGTTTTGTTTTGAGTAACTGACATGCGGGCCCCACCGCACTTAAGTGCACAGTGTGCACCCGTGGACCACGCACAATACATGTTGACCTGTGGTCTCATGTGGACCGAGCCACTAACACTGGGCCCCGGTTGTCGAAAAATGTTTTAATTTAAGAAAATAAAAAGGAAAAAAGAAAATGTTTATTGTGCATGTGGGCCCCACATGTCAGTGAGAGATTTCTCTCTTCTCTGTTATTTTCTGGATTTAATTCAAAAGCAAAACTTTGGAGGTTTTGTTCTCCTCCATTATAACTCTGATTTAAGTGAAATTTGTTTCTAAATTTATCTAAATTTAAGATCTTGCTAATGGTAGTGGTCTCGATTAATTTGGAGTTTATTTATTATTTCTTTATTATTTATTTGTTCTCTTTGCTTGTTTGTTCCTTTTTCTAGTACGGTCATCCGAGTAGAGTTCAAAGAAGCGGGAGGTCTCCATTTCGATCAAGCACAAGATTATCAAGATTCACTTATCTTTAATCCAGGTGAGTCAATATTTTGATCATTTTGAACCTACATTTTATGTAAATTATATTCTTTTAAATAGCAAAATGCATGCTTATTTCTCTATGCAAATGTATGTCAAATCTTTAAGAGTTAGTTACATGCCTACTTGGTAATTAAATATTCATTATACCATCCTTGACAATTTGAAATACTTAATCCTTACCGCCCTAGTAATTATATGGTAACTATACTAGTTATAGGTTGTACTTAAACGACATGCTAGTCTTGCTTAAGTATCGGGGCATTAAAATGCCCTAATCATCATCTTTTAATCATGGAGATGTTTTAGGCAGTCATTGTGGGTGAATGACTGGAATGTTGAGATAATATATTTTTCTCCCTAAAAACCATATTAAATTGTTGTTACCACATCTGGGCGGATGGTATGGTGGTGGGTGCCGTCGGAGTACGAGAGTGGTTGGTATGTGGTATGAACCGCCCGGATGGCTTAAGGATTTAATCTTGTCATGACCTCCCATTGTAAAACAAGTACAACCACAAGTCTGTAAAGTACAACTTGGCTTAGTAAATTTATTGAACCCTGAAAGTCATCTCGCCGGAGGAGTAATAAGGTAGTGCAAGCACTGGATACATCCAGCTTGAATGGGACATCGATACAAGGTGAAGTTGCCAGTCGTTGTGGTGTAGTCCAGCTACGCTAGTCGCTGAGGTGAACATCTCGCATAACTTTGGGGCCCTCCGCAAGTGAGAACGGCCCATATGGGTGAGATGACGGGAGGGGCGAGATAATTTAAAAAGTTACTGTGATGGTCTCTCAACTACATGACCAAGGAATCATGTGGGGCAACGAGTTGATTATCTCTTGTAGGTACAGTGTACAACCTCTGCAGAGTATAAACTGTTTAAACAGCCATGCCTACGGTCAAAGGCGAACATGAGAACTTACCAGAGTTAGTTCTATTTCAAAAACCATGGTGGGCGGGATGAAAAATGTGGCGTGCTCACCTAACCCTGAGGTTGGATTTTTCCTGGGTCGTCGAACTTAGTGGTGTTAATAAGTGGGGATAGCCCCAATTAAAATTAAGCATAAGGTGGAGGGAACCTCTGCTGTTATAAATGCAAATTAGTTAAAATGCTAAGTGGTAGGAATTTCTAATTATGATAATTAAAAATATTGCTTTTAGCAAATAAAAGAAGCCGAGCCATCTTTTTTAAAAGCCCTGCATGTATATTATTGCATTTTGTTTGTGTTGGCTCGCGAGCACAGAAGTTGTGCTCACTCTCGCTCTCCCCCAAACCCTCAAAGGCTATGAATGAAGGACAATTCGCATACTACAAGGATCCAGACGTGGATGGTCAAGAAGATGAAGGAGTTTAGATAGTCGCTAGTAGTCCAGGTCTCGCCTCATTCTAGCTGGCTTCGTCGGTGCTTGTGTATATCCAATATTATCCAAGTCTTTGGGTATATCGGACATACAGAGGATACCCCAGTCGCTTGCCTCTGGAGAGATGAGCTCTACCCCTTTTTGCTTCTGTTGTCATTTCCACTACTTTTGAAATGTAATCATTTGGCCTGTTCGGCTCTTATTATAAAACTTGACCCGATGCGGTCTATGTAAACTCTGATATGCTAATTAATGAATGGTTTAGTTTACATCGTGTATGAATTGATTTAGTGATGTATTCTGTGAGTGCTATCTACTGATCCAGGGAATAGCACAGTGTTTTCTCAGAGGATTCTGGATTACGAAATCCAGGTTCGACACCAAAACAGATTACCACTTGACATTTTGGAAATATCATGGAGATTTGAGAGGTGGAGGTGGGATACTCACTGCGTTCTACCATTGCATTTCACATGTACCCACGAGCAGTAGTCCTCACCCAGTCGTCCCCATGAACAGGGCACCATGGAGTTTGCACGCATCAAAGAAGACCGGACACTACTATGCAAAAGTTCATCACAGACAATTTTTTAACCGTTTGAATTTGTATGTCTGTGATAGTCTGTGATAAGGCACAACACAAACGGGTTTTTGTTGAAACCATCTGTGAAGGGCTATTACCACAGACGGTTCTATTTAAAAACTGTCTGTGATATCACAGACGGTTTGTAAATAGAACCGTCTGTGATATCCAATGCATCATAGACGGTTTTTAAATAGAACCGTTTGTGGTAATAGCCATTCACAGACGGTTTAAACAAAAACTCGTCTGTGATAGTTATTTGTACCTAACTAATTTTTTTTTTATTTTCGGCTAGCCTCAGGAATTGCTAGCCATGCCCTCTGAAAACAAGTAGGCAGAAAACAGATACATCAGAGATGAATCAATTGTTGACAACTCAAAGTGATCATTTATAACTCAAAATCAATTACAAAAGAATATGTTCAAGTATTGTCGCTAGAGTTACAATTGAATTACAACTACTCAAAGTGAATTACAATTGAATCAATTGTTTGAAGGTGGTTTAGAGATGTCGACGGAGTGAAACTCTCTGTTGGCATCAACGATCTCTATCTTGATGAAGCCGCAGAGCTTCTCTCGAACGTCTGAGATTTCTCTCACAACGAGTGCATCTAAATCTATGTTCAAGCCCTGTCGCTAGCAGGAGTAAAGTAGTAAGCATATATATTTAAATTTATAGTTAGGAAATAATTATTACGAGATTGACAAACCTTAGGATCCTTCATCTTAGCACTCATGATTTGCTGCATATGATGGCAAATGTAGAATGCACATATGTGATCTTGTTTTTGCTGGCGTCACTGTAAAAATAGAATTACATATATATGTATAGTCAGTTCGAAACGTATTAGTATGAAGTATGATATAGGATTGTTGTGTTGTAGCGTGTACCAGAAATCGCGTTCTGTGTTGTAGTGTGGCGCTCGATCCCTTATATGCCCCTCCCTCGGCAACATAGGCGATGAACGACCTACATGATTCCAAAAAGTTATCCTCGGGCATTTCAAACGAAAGAAGACTACAATAGAGTTATGTATGGAGGAAATGAGCATATATGTCGAGTATTCCTTGCACAAGGGTGAAGTCGTGGGTTTTGTTGAGTAGGGAATCAAGGTATATTACCTTGTTCCTCTTTGGTATAATGACTAAAAGGATCTAGTGGAACCTACTCATGTATGTCGCTATAGTCATTAAACCTAAGTTCCTGTTGCGTATAAGGTACAAATGAAATTTGTATAGCTAGTAGTGAAGCACTTACTTCTGGTTGTAGGGCACCAATATGTAGTCCTTGTCGTCCTAAGCAAGCAATCATGTCGTTATGTATTTCACGCCAAAGGATGCATCTTGGTTGATGGTTTGCTCAGAGACTATGTGTGGGTCGAGGAAACTCACTGGTTCTTGCCATCCCCGGGCATTTTTTCATCATGCATCTATACATAAGCAATGAGTTGTGATATTTATCAATATTACGTGAATGTAGAACTTGATTGTACACACTTACAGTGTCCAACATCGTAGAAGCGAGGCGTTGAGGGCATCAAGGTTGAATAGGTCGAATAAGTCGTTGAATCCCACGACGAAGTGGCCCATCTCATGGAAGAAATGATCCTTCGTGTATCTGATGATGATTCCAGTATCACACTCGTTCTCTTTGGTCTTCCGCATGTACCAGACATGCAAAGCTTGACAACCTACTCTAGCGCGGGCTAATACTGTGTTGGGGGACAACGGACTTTCGAGGGAGTATTTTCAGGGCTTGGGACGTGCCTTAATGTTCTTCGATTTTGATTTGGCCTTAACGACTGGCCCGCTACGCATCTTCCTGTGAGACAACTCGAGAACCAATATGGCAGCACGCTTTTCTTGTTCCTTCGGCGTCTTCTCCACGAGAACCGATGAGGTGACCTTCTAAAGCGAAGGCTGAGGAGGAGTCATCGAGGGTCCTATTGGAGAGGCATTGTAACACCCCAAATTTCCTGAGTTTTTGAAAATTTTGAAAACTTTAAAAATTAACCATTTGATTTTATTAATTTGCCAAAGCTTAACTTATAATTTAGAATTTTAAAAGTAGTTTAATTTGAATTAATTAAAACTTGAACTAATTGAAGTTGGTTTAGTTGAGTTTTGTTGGATTTTAAATTGGTTTTTCCTTTTGCCCTAAGTTAAAAATAATTAATTGCAAAAATTAAAAGCAATAGTTAAGCTGAAAATATTTTTACTAAGTCCTAAATAATTCAAGGGATTTCTGTGAATTTTCCTAGAATTTTTGGACAGCTTAAGCTATTTTCTAAAAATGCTTTTGCTTTTCTGGTATTTTCTAAAATAAAAAACCTTAGAAAAATCCCCCCTTGGCTTTGGGCCGAATTTCCTTGACCCGTTCTGTTTTCCCCAGTGGCTTCGCTTCACAAGACGCCCAGCCCCCTTCTGACACCGTCCGATCGAATCGAGGCAGCCGCCACAGCTCGCGCCTTTCCCGTTCTGCTCTCTCTCCGTGACCATGCGGGCCCGCTTGTCACCCGCCTCGTCCCGGGTCGTCGCCTACCTCCGGCAGCGCCCTCCTTGTCGGCCTCGCTGCGTTTTCGCCGCCCGCTCGCTCTCTCGCCCGAGCCCTAGCGCCTATCCCGTCCCGTCGTCGCCGCACACAAGCTTTTCGCCTCTGCCGCCCGGGCGCCTGCTTTTCCCTCTTCCTCGCGTGGTCAAGCCGGACCCCCCTTGCCCGCCATTAAAGCTGTCCCGACACCACCTCCTCCTCCTCCTCCTCCTCCTCCGGGCCTCCCCGAGGTCTATTTAAGCGAGCACCGGGGAGCTCTCCCTCTCCCCTCTCTTTCCCCTCAGCTCACTCTTCCTCTCTCCCTCCGAGCTCACCGGATTTGGAGCTCCAAGTGCCACCGGCCGTGGAGCTTTTGCCGCACCCGCCGCCGCCGTCAAGCCCCTCCGGCCACCGTCGACCTCACCCCTGGCATCGCCAAGCCGAGGCGCACCCAGTGCGCACCTCCCCTTCACCGGATCCTCGCCGGAACCCCGCCGCCGCCTTGAGCCGCCGCCACCGCCGTTTCTTCCTCCTCGCCAGCGACCTTCCCGTGCCGCTGCATCCTCCAAACCATGAGCATCGTGTTTGCCTCGCCAAGACCTAGCCGCCGGTGCCCTCGCCACCATCTCCCAGCCGTTCGCCGGCGACCCTCGGCACCCGTGTGCCGCCGCTTCCGGCGCACGTGGTAGTGCTGAGGTGGCGCCACATCAGCGCTGCGTGGTGCCACGTCAACCCTCCGCTAACGTGTCTGCCCAGTCAGTGCCCGCGCGGTATTTCTCTGATTTTCCTTTGAAAAATAATTCGAAAAAATCGGAAAAACCCTAAATCCATCATTTTATGTGTTTTTCCCACTTCCTTTGGCCATAACTTCTTCATTCGAACTCCAATTCGAGTGATTCAAATTTCTAAATTCCTTGTCTTCCTATTAGTATTTATTTGGTATTTATTTGAATTTTATTTGGAGTTGTTTTATTTATTTAGCTTTGTTCGCACGTATATATTCTGGTGTTTCGGAAGATTTCTCGGACCCGACAACCGACGCACCTCAACTCTTCAACGAAGGCAAGTCGTAGACCTTTGATCATATTGAACCCATCTTTATAAAGTATATTGTTTGATATAAACATGCATTGCTAATTTTATAATAAATGGTTTCGGGAATTAGTTAATTACCTAAATTGCCATTATGCCTCCTTGATAATTTGTGAATGACATAATCCTTGGACACCCTAGGATGGATTATTAGTTGGATATTATTGTACTACCAACATGGGTATCGTGTTTGCTTAGACATGCTTTGGTAGACATCAGTCTCGCCATGAATCATTCAATATTAGTTTACCCCCAGCGCACCGGTTTGTGGCTTGTGTAGTAGCGGCCAGTGTTGCTGATTAAAATGAAGTGTGGTCCTGTGTGAGACCACAACATTTGTTGTCACCTTAACTAAAATTTGTGGTGCCAGGACTGGGGTGGTCCTCTGGCTGGGTTGAACCCAACAAAGATGAATTTGACTAAAGGAATTATGGAACCGTGGCGAAGCCACTTTGGATAAAAGATGTTGTGATTTGGCGAGGTTGAACGAAATTGATTTGTGCTCGGACGAGTGGGTGGTGGAAAAGGTGGGTGCGTAAGCACATTTGGAATGCGGAAACGTCTCGTCTGAGCAACCAACTAAGGACTTAACCTTGAACCATTGATCTAGGCTTTAACCGTACAACCACATGTCTAGACTGGGATAGACCTGGCCGACTAATTAGCAAGGTTTTGGTTTGGTTCTGTTTTGGTTGATTATGGCGCGACAGGGGGCCCGTAACGGTAACCCCTTAGCGAACAGGACCAAGTCAAAACCGAACTTTGTAAAAGCTTTGTCACGTGCTCTAGACTGCTTACCTAAGGTAGTGAGCAGTGGCATAGATATATGCCAAACAAACTAGAGAAATTCGTGTCTTGTGGGTCAAGCTGTACAACCTCTGCAGAGTGTAAAGCTATTCGAATAGCCGTGTCCCCAGTTATGGACATGCCTGGTGATTTCACGCAAGGGGTAGATTTTCTTGAAATGTTGGAATGGGTTGTTCGAATCTAGTTTTGGGTGTGGTAGTTGGTTGGGAAGTGAACAGGGTGTTCACTAGTTGTTTCAAAGGAAATTGATTACTTATGTATTAATCTTTTAAATTGTGCCTTGCAATCTACTTACTGTATTTAAATGTCAAATATTGCTTTCTGCAAAATAGCCATAAAGCTATCCTTGTCAAGCCTTACATGAATACTATTTGCATACATTTCCCTGCGACTTGTTGAGTACATTCAAAGTACTCACGGCTTTGCGCCCTCTGTTTAAATCAGCAGAGGAGGGTGAACCAGGGAACTCAGAGTTCTATGAAGAAGACTTCTTTGAAGACTATGCGAATTAGGTCGCGTCCTTCACTCGATTGCCTATGGGCATATTGGGTGACCTCCACCGGATGTTTGGTTTCCGCTGCAAGCTCTCTTTTGTTGCTAAGCCCTGCGTGGCAAACTTTGTAAGACTTGACCATAAGGTCCTTTTGCTATTAAATATTAATTGGTCTGCTTCATCTATAGTTTAGGTGTACGGTTTTGATTACACCAGTGTTGCAACTGTGTGCACTAGCTACTAATCCAGGGAATAGTGTAGTTATACACAGAAGGTCCTGGATCCGGAGATCCGGGGTCCCTACAGGCATGGTCGTGTCGAGATCGCAACACTGCAGGGTCCAGCGCGATGTCCTTCTTGGGCCACTGGATGAAAGTGTGCATGGCATCCCCTAGTGTTCTGGTGTCCTCGTTCAGGTGAATCTCCAGCGAGACGGCCATGAAATTATCATGTACTATGTCTACCTGGACCTTGGCGGAACCCTGCGCCAGCTGGGCACCGTGCTGCACTGTCCCTTCCTGGTACGGATATGCCATCCCCTGCCCAGCCTCAATAGAAATGGACCCAACCATCCTCACTTGGAGCGTGCAGGGCGTCGGCTCCTATAAAACGATGTGCAATTAGCTAAGGAGTCCTATGGGTCTATCTTTGGAGCATTCCAGAGAGGTACATTACCTTGATGTCATCGATAGGTAATTGGACGTTGTCATGTTTAGAATTTGGTGTGGACGTGATGCTACTTCGATGTTGAGGAGGACTGGCTCCCAAAATAACGGGGGTGGCTTGCGACTGGTTGAGGAGTTGATTTATTTAATCCTACAATCTTGTTATCTGTCCTTGAAATTTTGCAGTAAGCACCTGTTCCAACCGGGTGTCGTGTTGGGCCTTGGATTTCTTCCTACTCCTATACGTGTCGGAATCCATCCCTCCAAGGTACGTAAACCCCAACGCCTCGCATGCGACCCAGGTGCTCCTTGTTTCCCAGGGCCATAGATAGTAGATCCTTCTCCCTGTCTGCTTCGAAGGAGCCTTGGGAACATGTGGAAGTCAATGCTTGTGGCAAGAGGTCATCATGTTATTATAAACACTATGAAGTTATGGACTTATTAACAACTACGTAGTTCGACATATTTACCAGACGTTGGGACACTACCTCAACTGCCGGGTTTGTGAAAGAGATGTCGCTCGAAGATGACACTGATTCCCTCGCTCTTAACCAGGTTTTAGCGCGCTCGTCTTCGATCTCAGCAAATAGTCTGGTTGCGTTCTGGTCCTTCGCTGCCTATTTTGTGGTTTTACCCGTGTACCCAACAGTGCCGAGTTTGTGGAGGTGAGTGTTTTGTGCCTAGAGAGCCTTGTGCGCCGCACTTTACTCCTGAAATTTGGTCGTCGCCTTCATCCGCACAAAGGCGTCCCATATATCCCGCGACAACAATTTATACTTCGTGAAGGGCGTCTAATTCATGTTCACGTACTTCATGACAAGCGTGCTCTTGAAGGTCCTCCACGCGTATCCCATCACAAGCAACGCTTGCCGTTGCACGCATGTCTGGTCTGCTTCTGGGATAGTGAACGAGTCTAAAATTTCAGTCCACAGCTGGCCTCTCTGTACATCCGTCAGAGACTTCCAGTTTGGTGTGGTGATAGGGACCTGTTCCCTTCCAAGTATCTCGTAGATGGTCCGGAATCTCGCCACTGCTTGGTACTCAGATGGATCCCAACATCACTGACCTCCGTGATAGTCATTCGGCCCGCAGGCAATTTCGATATTCCTCTGCCATCTCGCTTATGTACCACTTTGCTTGGAGATCCAGACACATTCGGCGACGTCGATGACGGCGGCGAAGACAGTGCCTCTGTCATCTCGTTTACTTGCTATCTATATAAGTTACATATGCAATGAACTAAAATTGCCTTGTAAACAAATTAATTATATAAACAAATAGAAGTTACCCATTGAACTTAAATATAAAATAAGTAGTAAAGAAAATTGAACACTTTCCCAAAAATATACGTAACGAGTATGATTAGAACTTAATAACAAAAATTATGCATGAAGCACATGACTGAGGCACAAATACCATTAATATTGAAGAATTTGCACATAATACGGATACGTCATAAAAATTCCATAGGGGTAGTTAAATAACCTACATATAATACCAATAATTCAAAACGCTGAGAGTTAAAAAAATGGATTTCAAGTTGATATCCACTAGGTATTTTTGAAGATAATTTCCCTTGGAAATATATTTTATACAAAAAAATAGAAGTTACCCAACCAATTAACTAAAATTGCCTTGTAAAAATAGAAGTGCTATATATAATTAACACTGCTGACTATTCAAGCAGAGTATCTATTACTCAAATAGTATCAAACGATACATTCACATCAATAGACAATACATTCACAACAAATGAAAGCATATATAGTTCGTACTACTCAAGGAAGTCTCCAATATAGACAACACATTGACAACAAATTGAATTGGACGAGCACTGCACTCCAAGCAATGCGCACCCCACTCTAGGTCTAAACATGTTAATATAGACTATACTTGTGACAAATTGACAAGGCATCAATAAGAGCAAATTTTAGAATGCAAAACCAAAGGCCAATCCACTGGGTGAATGGAAGCAATTTTGAAACTTGGTTTCTCCATCAAACATCACAGATAGTTTATGAAGGTTGTATTTCAAGCAAAAAGAATATATTGCCTTAAGAGACTAGGCGCCTTGAGATAAGCTCTAACCTACAACACAAATTGCTTCCCTTACCTCACAGCACTCTCATTCGTTCATTCAAGAGGTACATCAAACCTACTGCATTACCACACTAGCACTAACATTCTTTTGTTCATTCAAGCAAATATCTAACCTACTACCGCATTAACATTCAGCCATTCATTCAAGCAAAGATCCATGTAATTAACTGCATTACCACACTAGTACTCATTCTTTCATTACCGTTGTTGTAAAATGTGTAGTTTTAGCAAATAATCATAATTAAGCCCAACATTCACTATCAGCAATAAAGCATAATACCAGCATGTAATAAATGACCATAATAACATGTATCTATGAAATTCTTTCAAGTCATCTAAAGACAATATTATGCTCAACATTGACATCAGGAACACATCAATAAACAGCATAAAGCACAGATGATTGATGAAAGTGTGTGCTCTCAGAAGGAGAGTTGCAAAAGAACAAGCATTTGCCATCTCAATCCTATTGTCTATACTCTTCATTAAATGCTTATGGCAAAAGTTTCTAATCTTGAGCTCTAACCAAACTTTACAGAACTGTCAATATAACCTATCTGTTAAAAGACCATAGAAAAGACTTCCAGACTAAAACAGTATATCACAGGATAACTAAAAGATCTCTAGATGACTAACAGTAAAAGATCACTCTCTAATACAGCTAATCAAAATACACAGGATGATAATCAATTTCAGTATGTGACTAACTTCATCATAGAGCATTAACAGATCCCACTAAAGAACATAGAAGAATATTTCGGCCAGTGAGTAATAGGAGCAGAGGCGCCGGTGACCAAAGGGCCGAGCCAGGACCGGACGTGGCCAAGCCCGACGGTGGTGCTAGGAGGGTGCGACGACCGAGGGGGAGAGAGAGAGAGAGAGAGAGAGAGAGAGAGAGAGAGAGAGAAAGAACAAGCCGAGCAGGGGAGGAGGAGCCGGAGGAGGAGGAAGCAGGCTGTCGGAGGTGGCGCCGGTCGGGAGGAGGGAGCCAACGATGGAGGCCGAGCGTCATTGATGTCGGGGAAGGCCGTCAGGGAGGAGGCTTTGGGCAGCGGCGGCGTCGAGGTCTGGTGTGCTCGGGGAGGCAAACGGGCGAGTGAGGAGTAAGGCACTGGGGAGGGGAAGTGTCGAGTAAGGCTGCAAACCCTAGCGGTACCCTACTTAATAAAGGGATATCATAGACGGTTCTATTATGAAACCGTCTGTGATACGAAATCATAGACAGTTCCATAATAGAACATGCTCGTGATATCTCCACTATGTGATATAGCACATGAACACAGTTCCATAATTTATTTGACTTCAAATATGCTACTATGTGATCAAGTGAAACCAATTTTGATATTCCACATTACATCAAAATAAGAGATTACAAGTCCATAACACATGACAATTCCACATAGACATCAAAATAAGAGATTACAAGTCCATAACACATGACAAGTCCACATTGACATGTCTCATGTTATGGAATAAATTACAATGGAATAAATTGTTAATTAAAATATAGCCATTCATGATGATCGACGCACATATAGCTAGCTTCCTCGTTGGGTTCTTCCTCGAGCCTGATGCCGTCTCTGAAAGGAGGCAACTCGTCAAATTGATTGTATTCTTCCTCATCCACGACATTCTCAACTCCGACAATCCTTCTTTTCTCATGAAAAACTACGTGGCAGTTCTTATTTGCTAGGTCCGTTACATAAAAAACTTGAACAACTTGTTTAGCTAGTACGAATGGTTTGTCCTTGTATCCAACACGTTTGAGGTCCACAGTAGTGACGCCGTACTTGTCGACCTTCACACCTTGTGGAAGTTTAACCCAATGGCATCGAAACAGGGGGATCTTGAAAAGTACGTAGTCGAGCTTCCAAATCTCCTCTACAAACCCATAGTAGGAGTTCAACCCACGTGGCCTGGCAGTATTGAACTACTCGTGAAACGCATCTATGCGGACACCGCTGTTCTGGATTGTGCTCTTCCTATCCTGAGCTGTCGTATAAAATATGTACCCATTTATGTCGTATCCTTGCCATGTCACAATTGTAAATTTTGGCCCTTTTGCCAACCATGGCAACGTAACATCACTTGATGACCTCCCAGTGAATCGCATCTTTAACCATTCGTTGAACCGACGGTTGTGCTCTCTCGTGATCCAAACCTCCGACCGGTCTGGATTCTATTGGCGTACCATGTCTTTGTGCTCATCGATGTACGAGGACACTTGGGTCATGTGTTGCAAGACCATGAAATGGGCTTGAGCGTACGTATCCAGATTAGGAGTGATTGGTTTCCTTCCAATGGTCCCGATACCCTCCAGTCTCCCCTCATGACGAGATAGAGGCACACCTATAGGTTCCACTTGAGCCATGTAGTTGACGCAGAACTCAATGACCTCTTCGGTTGCATAACCTTTGATGATGCTGCCCTCTGGTCGAGATCGATTCCGTACGTAGGACTTGAGAATTCCCATGTACCTTTCAAACGGGTACATATGACATAGGAACACAGGGCCGCATATCTTTATCTCTTTCACAAGGTGAACAATGAGATGGACCATGATATCAAAAAATAACAGAGGAAAATACATCTCAAGATGACATAGAGTCGTCACCACCTCGGCCTGCAGAGCATCGAGTCCTTGGGGATCGATGTAATTCTGAGCAATTGAGTTAAAGAAATAACACAGCCTCAAGATTGCCATCGGACCTTGTTCGGTAAGATACTCCTAATTGCAACAGGAAGCATTTGTGTCACCAGCACATGACAATCATGAGACTTCATACCAATTAATTTCAAATCTTCCATAGAAACAAGTTTCTTAATGTTAGCGGAGTAACCGGACGAAACTTTCACACCATACAAGCTCTGGCACAGTTCATTTCTCTCGGCATTAGACAGAGTATAGCAAGCTGGGGGGAAGGTACGTTCGTCCTTTATCCGTCTCTTTCGGTGCTAACTCGGTCCTTATGTTCATATCAACAAAGTCAAGCTATGCGTTACCACCATCCCTTGTTTTGTCACTAATGTTCAGTAAGAGACCAATCAAGCTATCACATATATTCTCCTCCACGTGCATGATGCTGATGCAATGGTGAACTTCTAAGTGCTCCCAATAAGGCAAGTCCCAAAAAATTGACCGCTTCTTCCAGATGTTCTTCTGACGGGTTCTTAATTTACGTCTCTTCCTAAGCACAACATCGATATCTTTAACCATATCGTAGACCTCTTTCCCTCTAAAAGCCCTTGGAGCTGAATCGACCTCCTTATTTCTGTCGAATTGTTTCTTCATCTTGCAGTATGGGTGAATCCTGGGAAGGAACCTACGGTGACGCATATACACAGTTTTACGCGAGTTGTTCAGCCATACACTCTCCGTACCATCTAAGCAGCGTGGATAGGCTTTGGCTCCTTTTGTACTGAAGCCCGACAGGTTACCAAGGGCAGAAAAATCATTGATGGTGCAGAACAATATGGCACGTAAAGTGAAGTTCTCTCGTTTGTACCCATCCCATACTTGTACCCCTTCGCTCCACAGTATCACAAGATCTTCCAGCAATGGTGCTAGTTACACATCAATATCATTCTCAGGTTGCTTCAGCCTTTGGATAAGTAGTGACATCATGTTAGACCATGCGGCTTTGTCGTGGTTTTTGCTGATGAATAATTGACTTATGGGTTATATTGAAATTTGCAGTTGTTGGAAGTTTCGGTCGTTTCATTTGGGTTGTTGGTTTAATGTCTTTCATGACCACCCCAGAGGTCTTCCACGATCACCCCAGAGGTTCTCCATGACCACCCAGAGGTTCTCCACGTCCACCCCAAAGGTCTTTAGGACCACCCCCGGTAAAGAGGTCTTTCGAGTACTGTAGCTCCAGGTACTGTAGCAAGGAGGTCTTCAAGGTACTGTAGCGAGGAGGTCTTCCGAGGTACTGTAGCGAGGAGTTCTTGATCAAGAGGGTGGTCTTTGCAAAAAGGTCAAGAGGGTGGTCTTTGCAAAAAAGTCCAAGAGGGTGGTCTTTGCAAAAAGGAGGTCTTCACAGGACCACCCGGAGGTCTTCATAGGACCACCCAAGAGGTCTTTGAGGAGGTCGTCCAGGACCTCCCAAGAGGTCTTTGAGGAGGTCCTCTAGGATCGCTCTGGAGGTCTTCCAGGACCACTCTATTCATCCCGATTACTATAGGTTTCAAGTGTTACAGCGCGTAGTCTTCTTGGAAGAGGTCCCCGAGGGAGCTCCTAGAGGGAGGTCCTCGAGGAGGTCCTCGAGGAGATCCTGAGGAGGTCCTAAAGAAGGTCCTAGAGAGGTCTTTTGGAAAGGTCCTGAGGAGGTCTTGGAGAGGTCCTAACAAATCATGATTGATCTGGGTTTTGGGTATTGTTGGCTGAAGGTGTGATATGCGTGTGCGAACTGATATTGGTCAAGTTGGAGAACTTGTGCCTAGAATATGTTCTTTGGTCTTTGCATGTGCAGGTTGAGCGTGAAGACGATCATGATCGATGACAAGGAGGACTGGGACTAGGATGGGAAAATATGAGGTTCAGGCGGTCGAGGGTGTCATGAGGTTGTCGGGCTTACACTGGAGAACGTGGAGATCAAAGGTGGATACATGATGTGCGGAGAAGCTTCAGGAGGTGCAGTCCTGAAGGCTTACGACGCGTGAGGAGATATGGAAGGTGTTTCATATCTGGAAGGTTTAAAGATATTGGAAAACCCGTGTTTGGAAGGGTTTCAGTTCCCTTGATTAATAGGTTTTTGTATCCATGTCATTAAGGATACGAATGAGTCTCTGCATATAAAAGGAGGCAGAGGGGAAGTGTTTTCCTGTGGTTTTTGCATGGGATTTGGAGACGTATTTCGGTACAAAGCTTTGAGGGGTGCTTGAAGAGCACTTTGTAGACACAAAACAAGATTGAGAAATAAAGCTCAGATCTATTCCAAATAGTCTTCGTCAGCAACATGGTTCTTTGAGCATCGTCTTAGAGTTGTTCTTGTTTGAGCAGTGCATGGTGAGATAGCTTTTCATCGTCGACTTCCCTATCTACGATCACGAGCTGTGTTGATCAACCGATTGTTGCTAACTACTTCGGGAGGTCATGGCGAGTTTGGAAAATTGGAAGAAAGAAATCAGTACAATCATTCACCCCCTCTGATTGTGCTATACGATCCTACAAGTGGTATCAGAGCAGGTTGCTATGGCTTAAGAGAGGTATGTGAATCGTCCCCCATGCTAGATGGTACAGATTTTGCGTTTTGGAAGTGTCGTATGCAAGCGTACATTGAGGCGCAAGGTAATGATGTTTGGAATAAGGTTTCTAGATCATATGAGGTTCCTGCTACTGTTACGAATCTGAATAAAACAGATGTTGATCTAAATGATCAAGCTCGTAACTTGTTGTTTCAAGGAATCTCTCGCAAAGAATTTGATCGTGTAGCTCATATTAATTCTGCTCACTTAATATAGAAGACACTTTGCGATTATCATAAGGGAACCACTAAAATCAAGAAAGTGCGTAAAAATCTTTATCAAAAAGAGTATTCTGATTTTGTTATGAAATCTGGTGAATCTATTGATGATCTTTTTGCTCGCTTTGAGAAGATACTGAGTAGTTTGCGTGGCGTTGATGTTATTCCTACTGATGAAGATAATGCTTCTAAAATTTTGACATCTTTAGGTTCTGAGTGGTTGATGGTTGTCACAACTATCAATCAAATTGTCGATCTAGATACTTTAACCATGGATGATCTTTTCTCTAGATTGAAAACCTATGAGATGGAAGCTTTGCCATCTAAGATTGATAATCTTCATCTTTAGCTCTTGTGACTAATCCCATGCAGGCTGCTTCCTCGAGCTCTTTTCTTGTGTCTCTCTTGTCTTCTTTTTCAAAGGAACAGTTCGAACAGTTCCGTGAAGAGGACTTGGTGTTGATCTCCTCACGGTCATACAAGGCACTCAACAATATGAGGATGAGGAAGCGAGGTGGTGTGTCTAGTTCGATCAAGTGTTATGAGTGTGGTGAGCCAGGTCACATTAAAGTGGATTGTCCTAAGCTCAAGGGGAAAGTGATCAAGGAAGACAATAATTATCGTAGTCGGCCATCCAAGAACAACAACACCAAGGGTGGCAATTTCCGTCGCAAGTTTGCTGAAAAGATCATATCGGCTATCGAGCATCTTGATTTGAGTGATATGGAATATAAGAGTTGTGACGACATCGACGATGATGATGTTTCCAAAGGTAAAAAGAAGAACGGCGACTTCACGGGTATGTGCTTCATGGCAAGCAACGACGATGACGACAGTGATCCTGTTGAGGTAAGACCATCATATGATGAACTTGAAGATGGTTTGATTAAACTTGCTATTGAATTGAAAAAGACAAAAAGGAAACTGAAAGAAAATAATTGTCTTGTTGAAAGCTTAACTTCTGAAATTAATAAACTTAGAGCTTCTATTCCTGATGATGAATCATGTGAGTATTGTCAAGTTTTACATTCTGAGTTGGAGACTGCTAGGTCAATAAATGCTAAATTTGATGATTTAAGACTAGCACATGACTTTTGTGATGAAAAGTTAAAACTTGCAAATGATGAAATTGAAAAGCTCAAGTTTAATGCTTCTACATATTTAGAGTCAAGTATTTCAAATACTCAATTTAAAGCTTACTATAATTGCAAATTGCTAGAAGCTAGACTAAATTCATCTCAGGAATCAATTCAACAGATGCTTTATCATGAGATAGCTTCTTGCTCTAACTGTCCTAAACTTACAATAGAAATTGAAGCTTTGACTAGACAACTTGCTGATTTTGCTAAAAAGGAAAGGTCGGCTCAGTCTAGCGCTTCCAAGAAAATTGTGAATGAATCTGTCAAATGCATAGCTTGTCCTACTCTAGCTAAAGAAAATGAGTATCTTAAGGACACTCTAGAGATATTTTCTTTTGGCAAGAAAATTTTGAATATGATCCTATACAAGTCAAAAGTGAGTGTTAAACATCATGGTCTAGGATTTAATTTTGTTGAGCATGCCAAGAATAACCCTCCTAAGATTGTTAAGCTTCTTGAACCCGGAAAAGTTGAAGTAGAACCTGAACCAAAACAAATTTTTTTTAAATCGGCTGGTATTGCAAAGGACTCATCTACCAAAGTGAGTACTCTAAAGGGAAAAATACAACTACTCATAAATTCAAGTATCATTGCACTCATTGTGGTAGAGAGGGCCATTTGGTTTAATTTTGCTTTCGAAAAGCCAAGAAAGAAAAGAAAGACAGGTTAAGAAAGATTTCTCATTCAGCAATGGGGTTTGGTCAAGCTCCTTATCATCGCTTTGCTCCCTCTAAACAATCTTCTGTAGGTTTAGGAGTTTTTGCTATAGAACCGGTCAGACCTGCACCTCAACAGCTGTCTGACCGACAGTGCGCAGAAACTAGAAGTGCTTTGTTTCTGCCTTTTGTTACTCCTGTTCATCGTGTATCTCAGTGCTAGATTCCTAAATCTTATCTCACTAACCCTAGTACTGTGAGGCCGATGTTTCCTGTGATGTAAGATCAGTTGACGAGTTTGGAGAACATGAGCTTGATTTGGTTCTAGTTCTTTTCGTCATTGCTTGATTGGAACACTTGATGGTTCTTCATTTTCTTTGATGGCTTCCAAGAAATTTCTCTTTCTGAGAGACCTTGTTGAGTTTAATTTTAGATTGCTAATTTCCTCTCAAAATTGTTTGATTCTGCACGATTTGCTCTTTTGCGAAGTGAATTGGGTGTGTTGCATCCTATGGACTTTTTCTGAGGGGGAGATTGTTGGTTTAAAAGTTTAGAAGCTTTGTTTATTATTCGAGTCAAACAAACCATCAAGTCCAAGCCATTGAAATCGGATGAGTTATAGAGCTTTCTTTATCATATTTATTCATGTGCCGTGTAGCATTGATCATGACTGGTTATAATTAATTTGCTACATTAGAACTAAAGCATGACATGGCTAAATACTTTGACTAGATTGATTATTGTTATCACTTTGCGATGCTCATCGAAAAGGATTAGCTTGATTGTGAGCCTTATTTTACATTTTGGATTTGAAGTAAGTATGTCTCTCATTGCAATCCTTTTATGCTCACTCATTTTGGCATGTTATATAAAAAAATGATGAGAAAGATATATTTGAAAAGATGTGTGCTTCAAGCATGCCATACATATCTATGTATCCATAAAATAAAATAAAAATATTCGCAGTGCTCAAATGAAAAGAAGTATGCTTCAAGCATGCCACCAGTGAAAAAGAAGTATGCTTCAAGCATGCCACCTTGAAAAGAAGTATGCTACAAGCATGCCACATGCATAAGATTTGAATGTGAAGCAATAGGGTGTTACATGAGACTGATAGCTCATCTAGATTTAACATTTGCCTCATTGTTAGGCTTTAACTTTTCATAGTGATATCTCTTTGTGGTGTTTATAATCGGTTTAGTCATTGTTGAGATGCCTGTCATTGAGTCAAAATTGCTTAATCATTCTACAGACTTGTTTTGACATTGCTACATGATATATGACTATATATGATCCGGTTAGCTCTACTCAAAAAGATGGCTTGGTTAATCTATTAAACTAATTTGAATAATCGACGCAAATTCTTGTCTTTTACTCTCCTTGCTTTTTCCTCTGATGTTTTTCTCTCTTGGAAGTTCTTGCTGAGTACATTGCCAAAGGGGGAGAAAGATGGGAGAAATAAAATTTGTGATTGATTTGAGGGGGAGTTTCTAGTTTACTACTGTGGTTTGTCCAAATCCTTTGCCTTGCAGTTTTTTGAATTTTTGAAACCTTCTTTTCACAAATTCTTCTTTCTATTTTGAAGTTTTGTCAATGTATTCATCAAGGGGGAGATTGTTAGACTACGCGGTTTTGTTGTGGTTTTTACTGATGAATAATTGACTTTTGGGTTGTATTGAAATTCACGGTTGTTGGAAGTTTCAGTCATTCCGTTTGGGTGGTTGGTTTAATGTCCTTCACAACCACCTCAGAGGTCTTCCACGATCACCCCAGAGGTTCTCCATGACCACCCCAGAGGTTCTCCACGTCCACCCCAAAGGCCTTCCACAACCACCCTAGAGGTCTTCAGGACAACCCCTGGTAAAGAGGTCTTTCGAGTACTGTAGCGAGGAGGTCTTCAAGGTACTATAGCGAGGAGGTCTTTCGAGGTACTGTAGCGAGGATGTCTTGATCAAGAGGGTGGTCTTTGCAAAAATGTCAAGAGGGTGGTCTTTGAAAAAAGGAGGTTTTCACAGGACCACCCGGAGGTCTTCACAGGTCTTTGAGGAGGTCCTCTAGGACCTCCTAGGAGGTCTTTGAGGAGGTCGTCCAGGACCTCTAAGGAGATCTTTCAGGTGGTCCTCCAAGATCGCTCTGGAGGTCTTCCAGGACCACTCTATTCATCCCGATTACTGTAGGTTTCGAGTGCTACAGTGCGTAGTCTTCTTGGAAGAGGTCCTCGAGGGAGCTCCTGGAGGGAGGTCCTCGAGGAGGTCCTGGAGAGGTCCTGAAGAGGTCTTGAGGAGGTCTTGGAGAGGTCCTAAGAAATCGTGATTGATCTGGGTTTTGGGTATTGTTGGCTGAAGGTGTGATATGCGTGTGTGAACTGATATTGGTCAAGTTGGAGAACTTGTGCCTAGAATATGTTCTTTGGTCTTTGCATGTGCAGGTTGAGAGTGAAGACAATCATGGTCGATGACGAGGAGGACCAGGACTAGGATGGGGAAATCTGAGGTTCAGGCGGCCGAGGATGTCACGAGGTGGTCGGGCTTACGTTGGGGCACGTGGAGATCAAAGGTGGATGCATGATCTTGAGAGAAGCTTGGGAGGTGCGATCCTAAAGGCTTCTGACGCGTGAGGAGATATGGAAGGTGTTTCATATCTGGAAGGTTTAGAGATATTAGAAAACTCGTGTTTGGAAGGGTTTCGGGTCCCTTGATTGATAGATTTTTGTATCTGTGTCGTTGAGGATACGGATGAGTCTCTGCCTATAAAAGGAGGCAGAGGGGAAGTGTTTTCCTGTGGTTTTTGCATGGGATTTGGAGACGTCTTTCGGTACAAAGCTTTGAGGGGTGCTTGAAGAGCACTTTGTAGACATAGAACAAGATTGGGAAATAAAGCTCAGATCTATTCCAAATAGTCTTCGCCGGCAACATGGTTCTCTGAGCATCGTCTTAGAGTTGTTCTTGTTTGAGCAGTGCATGGTGAGATAGCTTTTCATCATCGACTTCCCTGTCTACGATCACAAGCTGTGTTGATCAAACGATTGTTGCTAACTACTTTGGGAGGTTACGACGAGTTTGGAAAATTGGAAGAAAGAAATCGGTACAATCATTCACTCCCTGATTGTGCTATACGATCCTACACATCAAAATATACTTCTGCTTCATACACAACCAAGAAGGGAGGTCGTACATATATAGATTGACAGGCCAGGTGCTATGTCGGCTGCTCATGTTACCAAAAGGATTCATTCCATCTGTACTCAACCCTAACCTTATGTTTCTCGGTTCCGCACCGAACTCTTTGAAGCTCCGATCGAAGTTTCTCCACTGGGCAGAATTAGCAGGGTGTCTTAGCTTTCCATCTTTCTTACGCTCCTCCGAGTGCCAACGCAGCAATTTTGCCTCCTTTGGATTCGCAAATAAACGCTTCAAATGTGGGATCATAGGCAGATACCACAACATCTTAGCAGGAGGTTCTTACTTCACCTTAGCAGTATTCTTACGCCTGTATTGGGATGCTTTGCACACGAGACATACATGCATGTCTGCATACTCTTTACGGTAGAGGATACAATCATTCGGACATGCATATATTCTTTCTACTTCCATTCCCAATAGACAAAGAACCTTCTTTGCTTGGTAGGTGGTGCTGGGCAACACGTTTCTCTCCAGAAGGATGTCCGCTAGGAGACATAACAACGCCATGAAACTCTTGTCGGACCAACCACTGCTTGCCTTCAATTTCAGTAGTTCAAGCACGGTTGACAACCGTGTGTATTCCGGCTTGCAGCCAGAGAACAAAGGTCTCACCGAATCCTCCATTAAGCCATCGAATTTACAAAACTCTATCTCGCTGTAGTTCTCTTCTGTATCGCGTAGCATCTGATCCAGATTGTTATCGTGCGACCTATCCTCATCAAAAGCACAGTCCACATCAGGTATATCGTTGACTTCCTCGGCGATGTCATCATTATTAACTTCCTGTATAATCTGCTCTTCACCGTGACTGGTCCAACATGTATATATACCCTTTTTTGAAACACCTTCGAATCAAGTGTGCTTCGATCTGCGCTGGGTTGTTAGACATCTTTAGATTACCATAATCAATACATGGACAGTACATAAATTTTATCCCCTTCTTCAACATATCTTACTCGACGGCTCTTCTAAAAGCAAATACGTCATTAATGTACTCTTGACACACATGGTTCACACCGTACATCTAGTTTCGGTCCATCTACGCTACGCATGTAACAAATTAGTGTCAAATTAGATTAATAAACCGCAAGTACGTACTCTTCCTATTGACCAAACATACTTAAATTGATTAGCGATTAACCTAGAGCAAATATAAAGGGTTACAGATCGTTACCCGCGAAGCTCACGATGAATATCCTAAATTAATATCCAGTGAGATCCTCCTCCCTTTCTTCCTCCTCCACTTCTCCTTCCTTCCTCCTCTCTTTAGCTTCCTCCTTTCCTTCTCCTCTCTAAGGTGGCGCAATGGGGCATCAGCAGGGGTGGCGGCTAGAGGCGCTAGGGGCAGGGGTTTGTCGGGATGGCCTGATATTTATAATGCCAGCATATCACGAGGCAGTTACGGTTGAACCGTGCGTGATGTGGCACTATCACGACTTTATTTATAACTAGAATAAATGCAGTGATAATTCACAGACGGATATTAATAAGAACCGTCTATGATGTCTCGATTATCACAGACGATTCTGCTTAAGAACCATCTGTGAATTATTATAGACGGTTCTAGTTATAAACCGTCTGTGGTAGTGCAACATCACAGACGATTCCACTAGAACCGTTTGTGATAATTCACAGACGGTTATTAATAAGAACTGCTATGCGTGATGTCTCGATATCACGAGCGGTTACGCTTAAAACCGTGCGTGAAGTATCATAAACGATTCGATTATAGGCAAATGCGTGATAGTGTAACATCACAGACGATCCTAAAGGAATCGTCTGTGATGAACTGTCCACTATAGACTATTTTGTAGTAGTGGGATGTTCATTAGGGCCGCCCTCTCCTCCACGGAGCAGCCACAGGACATGTAAAGCATGGACTATAACACGCATAGGACCAAAGAAAATGATCTCCATGACAGGTAGCTGCCCATCTCGGAAGAAGCTCTGCCTTCTCTTGCTCTCGTACTACGGTATTTGTAATATATATGCAGGTTGGGGAGGAGAATGATGGGTGGCATGGTTCGAACGCGCTACTCCAGTTTCCATGAACGTGCATACGTTTACACAGTTCGGTCCAGGGCCAAGGCAACTTTTTTACTTGGACCATGACTTCATCATGCATACTGGCCAGAGCAGCGTTGGCGGAACCATTGAAATTTCTGTGTGGTGATATCTGATCTGGGAAGATCATATGTGTATGCTTCAAATTCGGAAGGAAACCGCGAAAATTACAGGCTACCTTTTAGACTTTTTTTTTCTTCATGTGTGTGGATCTTCCGGCTCCTGTTTCATGATTACGGAGAGAAACATGTATACAGGGAGAAATTAGAATAAGTAGGGTATTCTTCGATTTATTTATCTCACTACTATCACATACACTCATGTAACAGAAAATTTTGCAAGAAGACAATTTTGCAAGAAGACGACTACTATAGTTTGCACGACATTTTTAGTGGCACACGATATAAACTAGTACATAATGCGTGCGTGCCTAAAAAAACTGACTGGCTATAGCCTACAGTTTGAGTATCACACGTCGTCCAAACGAATAGCAAAACATGAATATAACGATGGCCCAAAATGTCGGGGCGAATGAGGCGACCTTGACGCGTAGAGAGGATGGATCATCTGCCTCCTCATCATTGTATTCTAATGGCGAAGGACACGATCTGGATGGAAGTGCATCCACTCCCCGGTGAAGCCGTGTATAGGTTGTTGTTCCCTTGGTAGCTGTTCATACCGAATGTCTTTGAATCGGCCGGAGTTTGGTATACATCCCGATAAGTTGTTGTGTGCCATCGAGAACCTGACCCGATGGCGTCAAGCGAGTTAACTGCCATGGTATTGGTCCACTCAACTTGTTGCGGGATAGGTCTAAGCTTTCTATCTCGATCATGTTTGCAAAAAGTTGCTGGAATTGGGCCTATAAAAATATTGTAGGACAGATTGAGTGCACGGATGTGGCTCAGATTCCCTAACTCCCAAGGAATTTCTCCGGACAGCTTGTTTGCAGATAAGTCCATACCGGAAAACCAATTGATGAAATTACGCTTGTATGGGAGAAGATTCCTTTTAGTAGCAAAGCGGAAGCCTCTCTGTTCGTAACAGCTTGTGTAATTGAAGCCTGGATATTGAAAGACACGACCACAGCTTGAGGACCAATAGGGCAGATAATCTGAATTTCCTTCAAATGAGAAGTTCCCAATGCATGGCGGCAATGACCCTGATAGACTGTTGTTCGATAAATCAATTATCCTCACGGATTGGAGTTGACATATGTTGGGAGAAATCTGCCCTTCAAACTTATTGCTGCCCAAGGAAAGATACCTAATCCTACCTAGATATTGTATCCATTCAATGTTTCCCGCGAATTCGTTGTGACTGAGGTCCAAAGCTGTGACACTGGCGCTCTTGAAGAAAGAATTTGGTAGTATTTCACCTGACAAGGAATTCCCAGAGACATTCAGAAATTCGAGCACCATTGTAGTACTGCTACAGTTGGGTATAGACCCTGAAAGATTGTTATTCGATAGATCTAAAAGTAAGATGCTTAAACTGCAAATACTTGGATGGATTTCACCAGTAAAACCATTGCTACCAAGACTCAAGGTCCACAAATTATTAAGTCTCTACAGTGAAAAATTGATTTTACCAGACAACTTATTATCATGGAAATCTAATGTTCCAGCAAAATCAAAATTTGCTGTTAGATATCGAGGCAGCTCTCCTTCAAAATTGTTGCCATCAAGGTATAATTCCCATTTGATAGACAAATGATTCTTCCCACCAAGTATGGGGCCACTAAGTTTGTTCTTTGAGACCTTCAAGGTTTTCAGCGTGGGATAATCGGTGAACATGCAAGTTGGCAACTCCCCTGAAAGGCTATTATTTGATAGATCTAAATATTCCATTTTACTAATGTTGCACAATGATGATGGTATTTCTCCATAAATACTATTGCTAGAAAAATCTAGAAAAACCATGTTTGGGAAAATTGAGCTGATGTTAGCCGGTAGATGTCCTGAGATACGGTTTGCAGAAACACTGATAGCTTGGATATTCGTTTGGGCATACCATACTGAGTCAAATAATGATCCAGCCAGCGAGTTATGTCCAAGATTAAGGTAAATTAATGTTGCTTCCTTTGTAAACAACCAATTGGGCATGCTCCCAGACAAGTTATTGTTGGACAAATCAAGCACCTCTAATTGATTGCTGTGCGTAGAAAACGTGGTTCTGCAATAATGCTCCTGTCAAGGTCACAACCGGAGAGCACTAGCTCCTTCAATTGGAATGAAGGAGCCCAACCAGGGAAATTAACGCCAACAGTCAAATTATTGTTTGAAAGATCTATCTTCTCAAGATTGGTGAGGTTTCTCAGCCAGAAGAGTGAAAAATTACCACTTAATCTGTTCATGGAAAAGTTCAGGGCCTTAAGTGAAGAAGAAATATTCGAAGACAAGCTAATAGGAACACTTCCTTCAAAGAGATTTCGTGAGAGGTCCAAGTGTTCAATATTAGGAAGTGTAAATAAGGATGCTGGGAGGCTTCCATTGAATTGATTGGAACTCAAATACAATTCTCGCAGATTCCTGAGGTTTTCAAAAGCTGCAAAGCATGTGGAGTGTGTAATAAGCATAAAGAATGCACCAACAGAAAGACGTAGACATCAGCAGCTAGCAAAGGTCGTTTAATACCTGACGTCGGAAGCGTTCCAACCATGCCTGTAAACTCAAGATGTAAACTCTCCAAAGAAACCATATTCCCGATAGATGCTGGGATAGTACCATTCAAGCAGTTGTTACTGAGGTTGAGATGCTGAAGCTTGGTTAATCCTACTAGACCTGCAGAGGATGCTGTTCCACTTCAAAATAGGTCTCTTTTCAACATTTGTACAGTCTCTCCTAATATTCACATAAAAGAAAAGGTGTTTGCGTGTATATAATGGATCTAGTACATACCATCCCAACTAAGAAAGCTGCCATAGTTCATAGAGAAATCGAGAAGCTGAAGCTCAAGGAACACCGAAAAGGCTGTCGAATTCAAGTTCATCCGACATCCATTTGCAGGTGTGACGTCGCCATTGAGGAACTGGAGGGAGAGATGGGATATGCGTTTTGTGCTGTTGTTGCATTCGACGCCGTCCCAAGAGTAGCAGTCATCACTCTCTAGCCATGAAGGAGGCATCCCCGCAAAGCCGGCGGTTGTGCCCAGCAATGAGATGCGGATATCCAATAGGGCAATCCTCTCCTCCTGAAAACAGCCATTGGACATGCAAGATATGGCCAACAATACGCATAGGATCCCAAATAAGGATCCCTGTGAAAAGTAGCAGCTCATCGCAGAACAAGTTCTGTTTTCTCCTATGCACGTTCTAGGGCTGCAAAACGCAAACTGCAGGAGTACTCGAGAAGGACGAGAGGTGAGTGACCACTGGTTTTTATCGTGCGATGTGGCTGGTTCCAACTTGCAAGCAAATTAAATGGACGAATTGATTGTTGAAGAAATAATTATGTTGATGGTCCACGTTTCCAAGGCACGACTTCACACTAGTAGTACTGTCCAGTCCTCACACGTTTCGTGTGTAGTCAAAACTTTGATCATTAGTATGCATAAATGTATTTAGGTTTTTTTTACATGAAGATGATACTTAAATTTTATCATACAAGTATTTCGGTATCACTATATTTTAATATTTTTTATTCATATATAATTAAAAAAAATAACGATCAAACCGTTGGAGACCGTGTCGATATAAAAAATGATAAGTATCTCATATGTCTGTTTTTAGGAAAATGCTTCACACAAGAAGAAAAACTTTTGTACGTTTGCACAAAGTCTGTTCGCACGAAGTCCATGTGGCTCCCTCCCTCCCTCTCTCTCTCTCTCTCTCTCGCACCATGCACGAAGGAGAAGCTCTGGTCGGCAATCACACCACCGCCCCCTTCCACCTCCCAAGTGACCGCACCACCGCCCCACTTCTACCTCCTCAGCGATTGTGCCCCCCTTCCACCTCCCCACTTAAGCCTCACCATCGGCACCATGGTTGCGCAGAGGCTACGGTGGAGGCGCAGCCTTCGTTGCCGTCGTCGTCGGCGGCGAGACGGTACTTGCTGCCCTGGACCTACCTGATGCGGCGTACCATAGGACGTCGTCGTCTTCTCCAAGTCCATCTGTCATACTCTCGACCCGATCTGTCACTCTGGTGAGTTCCTCGTGAAACCAACCGTGCCATGACATGTTCCACCTTCCTATCCATCATTCCCCTCAAACAATTTCATCTTTCTCGCATCCGTCTATCGGAATCGAGCCCAACTTTTACCATCTTTGCCCGAGCGCCGCCATCCTCAATGACGCTCCCGAAGCCTGTCTACGATGTTGCCCAACTTTCCTGTAGTGTCGTCCTGTCTACGATGTCGCCACCCGAAGCCTCCCCAGGACCCTGCCAACCCATTTTGGCCATCGCCGTCGCCTCTCGAGCCGCCATTCACGGGCACCGCCTGCCAGCTCCTCTGTTCCCTCTACTTTCTCTCTCTCTCTCTCTCTCTCTCTGTCAAATGGGCCCTACTTGTCTAAACATGTGAGGTGGGAGGCTCGTGCGAGTGTTGTCCAACACACTTCGTGGTTGTTTGGATCAGCTAGATTAGAAATGAATTTTCAGAAAAATAGGTTTTAGTAGGATTTTTAGGAAGACCGGTTTTAAGTTGTTATTGTGGGTTTGTAGATTACTTTGTTTGGATCAGAAAAACTAAAATGAGTTTTCAGCAATACAGTGTTTGGTTAAGATTATAACACAATACATTTTTAAGAAGAATACTTAATCTTCCATTCCTATTCTGGGACGCTGCTGCGCAGGCTGCTGCCAAAGCTTAAATCCGCTGCATGCGCCTAGTTTTGCTATAGCGAGTTATCTGGAAGGATATAGAACTATCTGCCCAGACTATCCTTTTTGAGTATTGCATGATGTTTGTTGATTTGCGAACTCATGTTTGCTGCTAGCTGTAATGTGACGGTTTACCTTATTTAAGTGCTTTTTAAGAACATCTCTACCAGGTTTTCTTTGATGCTGTTATGATCAAGTGGTTTTGGGCATTCTGAATATCTATCTAATCGTCCTTGTTCATACTCTCAGATTGCTCCCTGTTTTATGTCTTCTGGATGTTACCGACCTAAGAAGAGAATTAGCATTACATCACAAGAAAGTACGATCTGTTCTTTTATTTTGGTCTATATCTTATTATCAATGAATCAACACTGTTGGAGTGAAATGCATCTACGCGAGCTGGAAGAATCCTCTGGCTATGGTGCCATTGGCGCCCCTGGGCAGGAATCCGCCGGGGATCTGCTCGTTGCGTGAGCTGTAGAGGACGCGGAGGACCTCCGCCTGCGTGCGCTCAAACCCGACCGAATCCTTGACGGCGCCCAGCATGTTGCTGATGGTGCGCTGAGCGAATCCTTGCCGGCGCTTCACGCCCTGTTGCTGGGCGAGGAACTTGACCACCCCCTCGCGTCCTTGGTGCCGCACCCCGACAGCCCGTTGTGGCATTCGGAGATCCGGCGGGTGAACTCGGCCACGGTGTGCCCTTGTACGGTTTGACAGCCTCGTCGGCCAGAATGCTCGCCTGGAGCTGCACGCCAACAACTCCATGGACTCAGCTAGGACCTGAAACAGCGTGCACAAAGGCAGACTGAAACGTTACCTGTTTGGAGTGGTAGTCCATGAGGTTGGAGCTGATGAACACGGTGGCGACAACCGTGATGTGGGGGAGGATCTAGGAGGCGGGGAGGAAGTTGATGCTGCTGGCGTAGGGGTCGAACGGCGGGTCTAGGCGCACGCTCATGGCCTCGTCCATGATCACGGCGAAGTGGCCGTCGGCCCGTCGCTGAGGTCGATCGCCGGCCGTGGGAACCCGCCCATGGCCTGCGTGATCGCCCTGCATATACGATTTAGAGGAAACCATTGTCATCCGTAGTGGTGGGCTGTTGGGAACGAGGACAGTGGAAACTCATTTTTAGAAAAACGGTGTCCATTGATTTTTTATCAAACCTGAAATTCTAGTTTTAAAGAAAACATGTTTTCGTTATCTATGGAGTTAGTTGCGGTAACCAAACAGAGTTTTCCTAAAATCGGGCTAAAACCAGTTTAAGGAAATCTAGTTTTCACAAAATTTGGGATCCAAACAAGCCCATTGTTTTTATAAGGCATAATTTGGTAAAGCACCGCAATTAAGAAAGTTGTAAGGCCAATGGAAGACGAAGGAATAAAAGAGAATAGTTAGGGCGAATGCTTACTTATAAGTGTTCCAGAGAAAAGGTGGATAGATGAGGGTAGTAAAGAGAAATGATCATTCAAGTTGCATCATGCACGTCTTATATTCTAAAAAATATAGGTCTTATATTTTAAAGGGCTTATATTTTAAAACAATATTGTAAAAAAAGTATACGCCTTATATTTTTGCAACAGACGAAGTAAATAAAATGAACTGAGAGAGTATTGTTACATTTCCGAATGTTTGAACAGTTCCTCCGACGTGAACATTTCACTTTGATGATCTTGTCTAGAGGAAACAGAACCTTTTTCATGTTCAATTAATTCTGGCGTCTTTCAGTGCGAACGTAAGCGATTTGCCATTGTACTTTCATAGGAAATTTAGGATTTGCGACTCATGTGAGGATGATATATGGGTCCTGAATTCACATGTCATCCTTACATAGAGTGGTAAATCCTAGATATCACTTTTTAGTAGTGGCAAATTCTAAATTTTTCCTTGAATGGAATGCTACGAGGGGCCCGGTTGTTTGGTGACAGTTTGCTGCCCTCGCTCCGTTTTAATTGGGATAAACTTGTAGCGCTGCCTCAGCCCTCAGCCCACACAAGAATAGCCCTTATCCTTTTTGCCGGGAGCATTGACCCGGAACCAGATCCTTCGAAACTTTGCCTGAACGCCTGATTGCCTGAACGACTGGGTCATGACACGGCACCACCGCAGCAGGGTTTGCTATTTATAATTATTATAGTCGAAGTGTCGAACTATTTATAATTATTATAGTCGAGTGCCCGTAATTACGAAATACAAACTATAGTAGTAAGTCAAATGAATCATTTTGAAGTCATTTTCATAACATAAATGAAGGAAGAAAAACATGACTTAATAAGATCGACCTGGAGTCATTTACATCCTGATGAAAATTCAGTATTCCATCACCGAATATAGCACAAACCATACATAACAAAATGTTGTATTTATGAATTGAGTCTTTAAAGTAAGCAACGATACAATGAACTTAAGAGATACTTTGCTTCAACGCGATATTAAAACGATAACAAATGAAATAACATACCATTGAAAGTACTAAAAAAATTAGAATTTAAACTAACATAACCATGGAACGCAATATGAATAAGTCCATCAACTCTGGAGATCATGTCCCCCATTTGCCTTCCTACTCGTTCGACCCTTGATAATGAGGATTAGCAATCACGTTGATCTTCATCTGGACGATGAAATTGATATAGTCACGTACAACCGCAGGAGCACTCATTAAGGATGCACGAAGACCTATAAATAAGTAAATAAAAATACAATATTTAGAGGGTTACCATAGAGAGGTAATTATTATAAAGATACAATATAATTAGTACATAGATGTCGTAAATACTTATACCTTCCAACTCATCATTATAGATTGAGTTTGGGAAGAATATGAGTTCACTCTCTACTGTGGTCGACAACCTGCCTAAAGATGGATCATAATAGAAATTTAAAACAATTCATATACCAGCATGCTGTGAAAGCAAAGGTATATTCTCCTTACCAGTGGTCCTGTTCATCTTCAAGAGGGTAGCGACCAGACAATGGAAGTCGACATTTGCCGAACATCATCGTGTGATGTGGCGCGCCACATGGAAGTCTCAGACTCGTATGAATATCAACTCTCAGCTACACGTTTACCAAGTTGTGAGAATGCAAAAATGTCAATCGTATCTAATCATCAATAGTTGAAACTGTTTACATTGCTCATGCCGAACATTCATCAGAGTTATCTCCCTGGTTGGCATTCGACGGGGCCATGATTCGTGGTACTAAATGTCGCCGACATGCATGACCATGCCAATGACATATGCAAAAAGCCGCAAGCCAAATAATAACGGATATATGATCGAAAAGCTAGATAAGAAAATGATTTTTTTTTACAGAATATTGGTTTACCTACCAGAGTCTTGTTTGGCCAGGTGTACACGTCACGAAAATCCATGAATATCCACGGATAGATCGGGAAATCAATATGCCTTGCAGGGGTATTTACCATTGTTCTGTTGTTCAACTTCATATAGAACTCGGATTTACAAACCAGAACATACGCACTAACATATCAGTGGGATCAAAGCCAACATTTATTGTGGATATCATGGGGATATGCCTGAGATCTTAGGATGATATTACAATTGGCAATGTCGTTGACGGTTTGTCGAATCACGTGTTTTCGGCAAAGTTTCAGTTCTGTCAGGCCTCTGGCGGTCTGACCGGCCATGGTGGCGGTCAGACCGGCCATGCCTTGACTTGGTTTTTCTGAAATGATCACTGGCGGTCAGACCGGCCAAAGTGGCGGTCGAGCCGGCGATGGAAGCGACTCGACCGGCGTTGTTTGAGCGGTCAGACCGGCCACTGTGATGTTTTGAATTTTGGAGCTGGGCCAAAAATAGAAGGTGTAGGCAAGTGAGGAGGTGCTTCTGCACTTGGTCTCATAATTTGGAGCCTCCAGGCAAAAGTTCTATTGGTTTGAAAATTCGATGGTTTGATTTTCGAGTGAAAATTTGGTTAAGTCATGGACGGCGGTCGAGCCGGCCTTTGGTGGCGATCGGCCGGCGAGGAAGCGGTCGAGCCGAGCCAAGGTGGCGGTCGACCGGTTTCGATCTCGATTAAATCGTCGCCGTGGCGGCGATGTTTGGAAGATTAGGTCAAGTTCATGGGTTTCATGGCATATGTGTTGCATGATGCATGTTTTGACTAACGTGGGTCAAGTTGTGAAGAACTTGTTCCCGGATTCGATTTCTTTGTCTATTGATGTGCAGGTTGCTTGGAGGTCAATGACGGTCAATGGTGAGGATGATCGGGACTTAGCTTGGAGAGCGAGGTCGAAACGATCGAGGATGCGGGTGAGGTCAATGGAGTCAAGCATAGCGCAAGAGGACAAAGGTGACCGAACAGGCGATTCGGTGCGACGGAGTTCGATCAAGCGGCGGGGTCGGTGCAAGTGCCATGGTGGTTTCGGTGGGGCGGATGGGAGAACTTCTCGACATGATGAGAGCCATGGATCAACCTGCGTGGCGAAGCATGGGAGGTGCTTCACGAAGATGGGACTCGGTCTTTGCAAAAAGATCGAGAAGGGGTATTTTGGTAATTTTACCAAATACCGCCTTGGTGACCTTTTGCCAAACCACGGCGCAAGATGGCGCAAGGTGAAGTGGATTAGGTCAAGAGATGAAGACGGCGCTTTAAAATGCGTGCGTGTGTGACCCGTTTGTTTTGGGCCTTAACGGGAGCCCATTAGGGTTACTCTTCTAGAAGGTCTAAGCCTCCACTATAAATAGAGGAGGGAGGTGGCTGCACCCCCTCAACCCTTTCATTACTTGTAAACCCTAGTTTTGCTTGTGTGCTTAGGGAGTTGATAGTTGGAGGTTAGGGTTCTAGAGAGTTGGATTTGATTTCGTGCTCATGTATTGAGTCTTTGTCCTCCATTGATGGAGTGGCTGTAAACCAATACCATATCAAATCAATCCAAAGAAAGTTCTCTCAAAGATGAGTCTATTTGCTTTCTTTCTCTCTATTTTGTGATTTATGGTCTTTCTTTGATCCACGAGTTTTTGGTTGGTTTCTTGCCGTGATCTATCTTGCTGTGACATGTGGGAACCCATCTAGGATCATCTTGATCATCAATCACCCACGAGCAAGTCTCTAGATCATATTTCGTATTTGGCTCGGTTTTTGAACCACCTTCGCTCAAACTGAAAAAGATAGGAACTTTGGCATGGATCTCTGCAATCTTTGATTGGAATAGGTTCCTAATATCTTTAGGAAGGTATGGTTCAAATTTCGTGAAGTTTGGCCTTACGGATCAAAAGTTAGGTCGTTTTTAGTTTCGGATTGTCGGGCTGATTTTGCTGATTTTCCTGTTCACCGTCAGGAGCGGTCAGACCGCCCATTCTAGCGGTCAGACCACTAGGCAAAATATTTGACCCGCCCAAATTAGAGGTCAGACCGCCCAACACTTTGAGATTTGAGTTTTTGGTTATTTTTGGGTGTTTTGCTTTGGGGTTTGGATTGGATTCAATACTAGTCTTCCGCTGTACTGGTATATTGATCTTCATAGCTTCCATAGCTATTGGAGTGACATTTGTGTTGAATCCATCTCTTGTGAAAAAAGTGAGTGTGCTCCTATTCACCCCCCCTCTAGTCGCCTTTTCGGTCCAACATTTACGAAATCGTAAACTTTGCTGGCCCAGAGTATACCATCGAAACGGCCCGCTGGCCGTTCGTACGATAACACCTCCATTTTTGTTCCCTACATAACATAAAGTAAATACGAGAAAGAACACGCTAAAAAATATAATGCAGTACTCAGATGATCTTATACTCATAGCGTGATTTAGTAAAAGTACTCACAAGTAACGACATCCAAGAGAATCCTCTCGTATCTGCGATTTCCGTATCACCTTCTCGCGGATCATCCAACAGGCACTACTACAAAAAGGCTAATACTAGATGCCTCATCACAGACGGTTGACCAAAACCGTCTGTATTACATGAAATCATAGACGGTTTTGGTTTAGAGACCGTCAGTATTCGCTAACTCGCTAAAAACCGTCGTGAAGAGGTAATATCACAAGCGGTTCATGTTAAAAACCGTCTGTGAACTATCACAGACGGTTTTGAACAAGAACCGTTTGTGATACTTCACAGACGGTTTTGAACAAGAACCGTTTGTGATACTTCACAGACGGTTTTAATAATGAACCGTCGTGATATGAGACCATATCACGGGCGGTTCCATAATGGAACCGTCGTGATAAGTATCGCGATGGTTCCATAATAAAACCGATCGTGATAAGTCTCTTTATTAGTAGGAGCCGCTAGGGTTTGCGCTCTAACTCGTCACTCCCCGTAGCGCCCTTACTCTCGTCTGTTCCCTCCCCACCCGAGTGACCACAGCCATGACGCCGCCATGCATTCTTCCGTCACCGGCGGTTGTGACACCATGGTTCACTACATAAGACACTAAATGCGATAAGAGTGTCTTTTGTAGTGTCATCCTTTATTAATGCCACAACTACTGGTGACATTCTTCCTTCTCCCTTCTTCCTCCTCCCCGGCGTCTGCGACCACAGCTACCTCTCCACCGGCGATGTCAAGGTAAGACAGATCTATCACCTATTGGTTTGTGCTGTTGGTATTCATGTGAACCGAGCTCCTCCTCCCTCGCCGCTAGCTCCCGCACCTCCGAATCAAGTTCCCTCCTCCCTGTGCCGTTGGATCAAACTCCCAGTCCCCCCTCGCTGCGCCGTCGGCCCTGGCTCCTCCTCCCTACGCCCCAGCTCCAGCTCCTCCTCCCTCTCGCCACCGGCTCGTTGCGCTACCTCGGACCTCCATCGCGCCTCCAACCTCTCCAGCTCTCCCACTAACGTGTAAGTCCGCTTCTTGTCTTCTTGATGTTGTCTGGTTGTTGGTTGATGCTGATGATGATGGCCATTGGCCAGAGCCCAGATGCTAAATGTGTAATACATACATACATGATGAGAAGTGCATCATTGCAGAGAAGTGTAAATGTGTAATACATATATGTAGAGAGAAGTAGAGAAATCATAAATATAAATGAATGCAATGATCATGCAAATGCTTGTTGGCTAGTGGCACCTTGCTAGCTGCTGAATTGCTCAATGATGTTAATAGTCTTATGCTGAAATTGAATTGATAATTAGTTCATATTAATAGTCCCCTTGCTCTACGATGTAAACTAAGGGCTATTGGTGTATGTGCATTAATTCTGTGCATCTTGCTTAGTTCATGCTGTCGGTTCATATTGACAAAAATGAATGGGGCAAAATGGTGGGTTTGGTTAATGCTCTCTAATGGGTACTGAGGGTAATTGATGCCGGTTCTTTGTGCTTAGTTAGCTTATATGGGATCGATGTGGTTCGGATGGGGCTTGGCTACAATTAACTTTTCAGATTTATGTCCTAGGTATGAATACGTCCTACCATTCTATTCCTCATCTCTTCTCTATAAAACCTCCAAGCAGTGGCTACTTGTGCCTTTAAAACTGGCTTCACACACACACACACACATATATGTGTGTGTGTGTGTGTGTGTGTGTGTATAAATATATGTGTGTGTGTGTGTATGTATGTATGTATGTGTATATATAGTTTGTAGTCCCGGCCCTTTGAGATTGGGTCGTGAGGAGGATGAGGCAGTGCCATGGGCAATCTCATCGAGCACGCAAGTTCAAGAAATGCAGGTTGCAAGGGAAAGCCGTGGACATACAATTACGGATGTCATCGATAACTAGTTGGACATGACATCAAGGAATGGTTGGTTCACGCGATACATGCAGCTTACTTCTTGAATTTGCAGGCTCGATAAGGTTGCCCGCAACACTGCAGGTCATCCTCCCTCACGACCCTCCGAAAGTGGTTGGGGACTACAAATGATATATATGTATATGTATATGTGTATATATATATATATATGTGTGTGTGTGTATGTATAGATATATCTATACATACATACATACATATATATATATACACACACACACACACATACATATATATATGAAGCCGGTTTTAAAGGCACAAGCAGCCATTGCTTGGAGGTTTTATTTATATATCACAAACGGTTCTAAACACGAATCGTCTGTGATGACCTCATGTTATTACTGACCCATAGACTCAAACGGCTCATGAAACCGTCTGTGATGGCGTTTTTGAACCGTTTGTGACTAGGCCTTTTCTGTAGTAGTGAGGTCTGGTACACATGTTGCATCTCAACCTCGTGGAATAGCATCGACCTGCATCGTAAGACAAGAAGGATGAGAAAACAAAACTACAAGTAGTAATCACAAGGGAACAAACGGAGAGGAAATGAACATCTACACCTAAAAATTGTGCGCTCAAACACGATGATGGAGGCGCAGCCATTACCATCTTGGATGCTTGCACATTGTAGCCTATCACCATCTAGGTTTCTTGGTGGCATGCAGATGAAGAAGACGCAGGGAGAGATTGTGCGTTGGTACAGTTGCTATGAGCTGCAAATGATGTGCACATGTGCTAATTACAGGTTTTGAAATTATATGTCATGTTAGAAAAGTAAAAGCAAATAATTTGCCTATACTGCACCAACTGCATTGAAAGATGACATCTTCTCATCCAGTTATCAAAAGAAAGCTAAATCAAGACCTGTGTATATATATTCTACAGCTTGTTTATTAGATAATTAGTTTGACAAATATACTTCTGTATTTCTTTTACAGAATGCCTATTAGATACTTACCCTTTGTACAGTCGGCTGTGATCCTCTCTACTAGAAGCTGAGACCCAAATTGGGATGGTTAAATTCTTTCTTGAATCATGCAGCACACACAACTAAGAATCTAAGCATATATATAACACCAGGGGTTCATAAGTTCTACTCCCTCTGTTCTTAAATACATAACGTTTGATAAAGCGTGCAGTCAAACTTATATAATTTTGACCATTACTTTTCATATGATTTTGTTAGTAAAAAATTACAAAATTATTATATTATGAAAATATTTATCATGACAAATCTAATGATACTATTCACTCATGATCAATCTAAATAGTTTTTTATATATTATTAGTCAAAGTTAGATAAGTTTGACTGCATGCTTGGTCAAACGTCATATATTTAAGAACGGAGGGAGTAACATATATAACAAGTTGATTATACAACCAAAATTCTGCTGTAAGTACTTTTTCAATACTCCTGAAGCTGAATAATGCAACAATTATTACCTGAGTGTCCGCCTAGCAAAAGGTGAACTGAAAAAAAATAGACTGATCAATCATGAAGTTCAGAATAATGTCTTCTTTTAGAACCAAAGGGCATTTCGGCATAATCCTCTCCATTTTGTGTTGCTATATCTTCTATCACAACAGCCTACCCATCCTCACATGAATTACCATAAGAACCATCATTTTTGATGAATTTCTGAAGTTGCAACATACTTTCTGGAAGCTGATATGTGCGGAGAAACCTATACAATCAGAAGCTTTTGGAATGTCATACCAATAGGGCATCATGCAAGATAACAGAAAAACTTTCACGTCTCTTATCATTTGTGCTCGGAAAATTTTCGATGATGGTTTAGTACTATAGAAGAGGTTCTGGACACATCATCCCTGTCTTCTTCTAAGCTCCGGTAGAAGCGTGCTTGCTTGCATTTTAGATGCAAGAAAGAAAGAAGACCATTCAAAAGGGCACCACCTGCTTCACCCTAAGCCTAAGGTAAAAACACAACTTGTAGGGTACATTTTCAAAAGGAAAAAAGAGTAAATATTATATTAGAATTATTTTTATAGAACCAAACCTTGCAAAATCATGAGTGCGAAAGAATTGAACAAGTATCGATTGATCTAATCGAATTGGCTTCAACGCCTGGTTAGCAGGAACTTTTGACTCATCCACCACAACAGCTGGCCACATTGCATGACCTGTTGAAGCAAATCAGGCCCATTAGATAAGACATAATTATTTCAGGTAACTGAGAAAAGTGAGCAGCCCACTTACAAATGGAAGCATTTCGGATCAATGCAAAAAAAAAAAAAGAGATGGCAAATCAATCACATCACTGAATGCAAGCGTTTCAGTATTTCATAGAAAGTAAAATTCATCACTACCAGAATCGTCTAATTTCCCGAGTGCTCAGAAGTTTCCCAAGTGTTTTGTGTAATACACTCGGGAACTTCCCGAGTGCCTAACGAAACACTCGGTAATAGAATAAAACACTTGGGAAATTAACGTTTTCCGAGTGTCCAATTGGACACTCGGGAAAATTTGACGGGAGCAACAATGTCCCGAGTGTCGACACTCGGGAGCTAAAACATCCGGTCGCGCCATTTTTTCCCCACATGCGCGCCCGTTCGTTTCTAACGTTCCGTTCCCCAAAACCCCCCGCGGCGCCGCTCCCCTCTCCCAATCCCTCGCCTTGCTGCTCGGCTCCCTCCCAATCCCCATGGCGCCGCTCCTCCCGTCCTCACGCCGCCTCCACGCCCCGCCGCCACCCCTCGTCACTTGCCGCCGCCCGACCTCCTCGAGCCGCCGCCCCAACCTCCTCCGGCCGGCGACTCCGCCTCCCGGCTCCCCTCCTCATGGCGCCACCCCGCCTCCCGCCTCCTCCTTCGCCCCGCCGTCACCCGCCGCCTCGACTCCGCCTCCCAGGCTCCGCCTCCCATTGCCTCCTCCATGGCTCCCTCCTCTGCTGGCGCCGCCTCCCGCTCCGTCCTCCGATCGGCGCCGCCCCTCGTCGAGACGCCGTCGCCCGTCTGAGTATCACCTTGCTTGAAATGTTCATTAAGATATGTATGTTCAATTTTTTGCATGTTCGTTTGTTTACTTCAATGTAAAGCGAGGTGAAAGAGGCAAAGAGCTAAATGTAGTTGCATCAATAAAATAACATACTTATTTTGACCATACATAATGTAATATAGAAAAGGAAAGTATGACGGACCTTTCCATTATACGTGAACATCGTGCTTTCTTACGTGGTGTTGTAGTTGTCATAGAAGTCATCAAACAATGAGACAATTATAATCGACTTTGTGAGCATTATTCGTGAACATGAATCTTGAGGCTCAAGTAAAACCCAAGCATCCAAAAGTGCATCTCCACTATCCTATCTCGCGCCCAGGTTAGATGTTTGTTGACATTAATTTCTTTCGACCATCTGTAAATAAATATGTGTCAGTAGATGGCATCACATTTGCTAATAATGTAGATAAGTACTAAAAATTGGACTCTAATACTAGAGAGTGGTGCTTTTACATCGTAAGAGATTTTAGCTCATCGCAGTACAAGTTGAGCAAAATATTGAAGTCCAACTTTGCAAACTCTAGGATGGTCTCATTTAAGTGTAGTCGGTTCTCGTATGTTGAGATGTAGCGCCTTGCTTCAACTCTTTCAAGCCTTCGAAAAAGAGGTGTTTCTAGTGCATATCGCACTTCTTTTGCCGCATCTGTTTCCAAGTGTTCGATCATAGACTGGAGGCGTTTCTTTGTAGAAATGATAGCACGATCAAGTATCTCTTCCCCATGAATTCTAAGATGTGCAGCATCATGTACTCTCAACAAACACTTGATGTCATCACTTCCAACATGTCCTTTCCCATCTATGAACTTCAAAAATACATCTGCAACATCAGAATTTATTAAGCATTATGAAATATATACTATGGTACTTAATTGTGCCAAAGAAATACTTCAAAGCAACGATGACAAAAAAGAGACCTCTGATAAATGTACCTTAGGTCAATCTGCTATGTATTACTAGAGTACCTGCATCATGACTTGTGCACCTTAATCTTGTCCTTTGTTATCTCGGATGTGTTGGGCAAATTATGCTTGAGGGCATATCTCAATTTATATCTTGTGCTAGTAAATATTGCTTTGAAGCCTTACCGGAGATATATGATATCCATGCTTCCTAAGCAAATAAAACCGAAGTCGCTTGTTTCAAGTTCGCAATCTTCACCACATGCATCATGGACCTTTGCATAGTAGTTCACCAATCTCCTTTTCGTAGTGATAGTCGGTCCAATCCGTTGCAATGTGTCGATGAGCTCTAGCTTTAGAGGCGATCTGAATAGCTAGAATCTCGTATGATTTGCCTTACTTCCTCCTTTTTAACTTGAGCCTTTTCCTTCATTGACAACATCGAGGACCCGGTTTATTAGGCTTGTAATACTTAGTCATCCATTGACCATAGCATCACAAACATAATAACCCGTGTCTTCGAGATATGTATACTTCCCAGAAATGCAGTATACACACCTCTTTACAAAATCATGCATCAAGTTCATACAAGACATAGAACCAAGCACGAACTAGAATAAAAGACATACATAATATAGAGAGTTATTACAAGAGGAGAGCCAACAGGCCAAACAACAAATACAAAACTAAAATAAATAGCGAGGCGAAAGTGCCATAAGATGGCCATAAACAAAAGCCAATTAGTGTGCCTTTACCCACAAGGCAACCAACCGGACCGCCAAGCTAGTCGTCAAACCGAAGCACATCTCGCAAGAGTGAAGCCCTTGGGGCTCACCTTCTTTCTCTGCAACAAAAGCCACAAAAATGCCACAACCACGGGCAGATGAGTACATAAAGTACTCCGCAAGACTTACGTGTAAGATAACAGAACTATAGTTTAGCTACATGCAAGCTTTATTTAAGTGGATGAGGCTTTGGACTTATTTTAGCATAAAGCAAGTTTTCCTTTGCAATAATGTAATAGATTCAAAGCAGTTTTGCAATTCATTTTTAATTTGCAAGAACCACGAGACAAGTAACAAAATAAAGACAACAACAATCCTGGAAGTGACTAACCCAATAGCCACCACAACAATAGCATGAACATCCATTCATACCAACCCATCAAGTTTTAATTAAATGGTTGAGACTAGTTCTTGAACGACCTTACCAAGCATGTCCATAACCTAGGACGAGGCTATTCAAATAGTTTCAACCCTGCAGGGGTGTACCAATGTACCCACACGTCAGACCGCCTTTTCGCCACTAGATTTAGCACACTTCCTTTGGTATGCCGGCACGGCTAAGTCCTACGAGACATTTCCAATGGATGATGCTAATTAAGAGCCGCCTCCCACGGGGATAAGGACACATTAGACAGCCTAACCGGTCTGTTAATGCTCCCCTCCCAACACCACACACATCACACATTTTTAACACACCCACCGACCAGCTCATAATTAACACCTCCCAAAGTACTTAGTCAAGAGAGGTCCCATATCCCTCTCGTGTGGTTAGCACGCAAAAGCGCTTGGCTTAGTGACCCAAGTAACTTTCGGTCCTTAGGGACTTAGGCACCATTCGTTCACACCCAACAGATCACACCAACATCCATTGTGCCCAAGTCAAACAGTTTGGTTTTCATTTTTATTCATTTACAAAGTAACAAGGCACAAGGAGAATATAATGGAATAATAATTTTTGTGTGATCAAGGCTATCGACATAATGTCGACAACCGCCCATTTCTACCGTTATCTAAGCATTGCTAAGCATGACACCGGAAAGATAAAAAGAGCATAATAAAATCACCGGGCTCTAATTCACCAGTGATATTATTACCCTATGGTTTGTGGCAGGGGATAACAATTTAAGGGCAACTATGCAATAGGAATAGCTACCTCTAAACGATAAAATACTTTGACACAAAAGCATGCATACATACAAGTTAAACAAAGTAATAGACTTTAAAGTAATGGGACAATAATGGAAATGATCAAACTGCTTACCTTGCTGTGGCTGGTCACTATGCTGCAGAGAAACACTCACGGGATCAACCCACTCGTCGGCACCTAATCGAAAAGGCGAAAAGAATCGATAAGAACGACAAAAACAACAAGGACAGAATAGCAAACAAACTCCAAATGCTCTGGAATTTCTACAGCAGCAAGAGGATGATTTTTAGGGAATTTAGCAACAAGAACCAATGGATTTGGATTCTCAATGCAAAAGATATGAGCAAAACAATTCTGCTCAGCCCTAAAAATACCAAACTGCCACTATTCACTAATTTAATTATTTGGCAACATTTTCTAGAAAGGTGGTGATACTGAGATTTTTACTGTAAAACCAGCACCTCATGAGATGAATAACACAATTGAGTTCATCTCATTTGGAGCTATTATGCATTTTCTATACTTTTTCAAAAACAAGAACTTGAACAAAATTAAAATGCACAAGGAAGCTTTTTGAAAATAGTGACAAGTCTAAATATTATTCTAACATTTATTTTACTAACAGAGGAAGCCAACAAAGTTGGATTCACTCAAAAAGGAGCTCTAGAGAATTACTTATGCATTTTACAAGTTAATTTGAATTTTTATTGCAACAATTAAAGCTAGTTTTGAAAACCATTTGCAAATGCATGTTCTGGAGCTGAACTGAGCCCATAACCATTTTAAATTAGAGCCCAGTCCAAACCAGAGCTACAGAAATTTGAATCACCCTATTTGGATTTAAATTGAATTAGTTATGAAATTTTAAAGTTCATACCTTTTTCAGTTTACAAATAAGTGCTCACTGGAATTTCTAAACTTTCAAAACAGAGGGGGAGGACGTGAACCGTCGATCTAAATCAAATGGTCCAAGACCTCCAGAGGAAAACGCGCACGCGCCTGTGCAGGTCCAGAGAACATGGGCCGTTGATCTTGGATCCAACGGTCCATGTCCTCCCTGCCACGCTGCGCGCAACAGAGGGGAGGTCGTGGCCGTTGATACCGCATCCAACGGGCCACAACACTGGAGGGAGGACCGGGACGGTCCAGATCAAACGAGGGAGGTCCTGGACGGTCCAGATTTTCCAAGAGAGGACCTTAATGGTCTAGATTGTCCCAGGGAGGATCTTAACGGCCAAGACATCAACAAAGAGGTCCTGGGCGGTTCAGATCCACTTGGGCTGGTCCTGAACGGCCAAGATCTAACAAAGGGAGGTCCTAAGCGGCTCAGATTTACCCGAGGAGGTCCACAAAGGTTAAGAGGACCTCGGGGAGGTCCTACACGGTGGAGATCAACACAGGGAGGACCTCAACGGCTAAGATCTCCCACAAGGAGGTCCTAGTGGTCAAGATCGCAAGGAGGGAGGTCCTGGGGGTTGTCCTTACAAAAGACCAGGGGTGGTCTTTTGCAAAGAGGACCCCGAGGGGAGGTCCAAGATGGCTAAGATGGCCCCGAGGAGGTCCTAGCCGTAGATCTAAGATGGACGGCACAAGACCTCGCACGCAGCGCTAAGGACACATTAAAAGCTACAATGATGGGAGGTGATTAGCCATAAATAGGGGAGGTCTTTGTCTTAACGATAACGACGCAGTGCCATTGTCGTCCCGACAAAATCCCGAGAGGCTACCAAGGCTCGGCGTCGGCGATGAGGACCTCGCCGGCGCCAACCAAGAGCATCAATGTGTGCGCAATAGTGTTGCGCACACACCGGACCACTCGACGCAAGCGGCGGCCTAGGTCATTGGCGGCCGGAGAGGAACGAGCTGATCAACACGGCCAAAACACAAACAGCGATAAAGAGCTCCGCAGCGTTCATTCAAGCGGGTGCCCAAGAAAAGCTCCGCAACAACATACACGCGGGTGCCAGCATCTACGGGACTACCAGGAGGGTTACCTGGAGGTCGCGGAGGTGCTGAGGAGGTTGGGGACGTGGAGGACCAGAGTTGGGGAAGAAGGGTTGCTCCACGGCCAACTCCAAGCTCCAAGCTCCAAGTCAAGCCTCTTCTGAAAATGTCAACCCAAATGAGGTTAGGGTTAACTCCAGGAGGTCTGGGGAGCACAAAGTGAACAAGAGGTTGAAGAGGAAGCCACTGGAACACTGTGCCACCGAGGGCTCCAAGCTTCAACAATGGTGGCCAAAAAGGGGAGGTTAGTGGAGGAGATGCTCAGCCAAGCACAAGCAAGACCAAGCTCAATGGTGTGTAAAAGAAGCCAAGGGCAACAGTGGGGGGGGGGTTTATAGCTAGGGAAAAAAAAAGAGGTCCTGGACCACGGGTTAAGCTCATGGTGAGCTTAGCCCAAGGGAGGTCCACGGGAGGTCCATGGAGTTGGACAAGATGGATGGGACAGAGTAGGTCAGGACAGGGTATGGGCTAGGGCGGAAAGGCACTGACACGCAATAAATGCGCCTGAGCCTGAGCCGTTGGACAAGACATGCCATTGACCCCCTCACTGCCATGGCGCGTGCGCGCCAGAGCTAGGAGAAGAACAGAGCATGCCTCCCAACCGTTGGATGAGAAGCGCTAGGAAGGTCGCAGCCCTCCGATATGATTTTGAAACGGTAAGTTTTAAAAGACTGGGAGGAGGTCCTAGCCATGCGATCTCCATCGCACTGCTGCAACAGTCGAGGAGGTCATCTTGGCGGTAAAGGGTTAGGAGGTCCTAGCCTTTGGATCTACACCCAAGGGCTCGAGACACGATGGGAGGACTTATTCACAAGTCTGGCGCTACGATACACAACATGTGGGAGGTCTGGCCATTGGATCTTAATCCAACGGCCTTGATCAAGTGAGGAGGTCATGGCCAGCGCTGTGAGAGAAGGAGGTCATGGCGGTTAGATTAAAATCTAACGGCTACAAGATGATAAAGGAGGTCGTGGCGGTTGGATTTTAATCCAGCGGGCACGACTTAATCTTGAGAGTCTTGGCCCGGGGCAAGACACTTTGGAGCAGATGGGAGGTCGAGCCGCGAGATTTTCATCGGCGGCGATGAGGAGATGGGGAGGTTGTGGCGTTGGATCTGATCCAACGGTTACGACCTCGACTAGGTGAGAGGTTTGATCGCTAGAAAGCGAGGGAGGTCGTGGGCCTTGGATTTTAATCAGCGGCGCACAACAATTGAAGCGGGAGGTGCAGTGCGCTAGATGTCAAGGGAGGTCTGGCTGCGATGAATTGCAGCGGAGGTCGTGGCCTTTGGATCTACATCCAACGGCTACGACCTCAACAAGGTGGAGAGGAGGTCTGAGTGGTTTGATAGCGAGTGGAGGTCATGGCCATTGATCTTTGATCCAACAGCTATGACCTCGATGAGGTGGGGAGGTCCTTGCGGCGTTGACCGCGGAGGAGGTTTGGTGCACAAGACAAACAGAGGAGGTCGTGGCGGTTGGATCTTTATCCAACGGTTATGACCTCGCACAGGTGGGAAGGGAGGTCTAATGAGTTGGTTGAGAGGAGGAGGTCGTGGCTGTTAGATATGAATCCAACGGCTACGACCTCAAGTGGTTTAAGGAGGTCCGGTGGTGAGGAGTGGGTTGGGTTCAACCCAGATAGGAAAATGGCTCGACCAAGGAACAGATGTAAAGTTTTGAATTCAATTCTAACAGCTGAGACTTTAGGGATTCATTTGAGATAGCAATTCAACTCCAAAACTTATAAAATTTTAACTGGAGCTTGCTGACATCATGATTAAACTTACATAAAATTTCCAGAGGTTATTATGCAATGCATTTTTCTCAGGAAATTCATTAAGGCTATACAAGGAATTGTTTTACCTCCAAAAATTATCAAACAAGTTTTATAACTTATGATATTTTTCAGAGAGACCCCACAACAATGCTAGGACCAAGGAAAATTATTTCCAAAAGTTTGGCACAAGATTTGTGACAAGTGGAATATGAGTTTGACTTTTGGTCAACAAGAGCTTAGGGTTTTTGGATAACACAACTCTTGGACAAGAATTTAAGATGAGTTCAAGAATTTCAAGATGTGAGAAAAAGTTTTAATTTCTACACATTTAACTACATTTGAAACAAACACCTGATTAGGTATTTGGGATGTTACACAACAACTGCGATAGGTATTAATTAGTCATTGAGCATGTAGTTGTATATCAAGACAAAACAAAATGTTGTCGTTTGCCAACCTAAAATATATTCATCTTAATATCCTTCTAATATAACATATAACATATTCACGTACTAGAAGGGTTACACCTCTCTCTCTCTCTCTCTCTCTCTATATATATATATATATATATATATATATATATATATATATATATATATATATATATATATATATATATATATATATATATATATATATACGTTGCTTCTCGGAGTATGTACTCCCATACTTCCACACGTTCATCAACTTGGAGATGCGTCTTGGCCCAAACGGTTCATGTAATGGATATATCCATTAGGAGGGTTCATACCCGTTTTGAAGTGCATACTTTAATTAATGAATACGTATATATACCCTTCAAAAGGGGTATATCATTTGAAAAAGAAGTATTTCATTTGAAAAGAGAGTATTTCGTTATATATACTCCATTTCTGGTATGGAGTATATCATTTGAAAAAGAAGTATTTCATTTGAAAAGGGAGTATTCCGCACGGGGAGTATATCTGTATAGCCTTGAACTCGTCGTACTCCTTGCGGACAAGGCCGAGCCGACGACGCCGTGCTCGAACTCGCCTCAGGCCTCGCGCAAGCGGAGATAGGCAGGACCAGATCTGTAGTGACTGGAGCTTCTTGCGCAGCCTCGGTGCTTGGCTGTGAATCTCTAGCTGTGAATCACCGACACCAGGAGGGCCTCCAGCCCTCCACCGCCGGTTCGAACTCCCACTTGGGGCGCAGCTTGGGGAGGAAGATGGCCAGATGGGGGAGGAGGTCGCGGGGGGAGGAAGACAGGCGGCGGCGGCGGGGGGAGGAGGAGGGGGCCGGGCCGGCGCGGGAGGAGGAAGGGCGTGGGGAGGAGGAGAGGCGGCGGTGGCGTGGGGAGGAGTAGAGGTGGCGTGGGGGGGAGGAGGAGCGGCGGTGGCGCGTGGGGAGGAGGAGGGGCGAGCCATGGCGGAGGAGGAAGGGCGGGGGGGAGGAGGGCGGGCGGTGGGGGAGGAGGGGCCGGACGACGCGGGAGGAGGAAGGGCGTGGGGAGGAGGAGAGGCGTCGTCGCTGGGGAGGGAGGCGGCGCGCGGGCGTGGGGAGGAGGGGCGGGCCAGAGGCGAGGCGAGGGGCGGGGCGGGAGGAGGAGGCGGCGGGACTTTGTGGGGGAGGAGGAGGCCAGGCAGGCCGTCGCTTTCGCGGTTTCGTTTTTCACCCAATCCATCCAGATCCATGGAAATAGGGGAACGAAGTTCCACACAAACGCAAAAACGGGTCACACTTTCCGTGCATCTGCGTTAACCCGTAGGCGCTAAGTAGAGTTAGATTATTGTGGATAGAACAGGAGTACATACTCCCGAGAGTACTAAGCCATTTTCCTATATATATATATATATATATATATATATATATATATATATATATATATATATATATATATATATATATGTCCTGCTTGAGAAAAAAGTAGAATCCCTCGAGTGACAAATATTAATTCCAAATGAGAATGCACGAACACAGGCATGATCAGATTAACATCATATGATCATCAGTTAATTTTAGGGTAATGATAGGACGCGTGCGTCCGATGCGCCGGACGCCATACCGCTCTCCACTCCACTTCGTTATTTCGTCCAGCTCCCTTATCTCCTCATCTCTACCACCACAACACTTCAAGTCACTTCGTTTTCTCCCGTTCCCCTTTCTCCTCATCCTCACACACCATAAATCCTCTCTCTCCCCCCACAAACCGACGTTGCCGCCTAAGGTTCATGGCTCGGCCGCTGCCGACCCGGGCAGCTCTGCCGACTAGGGAAAAAGATCACTTGAGTAGGAATTGGAATAGAGATAGAAAGTTAAGTACTCATGAGCTGATATTTTCTTCCCCTTTTGGGTTATTAATGGGTATAGTACTAGAAAATGATATTGTCGTACAATTTGTTGAGCTATATCAATATGGACAAACATGAAACAACGATTGGTTACAGAGCACTTTCAACGTACACATTCCCGTGCAAACTTAATTAGTTTGTGTGTAGTGATTTTTTTGTTTTGTCTAAATTTCAATGCTTAAGTGCCGATTCTGTCCTAATATAGCTCATGGTTTTCAATACTGATTACTCTAGCCTCCCTCATTGTTGCCTCCACCGACACACAATTGCACCATCTTCCCCACCGCAGACTCCTCGGCTCCCTCGGCTCAAGAAGTCTTGTAAGGTAATGGATAAGTGCAAAAAGAAATAAAGTTTGCTTATTTTCTTTTGTGTTGTCCATTTATGGTGGATTGATATGCTGTCATTACAATGCTACATTAACGTGTTAATAAATAAAGGTATTCATATATATTGAAAGAAAGTGTTTTTATGCTCCGTTGATCATGTATATTGTCTTCATGTCAATATGTTTTAGTGTACATATATAGGGCATGCATCATAGGGTAGCTTCTAGCTAGCTCTGCTATGTATATTGTCTTCATGTCAATCTGTTTTAGTGTACATATATAGGGCATGCATCATAGGGTAGCTTCTAGCTAGCTCTGTAGTTGTAATTTTTGACATAAATAAAAGTTGGATTAAAATATGCATTATGTTTTGTACACTAGGATGGCTGAGGATCGTAGTTGGATGTACATTGGGCGTAGAGCGATGGGTGACTATACCCAAGAATGGATGGAAAAGTCGACAGATTTTGTGGATCGAGCATTTGCTAGGCGTAATGGACGGGGTGTGTTGTGCCCTTGTTCTCGTTGTTCAAACACACAGCCACAAATGAGGGCAACAATGATCGCACACCTGTTCAAGTACGGATTTAGGGTAGGCTATACCGTGTGGGTGTATCACGGCGAGTCACAACATAGCAGATCAGATGTGCTAAGGGAAGAAAGCAGACGATGGCGGCCACAATGAGAGTAGGATAGAAGACATGCTAGATGATGTCGTCATGCATATGGGCCACTGGCGAGGAAGAACCGAGCTCGCAACAAGGGCTTTCTTTGATATGTTGTCCGCAATGAGTCAACCACTTCATGGGCACACACAGTGTCCCAACTAGATGCCATCACACGACTACTTGTCATCAAGTCTCGATTCGGCACAAGCATTGCTTGCTTTGATGCATTCTTAAGCGTGTTTAGCACCCTTCTCCCGAGATGGTCACAAACTGCCCGCTAACTTGTATGAGGCCAAGAAATTGATAAGCGCACTAAATATGTCATATGAGAAGATAGATGTTTGTCCAAATCATTGCATGCTATTTAGGAATGAGAATGTGGAGAAAGATCACTTTGTGATAAGTGTGGTGAGTCTAGGTTTGTTGAGGTTGACTCGGTGATGGTCGAGAGGCAGCTTCCTATTGGCAGAAAAATACTTCGCTATCTACCATTTGTGCCACAAATCCAACGTTTATACATGTCTGAGGTTTCTGCCAAACAAATGGTATGGCACAAGTATGGTCGTCGGTACCATAATGACAAGATGGTCCACCCATCGATGGTGAAGCATGGAAGCAATTTGACCGAGACTATGTAGAGTTTGTCATGAGCCTCCTCGGACGTTCAATTGCAATTGCAACTGATGGGTTTAACCCATTTGGTATGGGGATCGCCATACAATTTGTTGGCTTTGTGTTTGTCATTCCCTTAACCTCCCACTGGCGTTTGCATGCGAAGCGAGACATATTCCTTTCCTTGATAATCCACGGTCCCGAGTACCTGGAAGAATATGAGTGTATTCATGGAGCCGGTGGTGGATGAATTGTTACATGCTTGGGAACAAGGCATAGTGACATATGATCGGGCTTTGAAACAGAACTTCACCATGCGGTCGCGTACCATACATCCATGCATGACTTCCGTGTCACGGATATATTCGTGGGTAGTCTGTACATGGGAAGATGCCATGCCCAATCAGTAGGAGTCGTTCGTGGTGTACATTGGCTAAAGCATGGTCGCAAGCACTCCTTCTTCGATTGTCATCGTCAATTCCTTCCAATTGACCACGAATTGAAGTGACACAAGCTGGATTTAGGGCCAATATTGCTGTCATGATGGACCACCACGTCGTCTGGCGGTGAGGAGGTTCGTGCTGCGCTAGATGCTTTGAAGCCTCTTGATGATAGTGATGGGTTCAAGAAATATGGTGAGGAGCACAATTGGACTCACATTTCAAGTTTGTGGCGGTGCCATACTTCCATAAGCTCATTCTTCCCCATAACATAGATGTAATGCATAATCGAAGAATGTTGCGAGGCCATATTTAGCACATTCTTTGACATTCGAGACAAGGCGAAGGACAATGTGAAGGCTCGCCTTGATCGGAGGAGCTTTGCAATGTGCCCTCGTTGAATATGATCTATAAGCCGACTCTTGGCAAGTGGGAGAAGCCAAGAGCTAGTTATTGCCTAACTAGGGTTCAGAGGAAGGAGATTTTGGAATGGTTTGAGACCTAAAGTTTCTGATGGGTATCAAACAAATCTAAGGAGAGGAGTGAATTTAGCTACCATGCGCATCAATGGCCTAAAGAGCCATGACTACCACATATTCATGGAACGCCTTTTACTGTGATGATCCGTAGCTCGTCCCGAGTGTGTTTGGCAAGTGATGGTGGAGTTGAGCTTCTTTTATCGACTGACTATGTGCGAAAGAGATAGATCCCATGGTAATGTCAACTATGGAGCGTGAAGTACCTGTGTTGCTTTGTAAGTTGGAAAAGATCTTTCCACCTAGCTTCTTCAATCCAATGCAACATTTGATTCTCCATCTACCCTATGAAGCTAGGATGGGGGGACCAGTGCAAAACCAGTGGATGTATCCAATTGAGAGGGAACAAAAGGAACTACGAGGCAAAGCAAAAAATCGATCACGTGTTGAAGCATCCATAGCGGAGGCGTACATAATTGAGGAAATTTCCCATTTCACATCAATATACTTTGTTGACAATGTTACGTGACGGTGCACAATCAAACCTCACGATACAATATTGGCATCCTCAAAATAATTGCCAACTTAGCCTCTTCACGGAAGTGGTGACACTTCAGCGGTGGTACTCCCAAAGTTTTATCGCGGGAGGAGTGGTTGGCTGCGATGTTGTATGTATTTACCAACCTCTCAAAGCGGATGATTACATTAGGTATGCAACAATTATTTTTTCCCAATAATTGATGCATGAGTGTTTTAATCTACTTGTCTTGTTGTCTATGAGAATTTGTTAGGAGCGAGTGGAAGCAACGTGGAGACCCATCCGAAAAACAAGTTGAGACCCTTCTTAGGAAGGGTCTTTGGGAATTGTAAACCGAATTTCCCGACTTGGTTCTATCAGAAAGTAACTTCTCTATTAGCTACTCCCCCTTGCACGTAATATTTACTAAGTAAAGAGGAACTAATACATGAAACTCATTCTATTTATCTTTGTAGAGTTTGAAGGACAAGTCTATGAGCGGCGAATTGAAGCAAGTTGCTCAAGGATGCCACACTCGGTGTCAGTCCTATAGTACCTATGATGTGAATGGGTGCGGCTTCCAACATCGACACATGAGAGGAGCGGCCTAATGCAACAACAATTAACGATGGATTGGTGACTATAGGACAAGATGGGAGCGATACACTGTTGAATACTATGGAGTAATTGAAGAAATAATTGAACTATATTTTCATGGTAGCAAACCTCTCAAACTTATGTTATTCAAATGTCATTGGTTCCATCCGTTTAGGGGAGTCGACGGGATACATCACTTGGGCTGGTTGAAGTTGCACATTAATCAATCCTACCGAGCAATGACCCATTTATTGTGGCTCAGCAAGCCACCCAAGTATACTACATCCCGTACCCATGCAAAACTATGAGTAGTCTAGTGGATTGGTGGGTAGTACATAAGGTGCAACCATATGGTAAACTACCTACCCCTAGTGAGCGGACTACAACATGGAGACCAACAATGGTGTTGACCTATTCTTTCAAGAAGATGGGCTACGGGACTTTTGAAATAATAATTGGGGAAGAGGGCGATCACATGGATGATATTCAAATCGATGCCGATGAGGTTGTAAACCAAGAGGACTTGGAACTACTTAATCGCTTAGACATTGATGGCACGAGAAGGGATGAGGGTGAGTCAACACCTCATGATAGTGACGATGACATTTTGGAGGGCCCATCCGTGGAGGATCCCATTGTAGATGACTACTTGAGCATGATCTTGTATGTCTTCCATTTATTTGTGCTTGTTTTTAATTTTTGTATGAGCTTGATTACGTTATATTACATTTTTCTATGAGCTTACTTGATTCGCTATATTAATTGATATATTTTATTTTATTTCATTTCAGACACCAAAATATGAGTGGCGAGGCAAAGATACTCTAGTCGAGGCAGACGCTTGTTTTCCACTCGAGGAGGTAGAGGCGTGGCCACTCGAGGAGGCAGAGGGCAGCCACGGCCCTCCAGAGGATCGAGGCAGCCTCGGCCCTCCAGAGGAGGCATGAGGGGCAGCCTCGGCCCCTCCAGAGGCCTGAGGCAGCCGGCCCCTCCAGGCACAGGGGCCGGCCCCTCCAGAGGCACAGGGGTAGCCGCGGCCACTCGGCGAGGCAGAGGAGCAGCCATGGCCCCTCGAGGAGGCGGAGGCGGCTGCCCCTCGAGGCGCTGGGGTCTACCTCTAGTAGATCAGGCTCCTATACCCCTGACCCTCGCGTCTTGATGATGTGGAGTATGAGCACCGTGGGCGGAGGTGAGGAGGAGGAGCACCTGAGGCGGTGGAGGTGAGGAGGATGAGCACCATGAGACACACGAATTTTGGATGCGAGGACTGCGAACCTGCCACGACGACCAACCCGAGAGGAGGAGAAGATCATCATCGTTCTGTTGGCGACACGTAAGAAACTGTTTGCACTTTCACTAATTTAGCCCACTTAATTGCATACCTCAAAAAACTAATATGCGAGCAATGGCGAGAAGAAGGCGGGGTGACAAATGTAGACTTCAATGGCATAATTGGCGTGTTGATTCGATGGCACTTCCTGGCTTGGTCACCTCTGAGAGAAGGCAGAGCTGCATGGACATGGTGCCACTCTGAGTCTCTTGAAGATCTGCCGCCTTTGAAGGAGTGGTTCCATTTGACAATTTGTTTGCGCAGTGGTGGAGGAAAGTTTTTGGGTAAGTGATCAATATTCAAATCTGCTTCTATGTGTTCCTATGCATGTTAGGGTTGATTAGGTCACAACTCTCGAGTCTCAATTTAGTGACTAGATGACTAGATGAGGCATAAATGTTTGGGTAAAACAATGGCCCCAATGTTCAATCACCTATCTAAATTCTGACTTCCAATACACTAACCTTTTGCTCATAGAAGTGTTGATATTAAAGTAATGGTAGATGTATCACTAAAGCAATGTAAAGATTTATGTGGAAGACATCCTGAGGATAAAATTGCACAAGGACTACTAACATTTTGAAGAACCTGTAAGCCATTTGAGGACAAAGTTGTATATTTTGTGTTTTTATGCAAACCTAACCTGGCTAATCTCACTTGTTTGGTACTAAAACTTCAAGTAGTCGACATGTTTAATTTACCTCTTTTGGATGTTTAGTAGCCAAGTAATAAATGTCAACTAACTTAATCATCTTATTCTTTATCAATTCCTTTTAAGCTTTCATCAACTAACTTAATCATCTTATTCTTTATCAATTCCTTTTCGCTTTCATCAAGTAACTTAATCATCTTATTCTTTATCAATTCCTTTTCGCTTTCATCAAGTAACTTAATCATCTTATTCTTTATCAATTCCTTTTCGCTTTCATCAACTAACTTAATCATCTTATTCTTTATCAATTCTTTATTCTTGGATTGTAGTGGTGGTTTCGATGAAATTTGAGGGACGGAAGTCGATTCTAGGAGAGTCTTTGCGTAATTGTGTTAAGAAGTGATCCCACAGATGTTCTACAAAGCACGATCAAGCGGTGATCTGTTACCACACACAAGTCCTTGGACAAACAAATTAAATAGGGCCGACGCTTGCCAAACGATATCACTTTGGGCGGCGTACATGCGGGTAACCAACTGAACAAACGATGTCCTTGATTACAATCAATTCTAGTTTATTCATATTTAACACTTGGTTAATGTAGGCAATACCTTGGTGGGCCCTTAAGTGTGAAGATGCATGGCGGCGATTCTCCGAGACAGTGGTGCAACGAGCGATGGTTCTGAGGACTCTCGTCTTTGCTAGGGAGCGGAGATTGTTGATGGGCGGGACAACACATCATCAAGGCGGCTCCTCCATGGCACGTTACAAGAAGAACTCGGTAGGTCAACATGTTCATATTGATTGTATGTTGCGATATATATTTATTGACCGCTGTGGTTTTTGGGTGCGAGAAAAGGAAGCGAGGCCTCTCGATATGGAGGCATATGTAGCAGCTAGGAGGGTGATCGGAGGGCACCTTGTGCGACCAACAAGCGTGACGAGAGAACTTGGTGCGATTTCGATCATTTTGTCCTGATGATTTTCGCTCCGATGATTTTGTCCAACAGTGCATATCTCGATCTTTGCTAAGGAGATTCATGGCCCGGACTACGACGTCATGAATTCACCACTAAACGCGAGTCTTGTGTACAAAATCGAAAGGGAAGAAACATGGTCGTTTCTTCATGGGTGCCGGGTACATTAGCACACCGACAACCCTCTCGAAGGTCCGATCCACGAGTCTTTGCATCAACGGATGAAGTACACCTTCATCTCGGCAACAACCATCACATGTTTCCCATCGGTTTTACGAGCTTTAGGCGCAATTGCTGACAGAAATTGAGGCTAAGCGGCGGTTGGAGCAAATGCTCCTGCGGAGTTAGTTGGGCGTGGTAGTACAATAACAAAATAACAAAGTAATATATATATATATATATATATATATATATATATATATATATTCATACTTGGCTAATGTATGGCAATGTGCAAACAAATATCACGAGCACTCGGGACCGGGACTCGATTGAATGTCTCTCCGTCGGGGAACCACCGCCTCACTTATCTGCTCACGTTAGTAATCGCGCATCTTGATTATTATATTGTTAGTCTCTTATGACCGCTTGATTGAAGACATTGAAATGACATGCAATGTAATTATTGGTCGCTCTTGCAAATTTCTTATAATGCGATTTCTTATGAAAATGTAGGAATCGGGATCGATTGCTTCTCTTGCTAATGCTAAAGTGAAGATCTTTGGTCCTAATGTTCACACGACGTCCATCGCCGAGAGGCCACCACAGTGCTTGCTATTTTCATGATCTACTAAAAGGATACCAATATTAGAAAACATTCACAATCGGTGATTGCTAAAAAATGGATAAAAATGGCTTCATATATAACTAATTCTCTATATCTATATCATAAATTCTTTTGAAATGTGTCAACATATAATAATTTGTATGTACACTCTTTTTCAAGAGTACATCATTATACTCAAATTTCTCTTGCATGTCTTTGTAGATGACATAAGTAAATGATCAATTAGGCCACAAGCTAGTGGCCCACACCCCGAGCATACCCTTAAGCTGATTTGCCATGTTATTAGGTTGCTCATCATGATTTAAAGGATATTTTTGCTTTGTCAATAGTTTGGTTAATTATCTTTTCATGCATCAATTCCTAACTTTTGTTGTAACATGGCACTAATATTAAGTTTTGCTCTATCTGCGAGAACTTTGAAAATGATGCTCTCATGCACGGAAGATTGAAGTAGGAAATTGCATGCATGCAAATGGTTGTAGTGATACTTGCTATTTGGAACTGTCATATGTATAATAATGCCTTATGCTTACATTTTGAACTTGAACTTGAATGTTGTGAGCTCGAACCTGTTATGATGTCTTTTGTTCGATCTATACATATATATATACATATATTGTGGAATGGATGGATGGATGGATTATTTGATTCTTTGTGGAATGGATGGATGGATGGATGGATTATTTGATTCTTGGTGGAATGGATGGATGGATTATTTGATTCTTTGTGGAATGGATTTTAAATGAATTTGTGAAAATTGGGGTTCAGCTGGTTTGTCGATTTCCCGAGTGTCTTGTGGCTTTCCCGAGTGTTTGGCACTCGGGAAATAGACCAAACCTTTCCCGAGTGTCGACGTTCGAGAAATAGACCAAAACTTTCCCGAGTGTCAACACTCGGTAAAGTGACACTCGGGAAAGCGACAAAAAACTTTCCCGAGTGTCGACACTCGGGAACACTTGACCCGTGGCAATTTGCTAGCGGATGCGTCGGAATCTTTCCCGAGTGTCTTTTCCACCATGCACTCGGGAAAGACTGCCAGGTGTCAATTTTCCCTGGTTTGTCGGTCAAACGGTGGGAACATTCCCGAGTGTTATTTGAGTGTATTCCCGAGTGTTCACACTCGGGAATACTTCCTGTTACGGGTGGAGAAGCCGTTCAGCAGGGTTTTGTCCCGAGTGTCTAACTTTCCCGAGTGTCTATAGATGCACTCGGGATAGGGACAGTTCCCGAGTGTAACACTCGGGAAACCGTTTTTATCCCGACTAATCTATCCCGAGTGCTTTTTCCCGAGTGTGACAATCGGGAAATATAGTTCCCGAGTGTGTATCCCCCTTTTCCGAGTGTTTTTGGCACTCGGAAAAAATCATGTTTCTGGTAGTGCATGCTCCTTGGTTTAGTTTAGGAAGAAACAGGAAAATAGGAAATAAATAGGTTTTGAAAGAACAAAAACTTAAAAGGTTATCTAAAGTACAAGTGACCAAGGAACAAAATAATGTCGTAATTAAAGAGAAGGTCATCAAAACATCAAAGAAAAACTCAAAAAGTAACCCGAGGCTTTAATATTTGGAAACATTTTCTACAAGAGTCATAGTGAAATCATCTAACACATGTGATGTAGTTCAAAACATAAATCGACTTGACAAGCGAGTGTAGCTCGATTTGGCAAGGAGGGGCGCCTGGATCAAGACCTTGGTAGCCATGGAAACTAACAGCAAGTGCAAGCAACTCCTCACATGTTTGGTCAGAGGCGACAATGGAACCCAAAATTGCCTACAAAGGTCTTGTTGTTGCCTTGAGACCCTTGTCCTTCTTTATGGTGTACTAAGTGTGTTCATCCAAGTGCATCGAGGACATGGCATGCAAAAAAAATGGTAAGAGAGTCATTTCTAGCAGGTGAGCTAAAGTTAAAATTGTACATAAGATACATTCACAAAACAAAAAGCAACACCATCAAGAGTAAAACAAAACATGAACTATTCGGTTCATGCATGAATCAAATAAAATTTTGACCACCGTTTAAAAAAATCCAATGAGCCCCGAGAAATCTTGGATACTAACCAACAACATACCTACCAATGCAATCATTGAATAAGCTAAGACATAATTTTGTAAATATAAACATGGAAAAATTGAAACAAATGCCTACATTATGTTACTGGGAATCACAGCTTTATTGTCATTCCCCTTTGTGATTTCACAGAGATTTATCAAATTGCGAATAACCGTTACCAAAAAACTATTCTCCTGCAGCAGAACCACAAAAACCATTTAGGATTAGTAAAACGTTGATTCCTCCAAAAGCAACTACCAAGGACAAAAAAAAAACAGAGTAACAGTGTACATACCTGCTCCTCAACCATAGAACTAGATATTGATCATATGGCCCGACAAATAATCTTGAGGTCATTCCAACTCCAGTTTCCTACATTTAATTGTTCACTCAATTTCTTCAGCATCTGAAATTCCAAAAGAAACACACTTAAGATCTGGTTCAAATTCACAAAAAGCAATAAACAGAGAAGACAAATTGTGCAACAAATATATAAAGAAAATAGATATGTTTAGTGGCTCCGGTACGCAGAAATGAACCTTTCAAATAGCCAAAATACGAACTACAAACATCATATGCCACTGTCAAGCTTAAATACTCTTATTTATTACGAGTTTCATTAATGTTTCAGCCAGGCCTTACGCCATCTAAACATGGAACAAGTGCACTGGATACCACATACTGTGAGCAACCTTACTACAGTGTAATATTTATTGAATGCATTTCTTAAAATATAAAGAAGTATCTGTGTATGAGACATACCTGCTGCTCCGTATCCTCATGATTAAGATGAGAGAAATAGATCAGTGTTTCCCTCATGATCTAGCATAACTTAAGAAAGGGGGCTTCACATCAGTTTGAAGATTACACAGGCGATAAAGCTCAGAGCATGTGAAAGACATGGGAAAAATGGACAACAACTTGGCATTCCATTACTAACCTTATACTGGACAAGAACATCATTGTCTTTCATTGTTTCGCGGACAATATTGCCATTTTCATCTTCCACGATCAATGCTTCCTCGGGCTTTGCCATCGAACAAATCGCCAACATTAGAAATTTTGATAGTGGATCTGAATAAAGCTGCCTCCTCTGCTGAACAACTGTACCATTGCCATCAACAACTCCAGGAATCATCTGAGCCTACAAGTTAAGCATAGATATAATGAGTTGAAGGATTTAGAACCTAATTAGAAAAAGAGGAGAACTTCATAAAGCAAGAAACAAATAGAGAACAAAATGCAGCCTTTGTGTGAAAACAACTCACAAAAAAGGAAGAATTTTTTGGAAGAATGCATATATTACAAAGTTGGCTATATAAAAGTCATTGAAAACATCATGTGGATAACATTTCCATAGGTAAACAAAAAAAACTAAAACCACATGAAGTCGAACTTTTTTTATTATTTAATCCATTTTTAAAAAATATTTTAAAGATAACCGCTTCCTAACTTTATTTCTAAATCTGACCCTTTTGGCCATGTCACAACGTGTGGCGTAGCAAAAGCACGTTGTCATGTCACGGATCTCGGCATGGCAAACGAGTGCTATCACACCGCCCCTCTTGGCATGACAGGATTTAGCCCAAAAACGGATGCGTGTTGGCTCGGAGGGCTATCGTGGCAGCTTTGACCATGTAAGTAGTGCGTGGTGTGACCAAAAGGGTCAAAATTAGAAATAAAGTTAGGGAGATGTTATCTTTAAAATATTTTTTAAAAATAGATTAAATAATAAAAAAAACTCCCTGAAGTCCCATCATGCTTACAACTGCAGGCTCCATTTGATTGTGTGTTTCAAATAGTTGTAAAACAAATAAATTACATAACTTAAACACACACGTAGATTGATCGACCAATGTTATAAGATATGAAATCCCAATCAAATTACGCAACATATCTTTGAATCTAGTTCTAACATCCCTACCTTGAAAACCTCAGTGTAATCAACATACGAGGTTCCAATGAAGTACTCAATACCCAGTAGTAATGCAGCTCTATTTTTTGGAGATATCTCCAGTATACGCATGTGTTTCTGTAAGCATCACAAAAGGAAGGGATCAGACCATATGGAGATCTAGTTATTCTTTTGTATATCATTTTATTACTCATTAGCATTTCTCTATTCATTTATTCTAGTGTTTGAAATGACAAGCGAATGAAGGCTAATGACATAACAATTTATTTTTGTCATAGCTGGGAACATGGTATCAAAAGAGCAGGTTCATTAGTTACAACTTTCAGAATGTTTTATGAATCAAAATGAAAAGTAGTATTGTCTCCAAAGAGCAGGTTCGTTAGTTATAGCTTTCACAACCAACAACATACATTCCTCCACTAGTTGCTTCTGTTGTTGTCTCGACAGCACCATAAGCAAATTACAGTAAATGAGATAAACATGAGAAGAGCAGATTTGGGAAAATCCACCATGTCACTAACCAAACATCGACACAAACATAGATATTTGCCCAATTCACCCCCAAAATTACCATGAAATTATATCTCAGGTCCTCATCAAAGTTGTAGATCTAGTTAAGAATAAAAATAACAATGTGTGTGAAGCAACCAAAACGACATGGATCAAACTCAATTCCCTCAAGATCACATGGAAAATGCAGTAAAAGTAAATTACAGAGGAGTAATAGGAGGCAACGCACCTTGCCGATGCTTTCATAGCAGTCATTGAATGCCTACCAGTACTTGGATTGATCCATCATGAACCAGTTCGTCACGTACTCATACAGACTAGCGTACATTGTGGCAATCCAAAGGAAATAGCACGCATCAGAACCCCCAAATCCCAGGAATGCGAAGGAAAAACCAATTGAAATGTAGTTATCATTTCGGTTCCCTGTCACCTTCCTGCATGCACACGACGGTGTCACAGAAGAACCAGAATGTCGATCTGTCATGCTTTCTCCCCGTAGGCGCCTTCTCGTGCTATGGTGGCAGCACCTGCACCGGAGGCGGGGAACCTTCACCGGCAGCACAAGCGAGGAGAACTTCACCAGCGGCAAGGGCGATGGCGAGGGAGACACCGCCGGTGGAGGAGGCGCACTGCGTGGGGTGGGGGTCGAGAAGTCAGACCACGGGGACGCTGACAACCACGAGGAGCACGGTGACAACTACGACGTTATGAAGATGGTGAGGTTGTTGACCCTCCTAATCATCATCAGTGGCGACGGCCGGGGAGGAGACGGGGAGGAAGCAGGCGCGAGGGCGGCGTGACTGAAACAAAAGAAAAAAAAGCATACAATAACAGAGAAGAAAACGATAAGAAGGGGAGAAGGCAAATGTTGAATGACGGCGACCGAGGCGAAGCAGATGAACAGGCGACGGAAGAAGAAATGCTAGTTACATAGGTGAGGAAGGAGAACAGGAGGGGCACGATGGGGACACAAAGCACCCAAGCCAGTGGGAACACGTGGAGTGGAGACAACCGAGCCAGCGCGAACATGTGAAGATGCCATCGTGCAAGCGCAACACAAGTGGCGATCTGACGGCGTGCAACAGAGAAAACAACGATCGAACGGCACCAAAAAAACGATGTGGCCACCCTGGCCGGCACCCAATGCTGCCTACTTTTTTATATGAGTAAATATCAGTAAACCCCAGGTTTTGGGGCAATTGTAACTCAAAACCCCAGGTTTTGAATTTATAACAGAGAACCCTATCCTTTCGGCCAAACAGCACACGTAACCCCACTTTTAACGTTTTGCCGTTGAGTTTGCCGTTAGACACCCCTTGCTATCCCGTTGAACAGCCTACGTATTCTGTCCCGAGGCAGCGCGCATCCTTGAAGGCGCGAAAGGGACGGCCTCCTCGGCTAGTTCACGCACGCGGCCAAGGCTCGGTAGAGGGCACAAGGCCTGGCGACACAGGAGGAAGACTAAGCTGAGCGGAGTGAGACAGGCCGGCGACGCGGGAGCTGATTCACGCGCTCAAGTCTTGGCTGTCTCGCACGCGCGGGGAGACGAGGAAGGTGTGTACTAGTTTTTTTCTATAATTTAGGGTTCTAGTTTGGACGGATTGGGGGGGGATTTTTGGTTAGGATAATGTATGAGAAGGGGATTATCCTTGAATTTGCTTAAATCACACAGCATTTGGTAATTAAGGGATTTGAATTCAAGTGCTTTGGTAGATTCGGTGTGGGCATTCGGTCTAGGCATTCGGTATGGGAAGGGCACATTCACAGACTGACGATTAGTGTTTCGGTGCACGCATGCAATGAAAGTATCTGGGAATTGAATTGAGGTCCATGTGTTTTTTTTTGCTAGACTCTTTGAAGCGATGAACACCTGAGACTCATTTTTTTGTGTGTGTGTTCGATAGGATGGATAATGATTTGTTTGGTGGCTACAAGGAGAAGGGTAAAAGCATAGTTGAGATTGATGATGAGAAAGGTTTGGAATTGTACGCTAGGGGTGATGAGGACCTTGAGGCAGACCCTGAGGAGGATGACCTTGAGGAATACCTTGAGCACTACGAGGGGGATTCCGATGTGGAAGACCCATTCCCATTAGCAGATAATGTGTGCAATTTGGTGCTATCTGATCCAGGAAGTGACGGTGGTGATGAGGACTAGTGCTCTAGTGGTGATGATGGCTACCAAGCTCCAGCTTTTGAAGCCCCCCAAAAGAGGAAGAGAAGAGCAAAAAGGATTAGAGAACAGAGAATTTGGTTTGATGAATCCAGGATTCTATCACATGAACAATTGTGTGAGAAAATGTGTTTTAAGGATGTTCATTAGTTCAGGAGGGCACTGAAGAGCTACCATATAGTTCAGAGTAGAGATTATAAGTACTTGAGGAATGACAAGGACAAAGTGAAGGTATGTTGTGTGCATAAAACTTGTCCATTCTCCATGTTGGCATCACAAATTGCGGGAGAGCCTACTGTTTCTATAAGGAAGTTGGTTGATCCTCTCACCTATGGCATCACCATGGATAGTAGTAGAGTTAATAGTTCATGGCTAAGCAAAGTTATGATGAGGAAATAAGAAGTTAATGGGAATGTTATCCCGATCTTTCGATGAGGATGATACAACTTGATTTGGTGGAAGACAACTCTCACGATCCAGGCTACAACCGTGTGACGACCGTTGCACCCGCAATCACTGAACCAACTTCACGTTCGTTATCGACCTTGCTGGTAGCGAGATCGACCTGACCACGAAGGTCTTTTCCTGCATGCAATCAAGAATCAAGCAAGTAAAATAGATGAAGCAACGAACTTGCTGAATAGGAATTGAGGAATAAAAATGTATTGAATGATTTAGGGTCTTGAAGACAATGTCTAGTTGCACTAGCCGCACAAGCAAAACGATGGTGTTTCTAGCCTAAGCTAAAATCAATCTAACAAAACCCGCCGAACTAGATGGGCGATGCTTGGCCTTATATTGGCACCTAAGGGTGCGGCCAACACACAAACAACCTAATGTTGATTCTATCTCTAACTCCCGTATCACACAAGTATTCTTTCCTAATACAGTTATGGAAGGATTACAACAGATTCCATCCAAAAGATATATTCTATAACTTATCTACGACCAGACTAGTCAAAGACACAGTCGTGGATCTAATCTGAGTGGTCTTGAGAAGCCACAGGGGAGGTCTGGCGGGGCAGGTCTGTAGGGAGGTCTGAGTGGTCTGATGAGTCCACGTGGGTGCTCTGAGGAGGTCGTGAGTGGTCCTGATGAGTCCACGTGGGTGCTCCTGAGGAGATCTTGAGTGGTCCTAATCAGTCCACGTGAGTGCTCCTGAGGAGGTCCTCGAGGGAGGTCCTGGAGGATGTCGTGGGAGATCCTGAGGAGGTCCTAGTGAGGAGGTCCTGGAGGGAGGTCCTGGAGGAGGTCCTGGCGAGGAGGTCCTGGAGACCTCCTCGGGGCTACCTGGGAGTGGTCGTGGACCCTTTAGCTTGCCTTCTGATCCTTGATTCCTAAGTAAAATAATATCACTTGCTTTAGGCAGCATCATAGAGTTCATAGAATATGGATGCACTTCGAGAAACAAAGTTACCTGATAATTTAGTTGGCGAGCACATGCTCTAGTAATTGGTTCTTGCACGTCAGAAGCAGTAGGGGTGGTTGTATCAGTGGAAGGGATGTCCTCATCATCCTCCCCTTCTTGAATTCGAGTCGTCCTTAACTCTAGGTCATCTTCTGCTCCCAAGAATGGCTTCAAATCTGCAATGTTAAATGTGGGGCTAACCCCAAAATCTACAAGCAGATCAAGCTTATATGCATTATCATTAATCTTTTCTAATACTTTAAAAGGACCATCCTGCACGAGGCATGAGTTTAGCCTTTCTCAATTCAGGGAGTCATTCTTTACGCAAGTGTAACCACACAAGATCACCAGGTTCAAAAGTAACATGCTTGCGTCCCTGACTACCAGCAACTTTATATTTAGCATTCATAAGTTCAATGTTCTCTTTAGTTGTCTCATGCATCTTAAGTATCAAATCAGCACGTTGTTGAGCATCAAAATTTACCTTCTCCGAAGCTGGCAGAGGCAACAAGTCGATAGGTGCACGAGGTATGAAACCATAAACAATCTCAAAAGGACATGTTTTTGTGGTAGAATGCAGCGAGCGATTATAAGCAAATTCCACATGAGGCAAACATTCCTCCCACATTTTTAAGTTCTTTTTAAGCACAGCCCTAAGCATAGTAAACAATATTCTATTGACTACCTTAGTTTATCCATCGGTTTGAGGACGACAAGTAGTGGAAAATAACAGCTTAGTCCCCAACTTAGCCCATAAAGTTCTCTAAAAATGACTAAGACATTTAGCATCACGATCTGAAACTATCTTATTCGAAATACCATGCAAGCGAACAATTTCCTTGAAGAACAAATCAGCAACATTTGTAGCATCATCACTTTTATGACATGGTATAAAATGAGCCATCTTAGAGAATCTATCCACGACAACAAAAATACTATCGCTCCCCTTCTTTATTCTAGGCAGCCCTAAAACAAAGTCCATCGAAATATCTTCCCAAGGTGTGCTTGGAACAGGAAGAGGCATGTATAAACCATGAGGATTAAGTCGTGACTTGGTTTTTTGGTACGTGGTGCAGTGGGCAATGAAGCGTTCGACGTCACGCCTCATCTTTGGCCAATAAAAGTGTTGGTCGAAATGTCCTCGATCTTCTTCACGCCGAAGTGACCCATCAATCCTCCGCCGTGCACCTCCTGTAACAACAAAAGACAAACAGAGCTAGTTGGAATGCATAGCTTGTTAGCACGGTACACGAACCCATCATGCACCATAAATTTATTCTAACCCTTTCCCTCTTGACAATTGAGCAACACATCTTGAAAATCAGCATCATGCACATATTGCTCCTTTATTGTCTCCAATCCAAAGATTTAGAAGTCAAGTTGTGAAAGCATGGTGTATCTCCTAGACAACGCATCTGCTATTACATTGTCTTAGCCCTTTTTATGTTTAATGACATAAGGGAAAGACTCAATAAACTCAACCCACTTAGCATGTCTATGGTTTATATTGGTTTGACTTCGAATATGCTTCAAAGATTCATGATCAGAATGTATTACAAACTCTTTGGGCCATAAATAATGCTGCCATGTTTCTAAAGTTTGAACTAGAGCATATAATTCTTTATCATAGGTAGAATAGTTCAAACTAGGCCCACTTAATTTTTCACTAAAGTAAGCAACAGGCTTTCCTTCTTGAATTAATACACCGCCAAGACCTATGCCACTAGCATCACATTCTAATTCAAAAGTCTTGCTGAAATCAGGAAGTTGAAGCAAAGGGACGTGTGTCAACTTATCTTTGAGAGCGTCGAAAGCTTGTTGTTTTATGGTGCCCCAAGTGAAAGGAACACCCTTCTTTGTAAGCTCATTCAGCGGTGCAGCGATGGTGCTGAAATCCCGAACAAAACGCCAATAAAAACCAGCGAGCCCGAGAAAACTCCGTACTTGTGTGACCGTTTTAGGAGGTGGCCAACTCTGGATAGCGACGATCTTGGCTTGATCAACTTCAATGCCCTGTGGAATAACAACATAGCCAAGAAACGATACTCGATCGGTGCAAAATGTACACTTCTCTAGGTTACCAAATAAATGTGCATCATGTAAAACACTAAAAACAGCACGTAAATGCTCCAAATGTTCCTCTAATGACTTGCTATAAATCAATATATCATCGAAGTATACTACCACAAACTTGCCATGAAAGCACGCAAAACTTTGTTTATTAATCTCATGAAAGTGCTAGATGCGTTAGTTAAACCAAAAGGCATCACTAACCACTCATACAGTTCGAACTTAGTTTTAAATACTGTTTTCCACTCATCTCCTAACTGCATGCGAATTTGATGATAACCACTACGCAAATCAACTTTAGAGAAAACAGTAGAACCACTTAATTCATCAAGCATATCATCTAACCTAGGAATAGGATGACGATAACGAATGGTGATATTATTAATAGCTCTACAATCTACACACATGCGCCACAAACCATCTTTCTTAGGAACTAATATGACAGGAATAACACAAGGACTAAGAGATTCGCGCACATAACCTTTGTCGAGCAATTCTTGTACTTGGCGCTGAATTTCTTTTGTCTCCTCTGGGTTAGTCCTATACTACACATGGTTTGGTAGCGAGGCACCGGGAATCAAGTTGATTTGGTGCTCTATTCCTTGAATAGGTGGCAGCCTTGGTGGTACCTCCTTTGGAAAGACATTAACATATTCCTACAAAATGTTAGCAACCACAGGAGGCAAGGATGGAAGTATATCCTCAAATGAGAACAAAGCATCCTTGCATACCAAAGCATAGCACACAAAGTCATAGGGCTGCAAAGTACTGATTTCATATTTGGTTGCAAGCAGAATAGGACCCTTTAACTTAATTTCATTCTTTTTACCACTAAGTTCCCTCTGTGATTGATCGACAAAGTCTTTCGCAACAATCTTATTTTCACTTTTACGACTAGCCTTGTCACGCTTAGCTCTCTCTAAGTCATCTTTTAAAATAGCCTCAGGTGACATGGGTAGCAAGCTAATCTTCGTCCCTTTAAATGTGAGAGTATATCGGTTGGTCCGACCATGATGTACAACATCTTTATCATATTGCCAAGGTCTACCTAGCAGCAAAGAACAAGCTTACATAGGCACTACGTCACACTCAGCATAGTCATGATATGAACCAATAGAGAAGTGTACTCTCGCAATGCGTGTTACCTTTAGCTTACCGCAATTATTGAACCACAGATGTAGTAGGGACAAGGGTGTTGTTGAGTGGTCAAGCAAAGCGTCTCGCCCATGGCTATGCTCACCAAATTGTTGCAGCTCCCCCGTCGATGATCACACGGCACAAGCGGTCCTTAATGACAAATTTTGTTTGAAACAAGTTGCGGTGCTGATCCTGCTCGGCACGTTCCACTTGTGCACTAAGTACATGTTGTGCGATAATGCTCAAGTACTTATCCGCGAGGTCAGCGCTGATTTGTTCCTCTTCACGATCAGAAGTGTTGTCAGTTCCTACAGGGTCAGCAAGCAAAGTATGTTCTTCTTCGATGTCACTAGCGGAAGTGTACTCACCATTATCCTTGATCAAGAGGATGCGCTTGCTAGGACAATCCCTCTGCATGTGTCCAAAGCCCTTGCAGCGATGGCATTGAGTCTCGCGTGCTCGTCTAGTTGATGCCACTGAAGATGCACCCGATGCAGGGACCGAATGGGCGGTTTTGCTTGCCTCGGATGCTCGTGAAGGTGTAGGAGAGGCCGCTGGACGTCGAAAATTATTTGATGAGATCGGGTCAGTAGCACGGTTGGAGGGGGCGGCGGGAGTACGGTTTTGAAATTGACTTGTACGACTTGCAAAAATACCTCCGAAGCTGCTCCGTTGCCTGCTATGACGTCCCTGCACTTCCCGTTCAGCCTTACAAGCAAAGTGAAACAAGCGAGAGATAGAATTGTAATCCTTATAATCAAGTATATCATGTATCTCATGGTTCAGCCCACCTAAAAATCTAGCCATTTTAGCATCTTCGGTTTCCTCTATACCACAGCGAAGCAAGCCAGTTTGTAATTCTTGATAGTAGTCCTGAACAGTTGTACTACCTTGATTCAAACGGGTCAATTTATTCAACAAGTCACGAGCATAGTATGAGGGAACAAAACGATGATGCATAGCTCTTTTTAAAGCGTCCCAGGTGGCAGGTACGTTATTGGGATTAATACGATAATATTCACTCCACCATACACAAGCAAAGTCTGTAAACTCACTAGTAGTAGCTCTAACCCTCCTATTCTCAAGGAAATCATGGCAAGTAAATTTTTGTTCTACTTGTAACTCCCAAGTGAGATAAGCATCAGGATCATATTTACCAGCAAACGGAGGCACAGTAAATTTAATCTTAGAAAAAGCATCATCACGGTCACATACCTCCCGTGGTGGATCACGTCCCATACATTGTCTATTGAAATGACGTCGACGGTGATCACGATCGTTGTTGGAGTTGAGGTCCCCGTCCTTAGTATCAGCAAGATTGTTCTCGTCGTCTTCTTCATCATCCATAGCGCCGGTGGTAGCGGGAGCAACACGAAGGGGTGCCATAGGCGGGGGTGGAGGGGCTCGGCCTAGACCCTCCAAACGTGCCAAGATGGCACCAAGCTTCTCGAGCAACTCAGCTTGGCCAGCTTCTACTCCATCGAGTCTTGTAATGGTCTCAGCGTGAGCGTTCTCTAGTTGCTCACAGCGTTCGTTGACCAACTTTGCAAAGTGTTGTCGTAGCCCTCTTGTACGTGGGGTGAGGATCCCCTCTTTTTCAATTCCTTGTACACCTGACATGGCGATAGGAAACAGAAAACGAAGGTGAAAGTAACAAGTCCCTAATACTACTAATATGTGGGGATGAAAATCACTTGGTCACTCAAACTTCACTAAAGTTCTTACCCAATTCTGACCAATTAGTAGGTGGTGATCAGCACACCGGTGTCAGCGTCAAACTAGTCATCGAAGATTGAATGGAGCAATTGCAAGTGAAGGTAGCCTACACGGGTGTAGTAATGTTGTGGAGCTAGGCAAGCTTAAGTATGGTAGCAAGGAGTAGCAATAATCAAATCAGAGAATGCAAGCTAAAAACTCGTTCAACGCCGGTTAGTGCTGGCCCTAGGCTAGATCGTACTACAGACGCAAGCCTAGAACACAAACGAAAACACAGCGTGACAGAACTGTGGAAGTGATCCGGGAAGACCTCCTGGGTGGTCGTGGAAGACCGCCGGGTGGTCCTAGGAAGACCTCCTGGTGGTCCTAGAAGACCTCCGGGTGGTCTTTGAAGACCTCCTGGGAGGTCCTGGAAGACCTCCTTGGAAACACGTGTAAAAGGGCTCTGTCCAATTTGAATGAATTCTGAGAAACTTGATGTTTTTTTACTCCTTTTTTTTGTTTTGTTTCTCCAGGTGGTCCTGGAAGACCTCCTTCTCTTTGTTTTAACTATGAATTGTTCAGGGAGCTCTCCTTTTCTGTTCTGAGCACACGCTATTTTGGCTACCTCTAAATTGGATCCGTGGGGCAGAGACCGTGTTTGAGACCAACTAGGGCAAAGCCTTTCGAGATGGGGAGTGCTATTCCTTGCTGAAATCGGTGTCCTTCTCCTCCTTTTCTCTCCTTGCTGTGGCAGATCAAACCCAACCACAACAGTGAGACCAAACATGACCAGAACTCAAAACTGTAAAGGAACTAGACACTAAGACCAACAAACGACACGACGATGCAACCAAAAGTTCAACAAAGCAATGCACTAAAAAGAAAATTGTGAGGCTAAGACTAGTTTGGACAGGATGATGTACGACTTTTTTTTTTTTGGTTTTGGTGTGCTGTAGGTAAAGAAAAGCAATCTAATCTATGGTAAACTGGAAATTCCTCAGCGATCAACCCGAAAATCTGATACCAAATAATGGGAATGTTGTCCCGATCTTTTGATGAGGATGATACAACTTGATTTGGTGGAAGACGACTCTCACGATCCAGGCTACAACTGTGCGATGACCGTTGCACCCGCAATCACTAAACCAACTTCACATTCGTTATCGACCTTCCCAGTAGCGAGATCAACCTGACCACGAAGGTCTTTTCCTGCATGCAATCAAGAATCAAGCAAGAAAAATAGATGAAGCAACGAACTTGCTGAATAGGAATTGAGGAATAAAGATGTATTGAATAATTTGGGGTCTTGAAGACAACTTCTAGTTGCACTAGCCGCACAAGCAAAACGATGGTGTTTCTAGCCTAAGCTGAAATCAATCTAACAAAACCCACCGAACTAGATGGGCGATGCTTGGCCTTATATTGGCACCTAAGGGTGCAACCAACACACAAACAACCTAATGTTGATTCTATCTCTAACTCCCGTATCACACAAGTATTCTTTCCTAATACAGATTATGGAAGGATTACAATGATTCCATCAAAAGATATATTCTATAACTTATCTCGACCAAAGCGGTGAAGACACAGTCATGGGACTGGTCCTGGAGTGGTCTTGAGGAAGCCCTGGGGGAGGTCCTGGCAGGAAGGTCCTGTAGGGAGGTCTTGGGGAGGTCCTGGAGGGAGGTCGTGAGTGGTCCTGATGAGTCCACATGGGTGTTCCTGAGGAGGTCGTGAGTGGTCTTGATGAGTCCACGTGGGTGCTCCTAAGGAGGTCTTGAGTGGTCCTGATGAGTCCACGTGAGTGCTCCTGAGGAGGTCCTTGAGGGAGGTCCTGGAGGAGGTCGTGGGAGATCCTAAGGAGGTCCTAGAGGAGGTCCTGGTGAGGAGGTTCTAGAGGAGGTCCTGGAGGAGGTCCTGGAGAGAGGTCCTAGCGAGGAGGTCCTGGAGGGAGGTCCTGGAGACCTCCTCGGGGCTACCTGGGAATGGTCGTGGACCCTTTAGCTTACCTTCCGATCTTTGATTCCTAGGTAAAATAATATCACTTGCTTTAGGCAGCATCATAGAGTTCATAGAATATGGTTGCACTTCAAGAAACGAAGTTACCTGATAATTTAGTTGGCGAGAACGTGCTCTAGTAATTGGTCCTTGCACGTCAGAAGCAGTAGGGATGGTTGTATCAGTGGAAGGGATGTCCTCATGAGAAGTGATCCGGACTGGAAAGTGACTGCATTGATGGATGATGCCATGAGGAAATATGGGGTGGAAGTTTCTAAGATGATGGCTTACAGGGCAAGGAGCAAAGCTAGTGAGGTGGTATTAGGGAATCACAAGCAACAATATCTGAGGATTAGGGATTACCTACAGACAGTGTTAAACCATAAACCAGGTGGCAGATGCATTGCAACTACAATTATGAATCCCCAGCCTGATCTTAATCCTAGATTCCATGGCCTCTTCATATGCCTCAATGCATAGAAAGAAGGCTTTATGAATGGTTGCAGGCCATTCATAGGTTAGTGCATTGTAACTACAAATTTAATTGCTTTCCACTGTCATATGTTGTGATGTTGATTTTCTCTCCTTGTGGTTTGAATCAGGAATTGATGAGTGTTTTGTGAAGCTAACCAATGGGGCTCAAGTGCTGGCTGCAACGGGAAGGGATGGAAATAACAATTTGTTCCTTTTGGCTTTTGGGGTCGTGGGGGAAAGAAGATGTTGCCAGTTGGACTTGGTTCCTTACGCAGCTCAAGTACGCGCTTGGTGGCCAGTATGGAGAGTATGGAAGATAGACGTTAATGTCAGATAGGCAAAAGGTGAGTTTGACATTATCATATTAGAGAGTATGAAGTATTTTGCCATTCTATTAACCACTTGGTGCTTATGTGCAGGGCCTTCTACATGCCATCAAAGTTGTTTTTCCTGATTGCACACAAAGGTATTGCAAACGCCATCTTTACCAAAACTTTTGCACCGCTGGATTTAGGGGAGGAAACATTAAGACACACATGGACTCTGCTTGCTATGCATATAACAAACATGACTTTGACATTACAATGGAACAACTGAAAGATGAGAGTGAAGGTGCATGGGAGTGGCTATCTAAAATACCCACAAAACACTGGGCTAGGCATGCATTTGACACAACATGCAAAACAGATTTAGTTGTCAACAACCTCAGTGAGTATTTAATAACTACATCATTAATGTGAGGGACAAGCCTATTGTCACAATACAAGACATGATTAGGACAAAGCTAATGGCAAGGTTTAACACCAAAAGGGAAGGTGTGGCAACATCAGTCTGGGAAATAACTCCTCACTATGCAGAGAAGTTGAAATTAGAAAAGAAAGATGCTAGGTATTGCAGGCCCGTATGTGTAGGAATGGGTATATGGCAAGTGACTTGTGGGGAAAGGACGTATGCATTGAATCTTGAGGCAAGGACATGTGGATGTTTCAAATGGGATCTCACTGGTGTTCCATATAAACATGTTGTTTCAGCCATCTACAAGTCTAGGCAACATCCAAAAGACTTTGTCCATGATTTTTTCAAGAAACCAGCACATGAGAGAGCATACATAAACCTCATATATTCAGTCCCTGGTCCTCATGATTGGGCCAAAACAGATACACCCGATGTAGATCCTCCTAAATTCACAAAACATCCAAGCAGGCCAAAGAACAGTAGAGGAAAGGTAGCAGATGAGCCTTCACAATCTAGTGGTAGAGCGAGGATGACAACTATTAAATGTTCCAACTGCCACAAGAAAGGGCACAAGTATACAAGTTGTTCGCAGATGCTAAGGCCAGACCTACAGATCAGGAAAACCAAGCATAAGGTAATTTGCAGTGTAGTGTTTCTTCACAGTCTTGTATTTGTCCATTTTCCATACTACTACTACTACTACTACATGTTCACTCTTGTTCATGCAGAGTAACAGAACAATGCCACAGAATTTCAGCCACGAATAGAACCATGAAGGATTGCCAGCTAGAATGGCAAGGGGAAGAGCAACCAAGTTGACCACCATAAGAGGCAGGAGTGGGCTGAGAGGGAGAGGCAGAGGGAGAGCAAGTGGGATAGCAAGAATTATGGAATGGCTGGGGGCAAGTGGCCAGGAGTAAATTCATGGAGATAGTTTTTGGGGTTTCTTTTTGTGAATAACAACAACATATACATCACTGTATGGAATAGTTACTTTATGGAGATAGTATTTTGGGCATGTTTTGGTTGGGGTCATCACCTTAACCATGCAGCAATCTGGAAATGGTTAAAATGTGATGCCAAATAGAAGTATCACTTCTTTATCTTTTATTTGCACTCTTAAGTATTTTGTGTAAGACCTATTTTGTAATTTCTAAGTTATGTCATTGAGGATGTTATGCCAGCCTCAACTTATGTCATTGAGGATGTTATGCCAGCCTCAAGTTATGTCCTGTAACTTCCTACTAATTTCGAATATGGTGTGCAATCTGTCTTTTGAGCTCCTCTGTGTGTTCTTCTCGGATACTAATTTCAAATATTGTGTGTTGTGTCAATTCTCAGTCTCAGATGCATTCTGTGTCAGTTCTCAGTCTCAGTTGTAAATGACCTCTGTAATTCTGGAATCTGCAATCAAGTTGTGTCACTGGAATTCTGGAATCTGGAACCAGTGTCTGCAATTTGGAACCTTGATCTGCAATTCTAGAATCTGTAATTCTGGAACCTGTACATCTGCAATCAAGTTGTGTCACTAGAATTCTGGAATCTGGAACCAGTGTCCGCAATCTGGAAACTTGATCTGCAATTCTAGAATCTGTAATTCTGGAACTTGTACATCTGTAATCAAGTTGCATCACTGGAATTCTGTTATCTGGAACCAGTGTCTGTAGTCTGGAACCTTGATTATGCAATTCTAGAACCTATAAATCTATAATTCTGGAACTTGTAAATCTGCGAATGAGTTGTGTCACTAGAATTCTGGAATCTGTAAACACTGCATTTTGACACCATTACTACCAATGACTCAATTCTTATGTCAACACTGGATTGGAACCTGTAATGTGACTGGAATAGTATTTAGGGAACTGACAATGCAAACTCTCCATTCTTATGCCAACTGACAATGCAAACACTGCATTCTTATGCCAACACTGCAAGCCAACTGACAATGCAATACCTCAATTGAGGGAACACAATTTCATACAATTTCACATAACTAAATTTCATACATTTTACTACTTGGAGGGAACACAATTTCATACAATTTCACATAACTCTATTTCATACAATTTACTACTTGGAGGGAACACAATTACATACAATCTCACATCTTCATCCAAAACAAAATACAAACTCAATATTGATACATCTACACAGTTAGCACAGATGTGAGCACAAACAAAAGCACCACTATGGCACCAAGGCACCACATCAACCGTATTTTCATGTTCTCCACCTTGATTGCACAATTCATCTCCAGGTTGCCCAGACGATCAGCCATCTGAAGCTCTAGCTTTATCTTCGCTTCCTTAGCCTTAAGCTTGCCCTGGAGAGTGTGGTAGCAGTCTGCAAGCTGCACTTCGGACTTCTTATTCCTGCGATCCATGATGTCCCACATCTGCTCCAGGGTCTTCTGAACTCTAGCTGGCCATTTTGCATCAACCCATTGGACAAAATAACAGTCTTCCTCTTCCTACAACCAAAGAAACAACACAATAGCATTCAAGTAACACAAGTTGCTCACAATTAACACAAGCGCTCAAGTAACACTAACCTCCATTGGGCACCCTAGGAACCTTCTTCCAATGTCTCCTTCGCAAGCAACCCTTCTTTTCGGCCTCAGGCCATGGCGGCATCTTAATTGTGTGCCCAAGTCCTCCCCACAATAATCGAAATCCTCCATATACAAAGGAACCTTGCCACGGAGGCCTCCAGTTCGCTCCTGCAATTTGCATCGCAATGGAACTCAAGACAACATAGCATGGATTTAGAATGCTGTGTGATTTAAGCAAATTCAGAAACAATCCCCTTCTCATACATTACCCTAACCAACCCCCCCCCCAAAAAAAAATCCATCTAATCTCTAACCCTAAATTACACACCTTCTGGGTACGTGCGCTCACTTCCGCCATGGCACGGCGACCTGTAGCCCTTGTCTTTGGCGCCAACTCTTGCTCCCTCACCTATGCGGACCTGGTGGCATGGCGACCTGCTGGCGGTGGGCAAACTTCCCTCTTCCCTCTAGCGTCGCCAAGCCTTACGTGACCGCCGCCAAGACTTGTGCACTCTACTCTCCTCCCGCGTCGCTGGCGAGCCTCACTCCGCTGAGCCTGGCTCACTCCGCTCAGCTCGATCTTAAATCTGCGTCGCCAGCCTTGTAGCCTCGCCGAGCCTTGGCAGCACATGAATTGGCCTAGGAGGCCGTCACTTTCGCCCTTGTCTTCGGCGCCAACTCTTGCTCCCTCACCTATGGGGACCTGGTGGCGTGGCGACCTACTGGCGGTGGGGCAAACTTCCCTCTTCCCTCTAGCGTCGCCAAGCCTTACGTGACCGCCGCCAAGACTTGTGCACTCTACTCTCCTCCGCGTCGCTGGCGAGCCTCACTCCGCCGAGCTCAGCTCACTCCGCTCAGCTCGATCTTAAATCTGTGTCGCCGGGCCTTGTGCCTCTCGCCGAGCCTTGGCATGGCAGCTCAAATTGGCCGAGGAGGCCGTCGCTTTCGCGCCTTCAAGGATGCGCGCTGCCTCGGGACGGAATACAAAGGATGTTCAACGGGATAGCAAGGGGTGTGGAACGGCAAACTCAACGGCAAAACGTTAAAAGTGGGGTTACGTGTGCTGTTTGGCTGAAAGGATAGGGTTCTCTGTTATAAATTTCAAAACCTGGGGTTTTGAGTTACAATTGCCCTAACACCTGGGGTTTACTAATATTTACTCTTTTTATATAGAAGGATGCACATGCGGCTGAACATGAGGCGCTCTCAGCTCGTCCTTTGCCGGATAAGTTTGGCCAGGAATCCGTTTTACACCCAGCAAAACACGAACAAATTTATCATAGTTAGCCGCCGGGTTCTTTTTATACCCCGCACGATTGCCTGCTTTGTTCACCTCTTTGGAGTTGGCTGTGTAGACGACTAGACGGTGGACAAATCCATCAGCAGCTGCCGAAGCCGTTGATACTGTACTTGAAAACACAAAATCCCAGATTTCGTGGGACGCGGACGCGAAAAGCCCCTGAAAAAAATCCCACCCCATCCAAGAAGGCCAGAACCGGAAGATCCCCGAGCCGTTCCGTGCTGTGCCGAGCGCGAGGAGAGGAGAGGATAGACCGATTGAGTAGATCAGACCATCAGACAAAGCGAGTCATTGACTTCCACGCCCACCTGCCTCCCAATCGGATCGATCCGTCGCCTATAAAAGTATCGATCCGTCGCCTGTAAAATATAGTTAGTTAAAGATGCTAGCTTTGAGGCTGTTATGCTTCGATTTGTTTTGCATGTGAAAGTTCATTCTTAACTGTTAACGCCTGTAAGTGTCTCAGGTTTGTTAAGTCTATTGGGTACTATTCATGACATAATCGGGCCATCGGCAGATTAGGACTATATGTGATGCAGAATACCATGTGCTTCTCTTGATGAATTTTGCACATGTCTAGATTAAGATGCTAGATAATTACCACTTTACCAGAATGGCTTGCTCTTTTTGTATATACAACAAACTGACCCTTTATACGCTTGAGCTCTACACTATCATAAATAAATCTGTGATGTGCTAGAAAAACAGGTCCGTGTTTTCTAGAAAATCAACATGATTGGGTTTACTTATTGAGTTCATGGAGTCACGAAAGTTCTGGTCTTCTTGCTTTTGGAGGTCAGTCTTTACACTGACACTTCTTTTTTTTAGAGTAAGAGTTTCGTCTGGAGTACTTAAAACCTATGATGCAAAATTGCAATTCAATTGAAAGGTCATTGGATATTATCTCCACACTTCCACAAGTACTAAAAAAGTCCCCTTGAGGATTGGACAGTTTCTCTGCTAGAGCAATTTGGTGCTTTGACATTTGGCCAATGACTTGTTTGACTTTTGCTTTGACATTTAATTTTCCTTCTCTATGTTCATCGGAAAATCTCTTATCGATGACTGTTATACTCGGGCACCCCTCCTTATGCGTAGCAGCCCTAGATCGGATCAGAATTGCGAGATATAACATGAGCGTACACGGTACCAAGAACGAAGTGGATGAATCCCGTAGAGAGAACTGAAATAACGACGCCAAAACAATCACAACAAGAGGGAAAGATTTGACGAAGCCGATCGCAAATTTTTTAAGCACGACCTCAAAAGAGTACAAGGGATTGCCGCTCTTTCACAACCCTCACGAACCTTTTAGGACACTCGGATCCTTACCCTATACAAGAATTTAGTGTTAAAGAATAACCTAGTCTCTAATCCTCTTGTGCGCCTCTTGCTTTGGATGAGTTGGTTTGTAGCTTGTATTCTCCATAACCACCCCTTATGTCTTTATATAGTGCCCCCTAGTTCTCCTACAAAGAGAAGTCAGAATCCTAATCCTATTAGGATTCAAATATGAATCCTTGTAGCACACATCTCTAAGTTCTAGTTGATTAAGATACGAGCCACCATACTTAACAATCTCTACCTTGACTCTTATCCTTTGGCGTCACTGTGCTCCTCCAAGAATTCACTCCAAGTCGGCTCCGTCTTTTTTGTTTTTACCCCTTTTTTTTGTTTTTCCTCCCACCTTTGGGAGTGCCCTCACCACAGGGGCTCATGCATATCACCGCAATATGTGTGTCGGTGTCCAGGCTAGCCTGCCCGAACCCTCCACCTAAGAGTTCATTCGTTGTGTAGTTTGGTTAACCACACCCCCTATTCCTACAGCCCTCCATGCTATAGGTTTGTACCGCCTCCGAGCTCCACCTATTTGCCGGTACTGCGTGGTTGGTCCCACCATGTCTTCTTTCTTCTAACAACTCGCACCTTCGCCTTTGTGTCTAGCCGTCTTTACAGTTTCGCACATACCTGCAGATGAGATCTTAGTACCTATTGTTGATGACATAGTTTCCTTCTCCTAATCAGGATTTTTATCAGACCTCCCATTGGTTGCACTTCCTTGATGATTACCTATTAAACGGTATTCTTCATTGCTGTAGATACTTTTCATGATTACTTGCTCTTTGCAAGTAACTCGCATGACTCCACCTCGAAGTGATACCTCACAACCTTCGAGTTCAAGCAACCTCACATATATTAGATTCTTCTTTAAGCCGCGAACATAACGAACTCCCGCCAATGTGCGATGTGCTTCATCATGTGTCTCCAATGTAACCGTTCCCACCTTAGTAATTGCATACTCCTTGTAATATGCCACGTGAACAGTTCCATATGATGGGCGTAGAGATCCTTCGTTGAACATCCCCCTCGCCTAACATATATGGAAGCAACAACCTGAATTTAATATCCATCTATGAGAAGTACTTGATTGACTGACGTCTAGTACGTTTGAATCATCTTTCACTGCTGCCACTGAGCATGTCCCCCTCATTTGCTTCATACTCGGACAGTCCTTTATCATATGACATTGCTCATCACATAGATAGCATACATGTATGCCATTTCTCTTGCACTTCTTCTTCCTGTGACTTTTGCCTCTTGTCTGCAACACCTACGACAAGCAATGCTTGATCACCCAAGGAAGAAGATTCTGATGGCTTCTTCAAGGATTCTGCTTCTAGTACATATGCCACTGCCTGATTGAAGTTGAGAGTGCTTTTCCTAACAAGTATATTCATCACTAATTGTTGCATGATGGTGATAGAGATGACACCAATATGACGACCCTGTGGATTGGGAAGGGAGCGGGAGCGAAGGGCGAGAGCAGTGCGGCCGGCGGATGGGCGGGGGTGGTGAGGTGGAGGGCAAGGACGATGGGAGGAGGGAGATTTGGAGGAGGGAGTGGCCAGGCAGGCGGTCGGGGCGGTGAGCCAATGGCGGCCGATGGGGGGTCGAGTGGATTGGGGCCTTGGGTATTAGGGTATGTGATGCCAAAGACTATAGAGAGAGAAAGATTTGATGAAGTCGACCGTAAATTTCTTAAGCACGACCTCAAAAAAGTACAAGGGATTGCCGCTCTCTCACAACCCTCTCGAACCTTTTAGGACACTCGGATCCTTGCCCTATACAAGAATCTAGTGCTAAAGAATAACATAGTCTCTAATTCTCTTGTGCACCTCTTGCTTTGGATGAGTTGGTTTGTAGCTTGTGTTCTCCATGACCACCCCTTATGGCTTGATATAGTGCCCCCCTAATTCTCCTCCAAAGAAAAGTCAGAATCCTAATCCTATTAGGATTCATATAGGAATCCTTGTAGCACACCTCTCTAAGTCCTAGTTGATTATGATACGAGCCACTATACTCAACAATCTCTACCTTGACTCTTATCCTTTAAAGTCACCGTACTCCTCCAAGAATTCGCTCCAAGTCGACTCCGTCTTTTTTGTTTTTCCTCTAACCTTTGGGAGTGCCCTCACCATAGGGGCTCATGCATATCACCGCAATGTACGTGTCGGTGTCCAGGCTAGCCTGCCCGAACCCTCTACCCGAGAGTTCATTCGTTGTGTAGTTTGGTTAACCACACCCTCTGTTCCTACAGCCCTTCATGTTATAGGTTTGTACCGCCTCCGAGCTCCACCTGCTCGCTGGTACCGCATGGTTGGTCCCACCATGTCAGGAGATGAGCGCTAGGAGCGGAGGCAGAAGGGACGCTGTGGTGAAGGATGCGGATGAACAGTACCACGATGAACAATGCACAGACAGGGTATGGCGCAAAGGGGATTGGGTAGCTCCCAATTCTTTGCTGATTTTCATTGATGCATATGCTGCGTATATAAAGGGATACAAACTGACTTGGAAGGTATTATCCTTCCTAATGCAATAAAGACTAACTTGGAAGGTATTATCCTTCCTAATGCAAACTTCCCTAATGAGACTTTCCTATAGTAAACTTGCCTAATTGCAACTTCCTAATTTGAGGATTCCTAAACTGCCGCTAGGGCCGGTTGCACCTTCTCTTAAACTGCCGCACATGAAATCTCTCCCTCCATTGACAAACAGCTCGTCCTCGAGCTGAAAAGAGGGATAAGACGCCTAAAATGTGATAACATCTTCCCATGACGCATCAGTAGCGTGAAGTCCTTCCCATTGAACCAGAATTTGCCACTTATCTTGAGACAGGCGGGCACGGAGCACCGTGGTCGGTGTGGGAATAACTCGGCCATGAAGGAGGGGCGGCAATGGTGATGGCTCGTCAGGAGGAAGGCCTTCATGCGTCTGAAGGAGATTCACATGAAAGACATCACGTAAGCGTGCAAACGTGGGCAAGTCCAAGTGGTACGCAACTTCATTGATCTTGGAGAGAACGCGATACGGGACAAAGTCAATGCACAAACTCCAAGATGCGTCCTTCTTCTTGACCATGAGCACGGGCGCCGAAAAGGCCGAGCGGCTGCGTCGAATGATGCCCTGCTCCAACATTGCGATGTGTGGGCGCTCAAACTCATCCTTTTGAGTAGCCGGGTATCGGTATGGCCGAACCACCACCGCACTGGTACCAGGAGGAGGTGGATGCGGTGGTCATGGCCGCATGGAGGTGGAAGGCCACGAGGCGTGTCGAAAACTAGCACGAATTCCGTGAGTAGCTCCTCCATGAGATCTCCCGTGACCGAGGCGGAGTGGAGATGCGGTGCTAGCCGAGATGGGGCCATGCCGCGCCAAATGATCACCTGGTCCTGGTGTTGGAAGCGCGTCATCAGGAGGTTGAAATCCCAGACAATCGGTCCCAACAAGTGGAGCCACTGGACCCTAAGGTCGATGTCGATGCCGCCCAGTGGTATGGTGCGCAAGTCGAGGATGAAGTGTTCCTGGTCGATGGAGAGGGGTGTTGCGTAGCACACCCCACCGCTTGCCACCTTTTCGCCGTTCGCCACGGCCACAGAGAGGCCCGTGCGTTGCGCCAGCGTCAGCCCAACCTAATCGATGAGCTCCGCGGCGATGAAGTTATGGGTAGAGCTGGAGTCGATCAGGGCCATCAATTGGATGCCGTGGATCATCACTGGAAGCTGCATCATTTGGGACTTGCGAATCCCGGTGAGGGCGAGGAGGGAGATGGTGACGTCTACGTCCGCCTCCTCGAGGTTGTCATCGTCCGGCTCAACCTGCAACATAAAGATGCGTTGACAGAAACGTTGGTGGCCTGGCACGAACTTCTCGTCGCAGTTGTAACAAAGTCCCTTGCCACAACGTTCCTCCATCTCGGTTGGCGTGAGGCACTTGAGCGGCTTGGATGAGCCTGATGGCCCCATGGTCATCGCCGATGGTGTCGTTGAGCCAGCCTCCGGCGCACTGGATGCGACAGGCCGCGGTTGGAAAGGTCAGGAGCTCGCTGTCTTGGAGATTGGCGGGGATGTCGTCGGCTCCTGGGGTAGCAAGGCAAGACGTTCGTAGGCTCTGGCGAGGTCCATGGCGACCTCCAGGTTGGTCGGCCTTCGGATTTCGACGTTTGTCTGTAGGGGCTCACCAAGTCCCACCATGAAGAGCATCACTTGCTGTTCCTCGTCCAAGTGGCCGCAACGAGCGAGGAGGGTCAGAAAATTTTCGGTGAAGTCTGCCACCGATGATGTCCGCCGGAGGCTCGTTAGGGCGCCTAGCGGATTGTGCGTGTGAGAATGCCGAACCGACAATGGACGAGGTCGATAAAGTGCCGCTAGTTAGGCATACCATCCATGCGCTCCACGCGCATGTACCACAAATGTGCCACGCCTATCATGTGGTACATAGCGAGCCACACCCGATCTTCCATGGGTGTTTGTTGGGCGTGAAAAAATTGTTCGCAGCAGTTGATCCATGGTATTGGATCCTCCTTGCTGTCAAAGGATGGGAAATTGAGTTTGATGTAGCGCGGTGGGTTCCGAGGCTACCCGGCTCCCGGGACAGCGGCGTGAAATGGCGTAGGGCGAGGAGGCAATGCCGCGGGGGGCAATCCCCGAGCCTGCGCTGGCGCGGTGCTGGCTCGGTGGTAGCTCCCCTTCGGCTACCGCCCGCGTGGCTGCGGCTCCTCTGCTGCCCTCCTCGCTGGAGGGCTATCCTTCCATGCTCACTAGATGTTGGTCGTGCCTAGATAGCCGATTGATGTTGGTCTCAATCAATCCGACATGCCGAGCGAATTGGTCGTTGATGCTCGCAAGGGATTTCGCCGTGTCCTCAGCGAATTGGCGCATCACTTGTTGGAATTCATCGTTACCACCGTTGCTTGACATGGTGGATGAAGCAACGGGTGGCTCTGATACCAAGATGTCAGGAGATGAGCGCTGAGAGTGGAGGCGGAAGGGAAGAATCAACTCAGGAGGATGAGGATTACGTCGGGACACCGTGGTGGACGACGCGGATGAACAGCTACAATGAACAGTGCGTGGACAGGGTATGGCGCAAAGGGGATTGGGTAACTCCCAATCCTTTACTGATTTTCATTTATGCATATGATGCGTATATAAAGGGATACAAACTGACTTGGAAAGTATTATCCTTCCCAATGCAATAAAGACTAACTTGGAAGGTATTATCCTTCCTAATGCAAACTTCCCTAATGAAACTTTCCTATAGTAAACTTGCCTAATTGCAACTTCCTAATTTGAGGATTCCTAAACTGCCGCTAGGGCCGGCTGCACCTTCTCCTAAACTGCCGCACATGACACACCATGTCTTCCTTCTTCCAACAACTTGCACCTTCGCCTTTGCGTCTAGCCATCTCTGCAGTTCCGCATATACCTGCAGATGAGATCTGAGTACCTACTGCTGATGACATAGTTTCCTTCTCTTGATCAGGATTTTTATCAGACCTCCCATTGGTTGCACTTCCTTGATGATTACCCATTAATCGGTATTCTTCATTGCTCTAGATACTTTTCATAATTACCTACTCTTTGCAAGTAACTCGCATGACTTCACCTCGAAGTGATACCTCACAACATTCGAGTTCAAGCAACCTCACATATATTAGATTCTTCTTTAAGCCGCGAACATACCGAACTCCCACCAATGTGCGATATGATTCATCATGTGTCTCCAATGTAACCATTTCCACCTCAGTAATTACATACTCCTTGTAATATGTCAAGTGAACAGTTCCATGTGCCGAGCGTAGAGATCCTTTGTCGAACATCCCCCTCGCCGAACATATTTGGAAGCAGCAACCTGAATCTAATATCCATCTATGAGAAGTACTTGATTGACTGACGTCTAGTACGTCTTAATCATCTTTCGCTACCGCCACTGAGCATGCCTCCCTTATTTGCTTCATGCTTGGACAGTCCTTTATCATATGGCATTGCTTGTCACGTAGATAGCATACACGTGTGCCATTGCACTTGCACTTCTTCTTCTTGTGACTTTTGCTCTTGTCTGCAACATCTATGACAACCAATGCTTGATCACCTGAGGATGAAGATTCCGATGGCTTCTTCAAGGACTCCGCTTCTAGTACATATGCCACTACCTAATTGAAGTTGAGAGTGCTTTTCCTAACGAGTATATTCATCACCAATTGCTCCATGATGGTGATAGAGATGAAACCAATATGATGACCTTGTGGATTGGGGAGGGAGCGGGAGCGAGAGGCAAGAGCGGTGCGGCCGGCGGGCGGGTGAGGGCGGTGAGGTGGAGGGTGAGGACTATGGGAGGAGGGAGTGGTCAGGCGGGTGGATGGGGCAGTGAGCCAATGGCGTCCGATGGGGGGGGGTCGAGTGGATTGGGGCCTTGGGTATCAGGGTATGTGATGTCTAGGGTTTCCTCTATGGGCCCACCTGTCAGTATGGTTGGCGGGTAACCAGGCGTGGCGGGCACGGGTGGAGCTCGCCCATGCCCGCGCCCGTTTGCCCGATGGGCAAAGAATTGCTCCCACTTCCATGCCCGTGGGCAAAGAAAGAGCATGCCCGCCTCCATTAGTGTTTTTACCCGTGGGCACGCGGGTAAACGGGCATAATTGCCATCCCTATACTTGACGCCACATCGTCAACATTGATCTTGATCTTGTGCCACATGTCACTTTGCCAACCTTATCAAGAAACAAGTTAATCTGTTCTTGGCTCTGATACCCCCTCCTTATGCGCAGTAGTCCCTAGATCGGATCAGAGTTGCGAGATACGACACGAGCGTGCATGGTACCAAGAACGAAGTAGATGAATCCCGTAGAGAACTGAAATAATGACACCAAAACAATCACGATGAGAGAAAGATTTGACGAAGTCAACCGCAGATTTCTTAAGCACGACATCAAAAGAGTACATGGGATTGCCGCTCTCTCACAACCCTCTAATTCTCCCGTGCACCTCTGCTTTGGATGAGTTAGTTTGTGGCTTGTGTTCTCTATGACCACCCCTCATGGCTTTATATAGTGTCTCCTAGTTCTCCTCCAAAGAGAAGTCGGTATCCTAATCCTATTATGATTCGTATAGAAATCCTTATAGCACACCTCTCCAAGTCCTAGCTTATTAGGGTATGAGTCACCATACTCAACAATGACTGACCATACTTTAAATGTATCTCAGTTTTACTAATTAACTTGATGCACTTTTGGGAGTGTTGACTTTCTAAGTGTCCACTTGGCTACATGTTTCTTACCTGTAATATTACTAAATTTGGATCTAAAATAACAGATTTTTCATTAGTTTACTTCCATTTCCATTATGTGTTGATATGTAAAAGAGAGAAACCTACCATACTGAGCTGTGCTGTATGTTGTGACGTTCAATGCTATTTGATTCTGGTCACTGTAGTCTGTAGTGCCACCTTACTGTGTAAAGCACTGACAATTTTCATCTTAAATTTATACTGCTGTTTGCTATTGCTTAATTTTGCATTTAGGAGATGACTTCTGACTTTCGTTATTTGTCTGTTGATGTGAATTACAAGATGGGTCGAGCATGATCCTATGGAGATTATGGAGAGTGTGAGGATATGCATGGCAAAAGCACTTGACAAAGCCACAGCTGATGGATGTAATGTGGATGCTGGTTTGAAGGCCATTGGGATCACAAATCAGAGGGAGACCACCGTTATGTGGAGCAAATCCACAGGCCATCCGCTCTACAATGCAATTGTGTGGATGGATGCTCGCACAAGCCCCATTTGCAGGTCTTCTTTTTGTCCATCTCCCATTTTTGTGTTAACGCCTTTATGTTGTACAGTGTTTTCATCATGCTTGATGCTTCTTGCTTCACCTCTTCAGGAGATTGGAAAGTGAGCTATCCGGTGGTAGAGACCACTTTGTGGAGACATGTGGGTTGCCAATTAGTACCTATTTCAGTGCTCTGAAGGTATTATGGTTGATGGAAAATGTGGATATTGTCAAGGTTGCAGTCCGGGCTGGTGATGCCTTATTTGGCACAATCGACACCTGGTTAATCTGGAACCTCACAGGAGGCATTGGCGGGAAAGACCGCGATGGAAAACAAGTATTTGGGCAGCATGTCACAGATTGCTCAAATGCATCTCGCACAATGCTTATGAACCCAAAGGCACTCCACTGGGACAAACCTACGCTTGAGGCATTAGGAATTCCTGCTGAGATCTTGCCAAAGATTATCAGTAATTCAGAGAAAATTGGTGTGGTTGCCAATGGGTTTCCCTTGGTAGGTGTCCCCATCTCAGGATGCCTAGGAGATCAGCACCCTGCAATGCTCGGGCAGCTGTGCCAGAAAGGTGAAGCAAAAAGCACCTACGGAACTGGTGCTTTCATTCTTCTCAACACAGGGGAGGAGGTTACCCAATCCTCCCACGGTCCTCAGCACCATTGCTTACAAGCTTGGCCCAAGAATGCCCACTAATTATGCTCTAGAAGGCTCGATTGCAATTGCTGGTGCAGCAGTTCAGTGGTTGAGGGACAGCCTTGGAATCATTCGCACAGCAGCAGAAATCGAAAAGTTAGCTGAAACTGTGCAGGATTCAGGCGGGTTATACTTTGTGCCAGCATTTAACGGGTTGTTTGCACCATGGTGGAGGGATGATGCAAGGGGGATCTGTATAGGAATCACACGATTTACAAATAAGGGGCACATTGCTCGAGCAGTGCTTGAGAGTATGTGCTTCCAGGTTAATGATGTCCTCAGCTCCATGCATAAGGATGCTGGGAAGGCAGGAGAAGTGAACAGTGCTGAAGGGGAATTCTTGTTGCGTGTTGACGGTGGTGCTACTGTCAACAATCTTCTCATGCAGATCCAGGTAAAGAAATTATGTCTTCTCCCCTTTCAGCAGTTCTTTTTTTCCTTTAAAAAAAAACTGTTCTAGAATACACTCATTTACGGTTCACCATGTAGCTGTCTGCTTAAATAAAGGTAGTTTACATACTGGATTTTTTTAAATAATATTATTTTAAAAGAAATTTACAAAAAAATAAATAGTCAATTTTTTTTTACAAAACTGGACTACCGTTGCAATTTGAAATGGCGAAATTGTCCTGTGCCTATGCAGAAGAAGAGACTTGTTACAAGTGCATACGTAACTAGCGCAACGTAGCGTGCACTCGTGGGTGATCCTCTCGCGGTTCTTCCTACGGTGTTCTTTATCCCTGCACAGTATCTCGAAACGAAGCCCATCTTGAATGCCCGGCGAATCTCACGCTTCTTCCTCTTCTCCTCCATGTACTTAGTGATCATAACAGAGTACAGTACTATGTCATTTGCTATGACGAGCGATGTGTTGTTGCTTCTGTCAACAAAGTAATTTGTGGTACAACGGAGAATTGTCTCCACAATGCCAACCAAAGGGAGGCATCTGGTGCCACGCATCACCCAATTGTACACATCGGCTAGATTAGTTGTCATGATACCATATCAAGCACCACCCCTGTCATGTAGCAGCGACCACTTCTCCTTAGACTCGTGCTCAATCCAGTCTGAAAATAATTTCACATGCACCCCCGTCGCCACACTAGGACCATCTGTGGGTAGCTGTGGCAATGCTTTGGAGGCCTGGTTAGCGCTTGTAGCTGCCTTTTTCGCTGCCTCCCTTCTGTGCGTCCAGGTCCGCTCATCCAGAATCTTTCAGAGTGTGTCAAACTTTCGCTGCTGATTTTGGTTGCACAGCCCCTTGAATAGGTTCATCAAGTCCTTGTTGCAGAACTGTTTGTAGAAATTTGTACCCAAGTACCTCATGCGCCACCTACTCTGCAGACCCACCCATGGAATTGGTTTGTTCTCCTTGTTGTAGCTGTTAGAGATAGAGATAGGAATCCTTTTGTATTCCTTATCTGTATATGGCATGCACCCTTGTACACCCTATGTATATTGCCCATTGGGCCTCTTCAATATACACACAATATTCGTAACATGGTATTAGAGCTAGGGCAAACTTAGCTCTTTCCGCTGCCACCACCACTGTTGCCAGACCGCCGCCGCCGCCCGACACCGTCCTTCTTCCCCAAAAAGAGTCTTCGCCAAGACGACTCCTTCCCCGCCGCTGTCGCCGCCGGGCCGCCGCCTGAGGCCGTCCTTCTTCCCCGACTCCTTCCCCGACACTCAGGTCTCGGGTCACCGCTGCTGCTGCCGCCGTCGACTGCCGCCGCTGCCGACACTGTCGACACCACCGCTGAGGAGAATCGGGGAACCCTATTTCTCCGCTCGGGTTAACAGGTCGAGTTCCCCTCTCGGGTTAACAGGCCGGCCGAGGTCAGGTTTTTAAGCCGGCCGAAATAAAAAAAAAGGATTTCTATCTCTATCCCGCTCTTCTTTCTGAGCCGCGTGCAGATCGTAGAAGTCATTATGATGCCGCCGCTTTTTTAGCCGCCGCCCTGAGCTTCTAAGGCCGCCACGCTTCTTTCGCGCCACCACCGTCTTGGGCTTCGATCTGCGCTGTCATGCTTCCACCTATTCCTATTCGGCCTTGATTTGACAGCTCTCTCTATTCATGTCGGTTTCATCATCTTCTTCGTCGTGTTGCCGCGGTCGACTTTCTCAGCCCCTGCGCCTTATGCTTTATGGGCTGTTGCATGACCCTGGATGGAGGAGATCTTTTGATACTCGACATATTTTCTAAGAGCTACATGCTACGACGATATTATCAAGACTCAGACTTCGGATTTTTCATATTTTAGTGTCAACCATCTTCAAATGCAATGCTATTGCATGCGCTTTGCATTTGAGGGGGGGTGTTAGAGATAGAGATAGGAATCCTTTTGTATTCCTTATCTGTATATGGCATGCACCTTTGTACACCCTATATATATTGCTCGTTGGGCCTCTTCAATATACACACAATATTTAAAACAGTAGCTGAGCTATTTCACTCAGTAGGCCCGCATGCCGATCATGTATAACTTATACGTTAGGACGACCCTGTACAACAGAAATCATCAAATTCCTCAAGAACCACAACTAGTTGTCTGTGTTCTCGCTTTCAACGAATGCGAATGTCACAGGAAGAACTTTATTGTTCCTGTCCGTCGCTATTGCAGTCAGTACCTGGCCCTTGTACTTTTCAGTCAGGAATGTATCATCCACGCACAAGATTGGACGGCAGTGCCGGAATGCATCGAAGCATGGACCAAAGGTGAAGAATGCTCTCTTCCATACCCTCTTATTGCCCAACTTCGGATGTGTGGAATCTCCAATGGCGACATGAGTGTCGGGATTCCTTTCCTGTATGACCCGGAGTTGGTCGAGCAGGTTGTGGTAGGAGTCCTCGAATGTACCGAATCTTGATTCTAATGTCTTCTGTTTTGCCATTCACACCTTGGCATAGCTGATTGTGTACTAGAACATTGCTTCAATTGCCCGATTAGAGCAAGTAAGGTTTAAGGATTCTACTAGGATCAACATAAATGTTAATGTCACCTCAAAAGTTCGTCATTCAATAGCTGTGCATTTGGCTTGCCACAAATGAACAAATTCAGGATGTCACTTTCCTCACATAAGATTAACACTGAGCAAATTAATCCTTTGGAAAAAGGACTGCCTACTTTCCTGTGGCAAATTAGAAATGTGGATAGAAATAGTGTGTCAGACTCAAGCAGTGCAAAAAACTTTACTATCTTCACCAGTAAACAACACTGCAGAAAACTATGTTTATCATCCCTGAGATCTGTACAGCCTTCGTCTATAAATGAATTGTTGGCAAATTACTGCATCATCTTCCTATAATATTGCCTACTGAAGTCGCAAGCACCGAACGGCTTGCAAATTAATCTTTCTGAAAGGAGTTAGCAAATAAATTTGAAATGCAGAAAAACCAAAAGCATTATAGGACGTAAAGTTCTCCGCAAGCACCTTTTGCTTATCTAGTAGTTTTACTTAATTTGTAATAATGCTTTAGCACAAAAACCTGTTTCATTGCTGGGTGCCTGGGCTGGTGTTTCTCACGTTTTTCTCGCAAGTGTTAAACTCTTCCAAGTTTCCATCAGATCACTGACGATCTTATGCACTCACCTGCAGGCTGATTTATTGGGTAGCCCTGTTGTCAGACCAGCTGATATAGAGACAACAGCCCTTGGAGCTGCATATGCAGCTGGATTAGCTGCTGGAGTCTGGACTAAGGAGCAGATATTCGCAGGCTTGCACAAGGAGAATCCGACGGTCTTCCGTCCGAAATTGGATGAGACCCACAGGAAGAAGAGAGCAGATTCGCGGTGCAAGGTGGTTAAAAGATCATTTGATTTGGCTGATCTCTCTCTTTAGATTGTTACACCTTGTTGCACGGTAAATTGGATGAATCTGTGCCCAGGTGGTATATCAGTTAGCCCTTGTTTTTCAACGAATAAATGGTATGTTGTGCATTACTTCGGTGGGATTGTTCTTCGTTTATATTGGAAGAAATGGAGCATACTTGTCTTTATATAAGTACAGGAATATCTCAATTCTTCAGAAAGAAATATTTTTGTTGGAGTATTTGCGTTTTTCTTAATTGAACTGTCGATCTTATCTGTGGTATTTAGTTTGCTGTTATCCTATGGACAAGGCGGTTCCAATATCATTTTGAAACCAAAGATAAGAGATCTGCTATTCATTTCAAGAAAAAGAGAAATATACCGGCTCCGATAGGGTTACACCAAAGATGCCAACACTGCGAAGAAGTTGTTGGAGATATACCCTAGAGGCAATCACAGAGATTATTATATTTCGTTATGTTCATAATTTATTGGATAATATGTTATCTTGTTTCAAAAATATTATCGTCAATATTTATTATCAAGTTTGTGACTTGATTGTGAAACTCTATATTTATCTTTGCGATGATTATTCTAAAGCGATCCTTAGTCAGAAACATATGAGGACACATATGAATAGACTAGCATATGTATTGGTTGATGACCATGTTTCACAAATCATAGATGTAGAGATATCAAACTAATAATATGGACACACTTAGTGAACATGGGGTTGGATCGACCCACTCTGAGACACTGCGAGAACGTTGTATTCTTATATGTCATCAATTGTTTCATTTACAATGTGTATGCTATATCCTTAGACTTGACGTCGTCGCACGTACTCGAGATGTGTAGTGACTTACTTAGGGGTTGCCAAACGCTACTCCGTAACTGGGTAGTTATAAAGATAGCTTTCAGATTTGTCATGATACATGCGTCGAGGCATGATCGATCAAGATATGATTTGCCTCTCCATGCAACGGGAGACATCTCTAGGCCTCTTGAGTGATCGGATTTCAGAAATGCATGGCTATGCTACTCGCAGTTAAAGAGTTAACCATAGTCGGAAAATTCAAGTCACGTGATCGAGAAAGAGTGGTCAAGCTAACCAACAAGGATGACACGTACTCGCCTTGAGTTTGACTGATATCGTGAGGCAAAGGGAAATACATATGAGATTTATTAAGGTTCGCTCGATGTGATCTTTATGTATACTCAGGAGTCGGCATGTCCTGCTATTGGCCACTACCGATTAGTGGATGAGTAAGAGTACTCGGGCCATATCCAACTGTACGTAAACCTATAGGGTCGCATGCTTAAAGGGCTAGGACACATTTTGAATGGTGATCCGAATTCTTATGGGCCACAAGTTCCTAATGGGCCTCAAAGTTCGAGATCTATCATGGATGCCTATATATAGAGGGGCGGTGGCATAGGTTTGATATGATTTTTTGGAATTCCCGAAACCCTAACTGTCACACCTCCCTCGCCCAAAATCACGCAGCCAACGCTAGCACTCCAGCGCGTAGTGTCCCTGCCCCGTATGTGTGGATACCGTGGAGGCGTTACTGCGAGGCTTCAACGCTAGGACGATCCGCAATTTGTGATGGTCACGAGGAGCACTTGGAGGAGGCGTGAGGCTAGTACGACTACAATCGCACCAACGCACTACATCGACTCTTCTTCCGCTGTGAGTATGTGTGTCTAGTGGTAATCTTATGATCTATTACTAGCGAAAGTTCCTTGGTTACGCGGTAGATTTTTAAAATTATGTTAGTGTAGTCTACCTATGTTCCTACAGAAGTCCTAAACTGAAATTCCTACCAAAGCATCAACAACACCCACAAGTAAGCACACCTTGTGTGTGTGGGTGGGGTTAGAGCAGATATTACAATCACGTGGTGAGAAGTGTAATCTTCAGGAGACAATAACAGAACGCGGAAATGGATCAGATGAGGCTAAAAGCACAGAAGTCACATCCATCAATCAAGATGGTACCGTTAACTACGAAAATGAAACCATCGAACGTGACCAATATGATGAAGTTGGGCACTGGTTTATTATATATGTAAATCATGATCCTTTTTCTGTTGGAGAAGCAAATTCCATTTTTTATCGTAAAGAAGTTGATAGAGCTAGTAGTTGGTGACAAAATAATGCTTCCTCGGCTTACAGATGAACTTGTTCTACATGTGGAAACTGCTTTGCGTTGGTACCCAAAAGCAATAGAAGAAACTGATCGACCAAATGATTTTCATCATTTACTCCATTTGTCATATGTACTATCCAGTGGCGGCCGCGGTCAGGTGAGATGTTAGGCTAGGGTTAGGATTTACATGGCTTTGATACCATATTAAAATGAACCATTGATCTATTCTAATAGGCCAAAGGCCAATATAACATATATTTAAGTGTTAGTGAATATACAAAGAACATTCTAAGCAATATACATATCTAACACTTCTGACCTGGCGAGAAGCCAGAAGAAGATCAACACGATCGAATTGGACCTCAGTATCTTCACAAGTTTCTCAGTTTTGGACGGAGGTATTTAAAGGTTGGTTCTCATCTTGAGGATAATGAGTCGAGATTCTCAACCGACCAAGGGGTGAATTGCCTGCAAACTGGCCAGGAACTTGACCGCTGGCGTCGAGCAGCACAATATCTTGAAGCTGGAGTCAAATTTAAGAAAAAAAAGTATGATAAATTAGACCCGCATTCTCTACTTGATGTTAGGTTTAGGAATGGTGCAATGGAGATGCCGTGTATTGTCATTGATGAATCCACGGGCACTCTTTTCAGGAACCTTATTGCATTTGAGCAGACCTGTACGTCCCCAATTTGGAGATGACTTCACTGCCTATACTGTTGTCTTGTCTCAGCTAGTTAGCACACCTGAATATGTTACACTACTAGCTCAGAGAAAAACAATTGTGCACCACCTGGATAGTGATATGCATGTGTCAGATCTGTTCACCAATCACCATGCTCAATAAAGACGTGGTGTTTGATTTTAATGGTACATATTATTTAAAAACTCTCTGTCATACAATGGAAGCACATTATCAGAGTTGTCTGAATCGGTGGATGGCTTGGCCCTGGATGAACCACTTCAGCAAATCCATGGTTGGGCTTAGCTGCAGCGGGAACGGTTATTGTACTTGTCTGCACTGTTTTGCAAACAATCTTTGGCATATTGGCATACATTAATCCACCGTAGTCAAACTTGTTAACTACGGTAGCCACGAGCTAACCAGAACCTGAGAGCTATCCTTGTTTGACTAGCAGATACTAAATTGGTTTAGGCTGTTTAGATATACTTGCTTGCTTCTGCAGCTATATTTTTTAAACTCAGTATTTTTTGCAATTATTTTCCACCATGAAGCTTATAGATTTTACACTTAACAGACAATGACCTATATCTAAGCGGACCAAAGTTTGCAGGGAAAGAGAGGGAAATGCAAAGACGAGAAAAACAACGGAGCTTGCAATAACCCACAAGATCCAAATACTTTACAGAAAAACAAATTACTTTTTGCAACTGAAAACAACTCAAAGAAAATTGTCTACTCGATACTCTTAAACCGGTGAAATGACTCAATACACAGAATAAGCCTTGAAAACTTAAACTATATGGCTTGTCTGACATCGCATCTTCTACTCATGGTCTTCGATGAATCTTGCTTGTTGTTCTTGGAGGGTAGAGATGACTGACAACTTTACGATGATCTCTTGATGACTCCATTTCTTGTGGCCTAGAATAAAGTGGGAAGAAATGTGTTGGTCGTCTATAGAATTACAAAGGAAAGAGGATCCATTATCATTGTAATACGGTGAAGGAAGAACAAGATAAGAAGGAATACGATGATGAAGGTAAGGATAGAAAGATGAGGATAGCACACTTTTTTCCTTTTATAAAATAAATTTCAAAGTTTTCCTACTAGCGGCCATTCTAACTAGGTCACGTCATACAATCGACTCAGCTCTGATACTAACTCTGTCGGGAACGAATCTCTGAATCCGAACCCTCTGTGTATTTCTGCACTAGTCCCAGATCTGTAGCTAGTGCACATAGTGGAAACATTGTTGATAACAAGTTCGAATCACGAAATAACATTAATAAATAATTGACTACCGACCTTATGGCAACTTATTACAAAGGGGAAAAAAGAGGTCAAAAGACCTTGAGTCTTACAGGAGCAAAAACAACAAATGATAAACTCCGAGTGGTGGCCCATCAAATTGCCCACTGGCATATTCGACTGGGGAGCACAAAGCAATATTTTAAGTTTAAACCATTTTCATAAAGCACATTTGACAAATGAAGATTCAATAATTAAAATAATTATACCACTAGTGGAGGTTCTAGCTACCAACCACTAGTAACAAGGCTCTAGCCGCTAAGGTTTTCAGAATAGGGCTCTAGCTGCCCCACTAGCTCTAACTACCAGAACAACAAACCAAGAGTTCCAACTGCTCCTGGTTTTCCAAAGTTTACTCTTTTAAAATCAAAACCAAAATCTACCATGTGGAAACGCACCTTGCCCACCCTTGACTGTGGGCACGGCTATTCAAATAGTTTTACACTCTGTAGATGTTGTACAGCTTTACCCACACGAAATAATCGACTTATACTATCCGCTCACACACTTTCATAGGTGTGCGACTAAGCGATTAACACAGAGCTTTTACAATGCTTTATCCTAACATTAGCTCGCCCGATGAGCTTAACCCTAAGTCATGTATGTCATTTACCAACGATCTGGAGCTCACCGTTGTGGGGGATAACCTGTCCGGACTTGGACGTCATTTACCAATGCCCGGCGCAAGCCTCGACAAACATGGACGTCATTTACCATCGTCTACACTACCTAGGTAACTCCTACCGTCTACAGCCTGCGGGCGTAATGCTAGAACATAGTAAATTATTCTGCCAGGTCCTTCCCATTTAGGACATATGGTTGTAAGGTATTACTCAGTTTGGATAGTCACAAGCGTCGATCCTTAATATGACTTGGACGAAACTTAACACAATACAAGTTCTCGTGCTCTAGCTGCACCCGCCAGAACTTACCATCTGTCCAAGTCTAAGACAAGTTTTCACCATTTTATTTTAGTTTTCAAATACGGACATTATTTAATGTCATACATTTTCCAAATAAAGCACAAAGGGTAATAATGGTTTCCCCCCAAAGGTTGATCAAGACCGGAAAGCATGTCTAAACAATTATACCACGCTTAACTATTCCACAATGAGATAATCAATATTGTGGAATTAATTGTAACAGCCCAAAGTTCTGTTACCAATTGTTAAATTAATAAATTATTATCTTATTGGATTTTATGAGTTTTAAAAGAGCTTTAATGCTTTTCATTATAATTTATAGATTTGTCTGGTTTTTATTGGATTTAAAATTTAAAAGAAAATTTTAATTATTTTCTTGAGTTTTCGAATTTTCTAGAATTTTAAAAGCTTTTTCCTATTTATTTTAAATCCAAAATAATTTATTTACAAAATTAAATACCAATGTTAAGTTGGAAATATTTTATATAAGTCCCAAATATCATAGGAATTTCTGTGAATTTTATAGAATTTTTGGACTCTAGTTGCTATTTTCTAAAATCCTAAATGATTTGATTCAAATTAAAATTGCTAAAAGCATCAAATTTGGAAATTAGCATTGGTAAAGCCTTTCTTGACCTTTTCTCTTTCCTCCCATGACCTTTCTCCTTCTTTTCTTCGCCCAAACTCCCGACCTTTCTTCCCCACGCCCCCGCCCTCTTCTCCTCTCTCGCCGCCAGAGAAGCCCCACCGACAGGCGTTCGCTGCCACGATGCCCAGCCCCCTGCTCTTGCATGGCCACCGTGTCACCCCGAGCCCATGCCGTCGCCGCCCTCGCTCCTCATGACCACCTACAAGAGGGCAACAAAGTCGGCCTCATCTTCCTCCCCGCCTCCCTCCATTCCTCTTCTCCACTAAGGACCATGGTGAAGCACCGAGCCGAGCACGAGAGCCGCCTTCACCGCCCGTCTTTGCCATTGCCGCCCCCATCGCTGCTCGATGAGCTATGACGTCGGCCAGCCGCGTCACATCGCGCCACGAAGTGCGAGGACCATTTTCCCCCTATCAATTTTTTCCTTCATGCTCCGGAACGAGCCGGCGTTGTTGTCTTCTCCGGCTCCGGCCGAAACCGTCGCCCCGACCGCTCCTCCTCTCCGGTGCATCTCTAACTCATTTGCCTCTCCGGTGACTCTAGATTAGTTGTTGGTTAAAGCATTTAGTGGTTGGTTAGTGAAGATTAGTAGAGAGATTAGTTTTTGCTTAACTAAGTAGTGCAATAACAGTGAAATCTTTCCATTCCAGTAGATTGATTAGTATTGACTAGGTTTAGTAGGCTGAGCAATTAAGGGAGTTTGTTTAAGATTTTCAATATAGTTTGTATTAATCAGTGGTCAGTGAGTAGTAATAAGCTACTAAGTATCAATTAGTACTTCGTTAGTGTATGCCTGACTTTGGGAGCCACCTAGGTAAGTTAGCCATGTAGAATCTGTTAGTAGGTTAAATAGTTAGTTAACCTTAGTGTATGAGTGTGCCACTAGCAATTTGCAACCGCAGATAATGGATGTACACACAATCACCATCGAAGTCTGCCGAAAGAGGAGAACATATAAGAGGAATGATTTTGACTGTATGATCATCGTAGATATATACATAGAATACCTGAAGAGAGTGTTTGTGAGTACTAGGTGACCTGTTAAGGAAAACAACATCACCTAGGTTCTAGGTATCATTTGTCGTCATCCGTTCTCGGTAGCAAACCCCTTTGTGATTCAAAATCGGATCTGAGAGTATTACCTAACCAGATAATCTCTCCTATCTAGCCTCATGATCCTATGAACATTCTCTCTCCTTGTTAGATTTATCTACTTTTGTCTGTAGTATTTCCTTCATCGCCTTACTTGATTGTACTTTCGTCTACAGTATTCCTTCCATCAACTCCCTTCAGATATACTTCGTCTGAAGAATTTCCTTCATCAACTCCACTAGGTAATATTAGTTTCATCTGAAGTACTTTCGTCCTTCAAGACGTTGTTAAAAATATGTTTATTTTCTCCTGAAGTGTTTCCTTTATTTGAATATATTTGAATTTGGTTTGTTTTCATGTATAGATTTCGACGACTCGGGAACCTAAGTATTTAAAGAATCGATTCCGACATCGTTTAAGAACAACAACTAAATAAGCACACAAGTTACATCCTTTGATCATATTTGAATCCTAGTATTTTAAATTATTTAAATTCTATTTTAAATTATTATTACATGTGTATTTATATTCAAGTAATTTAAATTCTCGTTTTAAGCTTTATAGTTATTCCCAATAATTGTCAAGAGAGGTGGTCTGGAGAATATTTCCGATTATGATATATATTCTGGGGTTAGAATTTGATGTTTGGATAATAAAAGTAGATTGTGGGTAGATGTTTAATGATAAAGAAAGATTGTGGGCAGCTCGTGGACCAAAACAAAAACCATGCAAACCATGTCCACGATGCTGTCCGACACCACTAGAAAAGGTGTCAAAGAAGCCATCAACAAAGCGAGTCTTCGTGCTCGGCTCTTTAGTGTGCATGTCATGAGAAAGACTATGCCCACTAGAAAACTTAAAAGCATGAGCTTGACGCATCTGTTTTGCACGCCGGAAACAAAAGTCAACAAGATGTCCATTCTTCCCACAAAATGAGCAATGTGTAAAGGTCTACTAGTAGACACGGTCCGAGAGGACGAAACACCATTGTCGCTCAAAGAAGAAGTCCTAGAAGAACTAACATCACAAATCGTCCTCGCATCGGCACTAGACCCACACATGCCATGAGAAAGGCTATGTGTGTTCCTAGAGGTACAACGACGCACTCGATACTCAAGTTTCAAACGGCGAAAGCAAAACTCAAGCGTGTGTCCATTCTTCTTACAAAATGTGCAATGGTACTTCTCTTTTGAAGATTTAGTACCATTTGAGAAAGAAGCACATTTGTCTTTTGAAATCCGTTGGACAACACAAGAAGAGTCCGAAAGAGTCGAACTCACCAAAGAAGAGCTATCCAAAGGAATGCCACAAAAACCAACATCAAGTGACTCACGTTTAGCACAAAAAGACTCCAACTCCGAATGCAAAGATGCAAGAGAAATCTTTAAGACATCAATCTCGGAGTGAAGGCAAATACAAGAGTCACATGACTTGGCGCTCATATCATCGCGCAAAGACTCAACCTCGCTCTTCAATGAAATGCAAGATGTACAAGAAATTAATGATGCTTTCGAATTAAGCATGCAGTTCAAAGCATCAATTTCAGTTTCTAAACAAGCACAATTCTTGCAAGAGACTAAACCATCCTTAAGCAAATTTTCATGTTCTAAGCACATGCTACAAGGCCTAGGTTCAATTTCAATAATCTCAACCCTAGCATTTTCTAATTGCTCAAGATGTATGGAATTAGTCAATTTAAGCTTCTCAATTTCAGCAAGCATGCCTGCACAAGAATCACAATCATTTCTACCCATAGATCTAAGATTGTCTATTTCTAACTTAGCATTGTCAAGTTCATGATGTAAGGCAATACAAGAATCACATAGCATAGAAGCATTTAATCTCAATATTTCATTTTTAGATTTTAGGCATGCAAAAGAATTGTTCAAGTTCTCCATGTCTACAAGCAATAAATCATAAGCATTCATGGAGGCTTTCAATTCAAAAAGCTTACGAGACAAATCACCATTCTCTTTTTTTAACAATTTTACTTTCTTCTTAAGAGCAAGCAGTTTAAGATCATATGAATATAAGACATTTACAAGTTTTTCTTTGCTCACCTTGCTTAGCTCAAGTAGGAAATCGTCCTCGGAAGACTCATCACTATCATCCTCAAAATGCTCATCATCATGTTCATCGTCAATTGCTACTGTGCATATGCCAATAGGCTCCTTCTCCTTGGGCTCTAAAAGTGACTCATCTCTAAAACTAGGACAATCAAAACAAAAGGAATCGCCACAAATATCAGAGGAGACTTCCTCCTCAATCGCCATCTTAACTAATGCACGTTCAAACATCTTTTCATGAAGGATCTCAATGGTAAAACAATTCTGACAAGATGCAAAGAAACGCTCACAAGTCCTCATATCAGTCGCCATGCTCAAAGATCGGTTAGGATCACAAAAGAGCAAACAAGACTCTGATACCAATTGTAGGACCAGAAAGGCGACTAGAGGGGGGTGAATAGACGCTTTGTCTATTTTTCACCTCGATCGAACTCAACACTACTCTCACTCCAATAGCTATAAAAGCTATAAAGATCTGTATACAGGCACAGCGGATAACCTGTGTTGAGTCCGATCAAACCCCGAATCAAAAGACCAAAAACAACTCACAACCGCAAAGGAAGATGCGCATCAATCCACAAGAAGCTGATCCGACAATCAAGCACAGAGGAACTTGAATAATCCACTCGCTCACAGGAAGAAAAGATACCGATCAAATTAGGCAAAACAGTGATCGACTAGAACCTGCGATCAACTACTGAGCAGTCGCCGCCCTGGGACTCATGAATCTGCAGGCTACAGGATTTGTCGCAACAAAACAAACAGAAACAGAGCAGACAAGCATCTAGAAGAGACACTGCATCCAAAGCAATAAACTATCTAAAACAGGCACCGCTGGCAATCAAACCGAAAATCAGTCACAACATGATGTTAGCAGCCCAAGCAATTAACAAAGCCAAACTGCATCAAGCAAATAAACAAAAGACTGCTAGGACTCCTATCTTCTGCAGGGCACAGCATCACACGCATAGCAGGTCTAACATCAAAACCGCACAGCACGCTGAGAACCAACAGTAAACAAGAACTCAAGAATTTTTCAGGGAGCTTGCCGCCGCCAGCTACTTTTCTCACGGGCGCACAGAGGCCGCCAAGAATTTCTGATTCAACAGGGGCGCTCATCCGGACGCTGCAAGCCGCCGGCTCCCCAATTTCTTTGTCTACCGAACCAGACCAAGAAAGGCAGTAAACAAATAAAGATTTGAGTCTAGAAGACGTCGGCCAGGGCTACTAATTTCGGTCTACAGAGGCAGCTGCAAGCCGCCGTCGCCGAGGGCTCCTAAATCTGCGAGATGCAATGCGCCGCCACAGGGCTCTGCTTTTCTACAGCACTCCAGGCGCGAATGTATATGTCTCATTTCTCTGAGCAGTCACTGCTCTTGGGGACAATCCAATAGAACAAACAGCGATAGACAAATCCAAAATCAATTCAAAAGCTGTGAGTTTTACAAACCGATGGGACAGCAAGAAGCTACAGCCGCCAAGGTCAAAGCGCTACATGAATGTCTCTCTTGCGGGTGGAGCAGGCTGCCACGGTTCCTGATTTTGCGGGCACTTATTTCTCTCTGCCGACCAGCTACAGGCCGCCGCCGCCAAGCTCTTTTCCAGATGCAACCCTACAGCGCCGCCACGGCTTTTCTTTTCTGCGGGGCAAACAAGCCGCCGCCGGCTCTGCTTTTCTCCCAGGCTACAGGCACGCCAACCCCACAGCGGCAAAACCTAATGTCCCACTCCAAAAACCTTTTATAGAGCAGTCTCTAACCCTAAAAACCTTAGAGAAGATTTACCTTAATGGGCTTCTGTTAAGGCCCAACATTAACGGAACACACACATACGTATCTCAAAGCGCCGTCTTCATCGTCGATTGATCTAAACCGTTTCACCATGCGCCGACCCGCGCCGCGGCTTAGTCAAAAGGTTACCAAGGAGATATTTGGTGAAATTACCAAAATACCCCTTCTCGATCCTTCTCCAAAAGACCGAGTCCACAGATCGTGAAACAATCCTATGCTTCGCCACGTGTAGGTTGATCAACGGCTCCATGTCGTCAAGTCTCTCCCGTCCGGATCCCACTGGCACCACTGAGCACTTGCAACGACTCTCGCGCCGCTTGATCCAACCAGTCGCACCGAACTGCCCGTTCGGTCATTCTTGTCCATTCTGCACCATGCTTGAATTCATTGACCTCACCCGGCATCCTTGATCGTTCTGGACCTCAGCTCTCCAAGCTTAGTCCCGATCCTCCTCGCCGTTGACCGTCGTTAACCTTCAAGCCACCTGCACAACAATAGACAAGCAAACACGAATCCGGGAACAAGTTCTTCACAACTTGACCCACGTTAGTCAAAACATGTAATATACAACACATATGCATTAACAAATATGGATATGACCTATCCCAAAATCAATTCACCACTTATATCAACATTCAGCACAAAAGCCGGTCAGACCGCCGCTGACCTGACAGATTTGAAACTTTGTCGAAAACACTTAAAACTTCAAACCAAAAGCACCATTGCCAATTGTTTCATCATCCTAAGATCATAAGCATATCTCCATGATATCCACAATCTCCCCCTTGATGAACACATTGGCAATCTCTCAGAAAATGTAAGTTTGTGGTTTGAAAAGAAAAGAACTCGCAGTTTTCGCACAAAGGTACAACTTGGTCCATTAGCAAGAGAAAGTAATGGAAATGACCAAGCTGGCTTCAGAATAGCATAAGCAAGTGAGATAATGCAAAAGAAAGCACAAAAGCTTCCAATTCCAGATGATCAACAAAAATCTCACTTAAGGTCCAAATGAAAGAACAACTGATCTACGCCCCCAAACGATTGCCTGTCGCGCATCGTGTGGCTCACCTACTATTTTTATTTCCGCTGTGTTATTTTATTTGGCCTCAGGCCCCATTTTGTAATAAACTCTGAGTTATATTAAATAAATACGTGATATGATTGTGATGTCACTTTTGTGCCACTTTGTACACTAGCTATCCTGGACTAGTGTATGGAAACACAGAGAATTTGGAATCCTTCGTTCCTAGGGTTGACAAAAGTGGTATCAGAGCCATATCGACTGTAGGTCGTGGCCTAGAATGGATAAAACTCTTAAGGACTTCTTTTTTAAAACTAAAAATATTTTGGTCTTTCTAGTGTCCTTTCTCATCCCTTCTCTTTAAAAATGGTTACTAACTCATCCCTCTCTCAAAAATTGTAGATGGCCGAAGCACCGAATGCCATTTCCCACGGAGTTTTCGCTAGACATTGGGCTGAAGTTTTCTGGAAGATGATGCAGCATCTAGACTTCAATGAGAGGCCAACATACCAAGGATACAAGTACAAGGTGGGGAATCAAGACCATTGGAGGGGTAGAGGTGATACTCCACTTCAACCTGCAGCCAAACACGGAGTTTCACATCTTCGACGCCCCGATAAGGCGCGACACTTTCTCCGAGGGCATCCAGGACGCGGCCAGAGAGGCAGTTCGCTGTCTCCGCTACATCTAGGACCATCGCTTGCATAGCACCGGGTTCCACTACCACCTGATGCACATCCCGACTCGGCTCGGTAGTACCTTCCACTCGGCTAGAGATGAAGACTCCCCTGATCTCACACACCAAGTGAATCTGGCGAAGGCTATGGATTATGCCTACGGGTATACCCTGGATCAATTATGTACCACCCAAGAGATGCTGCAGACCCCAAAAGAGAGACTAAAAGCCGTAGAAGAGGAGCTGGCTCGCTACAAGGCAAGCGAGGCTAGTTCTAGCGAGCCAGACTACACCCCAGTTACCCCTTAGATGTTATCCTTAGTTCGTTCATTAGATGTGAATTATGAGCTACCAATATCCTTTGTGGTAGCCATAATCAATTAATAAAATAAATCAGCAAAAGAGCTATTTTGAAAATTTCTTCCTTGCTTTGTGTTTGTTTGATTCTTGGGCTTTTTTAGATTTCTCCCCCATATAGTCTTCTTTCTCTCTTCTAAGTCTTTGGATAATCCAGCAGATGGTGACTACTTGCCCGGGAAGTGGCAGCGCCAGGGGACAGGGAAACGAGAACGCTAACTATCAGGAGAACCCAGTTCAGCAACCATCACCACCACCAGCAGAAGGACCAGATTGGCGCTAGATGATGGCCAACCAGACTCATTTGATCAACCTACTAGCACAATCCCTCAACAACACCCAGAATGCACTGGCCGCAGCGACTCATGCCCCACCTTCACCTCCACCTCCACTAAGAGCAACCATGTCTGAGTTCATGAGGATGCGTCCGCCAACCTTTTCAAGCAGCACAGAACCTATGGACACAGATGATTGGCTCCGGGCCATTGGAAAGAAGCTGGACATCGCTCAATGCACGAATCATGAGAGGGTTTTGTTTACCTCTCATAGCTGAATGGACCTGCTTCTGAATGGTGGGACAACTTTAGTGTTTCACATGCCAATGCTCAAGCAATCACTTGGAATGAGTTTGTGCAGGCCTTCGCCATGCACACATCCCCATAGGGATGATAACTTTGAAGAAGAAGGAGTTTCGCTCTCTTTGCCAAGGCAACCGCTCGGTGAGCGAGTATTTGCACAAGTTTAACCATCTTGCTCACTGCGCCCCAGAAGGCGTGGCTAGGGATGAAGACAAACAAGAGCGATTCCTAGAAGGATTGAATGATGAACTCTCCGTTCTTCTGATCTCTCAAGACTTTACTTACTTTCAGCAGCTAGTGAACAAAGCTATCCGTCAGGATGGCAAGCATCAGGAGATGGAAAACCGCAAGTGGAGGATGGCAGCTCAGAAGTTCAACTCGGGAGGTCTTCCCAAGCCCCGCTTCACTCAACCTCAGCCACCGCAGCGTGGGAGATTTCAATTTTCTTCGTCCGAAACCCAAAGACCAAATAAGCGCTAACACTTCCGGCTCATGCGGTTCATCCAAGGCCAATTTCAGAATGAGACATGGCATTATGCCAATTGATGCCCAAAGAAGCAACAGGCCGTGACTCCAGCCAAGCCAACTTCAAGAGCTCCAACCTCTAGTGGCACCCCAAAGCCGACGGTCCAATTCATGAAGGGGCATGTGAATCACGTCATAGCAGAGGAAGCTTAGACAATACCAGATGTTGTTCTTGGTACGTTCCTCGTTAATTCGATACCAGCATCAGTCTTATTTGATTCAGGAGCTTCACATTCTTTCGTTTCAAATAAGTTTGTGGAAAAATATAGGTTACCTATATCTCCCTTAATTAACCCTATGATAATCCATTCCCCGGGCTCAGAAATAAGGACCAATTCTCTATGCCCAAACCTTACCCTCGAAATATCCGGAGTATCTTTCTTGACAGACTTGATAGTCTTGCACTCTCAAGGTTTGAATGTGATTCTTGGAATGGACTGGCTCGCCAAGAATCAAGGGCAGATAGACTGTGCCAATAGGTCTATCACTCTCACCAATGAGCAAGGGATTACAGTGGAATTCAGACCCAAGACTTCTACTGAAGGAAGTTCCATCCTAACCAGTTTGAAGGAAGCAAATCTTGAAGATATACCAGTAGTGCAAGAGTAAGTGGGGATAGCCCCAATCAAAAGAAGTGGTGTTAATAAGTGGGGATAGCCCCAATCAAAAGAAGCATAAGGTAGAGTTTCCAACAGAGGGAACCTCTGCTGTTATTAAATATTGCACATTTACTCTCTTTAATAAAATGCAATTTGGTTAAAATGCTAAGTGATAGGAATTTGTAATTATGGTAATTAAAAACATTGCTTTAGCAAATAAAAGAACCCAAGCTATCCTTGTTTAGCCTTACATGTATATTATTACATATTGTGTGTTGACTCGTGAGCACGGAGGTTGTGCTCATTCTCGCTCTTCTCCCAAAACCCTCATAAGCAGGAAATCCTGAAGATTACACATACTATGAGGATCCAGAAGTTGGAGGCCGAAGAGATGATGAGGAGTAGCTTAGTTCTTTTAGTCTAAATCTCGCCTCAGTCCAGCTGACTCCGTCAGTGCTTGCATGCATCCTATATTATCTGAGTTCTCGGTTAATATCAGATGCACATAGGTTTCCCCAGTCACTTGCCTGTGGAGAGATGTGCTATCACCCTTTTGCTTCCGCTGTAGTTTCCACTACTTTGTAATGTAATCCGTTTGGCCGCTCAGCCCTTATTGTAAAACCTGACCCGATGCGGTCTATGTAAATTCTGATGTGTTAATTAACAAATGGTATGGTTTTACGCCATATATGAAATGATTCAGCAATGTGCCTATGAGTGCTATCTACTGATCCAGGGAATAGCACAGTGTTTTCACAGAGTATTTGGATTTGCGAAATCCGGGTCCGCAAGCCAAGTAGGCATGGTGAAACTCAACATACGATTGGCAGTCCGCCGGATCAGGCTGAGTCCACCACAAAGCCCACCGGAGGCGGTAATCTCCGATCGCTCCCCATCGTGGAGGCTCCTTGCAGAAGGACTGGAAGGCTCTCCTTTAGCTACAATGGGAGTTCATCGAAAGATCACTGTTGGAGCCACGAAGTTAACACAATTGGAGATACCAATCCGGATGTCATGCACAATCCTCCACGGGTTAACTCGCCACCACTTGCTGGTGGAGATGGTACGGGCGCTCAAGCACCAACTACCAGAGGCAACCGAGCTGATGGATGTACATAAGTTAATTCACCTGTTCCTATCCCACCGCGAGTAAGGAATCAGGCAAGGCCAACTGGAAGGTCGAGGGAAAACTCAACTCATCGAACACCCACTGCAAGTGGGAATCTTCCACGACCTTCGGTAACGATACAAAACCTGCAACGAGTCCGGGATATCCTGAATAATCCAGACCCTGCTTTAGCAGAAACTCCAGGTTATGTTCAGCTTGTAGGTCAGGTGTCGAAAATCCTCCAACAAACCATGCAGCGTACAAAAATGTACCGGGAGCAGAGAAATTCGCAAAGTTACACGATGTCCTCGTCCTAGCACTCCTCCCTCAGTAGGGGGCAACATGGTTGAGCAAAGGGTCAATCAACACCAGGACCCCCTCGTAGGTTCCGACCAGGAAAAGAAGAAACAAGGATTCATGCTGAAAATCGAAATTTGACTTTTGAAATGAGGCAGAAATTAGAGAATTTTGCAAATACACAATAATTTGAATTAGGTTTTGAAAACCAAGAAAACAAACGGAAAGATACTATTCAACATCCGAAAATGGGATGCTACATCATCGTTGTACATTGTCTTTGGTTATGTTGAATTATTGATGCTAAAATTGCTGGACGCATGACTATTTAGTATAATGTTGCTTGAAAATTATATATATTGTTATATGTATATGGTGAAGCGGTGAACCTCGGTCGTTTTCATTCTAGTTTCACTCCTGCTTATCATCACTATATTCTTTTTAAGTAGTAAAGATAAAGATAATCTCAACTAGAGGAAACATTTTTTTTTCATGTTCAAATATTCAATTAATTCAGGGTCTTTACGTAGCGAAGTTGCGTGGGTGCGATTCTTCCATGACACATACGGCCGTTGAATAAATTGCTCACGAGGGCTCCGGTTATGTGGTGATGTAACGCATGGTCATAGGAGCCGAGGACGTGTGGAGTTTTCGCGGTGCCTCGCCTCGTCTTTCACGAGACGTAAGCAGTGGAGCTTATCGAACCACCACTCCACCAGAGTCCGCCTGCAGTGCTCTGGTCGCCTCTGCCGTTCGGTCGCCCCAAGTCTCAAGACCAGATTCGCTCACTCAGCCGTCCATCGATTTATCGTGCAGCCTACCGCACCACCAGAGTCCGCCCGTGTGCTATGGGCTGCCTCTGTCGTTCGGTCGCCCCAAGTCTCAAGACCAGATTTGCACTACCAGAAGTCCGGATTTTTCCGAGTGCCAAAAACACTCGGAAAAATAGAAAAAAACACTCGGAAAAGAAGTTCACGAAGGCCGACACTCGGGAAATAGCACTCAGGATAAATTAGTCGGGGAAAAACAGTTTCCCGAGTGTTACACTCGGGAACTAAAACTTTTCCGAGTGCAAATGTATACACTCGGGAAAGACAAAACACTCGGGAGAAAATATGTCTCAACGGCTTGTTCCACCGTAACGGAAACCTTTACCGAGTGTGCACACTCGGGAAAATTACTGTGCCAGATCTAAGAGGGACGAAAATAGGAAAAAAATTGCCACGTGGCCAACTTGTCCCGAGTGTCGACACTCGGGAAAGTTTTGGCATAGTTCCCGAGTGTCGACACTCGGTAATTTTCCAAACAGCACCAACCCATTTTCCACTAATTTTGTACATTTGATTTTGCATTTAATTTTGAACTATTGACAGAAAACTCAGCAATTAAATAATCCATACATTCCACAACAAGAAAAATACCACAATTCATTACATATATAGATTCAACAATATTGATATAATTCCCGAGCTCACTATATATATATATATATATCGGACAAAAGGCATGATATATATAATAGTTCCCGAGCTCACAACATTCGAGTTCAAATTAGAAAATCTAAGCATAAGGTATGATACATATAATAGTTCCAAGTAGTAATTTCACATAGTCTTATCCGTAATGCATCAAACAAAAGCACAATATCACTGCTACCATTTGCATAGAATTCCCTGCTTCAATCTTATGTGCTATGTTATTATGGAGGATGCGACGGGGATCATGGGGTTTCATACGTATTACTCCAGCATCATTTTGTGAGTTTTATAGATACAACAAAACTTAATATTAGTGCCATCTTACAACAAAAGCAAGGAATTGACATTACATGAAAAGATAGTTAACCTAACTATTGACAGCACATATAACCTACAAGCTAATAAATGCACATGTTGATGTTTTAGCATGCTAGTATGTCATCTTTAATTCGTTCATTTTACTCTCTACTTCAAAATGTTGATGTTTTAGCAAGCTGGTTTTGGTTTGCAATTTGTGGTACTTTTTTGCTTCTATGAACAACATTTTCCACTAAATTTTGTCGAAATGCTTGTCAATAGTAGTATCAGAGAGATAAGTATATAGGCACACAATATTATTAATTAATACATCAAATAATTTCTTATTCTGTTTGTATAGAGCTAAAACAACATCTATTTTTATGGGATAGAGTAATTTTTCTCAAGAAAGTTTTGTGATCGATCTTTGAGAAGACCTTTCGCTTCATGTAGTAATGGATTTTACGTCATTCCTTCAATTTGTCCCGAGCTTAATTACGATGGTTAATTTCATAAGTTTCAACATTAATTCATTTATAGTGAAACTATATATTTCAAAAGTTTACAGAGCAATATATTGTAATATTTTTGTCAATGGTCATATTTACTACACATTTAAGAGATAAATAAAGTGATAAAAGGCCACGCTAATAGAATATAGTGTTCATACCTCAAACATAAAAAGAAAAATAGTGTTCATATTCAAATGTAAAATGTTATATATGGAGGATGGTACTATTTTAAATGCCAAACAAATTTACATTGTAAAATTTAAATAGTCAGAGGTATAAATTCTAAAACAATTATATATGGCGCATAAATGGTGAATTGATCATTATTTATACATGTTTTAAAATTTATGGTCACATAATTTGTATCGATCGAAGCATGTATATATACACTCCATAATAATATCTCATATAGGATAATTTCTAAGGAATGCCTCTCCAAAATCATTATTTGTACATACTCAAACATATAGGCCTCAGTAATTCAAACATAAAAAATAAAATTTACACCTTGCCCTTATACTGTTATTTTTTTGTAAAAATAACTTGTATTTAGTTCTGAAGCCGCTTGAGATAGTGTAAAAATAAGTACCATAGCACAGAAACTAAAGTCAAGAAAATGCTGTGTGGCCGAAATTAATAAGGGTTAGTCATAACTATTGGACTATTGGTTTCATGGCAATGATCATTACTGGTTTCAGAGTGATATTTTTACTTGTCTTGTACCTAAGTACCTTTCCTCTTCCGTTTTGTTTTCCCCTTGGCAAGGGTTGTAAATTTGTTTATGTGTGTGTGTGTGTGTGTGTGTTGTGCCCACATTTCCGCAAAATAAATCTTGCCAAAAGTCAAATATAAGATTCGATATATTTTGATGTAGCCATCTCAAAAAGTAAAACTACCATGCTAATGGTGTTGATGTGGTAAGGTTGTTAAAATTGCTAAAGTGAACATGGCTTACTAAAGAAAAGGCAAATATACAGGATACACATGTTGAGTGCTTTGGCGATGAAGGAAAGACTCCATGTCAAACAAATAGAAATAATTACGTTAATCAAGTCTGAGAGTTGGCGGCAAAGGCGATAGAGTGTCGCCATTATGGGAAGCGATAGATGTATAGCCTCCAGCGGTTCAACATCCAACAAATTATCAGCATAGTCTAGTGGAGGTTCCTCGTCATCAAATAGAGGAAAGCGCATTCTTTTGAAATGTCGCCTATCTCTCTTCTCTCGTCGCATCGGGATCCACATTGTACCCCAATTGTAGAAAGCACATGATAAGCGAGAAACTTTAAGCATAAAGGGAATGGAAAATATAAAGTCGAAAGATCTAGTTGAATATGCTACCTACCAAATAGTACATACTGATTCAAAGAACTAGCAATTGTTATAATAACAGAAGTCACTTTTAACTCACACCTATGAAGACAAAAGGAAAATAAAGTCTAGATCATCACTGTGCCAAGTAAATGGGCTCGACCACCCATGGAATCTCGTTTACGAAGGTTATGGCACCAAAGATATGGTACAAGATCTTCACATGGCGAACACGAAAACAAGAGTTACATTATTCATTTGCCACGGAATAGGTAATATCAACAATGAAGAAATTTTAAATGCTCGTATCTATGAGAGAGTCACAATTCAACAATTTACCTGTTCCCATGGCATCGGCATATTCTCAAGTAGTTTGTAGACAAAGATGAGGCACAAATTTGAGTGCTCCAAGATATACATGCTTGTCGTGCCTATACTTCTTTGAAGACATGTCCCCATGGTCCCTATTCAATGTAACAAAGATGCATAAATTGAGTGCGGCAGAAACAAGATCTACAATCTAGACCACAGAAGGCTTTAGATTTTGATTGTCTTTGACGGATAACAAAATGTATTTACAAAGATGAACACAACGTATACATAGAATCTTCATTATTCAAGTCATCATAAACTCGTTCTTAGAATTGTAGTTTGCATCTCTGGCCAAGTACATGTTCAAAGCAGAAAGAAGGATTTGTTCGTGGGTTACACAAGTCAAAGCATTGACCACATCATAAAACATAATATAAATAGCTGAGAAATAGAAACTTGTGTTTTCCAAAGAGAAAAGACAAATAAACAATACACAGAAACCAACACACACCAATGGCACCCACCGAGACCCCAACCACAAAGCTTCATAAATCAACAGCTAAAGCAACTACCAAATCAAAACATTAACAGTAGCTAACACATCAAAATATCTAGAATCGACTTCTAAAATCTAGAGTTGGAGACCGCGACCTTTGGCCTAAATTCAAGAACCACAGATCATAAACAAAAATATAGTAAGAAGCAAAAATGTCGAGCAGATAACGCAGCTAAATCCAAACCAAAACACTACACATAGCACAGTTATAACCACAAAGTCAAAACATTACATCAAAATACATACTCGCACCACAAGTAGCATCGATCGAGACGCCATCCAAAGCTACAAACAACTACAAAACGACCTAAAACCTTAAGCATCAGAGCCCAACATGAACACCAAAGCACCAAAACTTAGCCATAAGCTTTCAGTTGATGTCGTGAATGATTAAAACACACAACCTATGAGTATCAGTTAGTCTCGTGCATGCTTGATGTCCAATGAAATGTAATAACATTAATAAGAAATGAAACCATGCATTTTCTTGATCAATTCAGATAGTTTCAGTTTAAGTAGTCTAGGGGCCTAAACGTTCTTTTAGTCGTGATTTGGTTCGTAATGTGAATATGTGATGATTATGGCGCATAGCATTTAGTGTGACACGCTCCAGTACACGATAGAGGTTAGTTAAACAAGTAGTAACTACAAACCTTTTTAGTGAAAGGAACTTGATAGCCTTTTTAGTTCAGAAAAAAATAAAACCTGAAGGGGAGAATAAAACATCATGTTGGCATAAAGCCATGTACATCAAGGATGCAGAACTATAAATACATTGTAGGCAACATATTTTTGTTATTCGAAATCTTCAAACAAAAATCTGGTCATAGTCATTCCAGATGATAAATACATCAATGGCAGCTAAATCCTGGATCATATATCTTCTTTAGGACACAAGCCTTAACCACAAAAAAACATGTTCTTATCTTGCTTCTAGTCCAATTAACATATCCTTTATTCCGATGCAGATAAAAAAAGTGATTTTTCTTACATTATGAGGAATAAAGCACTACGCAAGAAAGATGTTATACCTTCTATCAGGACCATCGTCATAGATATCTATGTGGGTTGCTATGTCCACATCAACCTGGCAATTTACAGGAAAAAATATTTATGTACAGAAAATGTTTACAAGTTTCAAGCACACAATAAATAAAGACATAACTCTGATGCTACATCAGACTGCAAATGCAAGGCCATGGTAGTATGTGGAGTTCATACAAGGCTTTCCTAATGAAAACATATGAATCTCATTCAACAAGGTGATGCCAAGTCCATGCTTATCATAAGAACTTTATATGTGGTTAGAATTAGCAATCAAACAGGTATATATAAATCTACAGCCAAGTAAGACATTCCTAGCATAGAAATTCACTACAAAATAGATTGTATCGCACACCTTCATGTGCAACTTCCTCCTAAGACAAATAAGATGGTTTTGGGGACCCCCCACAGCGAGATTGAGATATTTTCAGATCTTCAAGATTATATGAGATAAAAGATGTAGTAGTATTTGATTTACAAATGAATTTAAGCAAGTACCTCTTCTGTAGGGGGCTCTGGCCCAAAAGTTGCACCCAAAGCCAATTGGCTTATAGCTTCCTAGTGTCAAATGAAACAAAGTTACCCTATATGCAGTGAAGGATCACAAACTGTAGGGTGAAGAAGTTACCCATTATTTAATTGTATCATGTATATACCTCTGAGTGGTTTGTAGGAACTCAACTCTTGTCTTTAACTTCAAGTACCCCGAGTAATTACTCTAGTAGAATAAGGAAATTAACAACAAGTTAATTCGGGTGAAATCATGATTGTGATATGGAACCATGCACACACCTACCTCATGTATAGTTTTAGGCACAATGCATGCAAATAATCATCGATTGAACAATATTGGAAATTAACTGCATCCTGAACAATATATAGCATACTCTAGATTCAGATAATTTTAAATTTTCGAACAATCACAATACATGTTACATATTCAACTATACCAAAGGCAGACAAAGCAAATACAAGGCATGCATGCCAAAGCATCATAAAAAACCAACTCATTAACCACATATTCCATTATGTCATTAACTTGTATGCATATAGTGTAGATGTCTCGTGTGATAGGAAACTAACCGAGCCTTCAGCGATATCAACCCCTACATAATAGCCAACCTTGGCCTTATCCCACTTTATTAAATCACCTCCCTGTGTTACGAAACAGATCAGTATAGGATAATACTACTCTTGTACTGCAAGAATCACCGCTCTTCCTAATTAATACTCACAATACACCGCTTACCTTGCCACAAGCAAGATCAAGAACGCAATCCCCTTGGCGCGCATACAGCTGGATGAGAACACTCTTTCTATGCCCATAGTGAGATTCAGCAGTTAGGATGGTTATACCAAACACCTTAGACGTCTCATTTTACCAAGGATGTTAGGGTATGGATGGATGGGCGGCAAATTGAGTGGTGTACCCAGTTGTTGAGCTTCTTGAGGAGGATGATGGGGTCATTCTCGCGCCTCGAGCATCTGGTTCGACCACACAGTAGTGGTCCGCCACCCGCTGCGTCTTGTTCCGCCTCCTCAGTACCCCTCCCCATAGCCTCCAGGCCCGCTGCCGCCCTCAAGAAAACCCAAACCCTAGTTAGCTATTCGCCATCTAGCGCCACTGCGCGGGCACAGGAGCTGCCGGTGGCGGGAGCAATGGTGGAGGCGGCGCCATGAGAGGGCCGAGCTGGGAGATAATCACTGGCGGGCGAGCAGGAGAGGGCACGACGGCGGCAGCGCAGGAGGTGGCGGCATCACGGCGACGCCGGGAGAGCCCACCAAAGGGCGAAGGCACCAGATCTGGTCGGGTCGAGGAGGCGTCACGTCTTGGTGGAGGCACCAAATCCGGGGAGGAGGGAGGCGGAGGTGCCAAATCCGGGGAGGAGGGAGGTGGGCGGAGGAGGGAGGAGGAGCACGGCGGTGCCGGAGGAGGGAGGAGGCGGGCGGCGCTCGGGGGGAGGAGGCACCGCAGCGGCGGCAAAGGAGGAGGGCGGCGCGGGCGCGGAAGGAGGGAAGCACCGGGCGTGGGGGTGCGGGGCGGGGGAGCAGCCGAGCAGGAGGGAGAAGAGGAGGACAGGAGGCGGCTGCGGGATTTTAGGGTTGGGGATATCGAGTGGGCGTGACGGGAAATAAATGGGCGTGTGTCGGGAAATAAATAGGCGCGACGGGAAAAAAAGGTCCCGAGTGTTTTTGATTCGGTGCACTCGAGATATATTTTGATCTCCCGAGTGTTATCGGAAACACTCCGGAAAGTTGATTCTACCGAGTGTTGACGACTCGTCCCGAGTGTTCTATGAAATACTCGGGATCTTCCCGAGTGTTTTCGTCCGAACACTCGGAAAACATATAAACACTCGGGAACTAAGTGATTTCTGGTAGTGAGTTGGTCACTCAGCCGTCCATCGATTTATCGTGCAGCCTACCGCACCACCAGAGTCCGCCCGTGTGCTCTCATCCACGCACCCTCTCACATAAGGAGACGGCAGAACTGCCGACCGTATCCGGCATGACATAAGAAAACAGGCCTAATTGTGGAAGAAACATACTGCGGACTGGAACCGTGCTAGGAACGGCTACATGCATGTTTAATCACTGAAGGACAAACAACTTAATCACTAAAGGACATACAACCTAATCACTAAATAACAAAAATTCATGCTTTAGAAGCGTAGGTTTCGCGGACCGAGAGTGCGACGCACGCAGCCTTGACTGACCGAGCTGCGCAAGCAAGACCTAGGTCTTGGAACGCAGCAACACCGGTTGTTTTTCTCCAACGCCGATCGACTTTCACTCACGAGGTGCGGAAAAGTCACCATGCATATCGCCTGAGAGCACCGCTGGCTCAAACCATTGAAATTTCTATGTGGTGATATCTGATCCGGAAAGATCATGTGTATGCTTCCAATTCGGAAGGAAACCACGAAAATTACAGGCTATCTTTTAGACATTTTTTTTTCATGTGTGCGGATCTTCCGGCTCTGGTTTCATGCTTACGGAGAGAAACATGTATACATGAAGAAATTAGAATAATAGGGTATTCTTTGATTTATTTATTTCACTACTATCACATACACTCGTGTAACAGAAAATTTTGCAAGAACACGACTACTGTGGTTTGCACGACATTTCTAGTGGCACACGATATAAACTAGTACATAATGCATGCTTGCCTAAAAAAAGACTAGACTAGCTACCACCTACGCTTGAGTATCACACGCCTTAGAATGAATGGCAAAACATGAATGCAATAAAGGCCCAAAATGTCGATTTAATGAGGCAACATCGACGCGTAGAGGATCGGATCATCATCTGCCTCCTCATCATCGTTTTCATCATCTTCTAATGGCGAAGGACCCGATCTGGATTGGAAGTGTATCCATTCCCTACGACGCCTTGTATAGGTTGTTGTTCCTTGGTAGTTGTCCATATCAAATGAGCCGAATCGACTGAAGTTTGGTATACATCCCGATAAGTTGTTGTACGCCATCGAGAACCTGACCAAGGACGCCAAACGAGTTAATCGCCATGGTATTGGTCCACTCACTTTGCTATGGATAGGTCTAAGCTTTCTATGTCGCTCATGTTTGCAAAAGTTCTTTGGATATGGCTCGATTTCCTAACTCCCAAGGAATTTCCCGACAAAGATGTTTAAAGATAAGTCCATACCGTAAAACCAATTGATGAAATTAAAGTTGTATGTGTAAAGATTCCTTTTAGTAGCAAAGCGGAATCCTCTCTGTTCATAACAGCTTCTGTAATTGAAGCCTGGATATTGAACGCCACGATGACAGGCTGAGGTGGTCCAATAGGCCAGTTCATATGAATTTTCGTCAAATGAGTTAGCTACGACGAGAGTTCATTAGAAGATCACTGTTGGCATCACGAAGTTAACACAATCGGATATACTAATCCGGATGCCATGCACGATCCTCCACAGGTTAACTCGCCACCACTTGCTGGTGGAGATGGTACGAACGCTCAAGCACCAACTACCAAAGGCAACCGAGCTGGTGGACGCGCATCAGTTAATTCACCTGTTCCTATCCCGCCGCGAGTAAAGAATCAGGCAAGGCCAACCGAAAGATCGAGGGAAAACTCAACTCATCGAACGCCCGTGTAACGTCCGTTTTCGGACGGTCAAATAGTAACTTAATTTCATTCCGATCTTCGCCGTAATTCAACTAGCTCCTATTTTCGAAAACCTCCGTTCTTCCTCGATGCGAGTTTCCAATGCAATGTTTGAAGCGTTTGAAATTCAAAATTCAAAGTTGAGTTTCTCTCCTCCGCTTGAATCTTGGGCCAACTTCAAGTTGACTTCGCCTCTTCCTTGAGTTCAAATTTATTCCCTCCTTGGGCCAAGCCCATCCCAGCCAGCCTAAAATTTCGGCCCTCCCCTCTTCTCTCCTCCCATTCCCGGGACAAGAAGAAGAAGATGGAGGTGGAGGACTTCTTCTCCCCGCTTCTTCTCCTCGCGATTAAGCGGCGATGGGGCAGGACCCGGCCAGCTGGCAGCTCACTGTGCCCCTCCCCTCGCCGCTAACTCCTGAGCCGCGCCCATCCCTCTGCTGCAGCAGCCTCGAGGTCCTCTCTTTCCCTTCTTCTCCCTCGCTTTTCGGTCAACGAACATCGGCCGATGGCGGCGCAGCTTCGCCCCATCTCTCTCTCATTGTTCCATCGCCCCACAAAGAAGCCTCCCTACTCCTCTCGCAGCGCCAACCCCCATCGCCCTCTGCGCCCGCACTAACCCGCTTTGCTGCTCAAGGCCACACCTCCCACGGTCGAGCCGAGCGATAGTAAGCCGCGCCATTTTTTCTCCTGGACGCCAAAGAAGAACAGCAGCCACCAACCCCACTGTTCACTGCTCTAGTGCAACAAATACCATCCCGCCGCATGGCGCCATCGGCTCCCTTTGAGCCGCACCCACCTCGACCTTGGAGCCGTCCGTGTCTCGCGTCACAGAAGACTCCGAGGACGCACCGGTCACCACCACTCCTCGCCTCGCCTCGGCCGTGCAAGCTTGGCGTCACTGTCGCGTCACCCGACCGTCCTCGCCGTGGATCGAGCTGTGCGCCACGCTATCGCCCGACACCACGGTGTCTCGCCGCCCATGCCTCGCTTGTCCTCGCTCACAGACGCCCATACCGCCTCCAGATGTTCGCCCCGTCCGTCCTTGTATTGACCGAGCTCCCTCCGTGCTTGCCCTTCCTTTATGGCCCCCTTCTCCCCTGAGCTCCCCACGCCGCCCGAAGCTCTTGTAAGTGCCACCAAGCAGAAAGCCGAGTTCCGCTCGGCCTTGGCCCGCCACCATCGCTCCCTCGCCGCTCTGGTGAGACTCCACCCCCAGCAACCCCGTCACCACGTGCCCCGTGGCCCAAGGGACCCATTCCCCACCACCAATCATCCTCCTGTCGCCGGGGCGTGCCGGCAGCGTCCCCTCTCTCCGCTCCGTGCCGCCTTGCCGCCCCGCCACGGCTGCCCCTAAGCTCCCGGCTCCACCTCCGGCTTCTCCATGTCCTCACATGTCGGCAGGCGTGTTCTCTCCATGGCGCCGCTCCATCTTGGCGCCTCGTCATTTATGGCGCCATGTTGTTAGCCCGCCTTCAAGCTTCCGCCCTCTCCTGCCACCGCCACCTCCTTCGTGGCGCCGCCCTCCGGTGACCTCACACAAGAGACGCCAAGCGCCTGTCGCCTACTACTCGGCCGTGCCATGCCCTGCCACCCGAAGGCTCCCTGCCCCTCTCAGGCCAAGCAAATGGGAATGGGAATTTTGGATTTTGGTGGCCCCACTGTCATAGGGCTTGAGACCCTCCTTTGGTCGCCAAGGGCCCAGCGCCTGTTCATCGGACCCGAGCCACCCAGCCTCGCCACTATTCCCGTGAGCTGGGTCTACACTGTTCGGTGGACCAGAGGCTCCCTCTCTCCCTTTTTCCATTCAATTAAATCTTCAATAATTCGTATCTCCTCCGTTATAGCTCCAAAAATTATGATTTAAATTTCTAAAAATTCGTTAAATCAAGATCTTGCTAATGGCATAGGACTTGATTAATTTGGATTTCATTTGTGTATTATTTTTGTATTTACTTGCTCTCTTTGCCGTTGTGCTTTTTTCGGTAAATCGCCCGTTTAGGATTCGAAGACGCCGGAGACCCTCAAGTCGATCAAGACCAAGAGTACCACGACCAGTTTGCCTCTAATCAAGGCGAGTCAATACTTTGACCATGTTGCTCCTACATTTTATGTAAATTATATTCTTTTAAATTAACAAATTGCATGCTTTAATTTTTAATCAAATGTATGTTAAAGCTTAAGGTAGTTAAATACCCACTTGATGTTTAATTAATTAATATTGCCATCCTTGATAACTTGAATCCATTAACCTTTGTCACCCTAGTATTTATATGGTAATACTAGTTATGAGGGTGTACTTGAGAGACATGCTAGCCTTGTTTCAAGTACCGGGGTATTAAATACCCCAATCATCATGTCTTCAAATATAAAATGTTTTGGGTGGTCATTGGTGGTCCATTGACTAGGGTGAGAAACTAATTTGGTTTCCTTCTCAAAAACCCTAAATTGCTAGCTCTATCTGGGCGGATGGTGAGGCGGTTGGTGCTCCGGGAGCACGAGAATGATTGGGTTGTGGAATGAACCGCCCAGATAACCCTAAGGACTTAATCTTGTCACGACCTCCCGTGTTACACAAGTACAACCACAAGTCTGCAGAAAAACTTGCGACTTAGCTTAGTAGATTTATTGAACCTTGATGCCATTTCATTTGGGCGGATAAATGGGGAGCCAAGTGGATACATTCTCGCTTGAATGGGACACCAAGAGGAGGGTGACGCTTTTGCCGGTCATGAGGTATAGCACCGCTATGCCGGCCGAGGTAAAACATCCCGCTCAACATCATGGGCGAACCCTATATGTGCGAAATGACGAAGGGCGAGATAAGTCGAAGCGTTATTGTGACAACCTCTCGACTACACATCTAAGGAATTGTGTAGGGCAATGAGTTAATTGTCTCTTGTGGGTAAAGTGTGCTATCTCTGCAGAGTATTCAAGCTGTTTAAGCAGTAGTGCCTCAAATCAAAGGCGGACATGGGAACTTAACTTGAGTTAGTTCTATTTCAAAACTTTGTGGGTGGTATAAAAATGTGGCGGGCTCACCTAGCCTGAATTTGTTTTTCCTCGGTGGATGTACCCCATGTTGTTAATATGGTGGATGTAACCATAATCAAAATAAGCATGAAGGTGGAGGTAACCTCTGCATTATTAATTATTGCACATTACTCTCTTTATAAAAATTGCAATTTGTTAAAATGCTAAGTCATAGGATTTGTAACTATATTATTGCAAAACCTGCTTTCAAAATAAAAGAACCCGAGCCATCCTTGTTAAGCCTTGCATATATATAATTGCATTTGTGTGTTGGCTCATGAAAGCACGGTAGTAGTGCTCATTATCGCTTCTCCCCACCCTTCGAGATAATGAAGATGAAGGAGACTACGCCTACTACGATGGACCGTAAGATGATGGACAAGGATATGACGAGGAGTAGGATAGTTACGTAGTTTAGATCTCGCCCGACCTAAGTAGACTCGTTGGTACCGCATACAACCGATATTATCCAAATTTTGGTTAATATCTGTCAGACATGAGACACCCCGCCGCTTGTTCGTGTGAGATGAGCCCTACCTTCCCTTTTTGCTTCCGCAGAGACTTGGTCGTTCTTTTGTAATGTAATATATTTGGCCTTGTGCGGCCTTTTTGTAAAACTCGACCCGATAGGTCTATGTTACCTGTGTTGTAATATATTTGTTTTAGTTCACGCCTTGTATGAATGATTCAAAGAATGTGTCTTTGTGAAGTGCTAGCTATCGATCCAGGAATAGCACGATGATTCACAGAGGATTTGGATTCTCGTAATCCGGGTCCGACAGAGTCAGGTATCGAGCATACGATCAGAGAGTCTTAGTTAGATTGGTCGTTGCCTTAAGGACTTGGATCTTATTTTCCAAAATTATGAAAAGCCTTGACAAAAACATAGCGTACTTATTGCTTCTACTGATCACTCTTAGTTCTTCACTTACCTCGACTTCACTTGAGTTTTCACTCAGTTCCAACCCTTTTCTCCCGTTTCAAAAAATTGTAGATGGCTACCCCGTCGTCCGATGGCCCCTGGGACTTTTGCTCTCATGAAGTAGACGGAAATGAGTTCGTGGACATTCTTCACCGACTCATGGTGCACCTGGGTTACAACCACCATCCTATCTTCAGAGGCTGAAAGACCCAGACCATGGATCAAGAATCGTGGACCATGGAAGTTTTCCTCTATGCAAGGGAGGGCGAGTTCAACACTCACATCTTCCGACCCGCGACACCCCAGAGCAGCTGTTCCAAAGCAGTCCAAGACGCAGCACGCTTCGCCTGCAACCGCCTGGTCCAGATGCACGAGGATTTCATGAAGGAGATGCCCTTCCACTACTTCCGACCTCTCCAGAAGGGAGAATTCGAGCCCGAGATCTTCGTCGTCATGTTAGTCTAGGTTAGCTAGCAGTGCTTGCTTTAGTAGTCTTTTGGTTGCAAGCACTTTCGTTTCCTGCTGTTATAGACGATGTGTTTGTATCCTGTGTCATGACTTAGCTTAGCGTATAAGCTTTGTTCGAAAGTCATGTAACACCTAACCCCCTTAATATAATGCAGCCACTCTCGGCTTTGTATTGTATTGTTTTTCCTTGCTGGTTTGAAGCTCTTTTGTGTGTTCTATAGAGGGCTCAGAACCCTCATATAACTCCCCTCATTCTTAGCCGAGTTGCTTCCTCGAGATGGCACCCAGAGAGCCGCCGCCCAAGCCGTGGTGCTATTGCAGAGAAGCCAGAAGAGGCTGTGGTCGTGGTCGTGGCCGTGGTCGTGGTCGGAACGATCTCCCCACCGCCATGCACCCACCATAGCCCAAAGAACTCAGATTCTCTAAGTTATGAGAGCCACCAAACAGATGGAATAGCTAGTCGCAACTCCAAGCTGGCAGATTTTCTCAGGACACGACCTCTAACCTTCTCATCCCTAAGTGAAGCCTTAGAAACTGAGGATTGGCCCCATGACTTGAAGAAGAGGCTTGCCTTGCATGTCAGGCAAGAGAACGACAAAGTGAGCTTTGCCACCACAACCCAAAGGATCACCTAAGAAAAGTCATTATAATGAAGGCACCGGTGTCTCTACACCGGAGGGCCCCAAAAGGCTATCACTTGCTTCTATTGCAGAAATACCGGACACTACGCCAACAAATGCCCCCAATGGAATCTTGAAAAACCTACAAGGAAAGTCATCGTCACCAACATCAGCATTGACAACAAAGAAATCATCAAGGGCCCCAGCAAGAGGCAAGCCGTACCTGCTAAAGTTTTATCCGACCCAGAAGTTCCGCCAAATGCTTGCCTTGAATGTGGCAAGACAGGACACGTCGCCAATCATGTCCTCCAATACGATAAATACAAGAGGAGCATACTTTACATGTGAGCAATATGGACGCTATTGCTACACGCCCCCGACTCCCTCGCCTCGCCAGCAAGGAACATCACCAATCGTAAGATTGTCCTACTGAACCTAGTGCCTTGCACACGCTAGGAGAAAAAGGACATCGAGCGCACTAATGCCTTGTAAACCGCCCCAACTACGATGAGGACCACCACCGGTGAAGGCCCGACGATAAAATTATGTGCTTCCTCCGTGAAGGACAAGATCATCGTCCCAAGGATTGCTCCCTATGCTCATTCTTGACCAAAGGTACCGGGTTGCAAAGGACAAGTTTCAAGTGCTATGAGCATCGTCATGAATAAAGTTGGTGACAACCCACCAAGAGGATGCTTCCGTCTTCCTCCTTTGTTCTCCCACGCCTAGTGTGCTTTTCCTCTAGCCTATCGTGCTTCCCTCATCCCATCTTGTCGCCTCGAGAAATGATTATGGCGAGTGTTCAATTGAGTATAGTCGCATGGCAGCTAATTTTGTTGAGCATAGGTGGTGTGTGTGAGACAAAGCAAGATGGTTTTTGGAGATCATTAATGGGACTGATATGGAGAATTTTTAAGCTTTGTTAATGTGATAAATTCTTGTGAATACTAGAAAGCGATGGTGAATAAACCTTGTTTATGAAAGGTTTAAAGAATAGCAAATCGGTGGGTTATATAGATTATGGAGAAGGAAAATGATCATAAAGAGAAGTTTTGATCAACCATGAAAGGTATAGGAATCTAAGGTAATCGATTTGATTATTAGAAGAAATTGGTTCTTCATCTAATCTTAAGTTGATTATGATGATGGTTGGCAACTGGAATGGAATTATGTGTGCATTAAAGGCGAGAGAATAGAATGCTAAGAAAATTGGATTTTCGTATGATTCACTTATATTAATTTTGGGGAGAGTTAGTTGAATCATGATTGGGTTATAGAACTATAATTGTGGAGATTGGATTATAGAACTATAATTGTTGGATGATGGATTATAGAAAAGTGTTACGGTGGGAATTTGATCAAGGAATTACGATTAATGAGGAATGGATTATAGGATTACCAATTCATGATGTTGATTTTGGTAGAATGGATTGGATCAGAAGTATGGAATTAAATGGTTATGTGGTAACATTGGATTCAATTGAATATGATTAAATAGAGAAGTTGGGATTTATCAGAAATTTTGGTTGGATTATAGAGATATGCCTTGATCAGATTACGGAAGGGTATAATTGCTAGATGATTGGATTATACAAACATTTGATTATGGAATATTGGAATTTATGATTGGAGGATACCTTACCGATATGGGGGTTAGTCCAAATAGTTGTTGTATTGATAAATATCTTATTGATATTGGGGATGGACTAAATAATTATTGAATAGATGGTTATAAAATAATTCGGTGGATTAAATTTGAGATCTTGGATTTTAAGCAGATCTTTTGGAAGGTTCCTTAATAAAGATATTGGGTTTATATAAAGACATTCGGGAGGATCGTAATTGATACAAATGCTTGATGAATTAAGTGATTAATGTCGTGGTTTAGTCAGGAAGGTTGGAGGAAGCAGCCTACATCAGTGGCAGAAGTTCGTAGTTTTCTCGGTTTGGCCGGATACTACCGATACTTCATAGAAGGATTCTCTGAGCTTCCCAAACCAATGACCCACCTGCTTAAGAAAGAAAAGAAGTATGAATGGACAGAAGCTTGTGAGAAGAGTTTTAAAGAGTTGAAGAAGAAGTTAACTTCTGCACCAGTATTGACCCTGCCGGACATTCATCAAGACTTTGAAGTCTACTGTGATGCATCGCGCCAAGGTCTTGGTTGCGTGCTTATGCAAGGAGGAAAAGTTGTAGCCTATGCATCCAGACAGCTCCGTCCTCATGAAGACAACTATCCAACTCATGACTTGGAGTTAGCAGCAGTAGTGCACGCCCTCAAAATTTGGCGGCATTACTTGATTGGAAATCATTGTGATATCTATACGGACCACAAGAGTCTCAAGTACATATTCACTCAATCAGATCTCAACCTCCGACAAAGAAGATGGTTAGAGTTAATCAAGGATTACAACTTGGATGTCCATTATCATCCCGGAAAGGCTAATGTAGTTGCTGACGCATTAAGCCGTAAGTCTTACTGCAGTAATGTTATGATTCAAGAACATCAACCTGAGCTTTATAAGGAATTTGAAGCCCTCAACCTGTGTTTGATAGAACAAGGCACGGCAGATGCTATGGAAGCACATCCAACTTTAGAAGAGCAGATCAAGACCGCTCAACAAGGACACTCTGGAGTCCAGAGATTCAAACATCTCATGGCAAAAGGAAAAGCCCCCAAGATGATTGAAGATCAGCAAGGAATCCTATGGTATGGGAAACGTCTCTTTGTTCCCCACCAGAAGGAACTCAAGGATTTAATTCTGAAAGAAGCCCACAACAACAGTATACCTCGCACCTGTGAAGCACCAAGATGTATCAAGATCTGAAGATTTTGTACTGGTGGCCACGAATGAAAAGAGATATTGCCGAGTATGTAGCCTGTTGTGATGTATGTCGTGAATCAAAGTTTGAACATCGGCCAGCAGAGATTGCTTCAACCCCGCAAGTCCCTCGGTGGAAATGGGAAGAGATTGGAATGGATTTCATTACGGTCTACCCCGAACCAAGTCCGGATGTGACTCAATATGGGTTATAGTTGATAGATCGACCAAAGTAGCCCATTTCATCCCAAAGAAGACAACTTACAAGGGAGACAAGTTAGCTGAGTTATATATGGCTCAGACAGTGCTTACACGGAGTACCCAAGAGGATAGTCTCGATCGAGGATCCCAATTCACCTCGCATTTCTGGGCTAGTTTGCATGATGCCCTTGGAACACACCTTGATTTTAGCACAGCTTATCATCCGCAGACCGATGGTCAGACAGAAAGGACAAACCAGATTCTAGAAGATATGCTTCGAGCTTGTGCCTTGGAGTTTACATTAGATTGGGAAAAATGTCTACCGTATGCCGAGTTTGCATACAATAATAGCTACCGACCAAGTCCGAAAATGTCACCGCTTGAAGCACTTTATGGAAGAAAATGCGAACCCTCCGCATTGGTCAATCCGATGAAGGATATATCTTCGACCAGATACTCTCAAGCAAGCCGAAGAGAAAGTTCGACCGATCCGAGATCGCTCTCAAGCACTCGACCAAGACAGAAGAGTTATGCCGACAACCGTCGAAGAAAGTTAACTTTTGAAGTTGGAGATGCCGTGTACCTTAAAGTATCACCGCTTCGTGGAACTCGAAGATTCAAAGTTAAAGGCAAGCTTGCCCCAAGATACATAGGCCCGTTCCCCATCACCGCCAAGCGTGGAGAAGTTGCCTACCAGCTAGAGCTACCGGAAAATTTGTCAGAAGTTCACAATGTATTTCACGTCTCCCAGCTCAAGAAGTGTCTCAGAGTACCTGAAGAGCAGACGCCCGTTGAAGCCATCGCCCTTCAGCAAGATCTGACTTATCCCGAGCATCCGATCAAGATCCTCGACGTCATCGAGAAGCGAACAAGACGTCAAGTCATCCGCCTTTGCAAAGTTCAGTGGAGTCACCACACCGCCAAGGAAGCCACTTGGGAACGCTAAGATCACCAAGCAAGACTACCTGCTCGTTTTCGAGCAATTTCGAATCTCGGTCGAGATTACATTTAAGGTGGGTAGGATTTGTAATGTCCATTTTCGGACGGTCAAATAGTAACTTAATTTCATTCCGATCTTCGCCGGAATTCAACTAGCTCCTATTTTCAAAACCTCCGTTCTTCCTCGATTCGAGTTTCAAATGCAATGTTTGTAGCGTTTGAAATTCAAAATTCAAAGTTGGAGTTTCTCCCTCCGCTTGAATCTTCGGCCAACTTCAAGGTGGACTTAGCCTTTTCATGAGCTCAAATTTATTCCTCCTTGGGCCAAGCCCATCCCAGCCAGCCAACCCGGCCCTCCCCTCTTCTCTCCTCCCCATTCCCCACAGGGCAGAAGAAGAAGATGGAGGTGGAGGACTTCTTCTCCCCGCTTCTTCCTCGCTGCGATTAGCAGATGGGGATGACCAAGAAGAAGCAGCCTCTCTGTGCCCCTCTCCTGCCGCTAACTCCCCGCAGCCGCCCATCCCCTCTGCTGCAGCAGCCACGAGGTCCTCTCTTTCCCTTCTTCTCCCTGCTTCCTGGGTCAACAGAACATCGGCGATGGCGGCAGCTCGCCCATCTCCTCTCTTTGCTCCATCGCCCCCAAGCAGCAGCCGCCTACTCTCCTCTGCGGCGCCAACCCCCATCGCCCTCTGCGCAAGACTAACTCCGCTTTGCTCATTCAAATTACGCCGCTTCTCCCGGTCGAGCCGAGCGAGAGTAAGCAGCGCCATTTTTCTCCTCAGGACGCCAAAGAAGAATGCAGCGCCACCAACCCCACTGCTCACTGCTTAGTGGCCGCCATCCCATCCTGCCGCAGAGGCGCCATCAGCTCCGCCGAGCCGCACCCACCCGCGACCTTGAGCCGTCCGTGTGCAGCGTCACACACAGAAGACTGCGAGGACGCACCGGTCCACCACCACTCTCGCCGTCGCCTCGGCCAGTAAAGCCCGGCGTCACTGTCGCGTCACCGGCTGTCCTCGCCAGGATTGAGCTGTGCGCCTGCGTCATCGCCTGTCACCACAGTGTCTCGCCGCCCATGCCTCGCTTCGTCCTCGCTCAAGGCCCATACCGCCTCGGGGCGGCCCGCGTCCGTCCGTCCTTGCATTGACCGAGCTCCCTCCCGTTGCTTGCCCTTCCTTTATGGCCCACCTTCTCCCCCTGGAGCTCCCCCACGCCGCCCCCGAGCTCTCGGTAAGTGCCACCAAGCAGAGCAGCCGAGTTCCCGCTCCAGCCTTGGCCGCGCCGCCTCACTGCTCCCTCGCCGCTCTGGTGAGACTCCACCCCCAGCAACCCCGTCACCACGTGCCCCGTGGCCCAAGGGACCCATTCCCCACCACCAATCATCCTCCCCGTCGCCGGGACGTGCCGCCGACGGCGTCCCCTCTCCTCCGCTCCCGGCCGCCCGCCCGCGCCTTACACGGCCGCCCCTAAGCTCCCGGCTCCACCTCTGCTTCTCCATGTCCTCGCGGCCGGCGCGTCTGTTCTCTCGCATGTGGCGCCATCCTCCTGCTGGCGCCTCGTGCCGCCATGGCGCTGCTGCTTGTTAGCCCAAGGCTGCCGCTTCCGCCCTCTCTGAGCCGCCACCTCCCGCCAGGGCCGCCTCCGGTGACCTCACACCGCAAGACACCGCCCGAGCGCCTGTCGCCTCTACTCGCGCGGCGCCATGCCCTGCCACCCGAGCGCCTCTCTCCCTCTCGTGGCCAAGCAAATGGGAATGGGGAATTTTGGATTTTGGTGGCCCCACCTGTCATAGGGCTTGAGACCCCTCCCTTTGGCTGCCAGTGGGCCCCGCACGCCCTGTTCCGCGGACCCGAGCCACCCAGCCTCGCCACTATTCCCGTGAGCTGGGTCTACACTGTTCGGTGGACCAGAGGCTCCCTCTCTCCCTTTTTCCATTCAATTAAATCTTCAATAATTCGTATCTCCTCCGTTATAGCTCCAAAAATTATGATTTAAATTTCTAAAAATTCGTTAAATCAAGATCTTGCTAATGGCATAGGACTTGATTAATTTGGATTTCATTTGTGTATTCTTTTTGTATTTACTTGCTCTCTTTGCCGTTGTGCTTTTTCCGGTAAATCGCCCGTTTAGGATTCGAAGACGCCGGAGACCCTCAAGTCGATCAAGACCAAGAGTACCACGACCACTTTGCCTCTAATCAAGGCGAGTCAATACTTTGACCATGTTGCTCCTACATTTTATGTAAATTATATTCTTTTAAATTAACAAATTGCATGCTTTAATTTTTAATCAAATGTATGTTAAAGCTTAAGGTAGTTAAATACCCACTTGATGTTTAATTAATTAATATTGCCATCCTTGATAACTTGAATCCATTAACCTTTGTCACCCTAGTATTTATATGGTAATACTAGTTACAGGGTGTACTTGAGCGACATGCTAGCCTTGCTCAAGTACCGGGGTATTAAATACCCCAATCATCATGTCTTCAAATATAAAATGTTTTGGGTGGTCATTGGTGGTCCATTGACTAGGGTGAGAAACTAATTTGGTTTCCTTCTCAAAAACCCTAAATTGCTAGCTCTATCTGGGCGGATGGTGAGGCGGTTGGTGCTCCGGGAGCACGAGAATGATTGGGTTGTGGAATGAACCGCCCAGATAACCCTAAGGACTTAATCTTGTCACGACCTCCCGTGTTAAACAAGTACAACCACAAGTCTGCAGAAAAACTTGCGACTTAGCTTAGTAGATTTATTGAACCTTGGATGCCATTTCGCTGGGCGGATAAATGGGGAGCCAAGTGGATACATTCTGCTTGAATGGGACACCAAGAGGAGGGTGACATTTTGCGGTCGCCGAGGTATAGCACCGCTATGCCGCCGCCGAGGTAAAACATCCCGCTCAACATCATGGGCGAACCCTATATGTGCGAAATGACGTATAAGGCGAGATAAGTCGAAACGTTATTGTGACAACCTCTCGACTACACATCTAAGGAATTGTGTAGGGCAATGAGTTAATTGTCTCTTGTGGGTAAAGTGTGCTATCTCTGCAGAGTTTTAAACTGCTTAAATAAATAGTGCCTTACTGGTCAAAAGCGGACATGGGAACTTAACTTGAGTTAGTTCTATTTCAAAACTTTGTGGGTGGTATAAAAATGTGGCGGGCTCACCTAGCCCTGAATTTGTTTTTCCCTGGGTGGATGTACCCCAGTGTTGTTAATATGGTGGATGTAACCATAATCAAAATAAGCATGAAGGTGGAGGTAACCTCTGCTGTTATTAATTATTGCACATTACTCTCTTTATAAAAATTGCAATTTGTTAAAAATGCTAAGTCATAGGATTTGTAACTATATTATTGCAAAACCTGCTTTCGCAAATAAAAGAACCCGAGCCATCCTTGTTAAGCCTTGCATATATATAATTGCATTTGTGTGTTGGCTCGCGAGCACGGTAGTAGTGCTCATTATCGCTTCTCCCCCCACCCTTCAGATAATGAAGATGAAGGAGACTACGCCTACTACGATGGACCAGAAGATGATGGACAAGGATATGACGAGGAGTAGGATAGTTCTGTAGTTTAGATCTCGCCCAGTCTAAGTAGACTCGTTGGTACCACAGCACAACCGATATTATCCAAATTTCCTTGGTTAATATCTGTCAGACACAGACACCCCGCCGCTGTTCGTGTGAGATGAGCCCTACCTTCCCTTTTGCTTCCGCCAGAGACTTGGTCGTTCTTTTGTAATGTAATATATTTGGCCTTGTGCGGCCCTTTTGTAAAACTCGACCCGATGAGGACTATGTTACCTGTGTTGTAATATATTTGTTTTAGTTCACGCCTTGTATGAATGATTCAAAGAATGTGTACCGTGAAGTGCTAGCTATCGATCCAGGAATAGCACATGATTCACAGAGGATTTGGATTCTCGAATCCGGGTCCGACAGTACTGCTCTCATCCGCGCACCTCTCACACAAGGAGAGGGCGAATCGCCGCCAGATCCGCATGACACCGCATAGGAATGGCTACATGCATGTTTAATCACTAAAGGACAAACAACTTAATCACTAAAGGACATACAACTGATTTAATAAAGAACAAAAAATTTATGCTTCAGAAGCGTAGGTTTCGCGGACCGAGAGTGCGACGCACGCAGCCCAGACCCTCGCTACAGTCTGCAAGCAAGACTTGGGTCTTGCAACGAGGCAACACCGGTTGTTTTTCTCCAACGCCGATCGATTTGCACTTACGAGGTGCAGTAAAAAGTCACCATGCATACTGCCCAGAGCAGCATTGGCTCAAACCATTGAAAGATCATGTGTGCATGCCTCAAATTCGGAAGGAAACCGCGAAAATTACAGGCTATCTTTTAGACATTTTTTTTCATGTGTGTGGATCTTCCGGCTCTGGTTTCATGCTTACGGAGAGAAACATCTATACATGAAGAAATTAGAATAATAGGGTATTCTTTGATTTATTTATTTCACTACTATCACATACACTCATGTAATGTAAATTTTTGCAAGAAGATTTACTCACGTGGGTTTGCACGACATTTCTAGTGGCACACTATATAAACTAGTACATAATGCATGCTTGCCTAAAGAAACCGACTAGCTACAACCTACGCTTTGAGCATCACACGCCGTCCGAACGAATGGCAAAACATGAATGCAATAAAGGCCCAAAATGTCGGGATTTAATGAGGCAAAGATCGATCGCAGAGAGGACTAGATTAGCTGCCTCCTCATCACTGTCTTTAATGGCGAAGGACCTGATCCTAGACTGGAAGCGCATCCACTCCCCTGTGACACCATGTATAGGTTGTTGTTACCTTGGTAGCTGTCCATATCGAACGAGCCGAACTGACCTGAGTTTGGTATACATCCCGATAAGTTGTTGTGTGCCACTGAGAACACAGCCAGTGACGTCAAACAAGTTAATTGCCATGGTATTGGTCCACTCAGCTTGTTGTGGGATAGGTCTAAGCTTTCTATCTCGATCATGTTTGCAAAAGTTGCTGGAATTAGGCCTGTAAAAATATTGTAAGACAGATTGAGCGCATAAATGTGGCTCAGGTTTCCTAACTCCCAAGGAATTTCCCCGGACAGCATGTTTGCAGATAAGTCCATACCGGAAAACCAATTGATGAAATTACACCTGTATGTGTAAAGATTCCTTTTAGTAGCAAAGCGGAAGCCTCTCTGTTCGTAACAGCTTGTGTAATTGAACCCTGGATATTGAAAGCCACGACCATAGAATAAGTTCCAATAGGGCATACCATATGAATTTTCTTCAAATGAGAGGTTTCCAATGCATGGCGGCAATGACCCTGATAGATTGTTGTTCGATAAAACAATTATCCTCAAGGATTGGAGTTCACATATGTTGGGAGAAATTTGCCCTTCAAACTTATTGTTGCCCAAGGAAAGATACCTAATTCTACCTAGAGATTGTATCCATTCAATGTTTCCTATGAATTGCTAGACCGAGGTCCAAAGCGGTGACACCGCCGCTATTGAAGAAAGAATATGGTATATTGCCCGACAAGGAATTCTCGAGACGCCCGTAAATTCGAGTGACATTGTATTATCACTATGCTTGGTATAGCCCTTGAAAGATTGTTATTCAATAGATTTAAAAATGCAATGCCTGTTAAACTGCAAATACTTGGATGGATTTCACCAGTAAAACCATTGCCACCAAGACTCAAGGTGCACGGATTATTAATGCTCCACAATGAAAAATCGAGTTTGCCAGACAACTTATTATCATGGAAATCTAATGTTCCAAAACTATCAAAATTTGTTGTTAGAGATTGAGGCAGCTCTCCTTCAAAATTGTTGCCATCAAGGTATAATTCCCATTTGATAAACAAATAATTCTTCCCACCAAGTATGGCGCCACTAAGTTTGTTCTTTGAGACCTTCAAGGTTTTCTGCAAGGGATAATCAGTGAACATGCAAGTTGGCAACTCCCCTGAAAGGTTGTCATTTAATAGGTCTAAATATTCCATGAATCCATGTTACTAATGTTGTACAATGATGATGGTATTTCTCCAGAAATATTATTGCTAGAAAAATCTAGAAAGCTCATGTTTGGAAAAATTGAGCAGATGTTAGCCGGTAGATGTCCTGAGATATGGTTCGCAGAAAGACTGATAGCTTGAATATTCGTTTGGACGTACCATACTAAGTCAAATAATGATCCGGTCAGTGAGTTATTTCCAAGATTAAGGTAAATTAATGTTGCTTCCTTTGTAAACAACCAATTGGGCATGCTCCCAGACAAGTTATTGTTGGACAAATCAAGCACCTCTAATTGATGCTGTGTGCGTAGAAAACATGGTTCTGCAATAATGCTCCTGTCAAGGTCACAACCTGAGAGCATTAGCTCTTTCAATTGGAATGAAGAAGCCCAACCAGGGAAATTAACGCCAACAGCCAAATTATTGTTTCTTGAAAGGTCTATCTTCTCGAGATTGGTGAGGTTTCTAAGCCAGGAGAGTGAAAAATTACCACTTAATCTGTTCATGGAAAAGTTCAGGGCCTTAAGTGATGAAGAAATATTCGAAGACAATCTAATAGGAACACTTCCTTCAAAGAGATTTCGTGAGAGATCCAAGTGTTCAATATGAGGAAGTGTAAATAAGGATGCTGGGAGGGTTCCATTGAATTGATTGGAGCTAAAATACAATTCTTGCAGATTCCTGAGGTTTTCTAAAGCTGCAAAGCACGTGTAGTGTGTAATAAGTACAAAATGCACCAACATAAAAGCATAAACATTTGCAGCAATGGTCGTCTTTATACCAAGTCGAAAGCGTGCCCAACCATGCCTCAGAAACTCAAGATGTAAACTTCCAAAGGAACCAATTTCCCAAGAGATGCTAGGAGGGTTCCATTGAATTGATTGGCACTCAAATACAATTCTCGCAGATTCCTAAGGTTCTACTCCCCCCCCCCTCCCTTCTTTTTTTCTCTCCCTCCCCCTTTCCTTTTCGCCACACCGCCTGGTCACCTGCTCCCTCCTTCTTCTCCCGTGCGCTTTGCCATTATGCCAAGACGCCTCACCACTTCCCGCCACCTACTACTGCATGGTTGTGCCAAGACCGACCCCGTCCTCTCCAAGAAGAGCGCCACGCCTTGTTGTCACAAGACGCCGTCACGCCGAGCCCTCGAGCCGCCTGCCCCGTCCCGACCCCTTGTTCTCAAGGCCGTAGCCTCCTATAAAGCTCCTCCACCTCGCTTGAGCTCCCACGCCGCCTCGAGCTCCGTGAAGTTCCAGAGCCGAGCCAAGTCGCGCCCCTCCCTTGGCGCGCCGCCTCCTCGCCTCGTCGCCGCCCGTGAGCATCTCGCTTAGCGATCACACACGAGCATCCTCATGACGCCAGAACCCAACCCCACATCCTTCGCCTTCCCCATCGCCGAGCAGCCGCCGCCGTGCCTCCTCCTCCTCGCGCCCATGGCCGCCATCGCTGGGCGGGCCATCATCCCCGAGCCGCCCTAACCACCCGTCCGGCCTCCCGTGCCTCCCCTCGCCGGTCTTGCGCTGCACACTCGCTGGCCACCGCCAGACGCCAGGCCCGTCTCGGCGCCCACATCGTCTCGCCTCGGCCACTGCTTGCCGCCTCCCAGCACCACCACTGCCGCCCGGGACCTGCCGCCCTCCCGACCTCACGCCACCTGCCGCCGCCGCCGCCTGGCCACGGCCAGCCTCAGACCATGCCGCCGAGTGCTCCTCTGTTATTTGACTTCCATGCGGGCCCGGCCATGTGTTGGGCCATGCTCCTGTGCGCCAGAGGCTGCACCGTGGGCTCCACCCGCCATCATGGCCCTCTCTCTCTCTCCTTTCTTTTATTTCTTGAGTTTTGTTAAAAAGGAACTTCAAAAATTCATATCTCCTCCATTTTAACTCCAAAAATTATGAAATAAATTTCTAAAAATTTGTTAAATCAAGATCTTGCTAATGGCATAGGACTTGATTAATTTGAAGTTCATTTGTTTATTCTTGTGTATTTATTTGCTCTCTTTGCCGTTGTGTCTTTTTCCGGTATTGGCGCCCGATTAGGATTTGAAGACGCCGGCGATCCTCAAGTTGATCAAGACCAAGAGTACCAAGATCCCCTAGCCTTTAACCAAGGTGAGTCAATACTTTAACCATATTGATCCTACATTTTATGCAAATTATATTCGTTTAAATTAGCAAAATTGCATGCTTTATTTCTTTATCAAATGTATGTTAAAGCTTAAGGTAGTTAAATTCCCACTTGTTGAATAATTAAATTAATATGCCATCCTTGATGACTTGAATCCATTAATCCTTGTCACCCTAGTAACTATATGGTAATATTAGTTATAGGTTGTACTTAAGCGACATGCTAGACTTGCTTAAGTACCGGGGTATTAAATACCCTAATCATCATTTCCTCAAACATAAAATGTTTTGGGTAGTCATTGGTGGTCCATTGGCTAAAAGGTGTGGAAAATAAATTGGTTTCCTCCTCAAAACCCTATTGCTAGTTCTATCTGGGCGGATGGTGAGGTGGTGGGTGCTCGGGGAGCACATGGTTGGTTGGATTGTGGAATGAACCGCCCAGATAACCCTAAGGACTTAATCTTGTCACGACCTCCCGTGTTAAACAAGTACAACCACAAGTCTGCAAAGTGCAACTTGGCTTAGTAAAGTTATTGAACCTCAAAGTCATCTCACCGAGGGGATCAAGAACGATAAGTCTTGGAGATGCTCGCTTGGAAGGGACACCAAAAGGTGAAGTTACCAATGCGCTAGACGTTGTGGTTTGGCCACCGCTAGTCGTTGTGGTGAACATCCCGCACAACATATGGGTGTAACCCGTATGGGTGGAATGACTAAAGGGCGAGATAGCTAGAAAGGTTATCGTGATTTGTCCGCCCAACTACATGACTATGGAATCATGTGGGTAACGGTAGACTATCTCTTGTGGGTAAAGTGTGCAACCTCTGCAGAGTCTAAAACTGTTTAAACAGCCGTGCCTACGGTCAAAGGCAGACATGGGAATCATAACTTGAGTTAGTTCTATTTCAAAAACCTTGTGGGTGGTATGGAAAATGGTGGAAGGGCTCACCTAGCCCTGTTTTGGATTTTTTTCCTGAGCCGTCGCGCTCAGTGGGTGTGGTCATTGGAGGTAGCTCCAATTAAAAGGATGCATTGGTAGAGTTTCCGCTGGATGGAACCTCTACTAAAATAATTATTGCACATGCTCTCTTTATCAAAATGCAAATTTTGTCAAAATGCTAAGTGATAGGACTTTGTAAGTATGGTATTTGAAAAGTTGCTTTCGCAAATAAAAGAACCCGAGCCATCCTTGTTAAGCCTTGCATGTATATAATTGCATTGTGTGTTGGCTCGCGAGCACGGTAGTAGTGCTCATTCTCGCTTCTCCCCCCGCCAACCCTTCAGATAATGCAGACGACGGAGACTACGCTTTCTATGACGGCCCAGGAGATGATGGACAAGACTACGACGAGGAGTAGTATAGTTCTGTAGTTTAGGTCTCGCCCAGTCTAAGTAGACTTGTCAAGATTACAGCGTGTACCGATATTATCCATTCTTGGTTAATATCCGTCGTACCTGTCACCCTAGTCGCTTGTTCGTGTGAGATGAGCCCTACTCGCCTTTTTGCTTCCGCTGTAGTTTACGTTGCTTTTATGTGATGTAATCCATTTGGCCTGCTCGCCCATTTTGTAAACTTCGACCCGACGTGGTCTATGTTACTCATTGGTTGTAATATTTAATATTTCACCACGCTTGTATGAATGATTCAAAGAATGTGTCTTTGTGAAGTGCTAGCTATTGATCCGAGAATAGCACGTTGATTTCATAGAGGATTTGGATTCTCGGAATCCGGGTCCGACAGAGCCGGGTATCGAGCATACGATGTTGTAGGACCCTAGTTAGATTGGTCGATCGCCTTAAGGACTTGGATCTTATTTTTAAAACCTAAGAAAAATTTTGTCAAAATATAGAGTATTTATTGCTTCTACTCACCATTCCTAGTTCCTTACTCATCTCTATTCTCATTAAGTGTTACTAATCTCTTCTCCTGTTTCAAAATTTGTAGATGGCTTCTTCTCCAGCTACTGGCCCATGGGACCGTTGCTCACATGGGGAGCATGACGGCAGTTTTGCCGAACTCCTCCGCCAGCTGATGCTGTATCTTGGTTTCACCCACCCTCCACTCTACAGAGGCCGGATGACAAAGGTCATGGCTCACAAATCCTGGGAAATGGAGGTCTTCCTCTATGCTAGGACTGGCGAGTTCGTGGCTCATACCTTCCAGCAAGCCCTCGTCGCAAAGATCCTCGACGCCATCCAGGACGCAGCCCGTGTCGCCATCACCCGCCTGTGTTGGACGCACGAGAACCTCCTGCGTGGGTGACCGTTCTGCTTCTTTCCGTACCTCCCCGATGGAGAGCGCTTCCCGGAGTCCTTCGTCGCCATCGACAACGAGCCCCGCCTAACCCACCAGGTGCAGCTAACCCAGGCAATGATTTACAGCATCCACTCCTACACCGATGAGATCCGCCAGCTTCGGACGCTTCTCACTGGTAGTGAAGCTCACTCCGACACCCTCCGTGCCAACCTGAGCAGGAGCGATGAAGCCCTCTATGCTGCCATATGGGAGAGAGACACCGTCACCATGGAGAGAGACGCCGCACTTGCAGAGGTGGCATGTCTCACCGCCGCCCTTGCGAGCACTACTTCAGCTCCAGCTCGGCCGGCCCGGCTCCATCCCTCCTCCGCCCTTCCCCAAATGACAGAGGCAAGCGACCGACCTCTTCGCCCCCGAGGAGCCCGCACCAAGATGACTGCGCGCAAGTGCGTGCGACGCCCCAGTCCACCGCCCTTCGACGACCTTCCAGTGTCCAGGCGTGGACGCAGCCCTAGCTGTTCGCCGCACATCAGCCCGAGTCGCTCCCGTTCGACGAGCTTCAGCTAGAGCCGCTCCCGCTCCGACTCCTCGATGGAGTAGTTGGGATAGTCTAGGTTAGCCGGTAGTGCTTGCTAGGCAGTATTTTGGGTTGCAGCACTTTTGCTCTTTCTTTTGTAGACGAAATGTGTGTATCCTGTATCATGACTTAGCTTAGCATATAAGCTTTGTTTGTGAGTCATGTAACACTTAACCCCCCTTAATATAATGCAGCCATTCTAGGCTTTGTATTGTACTTATTTGATCTTCTCGCTTGGTTTTTGTTCTTCTGTGTGTGCCTTAGAGGGCTAGTGAACCATCATAAACCCCTCCCTGGTTCTCTCTAGTTCTAAATCTCAACTTTTCTTCAGGATGCTGCCAAGAAGAGCCACCGCCCCAGCCCGCGGAGCTTTTGCAACTGGCCGTGGCCGTGGCCGTGGTCGTGGACAAGGACAAGAACTACCTCCCCCACCACCAACTCACCCGACCATGGCACAAGTGATGCTTCAACAGACTCAGATTCTCCAAGCTTTGCTCAACAATCAGCAGTCAAGACCTGCCGGTCGCCACTCCAAACTCGCTGACTTCCTAAGAACAAGACCTCTCACATTTGAAGCAGCTAATGAACCTCTTGAAGCCGAAGATTGGCTCAGGGACACTGAAAAGAAGCTTCGACTCGCCCGTTGCTCCGACGCGGATAAAGTGGACTTTGCTACCCACCAGCTGAAAGGCGCCGCCGCTGCATGGTGGGAAAATTACCTTGCTGCTAGAAGTAATGAAGGACCAGAGGATGAAGAAGAAGAAGCAACAACGGAACCAGAAGTAGTGGCATCTACGAATGGAGGACCAGCAGCCTCCGCCGCTGAAGCCGTGGAAGGAGAAGTTGCTGAAACACCTCTTGTTGAAGACGAACTAGCTTGGCAGCCAATTCCTTGGACAGAATTCAAAACCGCCTTCAGAACCAATTTTGTGCCAGCCGGTACCATGAGATTGAAGAAGAACGAGTTTAGAGCTCTCAAACAAGGTCATATGTCAGTCAATGAGTATTTGACCAAGTATAACCAGCTTGCCCGCTACGCCCCCAATGACGTAGCCGATGAAGAGGAAAAGATAGATCGTTTTGTGGAAGGCATGCGTGATGACATGCGAGGGCGATTAATCCTCCATGACTTTTCCAAATTTCCATCAATTGGTCAATAAGGCCCTAGTGTTGGAGAATGAGAAAACACAATGTATAAGTCGCAAACGAAAGATGTCTTTCCAGAAGCCGTAAGGCGACTTTTCCCAGAAGTCAACCTTCCAGGGCAGTTCTTCCTTTAGATCTTCTGCTGCCACACCTCAGAAAAGTGCAACTCCAAGGCCCCAAGGAAGTGGTTTCCGCACTCTCCACCCTACTGGACACCCTGCCACACCAACCCAAAGCAGCTAATCTCCACTGCTTTTGTTTATGGAGAAAAAGGACACTTTGCCAATCAGTGCCCTCATCGCAGTAACCCTGCCCCAAAGAACAACCCAGGAGCCGCTGCAATTCAAGGTCGGACCTCAGCTCCAAGTAAGAGCCACTAGACTTCTCAAGCTTCCAGGTCTACCCCAACACAAAGCCGTGGCCGTGTGAATCATGTCACCGCTGAGGAGGCACAAGATGCTACAGGAGTGCTAATGGGTACGTTCTCTGTTAATTCAGTACCCGCACAAGTTTTGTTTGATTCTGGAGCTTCGCACTCTTTTGTTTCAAGAAAGTTTGTTGAAAGGCTTAAGTTGCCGACCTATAAGTTAAAGAAACCCGTGGTACTTAGTTCACCCGGGACCCTCAGATGCTACCTCGCTTAGTCCCGAGTAGAGATTGCTTTGAAGACTCGATTCCTAGCCTCCCTTCTTGTGCTAGAATCTCAAACACTGGATATCATCCTAGGGATGGGTTGGTTGGCCACGTATCATGGACTAATAGATTGCGCCAACATGAAAGTGGTACTTGCCAAAGATCCTGAAACCACAATAAGGATTAGTGTGGATCGTTCCTCCCCATCGGCTTGAACAATCCACCATCTTGGAGCGATGTCCCTAGAGACAACGCCTGTAGTCCAAGCCTACCCTGAGGTTTTCCCAGAAGAATTGCTAGGCATGCCCCCTGATAGAGATATCGAGTTTGTAATCAACTTGAAGCCAGGGACAGCCCCAATTGCCAAGAGACCGTACAGAATGGCCGCTGACGAACTTGAAGAGTTGAAGACACAACTTGAAGACTTGCAAGAAAAAAGATTCATTAGACCTAGTTCTTCTCCCTGGGGTTCGCCAGTTCTCTTTGTAAAGAAGAAAGATGGTTCCGCCAGATTGTGTGTGGATTATAGAGCCCTCAACGAAGTGACCATAAAGAATAAGTATCCCTTGCCACGCATTGATGACCTATTCGATCAGTTAACAGGAGCTTCAGTTTTCTCCAAGATAGACCTGCGGTCGGGATACCACCAGCTCAAGATCAAGAATGAGGACATTCCCAAGACAGCCTTTACCACCCGGTATGGCTTGTTTGAGTTCACATTCATGTCGTTTGGCTTGACCAATGCACCAGCCTACTTCATGAATCTGATGAACAAGGTATTTATGGAATATCTAGACAAATTTATAGTCGTGTTCATAGACGACATCTTGATCTATTCCAAGACCAAAGAAGAGCATGCTGAACACCTGCAATTGGTCCTGGAAAATCTTAAAGAGCATGAGCTCTATGCCAAGTACAGTAAATGTGAATTTTGGCTTCAGGAAATAAGTTTCTGACATATTGTATCCGCAGGAGGAATAGCGATTGATCCACCAAGGTAGAAGCCGTGATGGATTGGAAACAAATTACATCGATATGAAGTTCGTAGTTTTCTCGGTTTAGCCTGATACTACAGACGCTTCATAGAAGGATTCTCAAAGCTCTCCAAACCAATGACCCACCGCTTAAAAAGGAAAAGAAGTATGAATGGACCAAGGCTTGTGAGAAAAGTTTCCAGAATTAAAGAATAAATTGACTTGACACCAGCTTTTGACCTCGCCAGACATTCATCAAGACTTTGAAGTCTATTGTGATGCATCACGCCAAGGTCTTGGATGCGTGCTTATGCAAGGAGGAAAAGTTGTAGCTTATGCATCCGCATAACTTCGCCTCATGAAGATAACTATCCAACTCATGACCAGAGTTAGCGGCGAGAGTGCACGCCTCAAGATTTGGCGGCATTATTTGATTGGAAATCATTGCAATATCTACACGGACCACAAGAGTATCAAGTACATCTTCACCCAATCTGATCTCAACCTTCGGCAAAGAAGATGGTTAGAGTTAATAAAGGATTACAACTTGGATGTCCATTATCATCCCGGAAAGGCTAATGTAGTAGCCGATGCATTAAGCCGCAAGTCATACTGCAATAATGTTATGATTCAAGAGCACCAACCTGAGTTATATAAGGAATTCGAAGCCCTCAACCTTTGTCTGATAGAACAAGGTAACCCAGATGCCATGGAAGCACATCCAACTTTAGAAGAGCAGATCAAGACCGCTCAAAAAGAACATCCGGGAGTCCAAAGATTCAAGCGTCTCATGGCTAAAGGAAAAGCCCCCATGATGATCGAAGACCAACAAGGAATTCTATGGTATGGGACACGTCTCTTTGTTCCCCACCAGAAGGAACTCAAGGATTTAATTCTGAAAGAGGCCCACAGCTCAGCGTATACCCTACATCCAGGCAGTACGAAGATGTATCAGGACATGAAGGCTTTGTATTGGTGGCCACGCATGAAAAGAGACATCGTCGAGTATGTAGCATGTTGTGATGTATGTCAGCGAATCAAAGCTGAACATCAGAAGCTAGCAGGATTGCTTCAACCCCTGCAAATTCCCCAGCGGAAATGGGAAGAAATTGGAATGGACTTCATTACCGTTCTACTCCGAACCAAATCCAGATGTGACTCAGTATGGGTTACAGTTGATAGACTAACCAAAGTAGCCCATTTTATCCCAGTAAAGACAACCTACAAGGGAGACACTAGCATGTCGCTTAAGTACAACCCATAGCTAGTGTAGTTACCACATAATCACTTGGGTGACAAGGATTAGGTATTTCAATTGTCAAGGATGATATAATATTATTTAATTATCAAGTTGGTATCTAACTACCTTACAACCATTTGATATACATTTGTATACAGAAATTAAAGCACGCAATTTGATATTTTAAAAAGGAATGTAATTTGCATAAAATGTAGGTTTAATATGATCAAAATATTGACTCACATGGGTCAAAGGCTAGAGGTTCTTGGAAGTCTTGGTCTTGATCCAACCGGGGCTCTTCCACGTTCTCGAACTCTATTTGGACGATCATGCTGGAAAAAGAACAAACAAGCAAGCACAACTAATAAATACACAAGAAATAATAAATGAACTCTAAATTAAACAATACCACTACCATTAGTAAGATCTTTAATTTAGAAAAATTTAGAAACAAATTTCACTGAATTCGGAGTTATAACGGAGGAGAATGAGACTTCTGAAGTTTGAGTTTTGAAATAAACCAGAGAAAAAGAAAGAGGAGAGAGGGAATTTTTCTCTGACATTCGGATCCCATGGCATAGTGGTGCGGTCCACACCACAGTGCATGGGTCGATTCTGTGCGCATGGGTTCACGGGTGCATGGGGCTTGGACTGTGCACTGGGCCCACTCGTCATAGGGTCATCAGTGAAAACGAGCTAATTAGCTTCATCAAATAATCTCTAGGTCCACGCATCATTGGATTCAACAGCATCAAATCAACATTTAAACAAGGATTAGGTTTAGGACAGAGATTTTGGGCCTTTAATGGTGCTTACATAGGCACTGTCTTGTTCAGACAGAACAGCGGAGCAAGGGGCGCGCACGGGGGCATCGTCGGCGCCAGCGAGGATGGTCACGGCAGCGGCGGCCAAGGCCCAAAATGGGACCCTTGCAACCTTGCGCACCCCTAGGTGTTAGCGGCGATGGACGAAACGGTGCACAGTGGCGGCGCGGTGGCAAGAAGCGGTAGTGGCGTTCAGGACGATAGCGGCCACAGCGGTCCAGCGAGGCTTTGAGCCAGGGAAGGGGAGCACAGGCAAGAACGCGACACGGGGAACTCACCGGGACCAAGAATGAGGTTGGAGGTGGTCGGAGCAAGGCAAACAACGGGGAAGAAGGTTGCGGCCAGAGGCGAAGGGGAAGTGCGATTCCTGCGACGACGGTTGACGAGGATTAAAATCTCTATGTATTACTTTAATACATAATAAAAGATCATATGTCTTCATGGTTGTAACCCCTAAGGCTAACGACCCCTGTGGTCATAAGGATTCCAGAGGTTACATAATAAGTATCCTGGTCAGATGAGGTCCTGTACCCAGTCCCCGATCAGATGACTACTCGTAGAAGCAATGAACTAGTATTTGGATCTAACTCCAAGTATATTCCTTACCGTGTGATGAATGGAACACCTGTTATATTTCTTTCATACCACACGATGTTTCATGATCCTAAGACACTAACAACAACCACCATACGGTTGAGTGTCTCACAGACACACAACCGCGGAACGGTTGATACTTTATCAACCGCTGCCTCGCTCTGACTAATCACGGCATTTCCAATAGACGTCTCTTCAAGGAGCAACTGTCACCTCTTTGACGATTATTTAAGGATGAAGCGCGGAGCAGATCGAGGAGACTGCATCAGATTGAAGCATGACAATCAGGCATTAGATTCATGTTTTAAGTCTGATTCTGCAGTATAGCAAGCATTACGCTCAGTGTAATTAGGATTAGTCCATTGCCTCGTCGAGGGCACCCCCTGTAATAGCCAGTTCATAGCAATAAAGAGTAGTCCCATTCTTTCCCAAGAACTCTTTGCCATTTTCTCTATTTATTTCATAAGATCGGTGACTGGATCGTCTACAGCTGGCGCCGTCTGTGGAGAAGAAGGCGTTGAGTTCTTGAAGATTACTTCGCTCAAGCATTCCTCATCCACTACCTTTACTCCATCACTGCTCATACGAACATGGCAGAGACTTGGGATGAGAAAAACTGGTTCGACCTGGAGGACTATTCCAACCTCGACATGGATGCATGCATCCGCGCCATGGAAGAAAACAGGATGTCATCATCCTCCTCCTCCACTGGCTCGCTAGTTGCAGAGATTAGCGAAATCGATCAGATGGATGAGGATACAACACAACCAACAATTGTGTTCTCTGAGGAACCGCTCATTCCGACTAGTTCGGAACATCCGAACGTCTCTACAAGCCCGGTCAATCCGACCGGCAAAAGCGGCAATGGAAGCCCAGCGCTACAATTAGAGAGTCCATGTACTCTCGATATTGTCATAGGTAACTAGTATTCGCCAATGGCTCCTACATATTCCGAGGCCAAGCGGCATCTAGTAAGGGTATCAATGAAGTTATCACCGATCATAGGCCATGTAACATCCCATTTTTTAAAACGGTGAATAGTATTTACATTTGGTTCTTGCTTTTCAAAAATAATTTCCAATTATTGTATCTTCTCAAATCTTCTAGCCTCTAGCTACACTCGGGTTTGTGTTTCAAACCTCTTTGCAATTCCCGAATTCAAATTTCGAATTTGAATTCTTCTTTCCAATTTTGGGCCCCTCCTCTTTTGCTTGGGCTCATTTTTCACATTTCCTTCTGGCTCAAATTTCACTCACCCATTTGCTTTGGCCAGCCCATCTCCTCCATTTCGGCCCATCCGGCCTGGCTTCCTCCCCCTGCTTTCTTCCTCCCCCACTGGGTCACGCCCATGCCGCCTGTGCCCACCACGTCGCCCTCGTGCTCACTGCCGTGCCCATGAGCGCCCACGCCGTCTCTAGCTCCCTGCTGCTCCATCCCTTCCGCCACCTGCTCCTTTGGGTCACCTTGACTCCGGTGCCTCCCACTCGCCTTGTCCCATCCCCTCCCGTGCAAAGTTGCAAAGACTAACGATCACACAGATCGGCTGCCGCGCGCCTAGAGCCACCTGCGCCACGTGACAACTTCCCTGCCACCCCACACTCCTCGCCGCTTCCACACCGCCTCCCCGCTTTGTCACCTCCACCACTTGCTCTCGATCAGCGCGATGCGCCCACACAGGCGTCTTTGCCATCCCAGACGCCCATGCCGGCCACCACCAAGCAACGGCTCCTTGCTCCTCCCGGGCTATAAGAGGCCTCCTCCTCTCCTTGCCTCTGCTCCCCACTGGCACCCTGCCCCTTTCTCCCCCTCTTCCCATGCACAACGCCGAGCCAGAGCCGAAGTCGCCGCTCCCATTTCGGTCGCACCGCCTCACCACCGCACCGCCATGTCGGTGAGCCGCTGCCCCGGCCAACCCCATCACTGGGTGCCCCGCGACATGAGGACGCCATCGCCCACCTCCCCTCTCCTTCCCCGCCGCCGAGGACCTCCACCGCCGCCGCTCCTTCTCCTCTGCCCCGGTCGTCGCCGCCAGACCACCTCGGGCCACCTTAGGCCTCCCCGCCCGGCTCTACGCCTACCTCGTGGCCGCGCGCAGCCCGTGCGCGCGCTGCCCTCATCTCCGTGCCACCACAACGCCATGCTCCTCCAAGCTCCACGGCCCACCACTCCCTTCTTGCCTCGCCTCCGCTGTGCCCGTCCCTCCCCGGAGCCGCCGCCACCACTCATGGGACCCCAACCCCATGGGGTCCCATTCCACCTTTCACGGCCACTCGCTTCGCCACCAAAGACTGGATGAGCCGTGCAGGCGCCCCTGGTGCCCCTGTGCACTGAGGCTCTGCCTCCCTCTTTCTCTCATTGGTCAAAGGGCCCCACCCATCATTCGCTTTAACCCCCCCTCTCCGGCTGCCTTGTGGGCCCGGCCATGGTTTGGACCACGCGCCCCTGAGCATGCCCGGACAAGGACTCGGTCCACGGCTGTTCCCGTGCACCTGTGAGGCTGCGCCATGGGCCCCACTATCGGCTCTTTTCTCTCTCCCCCTTTTCTGGTATTTCTTTTAGGGTTTAATTCCAATCCGAACTTCAAAAATCCCGTTCTCCTCCGTTATAACTCTAAAATTATGAAATTTGTTTCTAAAAATTTGTAAATTCAAGATCTTGCTAATGGCACTAGTCTTGTTTTATTTGGAGTTCATTTGTTTTTAATTTTTATTTATTTGCTCTCTTTGTTTTTTGTGCCTTTTTCCGATACGTTCGTCCGAATAGGATTTGAAGACGCGGGAGATCTCCAACTTGATCAAGCACAAGACTATCAAGACTTTCTTTCCTTTAACCAAGGCGAGTCAATACTTTAATCATTTTGAGCCTACATTTTATGTAAATTATATTCATTTAAATCACAAAAATTGCATGCTTTAATTCTTTAATCAAATATATGTTAAATCTTAAGGTAGTTAAATACCCATTTGATGATTAATTAAGTATTATGACATCCCTTGATAATTGAATCCATTATTTCATGTCACCCTAGTAACTATATGGTAAATACTAGTTATAGGTTGTAATTAAGTGATATACTAGTCTTGCTTAAGTACTGGGACATTAAATGTCCCAATCATCATCTTTTAAACATAAAAGTAGTTTTTGGCAATCATTGTGGGTAAATGACTGAGATGGTTGAGTTAATGTATTTTGCTCCTCAAAAACCCTAAAAACTTGCTGTTACTATCTGGGCGGATGGTATGATGGTGAGGGCTAATGTAGCCCAAGGAACGTTGGTTGTGGATGGTAAGGAATGAACCGCCTAGATAACCCCTAAGGATTTAATCTTGTCATGACCTCCCGTGTAAAACAAGTACAGCCACAAGTCTGCAAAGTGCAACTTGGCTTAGTAAATTTATTGGACCTTGGAAATCATCTCACTAGTGGCCGAGCAAGGTGGTGCAAGTAGTGGATACGATCTAGCTTGAATGGGACACCAAGGAAGGGTGAAGTTGTCAGCTACGCCAAGTCGTAATGGTAAACATCCCACACAACTTATGGGACCCACCGCATGTGGGGGTAGCCCATCTGGGTGAGATGACAAAAGAGTCGAGATATTTTAAAAGGTTACTGTGATGATCGCTCAACTACATGACTACGGAATCATGTGGGGTAACAAGTATGATTATCTCTTGTGGGTACAGTGTACAACCTTTGCAGAGTCTAAATTGTTTAAACAGTCGCACCTACAGTCAAAGACGGACATGAGAACTTTATTAGAGTTAGTTCTATTTCAAAAACCTTTGTGGTGGTATGAAAAATATGGTGGGCTCACCTAGCCCTGAGATTGGATTTGTTTTCCTGGGTCGTCGGACTCAGTGGTTTTTATAAGTGGGGATAGCCCCAATCAAAAGAAGCATAAGGTAGAGTTTCCGACGAAGGGAACCTTCGCTATTATTAAATATTGCACATTTACTCTCTTTAATAAAATGCAATTTGGTTAAAATGCTAAGTGATAGGAATTTGTAATTATGGTAATTGAAAACATTGCTTTAGCAAATAAAAGAACCCGAGCCATCTTTGTTTAGCCTTACATGTATATTATTGCATATTGTGTGTTGGCTCGCGAGCACAGAAGTTGTGCTCATTCTCGCTCTTCTCCCAAAAGCCTCAGAAGCAGAAAATCCTGAAGATTACGCATACTACGAGGATCCAGAAGTTGGAGGCCCAGGAGATGATGAGGAGTAGCTTAGTTGTTTTAGTCTAAATCTCTCCACAGTCCAGCTGACTCTGTCGGTGCTTGCGTGTATCCTATATTATCTGAGTTCTCGGTTAATATCGGACGCACACGGGTTTCCCCAGTCACTTGCCTGTGAAGAGATGTGCTCTCATCCTTTTGCCTCCACTGTAGTTTCCGCTACTTTTGTAATGTAATCAGTTTGGCTGCTCGGCCCTTATTGTAAGACCTGACCCGATGCGGTCTATGTAAACTCTGATATGTTAATTAATGAATGGTATGTTTTTACGCTATGTATGAAATGATTAAGCAATGTGGGTGTGAGTGCTATCTACTGATCCAGGGAATAGCATAGTGTTTTCATAGAGGATTTGGATTTGCGAAATCCAGGTCTGACAGGCCAAGTGGGCATGGTGAAACTCAGCATACGATCGGCTGTCCGTCGGATCAGGCTGAGTCCACCACAAAGTTAACACAATCGGAGATACCAATCCATAAGCCATACACGATCCTCCACGGGTTAACTCGCCACCACTTGCTGGTGGAGATGGTACGGGCGTTCAAGCACCAACTATCGGAGGCAACCGAACTGATGGACGTGTATCAGTTAATTCACCTGTTCCTATCCCACCGCGAGTAAGGTATCAGGCAAGGCCGACCGAAAGGTCAAGGGAAAACTCAACTCATCGAACGCCCATTGCAAACGAGAATCTTCCACGACCTTTAGTAATGATACAAAACCTGCAACGAGTCTGGGATATCTTGAATAATACAGACCCTGCTTTAGCAGGAACTCCAGGTTATGTTCAGCTTGCAGGTTAGGTGTCAGAAATCCTCCAACAAACCATGTAGCGTACAGAAATGTACCGGGAGCAGAGAAATTCACAAAGTTACACGATGACCTCATCCTACCGCTCCTCCCTTAGTAGGGGGAAACATGGTCAAGCAGAGGGTCGATCAACACCAAGACCCCCTCGTAGGTTCCGACCAGGAAAAGAAGAAACCAGGATTCAAGCTAAAAATTGAAATTCGACTTTTGAAATGAGGCAAAAACTAGAGAATTTTGCAAATAAACAATAATTTGAATTAGGTTTTGAAAACTAAGAAGACAAATGGAAAGATACTATTCAACATCCGAAAATGGGATGTAACATCATCGTTGTACCTTGTCTTCGGTTATCACTACTATGGAACAGGTCATCACAGACGGTTCGGAACCGTCATCACAAACGGTTTTTGAACCGTCTATATTTGTTGGTCTGTGATAACAGTAAGTATCCTGAGCGGTTGAAAACCGCGTAGTACGCACTATCACGAGCGGTTTTTGTTAAAACCGTGCAGCGAAGGCTAGTATCACAGACGGTTTCTATTAAAAACCGTCTGTGGTACGGAATATCACAGACGGTTCTAGTCAAAAACCGTCTGTGATACGGGAATATCACAGACGGTTTTTGACTAGAACTGTCTGTGATATTCACGTATCACAGACGATTTTTATTGAGAACCGTCTGTGATATTCACGTATCACAGACGGTTTTTAGTGGAAACCGTTTGTGATACTAGCTTTCACAGACGGTTTTAACAAAAAACCGTCTGTGATAGTTCATAATCCTAACTACATTTTTGCTGTTTTTTGGCTAGCCTCAGGAATTGCTAGTCATGCCCTCTGAAAACAAGCATGTACAAAAACAGATTCATCACAGATATTCAATTGTTGACAACTCAAAGTGATCATTACTCAAAATAAATTACAAAAGATCGAATTTGTTCAAGTATTGTCGCTATAGTTACAATTGGATTACAATTGAGTCAATTGTTTGCAGGTGGGTGAAACTCTGGGTCGGCGACGGAGTGAAAGTCTCCGTCGTCAGAAATGATATGTGAAATGATAAAGGCGCAGAGCTTCCCTCGAACATCCGCGATCACTTGGTCAACGAGTCCACCTACATATATATCCAAGTCCTGTCGCTAGCAAGAGTAAAGTGGTAAGCATATATATTTAAATTTATAATTAGGAAATAATTATTTCGAGATTGACAAACCTCGGGATTCTTCCTCCTAGCTGAAATGATTTGCCACATATGAAAGCAAACGTAGATTGCACAGAACTCATCATTTTTTTGCTAGCGGCACTGCAAAAATAGAATTACATATATAGGTATAGTCTGTTCGAGACGCGTTATTATGAAGTATGATATAGGATTATCGTGTTGTAGCGCGTACCGAAAATTTCATCCTGTGTGTTAGTGCGGCGCTCTTTCCATTATATATTCCTTTGTTGGCAACATAAGCGATAAACGACCTACATGATTCCAAAAAGTTATCCTCGGCAATTTCAAACGAATGAAGACTACAATAGAGTTATGTATGGAGGAAATGAGTATACCTCTTGAGTATTCCTTTCAGAATGCTGAAATTGTGGTCGTTGCGGATTAGGGAATCAAGGTATATCACATGATTCCTCTTTGGTATAATGACTAAAAGGATCCAGTGGTACCTACTCATGTATGTTGCTGTAGTTATTAAACCTAAGTTCATGCTGCGTATAAAGTACAAATAAAATTTGTATAGCAAGTAGTGACACTTACCCCTCGTTGTAGGGCACCACTATGTACTTCTTGTCTTTCTAACGAAGCAATGCAGCCGCTATGTATTTCTCGATGAAGGACGAGTTTGCTTCGATGGTTTGCAAAGATACCATGTGTGGGTCGAGGAAACCGACCGGTTCTTTCCATTCCTTGACATTTTTTCACATGTATCTATACACAAGCAATGAGTTGTGATAATTATCGGTATTACATGAATGCAGAACTTGATTGTACGCACTTACAGGGTCCAACATAGTAGAAGCGAGATGTCGAGGCCAACGAGGTTTAATAGGTCATATAAGTCGTTGAAGCCCACGACGAAGTACTTCGTCCCGTTGAAGAAATGCTCATCGTTGTATGTGATGGTGATTCCAGTATCGCACCCATTCTCTTTGGTCTACCATATGTACCAGGCATGCAAAGCCTGACAAGCATATCCAGCGCGCATTAATACTGTGTCAGAGCACAACGGTTTTCCGATGATGTATTTCCCGGACGTCTCGGACTTCCTGGACTTGGGAGGCGCCTTAATGTTCATCAATTTCGATTTGGCCTTAACGATTGGAAGCGTCTTCCTGCGAGACGACTCGGGAACCGATACGGCAGCATGCTTTTGTTGTTCCTTCGGCGTCTTCTCCATGGGAACTGAAGAGGTGGCCTTCTGAGGCGAAACATGAGGTGGAGTCATCCAGGGTCCCGTTGGAGAGGAATGGTCGTGTCGGATCGCGACCGCTTTGGGTCGAGTATGATGTCCTTCTTGGGCCATTTGGATAAAAGAGTGGACGGCATCCCCTAGTGTTCTGATCTCTTCGCTCGGGCGAATCTCCAGCGGGACGGCCATGAAATGGTCATGTACATTGTCCACCTCGACCCTGGCGTAACCTCGCGCTAGCTGGCACCGTCTTTGCCGCTTCTTCTGGTATGGATACACCATCCCTCGCGCAGCCTCAATAGAAATGGACCCGACTATCCTCACTTGGAGCTTGCAGTGCGTTGGCTCCTACAAAACGATACACAATTAGCTAAGGCGTCCTATAGGTCTATCTTTGGTGCATTCCATAGATGTACATTACCTTGATGTCATCTATCGGTAATTGGACGTCGTCATGTTCAGAATTATGCGTGGACGCGACGCTACTCCGATGTTGAGCAGGACTGGCTCCCAAATTAACAGGGGTGCCTTGCGACTGGCTCAGGAGTTGATTCAGTTGATCCTACAATGCTGCTAGCTTTCCTTCAAATTTTTCAATAATCATCTGTACCAACCGGTCGTCGTGCTCGGCCTTGGATCTCTTCCTACTCCTATACGTGCAATGAGTCGTCCGCGAATCCATGACTCCAAGGTACGTTAACCCCAAGGCCACGCTGCGTGCGACCGGTGCTCCTTGTTTCCCGGTAGTAGATAGTATATCCTTCTCCTCGCCTCGCTTGGAAGGAGCCTTGGGAAGCTTGGGCAGTCAAGTCATGCTGCAAGAGGTCATCATGTTATTATAGACACTATGAAGTTATGAACTTATTAACAACTAGGTAGTTCGACATATTTACCACACGTTGGGACACTTCCTGGTCTACTGGGTTTGTGAAAGAGATGCTGCCCAAGACGAGACTTTTGCCCTCGCTTAACCAAATTTAGGGAACGTGGGTCTGTGACATCGTGAAACATGTTCTCCTCCCACGCCCCCATTCCTCGTATTTACCCGCTACCCAAAGAAGGCTTTGTCTGTGCGGCGGGTGAGTGTTTCGTGTCCGAGAGCTTTGTGCGCCGCACTTTACTCCTTAAATTCGGCCGTCGTCTTCATAGCCACAAAGGCGTCCCATGCTTCTCACGTCAAGAATCCATACTTCGCGAAGGGCGTCTGACCCGTGTTCACGTACTTCGTGATAAGAATGCTCTTGAAGGTCCTCCACGATTTATCCATCGTGAGCATCGCCGTTAGTCGCACACGTGCCATGTCTACTTCTGGAATAGTGAACTTGCTAAAAGTTCTGTCCACAGCGCGCCTTTTGCTTCTTTCGTCAGGTCCTTCCACCTTGGTGTGGTGATGGGGACCCGTTCCCTTGCAAGTATCCTGCAGATGGTCCGGAATCTCGCCACTGATCTCTTGGGACTTAGAGGGACCCCAAAGTCACTGACCTCCATGATGACCAGTCGGCCCGCAGGAATTTTCGATTGTCCTCTGCCATCTCGCTTCCGTGTCATTATCGTCGACGGTGACGGCAGCCTCATCGGCGCCTCTTCCATCTACGACGTCGGTGACGGCGGCGTCGTCGGCTCCTCTTCCATCTGCGGCGTCGGTGACGGTAGCGAAGACGGTGCCTCTGCCATCTCGCTTACTTGCTATCTATATAAGTTACATATGCAATAAAATGGATTGCAAGTGTGCCAAATTAACATATACATATGAAGTATCTCCATGTTATTTAAACTGAATAATATGCTCAACATGTGCAATATTAGCAAATAATCATAATTAATTACAGCATAAATATGAAACAATTAAGCATTAATCCAACGGCATTTAAATGACCAAATTAACATGGAGACATAGAAACAAAATAGAATCAAGTAAAACTTTTTTATGGTGATTACTTCATCGAGGCCAACACACTAGAGTGTACCATTTATTTCATGCCGTGGAGGATTGGCATGAAGCAAAGGTACACTCAAGTGTGTCAGGATCGACGAAGGAAATGCTAAGCAAAGGTTTAATCCTCTAGGGATCGCCGCCTCCCTACTCCTATTCTAACACTCCTTAATCCACTAGCTTCTCTAAGGAAATGCAAAGGAATCACAGACGGTTCTTAATAAGAATCGTCTATGATACGAATCTTTTGCATAGATAGAAACTAGTGATACAAATCTTTTGCATAGATAGAACCCGAGCCCATCTTTGCCTGAGCCTACTTCATCGAGCCCGACACACTAGAGTGTACCATTTGCTTTTATACCGTGGAGGATTGGCATAAAGCAAAGGTACACTCAAGTGTGTCAGGATCGACGAAGTATGCTGTGTTTCACCTGAACGTTTAGGATGAACGCCCAAGGAGCGAGCTAGCTAGCTGAATTCAGGCCTCGAGTTAGCTCCTATTCTAACACTCCTAACACTCCTTAATCTACCAGCTTCTCTAAGGAAATGCTAAGCAAAGGTTTAATGCTTCATGTACAGAAGACTAGCCTTTAATGAAGACATAGAAACAAAATTTCAGAATTAATCCCAACAAAATTAATTAGCATTAAAGAAAAATTCCTTAAGAATTTAAATGACCAAAATAACATGTACTCTTGTAATTCTCCCAAGTCATCTAAAGAGAATAAAATGCTTAACACAAACATCATGAGAACATCAAAAATCAGCATAGAGCTCAGATTTTTAATTTGCTCGATTGCTCTCAGTAGGCTAGTTGCAAAAGACATAGTCTTTGCCATCTCAGCCATTATGCCAAAATTCTTCACCAATAGAATATGATAACTCCAAATCAAACTTTGAGCTCAAAAACAAATGCTTCACTAATATGTCAAATTTTATCTCAATACCGCATATTAAACTCTCAGTCAATAAAAGGTCTAGAGATTATCAGTGCACAGACACTATTCCAACATATTGAAATTTTCGGCTAACACAGGATTGAACATCTGACAGTAATAAAATAACAAAAGTAAGCAATTATAAGTAAGCTCAAGTCTGATCCTAGTTAACTATTCAATCTCATAATATGGCAACAATCATCATTGAGCTATCACAGAACCCATCACAGAGCAAGGGAGGGAGCGGGATAGAGCGAGTAGAGTGGTATACCAGAGGAGGCGCGAGGAGCATCAACAGAACCCATCACAGAGCAAGGGAGGGATCGGGATAGAGCGAGTAGAGTGGTATACCAGAGGAGGCACTGGAGCCGGCGCGAGGAGGGAGCCAGTTACAGGGCGGAGAGGAGGATGCGATGGGCTGCGCTGGAGCTGGAGTCAGAGCAGGGAGGCGACCACTCGTCGAGCTGGAGTCGGAGTAGGGAGGCGGCTGGTCATTGGGCCAGAGTCAGAGGCGGCTGCACGTCGGAGGAGGGAGGCGGCCGGTTGTCAGGCTGGAGTCAGAGCAGGGAGGCGGTGAGCCCTAGAGGAGGCGAACGAGCGCGCGAGAGCTTAAAGGGTGCAGGAGTAGTGGAAGTGACGAGTAAGAGCAAAAACCCTAGCGGTACCCTACTTATAAAAAGGCTATCACAGACGGTTCTATTAAGGAACCATCTGTGATAAGGAATCACAGACTATTCTTATTTAGAACCGTCTGTAATACGTTCCATATCACAGACGATTCTTTAATAGAACCGTCTGTAATATATCACAGACTGTTTTATTAACGAACCATCTGTGATATGGAACGTATCACAGATGGATCTTTAAAAGAACCGTCTGTGATAAGCTCATATCACAGACGGTTCCTTAATAGAATCGTCTGTGATTCCCTATCACAAACGGTTCTATTATGGAACTGTCTATGATAACCTGACATCCTGCTAACAATTGAACAAGTCTCTTCATTTTCCCGCGTGTGTCTTTTCGTCTCACAGCTTCGTCTCTTCATTTTCCAACATCGCTACAGCTCCCAAATATCTCTTCGTCTCCCGCTCCGGCTTTAGTACTTGTTCTATAAATAGATATCCCCTTCTACAATGTATTTCACACAACCTCCTTGATCCCCTTTCTCTACAAACTCCAAATGGCTTCCCCTCTCGTGCCAGCTATATTGGCCTACATTGTGCTTCTTTACTCGCACCTCTCTGGTCGCAACCTGGCCCAAGCTTCCGAAGGCTCCGTTCGCAATGTCATCCGTTGTAGGCCCTCCGATCTACCGGAGACCATAGCGGCCATCATCTGTTGACTAGAGCTACTCCTCAAACAGACCAATGCGAGGGTCCGCAGCATCCAGCGAGTAAACCTCATCGTGCAGATCGTCCTATGGAACTACTTGGTCCGCACCGAGGATGCAGCCCGAAGAGTCGAGGACGACATCCGAATTGCAGGAGAGCGGGTCGACCTCGCCGAGACAGAGGAGACCAGGGCTGATGCCCTCTAGGCTATATGGGGCTTGGTTGCGGAGTTCGAACGGCTACAAGCGCGAATCGAGCGTGCAAGGTCGCAGGTGGAGGTTGTTTGATCTGACAGTCGCTGATCCCGCCACCACTAAAGCCGACGAGAAGGATTATAAAGATTTGAAGGCTAAGATAGGATCGCTAATCCTTTTTTTATCGTCTGTGATGTAAAAAGGATATGGTCTTTTTATCGTCTGCTTATTACAAGCGCATAATATTATCATTCCACATTACAATGAAGTTCACATTGACATCAAAATCAGAGATGACAATTCCATGTTGACATCAAAATATATAAGAGATTACAAGTCCTTACCACAGACGATTCCGTAATAGAACCGTCTGTGATAGCCTGAGAATACCTGGTGACAATCTGTGATAGCCTGAGAATACCTGGTGACAATCTGTGATATCCAGACAAAACCTGGTTTATGAACTCGTTGGAGAAGGACAAAACTAGAAAATTTAATATAGGAAGAAAAACAGAAGGAACTAAAGTTACTTCTAAAAAAATTCAATGGATCCTTCATCTAGTCAACACCAGCAAGAACACCGAAAAAGAGGGGAGAGGGACCGAGGAAGGGCTAATGGAGATGCGATGGCTCCGTGGTAATTGACCGTAGTTAGGATCCCGATCGATCATGACAAAAACAATATATCCATGCCTAGCCCAGTAACCGCACCTAGTAAGCTGGCACTCCACTCCACCACGACTCGCTCCATAATTGAAGCCGGTTGCTACTTCTGCTTTAGCTTCCACAGGAGCGGCAAAAGCAAAAGGAAACCCAACCCCCTCCCTCCATCCTCGGCCATCCTTCCCCGGTTGCCGCCACCTCCGCATTTGGCGTAGGCCAGTACTCGGTACCCCCTGGCCCCAAACCCTAACCCTTCTTTCCTTAACCTGCTGCGGGCCAACAAATAGAAATTGCTCGACCAGAAATTATCTGGTCGGTCGGTTGGTCTCCTCTTGTTATTCACGTTTAATCTTGTCGCGGAACTTTGAAATGTATTATTACAAATGTATAGGTGAGAAAGATCCTTTATGACTGGCTATCAATATCAAAGATGACAAGTCCATAACACATCAACACATGACAATTTCACGTTGACATCAAAATATATGAGAGATTACAAGTCCATAACACATGATGTTATGGAATAAATTAATTACAATGTAGTAAATTCTTAATTAAAATATAGCACTTCATGATAATCGACGCGCATATAGCTAGCTTCCTCACTGAGTTCTTCCTCGAGCCTGATGCCGTTTCCGAAAGGAGGCAACTCATCAAATTGATTGTATTCTTCCTCGTCCACTACATTCTCAACTCCGACAATCCTCCTTTTTCCATGAAGAACTACGTGGCACGTCTTATTTGTGGGGTCGGTTATATAGAAGACTTGAACAACTTGGTTAGCCAGTACGAATGGTTCGTCTTTGTATCTGACACGTTTGAGGTCCACGGTAGTGACACCGTACTTGTCGACCTTCACCTGTGGGAGATGGGCCCAACGACACCGAAATAGGGGGATCTTGAAAAGCACGTAGTCGAGCTCTCATATCTCCTCTATTTGCCCATAGTAGGAGCTCCTCAGCCCATCGGTACTGAATGCATCTATGCGGACACCGCTGTTCTGGACTGTGCTCTTCCTATCCTGAGCTGCCGTATAAAATGTGTACCCATTTATGTCGTATCCTTGCCATGCGACAATTGTAAATTGTGGCCCTCGTGCCAACCATAGCAGCGTATCATCACTTGATGACCTCCCAGTGATTCGCACCTTTAACCATTCGTTGAACCGACGGTTGTGCTCTCTCGTGATCCAAACCTCCGACCGGTCTGGATTCTATTGGCGTACTATGTCTTTGTGCTCGTTGATGTACGGGGACACTTGGGTCATGTGTCGCAAGACCGTAAAATGGGCTTGAGCGTACGTATCCAGATCGGGAGTGATTGATTTCCTTCCGATGGTCCCGATACCATCCAGTCTCCCCTCATGGCGAGATAGAGGCACACCTATCGGTTCCACCTGAGCCATGTAGTCGACGCAGAACTCAATGACATCTTCGGTTGCATAACCTTCGATGATGCTGCCTTCCGGTCGAGATCGATTCCGTACGTAGGACTTGAGAATTCCCATGTACCTCTCGAACGGGTACATATGACGTAGGAACACAGGGCCACATATCCTTATCTCTTTCACAAGGTGAACAATGAGATAGACCATGATATCGAAAAATGACGGAGGGAAATACAACTCAAGATGACATAGAGTCGTCACCACCTCGGCCTACAGAGCATCTAGTCCTTGGGGATCAATGATCTTCTGAGCAATTGAGTTGAAGAAATAACACAGCTTCAAGATTGCCACTCGGACCTTGTTCGGCAAGATACTCCTAATTGCAACAGGAAGCATTTGTGTCATCAGCACATGACAATCATGAGACTTCATACCAATTAATTTCAAATCTTGCATAGAAACAAGTTTCTTAATGTTAGCAGAGTTACTAGACGGGACTTTCACACCATGCAAGCTCTGGCAAAGTTCATTTCTCTTGGCCTTGGATAGAGTGTAGCAAGCTGGGGGAAGGTACGTTCATCTTGTATCGGTCTCTTTCGGTGCTAACTCAGTTCTTATGTTTATATCAACCAAGTCACGCCGTGCGTTAACACCATCCTTTGTTTTGCCACTAATGTTCAGCAAAAGACTAATCAAGCTATCACATACATTCTTCTCTACGTGAATGACGTCGATGCAGTGGTGAACTTCTAAGTGCTCCCAATAAGGCAAGTCCCAAAAAATTGACCGCTTCTTCCAGATGTTCTTCTCACGGGTTCTTAATTTACGTCCCTTCCCAAGCACAACATCGATATCCTTAACCATATCATAGACCTCTTTCCCTCTAAAAGTCCTTGGAGCTGAACCATTCTCCTTATTTCCGTTGAATTGTTTCTTCATCTTGCGGTATGGGTGACTCCTGGGAAGGAACCTATACTAACGCATATACACAGTTTTGCGCGAGTTGTTCAGCCATACACTCTCCGTAGTATCTAAGCAGTGCAGACAGGCTTTGACTCCTTTTGTTCTGAAGCCCGACAGGTTACTAAGGGTAGAAAAATCATTGATGGTGCAGAACAACATGGCACGTAAAATAAAGTTCTCTCGTTTGTACGCATCCCATACCTGTACCCCTTCATTCCACAGTATCACAAGATCTTTCAGCAATGGTGCTAGATACACATCAATATCATTCCCAGGTTGCTTCGGCCCTTGGATAAGTAGTGACATCAAAATGTACTTCCGCTTCATACACAGCCAAAGAGGAAGGTTGTACATACATAGATTCACATGCCAGGTGCTATGTTGGCTGCTCATGTTACCGAAAGGATTCATTTCATCCGTACTCAACCCTAACCTTATGTTCCTCGGTTCCACACCGAACTCTTTAAAGCTCCGATCGAAGTTTCTCCACTTGGCAGAATCAGCAGGGTGTCTTAGCTTTCCATCTCTCTTACGCTCCTCTGAGTGCCAATGCAACAATCATGCCTCCTTTGGGTTCACAAATAAATGCTTTAAATGTGGGATCACAGGTAGATACCACAACATCTTAGCAGGAGGTCCTTGCTTCACCTTAGCAGTATTCTGACGCTTGTATCGGGATGCTTTGCACACGGGACATACATACATGTCTGCATACTTTTTACGGTAGAGGATACAATCGTTCGGACATGCGTGTATTCTTTCTACTTCCATTCCCAATGGACAAATAACCTTCTTTGCTTGGTAGCTGGTGTTGGACAACACGTTTCCCTTCGGAAGGATGTCCGTTAGGAGATCTAACAATGCCGTGAAACTCTTATCGGACCAACCATTGCTTGCCTTTAATTTCAGCAGTTCAAGCACGGTTGACAACCTTGTGTTTTCCGACTTGCAGCCAGGAAACAAAGGTCTCACCGAGTCCTCTCTTAAGCCCTCGAATTTACAAAACTCTCTCTCACTATAGTTCTCTTCTGCATCGTGTAGCATCTGATCTAGATTGTCATCGTGCCACCTATCCTCATCAAAAGCACAGTCCACATCCGGCAAATCGTTGACTTCCTCGGCGATGTCGTCATTATTAACTTCTGGTATAATCTGCTCTTCAACGTGACTGGTCCAACATGTATACCCTTTTTTGAAACCCCTTCGAATCAAGTGCGCTTCGATCTGCGCCGCGTTGTTAAACATCTTCAGATTACCACAACCAATGCATGGACAGTACATAAAATTTATCCCCTTCTTCAACATATCCTGCTCAGCGGCTCTTCTAAAAGCAACCACGCCATTAATGTACTTTTGACTCACATGGTTCACATCCAGTTTCGGTCCATCTACGCTACGCATGTAACAAATTAGTGTCAAATTGATTAGAGATTAATTTATAGCAAACATAAAGGGTTATAGATCGTTACTCTCGGAGCTCATAAAGAAAATACCTAATATCTCTCGACAATCCTCACCATCTCCTCCCTTCCCTCTCTGTTGGCGGCACAATGGGATTCCTATTTACCAAACATACTTAAATTGATTAGCGATTAATTTATAGCAAATATAAAGGGTTATAGATCGTTACTCTCGGAGCTCACGAAGAAAATATGATTCCTCTCCTTTCCTTCTCCTCTCTAAGGTGGTGCAATGGGGGTGGAGGCACAGCAAGGTGCAGGTGGCACAATGGGGGAGGAGGCAACGAGGTGGAGGAGGCGCTAGGGGCAGGGGTCCAACCTTCTCCTCTCTAAGCTGGTGCAACGGGGGGAGGAGCCGCTGGTTGGAGGAGCTAGGGCAGGGAAGTGGTGCATGGGGGAGGAGCAGTAGATCTAAGTGTAGCCAGCGGTTGCGGCAGAGGCAGGGTTGCTCCAGAGCGATAGAGGCAGTGGCAGAGGCAGTGGCAGTGGACACAGGGCCTTCAGAGCGACAGTGCGGCATAGGCAACGGCAGTGCGGCAGAGGATGTGTCGGACACAATTTATATGTTTTGCAGTAGTGTATGTTGAATTATTGATGCTAAAATTGCTAGACACATAACTATTTAATATAATGTCGCTTGAAAATTATATATGTTGTCATATGTATATGGTGAAGCGGTAAACCTCGGTCATTTTCGTTCTAGTTTCACTCCTGCTCATCATCACTATGTTCTTTTTAAGTAGTAAAGATAAAGATAATCTCAACTAGAGGAAACAAATTTTTTTCATGTTCAAATATTCAATTAATTCTGGGGTCTTTACGTAAGCGAAGTTGCGTAGGTGCGATTCTTCCATGACACATACGGCCGTTGAATAAATTGCTCACGAGGGCTCCGGTTATGTGGTGACAGACACGCATGGTCATAGGAGCTGAGGACGTGTGGAGTTTTCGCGGTGCCTCTGCCTCGTCTTTCACGAGACGTAAACAGCGGAGCTTACCGAACCACCACTCCACCAGAGTCCGCCCGTGTGCTCTGGGCTGCCTCTGCCGTTCGGTCGCCCCAAGTCTCAAGACCAGATTCGCTCACTCAGCCGTCCATCGATTTATCGTGCAGCCTACCGCACCACCAGAGTCCGCCGTGTGCTCTCATCCGCGCACCCTCTCACACAAGGAGAGGGCAGAACTGCTAATGCATATTTAATCACTAAAGGACAAACAACTTAATCACTAAAGGACATACAAAAAATTCATGCTTTAGAAGCGTAGGTTTCGCGGACCGAGAGTGCGACGCACGCAGCCCAGACCCGCGCTGCAGTCTGCAAGCAAGACCTGGGTCTTGGAACGCGGCAACACCGGTTGTTTTTCTCCAACGCCGATCGACTTTCACTCACGAGGTGCAGTAAAAAGTCACCATGCATACTGCCCAGAGCACCGTTGGCTCAAACCATTGAAATTTCTGTGTGGTGATATCTGATCCGGAAAGATCATGTGTATGCTTCAAATTCGGAAGGAAACCGCGAAAATTACAGGCTATCTTTTAGACATTTTTTTCATGTGTGTGGATCTTCCGGCTCTGGTTTCAGAGAAACATGTATGCATGAAGAAATTAGAATAATAGGGTATTCTTTGATTTATTTATTTCACTACTATCACATACACTCTTGTAACAGAAAATTTTGCAAGAAGACGACTATTGTGGTTTGCACGACATTTCTAGTGGCACACGATATAAACTAGTACATAATGCATGCTTGCCTAAAAAACTGACTAGCTACAGCCTACAGTTTGAGTATCACACGCCGCCCGAACGAATGGCAAAACATGAATGCAACAGTGGCCCAAAATGTCAGGACGAATGAGGCAGCACTGACCGCGTAGAGGACTGGATCATCTGCCTCCTCATCACTGTCTTCTAATGGCGAAGGACCTGATCCTGGACTGGAAGTGCATCCATTCCCCTGTGACGCCTTGTATAGGTTGTTGTTCCCTTGGTAGTTGTCCATATCAAATGAGCCGAACTGACCTGAGTTTGGTATACATCCCGATAAGTTGTTGTACGCCACTGAGAACACAGCCAGTGACGTCAAACGAGTTAACTGCCATGGTATTGGTCCACTCAGCCTGTTGCGGGATAGGTCTAAGCTTTCTATGTCGCTCATGTTTGCAAAAGTTGTTGGAATTGAGCCTGTAAAAATATTGTAGGACAGATTGAGCGCCTGGATGTGGCTCAGATTTCCTAACTCCCAAGGAATTTCCCCGGACAGCATGTTTAAAGATAAGTCCATACCGGAAAACCAATTGATGAAATTACGGTTGTATGTGTAAAGATTCCTTTTAGTAGCAAAGCGGAATCCTCTCTGTTCATAACAGCTTCTGTAATTGAAGCCTGGATATTGAAAGCCACGATGACAGGCTGAGGTGGTCCAATAGGCCAGTTCATATGAATTTTCGTCAAATGAGAGGTTCCCAATGCATGGCGGCAATGACCCTGATAGACTGTTGTTCGATAAAACAATTATCCTCAAGGATTGGAGTTGACATATGTTGGGAGAAATTTGCCCATCAAACTTATTGCTGCCCAAGGAAAGATACCTAATTCTACCTAGAGATTGTATCCATTCAATGTTTCCCGTGAATTCGTTGTGACTGAGGTCCAAAGCGGTGACCCTGCTTCTATTGAAGAAAGAATATGGTATATCGCCTGACAAGGAATTCTCAGAGACGTCCAGAAATTCGAGCGTCATTGTATTACTGCTACAGCTTGGTATAGCCCCTGAAAGATTGTTATTCGATAGATCTAAAAATACAATGCTTGTTAAACTGCAAATACTTGGATGGATTTCACCAGTAAAACCATTACCACCAAGACTCAAGGTAGCCAAATTATGAAGGCTCCACAATGAAAAATCGAGTTTACCAGACAACTTATTATCATGGAAATCTAATGTTCCAGAACTATCAAAATTTGCTGTTAGATATCGAGGCAGCTCTCCTTCAAAATTGTTGCCATCAAGATATAATTCCCATTTCATAAACAAATGATTCTTCCCACCAAGTATGGGGCCACTAAGTTTGTTCTTTGAGACCTTCAAGGTTTTCAGCATGAGATAATCAGTGAACATGCAAGTTGGCAACTCCCCTGAAAGGTTGTTATTTGATAGGTCTAAATATTCCATGTTACTAATTTTGCACAATGATGATGGTATTTCTCCAGAAATATTATTGCTAGAAAAATCTAGAAAGCTCATGTTTGGAAAAATTGAGCTGATGTTAGCCGGTAGATGTCCTGAGATACGGTTCGCAGAAAGACTGATAGCTTGGATATTCGTTTGGGCGTACCATACTGAGTCAAATAATGATCCGGCTAGCGAGTTATTTCCAAGATTAAGGTAAATTAATGTTGCTTCCTTTGTAAATAACCAATTGGGCATGCTCCCAGACAAGTTATTGTTGGACAAATCAAGCACCTCTAATTGACGCTGTGTGCGTAGAAAACGTGGTTCTGCAATAATGCTCCTGTCAAGGTCACAACCGGAGAGCATTAGCTCTTTCAATTGGAATGAAGGAGCCCAACCAGGAAAATTAACGCCAACAGCCAAATTATTGTTTCTTGAAAGATCTATCTTCTCGAGATTGGTGAGGTTTCTTAGCCAGGAGAGTGAAAAATGACCACTTAATCTGTTCATGGAAAAGTTCAGGGCCTTAAGTGATGAAGAAATATTCGAAGACAAGCTAATAGGAACACTTCCTTCAAAGAGATTTCGTGAGAGATCCAAGTGTTCAATATGAGGAAGTGTAAACAAGGATGCTGGGAGGGTTCCCTTGAATTGATTGGAACTCAAATACAATTCTCGCAAATTCCTGAGCTTTTCGAAAGCTGCAAAGCATGTGGAGTGTGTAATAAGTACAAATTGCACCAACATAAAAGAATAAACATTTGCATCGATGATCGTCTTTATACCTGAAGTCGGAAGCATTCCAAACATGCCGGTAAACTCAAGATGTAAAACTTCCAAAGAAACCAATTTCCCAAGAGATGCTGGGAGGGTTCCATTGACTTGATTGGAACTCAAATACAATTCTCGCAGATTCCTAAGGTTTTCTAAAGCTGCAAAGCATGTGGAGTGTGTAATAAGTACAAACTGCTCCAACATAAAAGCATAAACATTTGCAGCAATGGTCGTCTTTGTACCTGAAGTCGGAAGCATTCCAACCATGGCGGTAAACTCAAGATGTAAAACTTCCAAAGAAACCAATTTCCCAAGAGATGCTGGGATAGTTCCATTCAAGCAGTTGTTACTACTAAGGTCGAGATGCTGAAGCTTGTTTAATCCTACTAGACCTGATGATGTTGTTCCATTTGAAAATATAGTAAAAATAAGCCTCTTTTCAGTATTTGCACACTCTTTCCTGATATTAACGTAAAAGAAAAGGAGATATGCATGTGTATAGTGAAACCACTCACGTACCTTCCCAAATTTGAAAAGTGACATGGTTCATAGAGAAATCGAGGAACCGAAGCTCAGGGAACGCCGAAAAGGCTGTCGAATTCAGGTTAAATCGACATTCTTTAGGGAGAATTAAATCCTCGAGGAAGTAGAGCCTGGAGAGGTAGAGATGGGATATGCGTTTTGTGATGTTGTTGCATATGACGCGTTCCCAGGAGCAGCAATCACTCTGTAGCCATGAAAGAGGCATCCCGTCAGTTGTGCCCAGCAATGAGCCACGGATATCCAAAAGCGCAGTCCTCTCCTCCTCGAAACAGCTATTGGACACGCAAGATATGGCCAATAATACGCATAGGATCCCAAATAAGGATCCCTGTGAAAAGTAGCAACTCATCGCAGAACAAGTTCTGTTTTCTCCTATGCAAGTTCTACGGCTGCAAAACGCAGACTGTAGGAGTACTTGGGAAGGACGAGAGGTGCGGTATTTATCGTACGAAGTGCTCTCATCCGCGCACACCTCTCACACAAGGAGAGGGCTGAACTGCCCGGCCGTATCCGGCATGACATAGGAAAACAGGCTTAACTTGTAGCTCTTTGCCGGCAGCATTGACCCGGAAGTCCAGAGTCCAGAGCCCTCAAATCGCTGAACGCCGGAATGGCTGGGTCATGCCACGGTGACATACGACAAGACGCCGGAATGCTCGGGAACTAATAACGCACAATGGTACGAAGGATAAGTGGGGACATGAACACACACATTTCTGATTTATGTGCACAAACTATATACTCTCTTCGTTCTTTTTTATTTAATATTTTTGATTTTTTACGGTCTTCGAGATGCGATTTTAACCGTTACTTTTTATAACTTTACATTGAGATATAGTGATAAAATTATAATATTATGATAGTATTTTTAACGATAAATCTAATGATATAATTTTTATATAGTCAATCTAGATAATTTTAAATCTATTGGTAGCCAAACTTTAGAAAGTTTGACCACACGGATTCTAGAAGATAAGTAAAAAAAGAACGGATGGAGTATATGACAAGATTTTAGTGGTCTCGACTAAGGTGACGTGACTCGATCTGACTGTGGACGAAAAAGAAAGTCGCCGACGCGACTCTTTCTTATCAAATTCATGCTTGTTTCGGTGCATTAGCTAGGGATTCTTCACCAGTTATACTTATGGCTATTCTTTGCATCACCATGACTGACGTCTTCAGTCCCTTCAGTTCGTCTTTGCCTTGGCCTCTTAACACTAGTATGCTTGTTCGTCTTCGCAAGCAAATTAACGCGGACGAATTGGTTGTTGACGAAATAATTATACTGATGGTCCACGTTTCCAAGGCACGACTTCACACTAGTAGTACTGTCCAGTCCTCACACGTTTCGTGTGTAGTCAAAACTTTGATCACTAGTATCCATAAAAGTATTTAGTTTTTTTACATGAAGATGATTTTATCATACAAGTACTTCAGTATCACTATATTTTAATAGTTTTCACCAACATATAATTAGAAAAAATAACGATCAAACCGTTGGAGACCGTGTCGATGTACAAAACGATAAGTACCCAATTCGTTTGTTTTTAGGAAAATACTACACACAAGAAGAAAAACTTGCGTACGTGCATACGAAGTCCATGTGGCTCCCTCTCTCTCGCGCGCGCACCACGCACGTAGGAGACAAGCTCTGGTCGGCAATCACACCAACACCCCCTTCCACCTCCCCAATGACCACACCACCGCCCCTTCCACCTCCCCAAAGAATCGTGCCCCCCTCTTCCACCTCCCCACTTGAGCCCCACCATTGGCGCCATGGTTACGCAGAGGCTACGATGGAGGTGCGGCCTTCGTTGCCGCCGCCGTCGTCGGTGAGACAATACTTGCCGCTGTGGACCTACCTGACGCGGCGTACCACAAGGCATCGTCATCTTCTCCAAGTCTGCCCGTCATACTCTCGACCTGATCCATCACTATGGTGAGTTCCTCATGAAACCAACCGTGTCACGACATGTTCCACCTTCCTAATTCCTATCCATCATTCCCCTCAACCAATTTCATCTTTCTCACATCCGTCTGTCGGAATCGAGCCCAACTTTATCATCTTTGCCCGAGCGCCGCCATAGTCAATTATAACACCACCGGTGAGCTTTTGCCCTTACCATCCCCTCCATCTTGTGTCTCCGTGACAAGTTCTATCATGTGCTCATCTCGTTGTCACTGGAATTCCACCGTAGAGTGGCCACCGCTGTCCGCCTCCATTAGCCACCACCGCGCTGCAGTGCCGTCCTGTCCGCGATGTCACCACCCGAAGCCTCCCCAGGACCCTGCCAACCCATTTTGGCCATCATCGTCACCTCTCGAGCCGTCATTCACTGACAACGCATGCCAGCTCCTTTGTTCCCTCTGTTCTCTCTCTCTCTCTCTCTCTCTCTCTCTCTCTCTCTCTCTCTCTCTGCCGAATGGGCCCCACTTGTCTAAACACGTGAGGTGGGAGGCTTCGTGCGAGTGTTGTACAACACACTTCGTGTGTATAGCAGCGCCGTTGTTTTTATAAGGCGTAGTTTGGTAAAGCACCACGATTAAGAAAGTTGTAAGGCAAGGGAATGGAAGGGGAGGGAATAAGAGAGAGAATAGTTAGGGCGAACGATTACTTATAAGTGTTCAAGAGAAAAGGTGGTCGAGGCCTAATACCTGTAATCACTATCATCCGGAGGTTCACCTTCTTCAACAGGGTCCTCGGAGTTCTCCCAGTTTTCTTCTTTAGTTGATTTAGCAAGTATGAGTACACAATCGTACTTAGCAAGCCACATAGAAAAGGTTGATTAACTACATGTTAGGAGTTCAATGGATTGTTTACTCAACAATGGCAAGTACCATCTTAACATCTCAAAATCTCTACTTATGCCTCATATATTGGAATCACCTATGAACACAGCTTCATTAACCGGAAGCATGACGTATTCGAATACCATTGATTATACTCTGCAGAGTTGCCCAACTTTACCCACAAGATACCTCAAACCCATACTACCAGGCCATACACACGCCACATGTTAGCGTGCGACCGAGTTGAGATAAAAAACCATTTCCACTGCTCAACCTTTCCAGCCTCTACCCGGTAGGTCCTTGGACAGTGCAACCATCGGAAAATCACCGGCCAATGATGAAGTATGAAGGATTACGGGTAGGCTACGAGAGCACAAAACAAAATTTCTACCGCGCAACCAAGGAACCTCTGCTAGTAATAGATCACGAGATTACCACTTGTGGTGCCCCATGTCATTACCCCAGGGGTAATCACACTTAGGCATACGGATTACTATTCGTTTGCTCAGTAAAACACTGCTCCAACGAATAGTAAGCCTTGACCAGAGTTAGCGCAGCAGAATAATAAGATAGAAACTGTTCTTTGTTACAACAGTAGCCACACAAGGCTAAGGTTTTGGATATAATTATTTAATTACAAAAGGGGGATACATTTACATGCGCTTGCCTGCTAGGTCCCTCTGGCAGTCTACCCGTCCCACGAATCGAATAGGGCATCCACCTCGCCCTGTTCCTCATAACCAATGCCCTCGTCACCAGCGGCCTTCTCGGTACCTGCGAATCCCTCATCCCACTCGGGATAACTCCCGGTCATACTAGGATCTAAGCAAGGGGAGAGATTTCCTTTCTATTGGTCCAGTCTACTGTTACTTAATCATACGCAGCTTTAAACAGATTTATTTGGTCCAACCCTACCGACACAAATTATTACTAGTGTTCACTTCTACTGGTAATTTACTACCAGTAATCCTGGCTAGATTTTATCTATCCACCTTCCTAATTTCTAATTCCTATCTCTATTCCCCTAATTCCCCTCTACCTAATCCCCTTTCTAATCTATCTCTCCCTTAACTCTACCTCGGCCGACACACCCAGGCAGAACTCACCCTCTTCCCCCATTCTATTTCTCTACTTTTCTCCCCAATGCTCCTCCATGGAGCTTGCTCCTTGGCTCTCCCCTCCACCCGGTTGGCCCAAATTTCTAGTGCCACCATGCCGCTCGCTTGCCCTCGCCATCGGTTGCGCCCGCCGCCAACTACGCCACCTCTGGCTCCTCCTCCCGGCATCGCTCCCTCCCTTGGCGCCACCACCGGGCTTGGCCTTGCCTAGCCCTGCACCCACCGTTCCGCTGTTCCGCCGCTCGGCCTCACTCCCCCTATGCTCGCGCGGCCCCGCGGCTTGGCCTTCGGCCGTCGCCGATCCGCTGTTCCCGTTGTGGCCCGGTTCGCCCTCGCTGCGCTTGTGTCGCTCACATGCTCGGCCTAGTCTTTGGCGTTCTTGCCGCCTTCGGTCCTCAAGATCAGTGTGCGGCTCGGTCTCGCTTTCTTTGTCTGCGATCCGGACCACTTTTGACTCACCCCCACGCTGTGCGCTGCTTTATCACACAAGAGCAGGTGCCATCCAATTGGAAGAACAGTGTACTAAGCCAAGTTGGAATGACCACACCTGTGGTTGAGCGATTTCTGTGTCTGTTACTTGGCACAATATTCTTGTCCTTACCTGTCTTATAGTGAGGCGATGGACCAACACCAACTCGTAGCTGTCCACCTCTAGGTCTCACCTTCGACTCACTTTTGTCAAGTATATTGGGTTGTCCATCCTCTTGGTCTCAACCCTCAACTCTCTACCAAAATCATTGATGGTTAGCTACTACTCCTTTTTAGGATTTCAAAACACATTGTGTGACAAAGCTAAATATTTAGTTATCATTTTATATAACATAAACTTGTCAAGATGAATATGGCCTACAAAAAATAGGTGGGCTTGTATGTGGGGTGATAGGATATATCTAATCATCATGGCATTCAAAAGTATTAATTGAATATTAAACAATTATCATAAACATGATAATGAAAGTAATAATATAAGTACATTAAATATAGGCTCAAAATGATCAATTGAATGCGACTTGCCTCCTTGCTCAAAGTCTTCTATTAATTTATCTTGTTCGGCGTTCTCCATGCTTGGTCATCAAAGTCGGGACCTAACGCAACATAAAATAAACCAAATAAAATATCCGTGCTCAACAAGGAATGAGTTGAGCACAACATGCAAGTAAAATAGAATTCAGAAAAGAATTGAAAGAGGAAGGTGGTGTGGTGAATGGGATTTAATGGGTGCTTGATCAGGTTAAATGGAGTTGGAAATGGGGTTCACGGGCTCGAAACGGTCGAAATGGACATATCATGTCGAAATTGGGTTCTGGTGAATAATACTGGGCTAGATGAATAGTGTTGGGTTTGTACTGTTCATGTTAGGGTAGGGTCATGAACTGGGCTGGAACAGCGCTGGGTTTGGGCTAGAATAGTAATAGGCTGAATAGTATCGGGTCTCGATGAACTGTACTAGGCCATATAGTATAGCACAGTGTTGGGCCAAGCCTAACACGTGGCCGGGCTCAAAGTCAAATGGGCCAGGTCAGAAGGCCCAACTCGGTGCGGCTTGAGCTGCACGGTTCCAGAGCCGGGCACACTCCCGATCTGATGAAAAACGCGTTGGCGAGGCTAGCGATGGCTCCAGCGGTGCCAAGTGGTGCGGTGAGTACCACGATGGCCTGAGCAACCCATTTTTGGTTTTTGCATGGGCCAAGGTGGCTCGGAGATGGGAGTGGCGGCGGCGGTGGCGTGAGGCCAGAGCAGGGGAAGTTGGCGGCGGTGGTTCGGCGGTGGTCCAGCTAAATTGGTCGGGGTTTAAGCAACAGTGGGCGGAGGGGAACTCAGGGGGTAGCAGCAGTGAAGCTTGGGAGACACCGAGACGTCCTGGCGACTATGACCGTGGGTGGCGCGGCGGTGGAGGATGGTGTTAGTGAGCTGGCGGCAGGGATAGGGGTGGGAATGTTGGGGGAAAGTTTCGGGGTGGAGGGGTGGTGCCGGTGATGGGGTTGGGAGGGGAAGGGAAGGAAGGTGGCGGCGAATTGAGCTTCGGGCTCACCGGGGAAGAAAAGAGGCAGCGACAAAATTGGAGAGGAAGGTTGGCGTTGGAGAAGAAAGGAGGTGATGGAGAGGTGTAGTGGTTGTGGATGAAGAGGGAGACGCGCTCCGGAGGGCCTTTTATAGCCTGGTAAGGCGGTGGCAGCAGTAGCTGAGCGTGGCGGCGAGGTGGACGGTGCGGCGTAAATGGATTCGGGTAGGGGCAAGGTGGCGGTATGGTGACGGTACGGTGGCGTCGCGGTGGCGAGCGGGACTGTGGAGCACGGCGTTGGTGCTGGCGCTCACACTGATGGTTAGGGGAGACTGTTGGTGAGGTGGTGCAGGAGGTGGCGTTTACTGGTGCGGCTTGGCGCGACGCGGGGCGGGGTAGTCGGTTGGGGACAAAGGTCATCGGCGTGACGCGGGGAGAGATGAGCAGAGGTGAAGGCGGTTTTTGCGGAAGCCGTTTTCGGTAGAGGAAAGCTGAATGGTGAAAAGAGGAAAGCAGGAATGGTGTGAAGTTTCCGAATTGGGAAAGATTTCAAAAACAAGCCAAAATTTCAAAACCTTTTGAAAATTCGAAATTTTCATGTTGTTTCATGAGTGTCCGCCTAGCAAAAGGTGATCTGAACAAAAATAGATTGATCCATCATGAAGTTTAGAATAATGTCTTCTTTGTCTTCTTTTAGAACCAAAGGGTAGAAACGTCGGTTCCATTTTTTTACTAATGAAACGACAGAATAACAAGTCTGATTGAATCAGGTTCATTACAGCATCATGATCTCGAAGGGACATAACAAGGCATCACCATGCCTCCTCCCAGGACACCAAAAGGCAAAGTTGCCAACTACACAGTAATGAAACTCACTACACAACGCTCTAAAGCCCCCAATTGACATCGAAACAACATCCATAATCCTCTCTTTTAGCTTCAGAGACAATGCAATCACCTAGCATAGCCACCAACCATACCTGTCAGACAAAATGAAGTTTTGCCATATTTGCCAATAAGTGATATACTTGTCGGCAGCGAAGATTCAAACAGCACAACAAATCCACTACAAACCTGAAACAAAGACAAATTAATTCTGAAACATCTTGACAATGGCAACAACTTTGCCCACCTTGCTCATACCCTAAGATGATCGAATTCCACGTCACCAAATCCCTCATCTTCATTCCATCAAACACCCCTCGTGCCTCATCCAAAGACCCCCAACTTCCCATACACATCGATCATCACATTACACATGAAGAGCTCGCGTCGGCCGTGCTTCATCGCAGTACAAATGCATGACCGATTAGCGCTTCGGTCCCCAAAGAAGACGCACATCGGCAGAACACTCGAGACTGTCATAGCGTCCCCAGGGACACCCTACCCCACCATCCTCCCAAACAGTCGCGTTCCACGTGGCCACATCCTGCTCCGGCATTTCATCGAACTACGGGAGGCTTCCGAGATGTGACCAAACCGGAGGTAGGCGTGCACGAGGGAGCCAGAGACGAAGACGCTGGAGGTGGACAAGGCCGAGCCGGAGCACGCAGGAGTGTAGCTGCGCAGCTAAGGAGGGGCCAAGGGCTGCGCGGACAAGAGCGAGAAGGTGAAGAAATCGGGGTGGAGGGGGTGAGCACAGGAGAGGAGGTGGCAGAGGAGCGGGAAGGCGAGGCGGGGGAGGGCGGCGAGGGAGAAGGCGCCGATGAGGGAGTAGGCGAGGAGGAGCGGGGGCACTGGAGGATAAGGGGAAGGGTAAGGGAAAGGGAAAGGGGAAGGTGTTAGATTAGCATACATGATTCCGTAAAGAAATCATGACTACAAAATAGTATGAGTACTAAACATGTTTGGAAAATAAACTATAACGATAAGCAATATGAACAACATAACTTATATGTTCATACTGACAATTAGAAGTAAGTGCGGAGTACTAGATGTTACTGATGCGAAGCGAAGAGTGTCGCAGAGATGAAGAAGAGGACGTCGTCGATGAAGATGATGCCGATGTAGACGATACAGGGAACGGCGAACAGTCGCGTAGTCACTTCGCATAAACCTGATTCGCCCTCTCCCGTATAGGATCGCAAGGACGACGGTTCTGGAGACCTGCTCTCCCCATTACCGGTGCACGCCGGCGCAGGAATGGAGTAGCTCTTAGCAGCGCAACACTCTCGAGAATAGATTCAACTCTCACACGGATGTGTTTCGCGATGCAGAGAGAAGACAGACAGAGTCTTCTAGTTAAAAAGACTGCAGAAGGAAATGGCCCTCAGATTAGGAAATAGCAATCAGAAACCACGCTTATTAATCGTAATTAATTCGCAGTTAAAGGCGCGTAATCAGAGTGTTTCTTTCCATCATGACAGGATTGTATGACAACACAAAATTGCAAAAGAAAGTTGTGTCTGGATCCACGCCCGAACCCAGAATAACCACACCATTCACGTGCCTACGAAGCCTGGCATGGCGTGGCGTGGCAAAGCGAGGCGAGCGAGCGCGCACGTATAGTCCTCCTTTCTCTTGTTTTACCAAGACTAGACATGTTCCACCTTATAAGGTGGATGCTCTCCACCTTGGCTAGCAATATGGGACCATAATATCCCACATACCACCATGCATGAGTAGGCCTTTAGGATTTTCCTAGGAATTAAAGTTTAAAGGAATGGGGTCAAGGCGCTTTTAATTCCAACAATCCCCCACCAGATCCCAGAGGCTCACAAAGTTTTCCTGCTGTTCCAAAGCATTGTTAATATACCAGTTTTCAGTGGAGACCTGTTAGGGTTTAACATCTACCTAGAGCATTAACCTATATTCATTCACAACTACACAATGGACTAAGCCTTGAATTGGCAGTTTTGTGTGAATAAGTTTCACCTAAAACCTTGACTGATACTAGGCTTCCAATAGGCTACCCCTCGGGTGGAGCATATAAGCCATACTCTGGTGTCTCTTCATGAGCTTCTTAGAGAGTACTCATTTCTCACAGACTGTGACTAGCAGTCGGGTTCACATAGGTCTGCTATTTCAAGAATGCTCTATAGGATAACATCTTTGCTATTTAAAGCCACAGAACACATTAAGACAAAGTTATCCTACCATATAGATTTGAGAGTACGACATCTTCAGTGGAGTGGGTTATAGAATGTACTCTCCTTCAGTTAACCAAACAGTTTGTTTTTCCCAGGTCCTACTTCACGAGATCTTCGATCATATAGGTTGGGTTGCCACTATGGTGTAACTCACATAGGTCTCATTCACATCTCCTGCGATGCATGATCTATCATATTTCGTGATAAACCCTTTGTAAAGGGATCTGCTAGGTTCTTAGCTGTTGGGATATAATCCACAGCTATTATCCTAGAATTTCTCAATTTTCTGATAGATTTCAATCGTCATTTTACATGCCTCGAGGACTTCATGTTATCCTTTGCACTATTCACTTTAATGAGAACCGTTTGATTATCACAGTACATCAGGATGGCCAGAATCGGTTTTTCAACCACCGGCAAGTCCATCAGGAGTTCGCGCAGCCATTCTGCTTCAACAGTGGTTGTATCCAATGCCGTGAGTTCTGCTTCCATGGTTGACCTCGTCAAAACGGTCTGTTTGTAAGACCTCCATGAAACAGTAGCACCGTCTAGAGTGAAAATATATCTGTCGGTGTTTTAGAACCGAACTTACGTAAAGATTGTTTGATTCGGGGGGTCTCATCGAATGAAATCACACAGAGAGATTGACACTGGGATTTTTATACAGGTTCAGGCCTTCTCCGGGGAGAATAATAACCCTACTCCTGTGTGTGTATGGTATTGAGTGTATTCTGAACAACCAGGGGAAAAACTAAGACTATTACAGATGATAGTGCTTGTCTTCCTGATGGCCTCATTCGATCCCCCTTTCCTTCTCTGATTGCCGCCCTTATATAGTACGTGAAGGAATGGCAGTTTCTCCAGGTGGAGCGGCGCCTCATCACATTCTATAACGGGCGCATGTTGGCAATAATCACCGGCGTATTAACTCCTTCACGTTACCTAACAGCTATATATCAGAGATAATGGAGCATTACGTGCTATTACTTCGCAGAGTAACAGCGTATATTGACTATTTGAATTCCTTAATCAATTGGACCACTTGTCTGTAGGTTTAATTGATCATAAGGTGGTCGTAGGGGACCTGGTCGTAGAAGAACTTACGACCATGAGGTAGTCGTAGCAATACTTACGACCATGAGGTAGTCGTAGCAATACTTACGACTATGAGGGTGGTCGTAGAAGAACTTACGACCACCTAGTAGGCTCCTCCCTTATAACATTAAGGGGTATACTCTGGGTCCATATGACATCATATTTACCCATAATGAGAATTATAGATGAAAGATAAAATGAGGATTATTAGATCCTCGTCATCTAGCCCCCCAGCTTCAAGTGAAAGCAACTTACTTGGTAAAAGAGTTATGGATAGTCTTACGGCCACAAGAGGGTCGTAAAAAGATGGTCAAAGGCAAAACTCTTCGACATTCGTGTACTACTTTGACCAGAAATATGCTTGGTCAAGAAGGTTACTTACGACTATCAAATAGTCGTAGAACATTCCTACGATCACGAGGTGGTTGTAGTATGGTGATCGGAAGAAAAACCTTTCCGATTGACATTTCTTTTGGTCAAAAAGATCTGACCAAGGAAGTAATTTCGCTTGAGGTGTGAAACGAACCTGATTTCCCTGAACGGACAAGTTAGGGAATTACAAACAGCTCCCATTAATTCTGTCCGTTGGAACGGTTCCCGAAGCGGTGGCAACCTTTGGAATGCTACGCCTTCGGCTCAAGGTACACGATTATAAATACTTACCGGGGGTAAGACTTAAGTTCATACTTTTCCCCAAATCGATCCACTGTTCGTTCGAACTTATCATGCCATTGCTTAGGTACTTGCTTGAGCTGATATAGAGATTTCAGTAACTTACAAACCTTGCCCTCTTGACCGGTTACCACAAAACCATCAGGTTGTTCCATGTAGATTTCCTCATCTAACTCTCCATTGAGAAAAGTTGTCTTAACATCCATTTGATGGACAATAAGACCATGTGAGGCAGCCAAGGATAGTAGTACCCGTATAGTAGTCAATCTAACAATGGGTGAGTAAGTATCAAAGAAATGTTCACCTTGTTTTTTAGTATAGCCCTTGGCCACAAGGTTTGCCTTGTACTTTTCAATAGTACCATCAGGCCTAAGCTTTTTCTTGAACACCTACTTACATCCAACTGGCTTGCAACCATATGGACAATCAGTGATTTCCCAAGTCCCATTAGTGATAATGGAATCCATTTCTCTAAGGACCGCATCCTTCCAGTACTCTGCGTCAGGAGATGCATATGCCTCTAAAATGGATTTGGGAACATCACCCACAAGGTACACAGTGAAATAATCTCCAAAGGATTTTTTAATCCTTTGTCTTTTGCTCCTTTTTGGAACAATACTATCATCCTTCTCAAGGATTTGTTCGTGTGTGTGTTTGGAGTGCTCAATGGGAATTATGGATTCAGGGGTTAAATCATTTGCTTGACTAGTAGAGTTATGCATATCCTTCATGGAGAATATATTCTCAAATAATGTAGCATCTCGAGACTCCATTATTATATCGACCTTTATATCAGATACCTCAGATTTAACTACTAGAAACCTATAGGCAGTACTGCAATGAGCGTATCCTAGAAAGACACAATCCACAGTTTTCGGTCCAAGTTTGCGCTTTTTAGTTATCGGTACGTTGACTTTTGCCAAGCACCCCCAAGTGCGCAGGTAGGATAGTGATGGTTTTATCCCTTTCCATCCTTCATACAGAGTAATCTCACTAGTCTTAGTGGGAACTCTATTCAGGATATGATTCAAGGTCAGTACAGCCTTCCCCACCATGCCTTAGATAAACCCGCAGTGTCTAACATGACATTAACCAAGTCACTCAACGTGCGGCTCTTTCTTTCAGCAACCCCATTGGATTGACGAGAATAGGGGGGTGTCCTCTCATGGAGAATTTTGTGCTCTACACAGAATTGGGAGAACTCATTTGAGAAATACTCTCCACCATGATCCGACCGAAGTCTTTTGATTTTTCTTTCTAGTTAATTCTCAACTTTAGCCTTATAAGTTTTAAAGTAGTCTAGAGCCTTATCTTTTGTTTTCAATATATACACATAACAATATCTAAAAGCATCATCAATTAGAGTCATGAAATATCTTTTCTCTCTTTTGTCAACACACCATTCATTTCATAGAGATCTGAATGTATGAGTTCTAAAGGTGCCAAATTTCTTTCATCCACAACTTTATGAGGTTTGCGAGGTTGCTTTGCTTGCACACAAGTTTGGCATTTAGAACATTTGACTATATAGAGTTTTGGAATTAAATTCGACTGGATTGCCGAGACATACAACCAAAATTTATGTGACACAAACGTGAGTGCCAAACGTTGGCCTCATCCCCATTATATGGATCACAAATATGGTTCACAACCTTATTACAAAAATCTAAAAGGGAAAAGCGGAACAAGCCTCCGCAATCATAGCCTTTTCCAATAAAGAGTCCAAATTTAGAAATAACTACTTTATTTGACTCAAAAACCAACTTATACCCATCTCTACACAGAAGGGAACAACTGACGAGATTCTTATTTATTGAGGGGACATGTTGCACGTTCTTTAGCTGCACGATCCTTCCCGAAGTAAACTTCAGATCTACCGTGTCAACACCAAGAACAAAGGGATGCGAACTGTTTCCCATCAACACGGAGGAAGCCCGAGCGACCTGATAAGAAGAAAACAAGGACACATCAGCACATACATGAATATTAGCCCCTATGTCAATCCACCAGTCGGTGGAATGACAGACCGAAAGAACAGTAGGTAAATTACAATACCTAGATGTCCCTACTCCGGTATCGCCAATAGTCATATTCACAGACTTGGTCTGATTATGCTCATTATCTCTGCCTTTACGGTCAGGACATTTGGTGGCCCAGTGGCCATCCTTACCGCAAACATAGCAGGCACATTCTTCCTTGTTCGGCTTCTTATTCTTCTTAAAGTTGGTGGTCTGTACGACCTTGGCCTTTCCCTTGAACTTTCCGTTGACATTGTATTGTATGACATTGGCGCTGGAATGTCCTTTGGCCACCTTAGGATGCACATCCTTCACCCGAGCTTTCTCTTCAACATCAAGGGACGCAATCAGATCCTCAATGGAAATATTTTGTCTCTTGTGTTTCAGAGATATGGAAAAATTCCTCCATGAAGAGGGTAGTTTGGCAATGATGCCACCAACCACAAATTTATCAGGTAATGTGCATTTGAGGTGATCGAGTTCCCTCGCAATGAATTGTATTTCATGAGCCAGCTCAACTATAGAATGGTTCTCAACCATCTTGTAGTCATGATATTACTCAATGGTATACAACTCACTGCCAGCATCCGAGACAACAAACTTATGTTCGAATGCCTCCCACAGTTCTTTTGTGCCTGTCATGTGCATATACACATCGCACAGACGATTGAAAAGAACACTAAGAACGCATCCCACAAAAATTATGGTGGCTGCTTTAAACTCCTTTTCCTGTTCAGGAGTGAATTCTCCCTCTGATCTCCTGGAGGCAACCCAAAATACGTTTAGACCCGTGAGCCACAAAGTGACTCTTGTCTACCATCTTTTGAAGTTCACTCCACTGAACTTCTCTGGTTTCATTGCCTCGGTAAAACCAGCCATTTTCATCACAGAGTGCCTATCAAATTCATCATCAGTTTTTGGATTGTTAGATTATTTAGCACTTTAGTGATTATATGATTCTGCAAATAAATCGTGACTACAGAAATAGCATGAGTACTAAATATGTCCAGGAAATGAACTATGATGATAAGCAATACAAACAACATAACATAGATGTTCATACTGACAATTAGAAGTAAGTGCAGAGTACTAGATGTCACCGATGCGAAGCGAAGATTGTCGCAAAGACGAAGAAGAGGACGTTGCCGATGAAAAAGATGTTGATGTAGACGATGCAGAGAACGGCGAGCAGTCGCGTAGTCGCTTCCCAAAAATCTGATTCGCCCTCTCCTGTACAGGATCGCAAGGACGGAGGTTCCGAAGACCTACCCCCCCCCCAACAATCGGTGCACACCAGCGCAGGGACGGAGTAGCTCTTAGCAGCGCAGCACTTTTTAGAACAGATTCAACTCTTGCACGGATGTGTTTCGCGATGCAGAGAGAAGACAAACAGAGTCTTCCAGTTAAAAAGACTGCAGAAGGAAACGACCCTCAGATTAGGAAACGACAATCAGAAACCGCCCAATGCTAGACATGTTCCACCTTATAAGGTGGTGTCTCTCCACCTTTACTAGCAATATGGGACTAAAGTATCCCATAGGCCACCATGCATGAGTGAGCCTTTGGGATTTTCCTAGGAATTAAAGTTTAAAGGAATGGGCCTAGGCCCTTTTAATTCCAACAGAAGGTTTCAGGTGGCAATGTTAAGGAGAAGGAGTGGGCGTGTGCACGAGATGCAGACGGAGCGTGTTGGAGAAGAGAATCGAGTCACGGGCCTACGAGTCGGCATACAACCTTTTTTGTGAGGGAAAAGAGAAGACCACATTATTTACTATCACTATAGTCTTTTTTAATAGTAAAGATAAGTTGTCTGATTTGTTTTTTGTGAGGATCCCGGTTTATTAGGCTTATAATGCTTAACCATCCACTTGGTCCTAGCATCACAAAACAAATAAACCAAGCCTCGAGATATACGTACTTCCCAGGATGCAGTACATACACCTCTTTACAAAAGTATGCATCAATTCCATTCAAACACATAGAACAGAAGCAAAGCAACAAACCAGAAGTTAATAATAATAAAGGTAGAGTTATTACAAAAGAGAGGCCGACCGGCCAAATAACAATACAGGAGTACTAAGTAAACAGCGGAAGCAAAAGTGCCATAAAGATGGCCATAACAAAAGCCAATCAGTGTGCCTTAACCCACAAGGCAACCAACCGGACCGCCAAGCTAGTCTTCCCAACCATAGCACATCTCACAAAAGTAAAGCCCTTGGGGCTCTACCTCCTCTGCAACAAAGTTATAAGCAAAGCAAATGAGTACAAAAATGTGCTCACAAGACTGACGTGTAGTATAACAGAACTATAAAATAGCTACATGCAAGCTTTATTTAAGTGGATGAGGCTTTGGACTCATTTTAGCATAAAGCAAGTTTTCATTTGCAATAATGTAATAGATTGAAAGCAATTTGACAAAGCATTTTTAATTGTTGAAGTAACAACGATACAATAATAATAACAACAACTAGAACAACCTGGAAGTGACTAACCCAATAATCACCACAACAATAGCATGAATTACCCAATTCATACCACCCATCAAGTTTTAATTAAGTGTTTAGTCTAGTTCTTGCGGGAAATCACCAAGCATGTCCATAACCTAGGACGAGGCTATTCAATAGTTTTAACCTGCGGGGTGTACCAATGTACCCACACGCCATCAGCCTTTTAGCCACTAGATTAAGCACACTTCCTTTGGTATGCCAAGCACGGCTAAGTCCTACGAGACATTTCCAATGGATGATGCTAATTAAGAGCCGCAACCCACGAGAGAAAGACACATTAGCCAGCTTACAGCCGATCTGCTAATGCTCCCCTCACAACACACCACATTTTTGAAAACACCCACCAACCAGCTCATAATTAACACCCCCCAAAGTACTTAGTCAAGAAAGGTCCCATATCCCCCTCGTGTGGTTAGCACGCAAAAGTGCTTGGATCAATGGCGCAAGTAACTCGGTCCTTGGGGACTTAGGCACCATTCCGTTCACACCCAACAAATCACACCAACATCCATTGTGCCCAAGTCAATAACAATTTTGTTTCCATTTTTGTTTATTTACAAAGTAACAAAGCACAAGATGGACATAATGGAATAATAATTTTTGTGTGATCAAGGTCATCAACATAATGTCGACAACCGCCCATTTCTACCGTTATCTAAGCATTTCTAAGCATTATCAACGTAAACTACTAAGTGATAAGAGTCCATCCATCGAACTCTACATCACAGCAAGATAATCCTAGGCTTAGTAGTAGAGAATGAACATTTACCTACAGGATATGCATCTATAGGATCACTAAACGATATCATTTAACAACAAAATAGCAATGCATACATACAAGTAAAACAATATATTATACTTTAAAGTAATGGGACAATAACGAGATATGATCAAACTGCTTGCCTTGCTAGTTATGCTCAGTTTGCTGCAGAGGTTCGCTCACGTCATCAACACACTCGTCGACACCTAATCGAAAAGGCAAAAAGAATCGATAAGAACGACGAAAACCAAGAAGACAGCACAGCAAACAAGCTCCAAATGCTCTGAAATTTTTACAGCAGCAAGAGCAAGATTTTTAGAGAATTTAGCAATAAGAACCAATAGATTTGAATTCTCAATGCAAAAGATATGAGCAAAACAATTCTGCTCAGCCTAAAAATTGCAAAGTGCTACTATTCACAATTAAATTGTTTAGCAAAAATTTCTAGAAAGGTGGTGCAATTGAAATTTTTACAGTAAAACCAGCACCTCATAAGATGAACAACCCAATTGGATTCATCTCATTTGGAGCTATTATGCATTTTCTATGATTTTTCAAAGACATGCAAAAGAGCACAAATAAAATGCTCCCACAAAGGTTTTAAAAATAGTGACATGCCTAAATCCTATTCTAACATTTAGTTCACTAATAGAGGAAGCCAACAAAGTTAGATTCACTCAAAAATAAGCTATAGAGAATTACTTATGCATTTTACAAGTTAACTGAATTTTTAATGTAACATTTAAGGTTAGTTTTGAAACCTATTTAACAATTCCATTTTCTGGAGCCGAACTGAGCTCACAACCATTTTTAGATTAGAGCTCAGCTCAAACCAAAGCTGTAGAAATTTGAATCAACTCATTTGGATTTAAATTGAAATAGTTATGCAATTTAGAAGTTTATTACCTTTTTCAGTTCACAAATAAGTGCTCTCTGGATTTCTAAAAACCAAAATGACAGGGGAGGACATGAGCCGTTGATTCTAAATCAGACGGCCCAAGACCTCCTAGTGAAACGCGCACGCGCCTACAGGAGATAGAGGACGTGGGCCGTGGATCCCGGATCCAACGGTCCAAGACCTGCGGCATCGCGCGCTCACGCTCGCGCAGATCCAAAGAACATGGGCCGTTGATCTTGGATCCAACGGTCCATGTCCTCCCGGCAATGCGCGCTAACGGGGAAGGAGGTCGTGGCCGTTGATGCTACATCCAACAGACCAAAACCAACGAGGGAGGACCGGGACGGTCCAGATCTAGCGAGGGAGGTCCTTAACGGTCAAGATCGACACAGGGAGGTCCTAAATGGCTAAGATCAACACAGGGAGGACCTCAATGGTTGAGATTGACTCGGGGAGGTCCAGGACGGTGGAGATCAACACAGGGAGGACCTTGACGGTCAAGATCTCCCAAGGGAGGTCCTACACGGTTGAGATCTACTCGAGGAGGACCTAGACGGTCAAGATTTACACGGGGAGGTCCTGTACGACAACGCACAGAGACATCCCCGTCCGACAAAAACCCGAGAGGCTCCTAAGGCTCGCCACCGGCGATGAGGACCTCGCCGGTGCCATCCAAGGGCACCAACATGTGCGTAATAGTGTTGCACACCCACCGGGACCATTCCCAGCGGCGAGGGTGGCCCTGAATGGCGATGAGCCGGAGATGAGCAAGATGACCAACACGGCCAAAAAGACAAGCAGCAAAAAGGAGCTCCGCGGCAGTTCTGAGAAGCGGTGCCAAGCTTCTAGGGGCTATCCAGAAAATTACCTTGGCACAAAGAGGAACCGAGGAGGTCGTGGAAGCCCTGGCGGCGGAGACCTTGCCGGCGCCGAGGAAGACAAAGCGGAGAAGAGGACCTAGTCCAAATTTACAGCACAGGGTCATTATGATGGCTCTCAACAAGCTCGAAAGAGGTGCCAGAGAGAGGAATTGAAAAGAGGAGGCCTTACCGGGGCTGAGGAAGAAAAGAGGGAGCTCACGGCCAAAAAGGGGGAGCTCCAACCTCAGCTGCTCCCTGAAGAGGCAGACCAGAAAAAGTTAGGGTTGAGTCCCACTGAGGTTAAAGGAACCAAAATGGCGCACGCGGTTAAGCGATGGAGCCACTGGAGTACTCAAGCACCGAGGAGCTCCAAGGGCATCAATGGCGGCCAAGGAGGTCTGGGTGGTTTGAGCTCCACAGAACCGAGAGCAATTGGTGAAGTGAGGAAAAGAAACCACGGAGGAAACCAAAGGGAGGTCTTAAAGCCCGGGGTGAAGAGGTCGTGAGCTAGGGTTAAGTTCCATGGTGAACTTAGCCCATGGCTCGGTCCAGGGCTTGGACAGGACATGGAGGTAATGGGGTAGGTCAGAGCCAGACCTAGGGGGCGAAAAGCACTACCACGCATTAAATACGCACAGGCACAAAGCCATTGGCGACGGGACAGGACCTGCACACCCACTGCCATGGCGCACGCACGCATGACAGAGGAAGGAGAAGAACAGGAGCTGCTCTCAACCTTTGGATCAGCACAGGGGGAGGTCACAGCCCTAGATCTGAAACGGTAAGTTTTTAAAAGGATAGGGAGGAGGTCACAGCCACACGATCAGGACAGGGGAGGTCGTGACCCACGGATCTGATTTGAAGCGGTGAGGTCTGAAGGAAAGGGGATAGGAGGTCCTGGCTGTTGGATCTGAATCCAAGGGCGTGGACCTGAGGGGAGGACTTAACCACAGCGCGCGATACAAAGGGGATGTGGAGGTCATGGCCTTTGGATCTACATCCAATGGCACACAACATGAGGGAGGTCATGGCCTTTAGATTTACATCCAAGGGCACACAATATGAGGGAGGTCTTGAGCTGGTGCGCACGACAGAGAAGGAGGTCATGGCCATTAGATCTTAATCCAACGGCACACAACAGACGGGGAGGTCAGGACCGTTGGATTTACATCCAAGGCGCTGATCAAATGAGGGAGGTCATGGCTGTTGGGCACAGCACACAGGGAGGTCGTGGCTGTTGGATTTTAATCCAACGGCACACAACATTTAGAGGAGGTCATGGCCATTGGATCTTAATCCAACGGCACACAACAGATGGGGAGGTCAGGGCTGTTAATCACGACACTGAGGAGGTCGTGGCCGTGAGATGTTGATCTGACGGCAACAAAATGATAGTGGAGGTCGTGGCCTTTAGATCTAGATCTAACGGCTACGAACTCAGGTGCGGGAGGTTGGGCAGTTAGGCGTGACCCAGAAAAGGCAAGGGGAGGTCCAGGCCGCGAGATCTTGATATGACGGCGAGGAAAGGATATGGGAGGTCGTGGGCGTTGGATGCTGATCCAACGGTTACGACCTCGCGAGGTGGGGAGGTCAGGTGCGCTTGCTAATGAAGGGAGGTCATGGCCGTGGATTTTGATCCAACGGCGCAAGACCTCACGCGGGTAAAGGACAGGGCTGAGCTGTTTGAGGAGGAGGTCGTGGCTGTTGGATTTGATCCAACGGCTACGACCTCGACGAGGTGGGAGGACCTCGCGGTGTTTGACCGTGGCGGGGGTCGTGGGCGTTGGATTGTAATCCAACGGCTACGACCTCGCGCAGGTGGGAAAGGAGGTCAGGCTGAGCCAGAGATGCGGTTGGGTTCAACCCACTTGGAATATGGCTCAAGCTCAAGGAACAGTGCAGCCAATTGAATTTGAAATTAACAGCTGAGACTTTGTGGATTTAAAAGAAATAGCAAACCAACTCCAAAATTTATGAAATTTTAACTGGAGCTTGCTGACTTTAGGATTAACCTTTCATAAAATTTCCAGAGGTTTTTGTGCAATGCATTTTTCTCCGGAAATTCCTAAAGGCTGTCCAAGGGTTTGATTTACCTCCAAAAATTATCAAACAAGTTTTAAGACTTGTGATATTTTTCAGAGGGGTCACATAACAACTCTAGAACCAAGGGGAAATGTTTCCAAAGGTTTGGCACAAGATTGTGACAAGTTGAATAAGGGTTGGACTTTAGTCCACAGGAGGTTTAGGTTTTTGAACTCCACTACTTTTGACAAGAATTATAGGTGAGTTCAAGAGTTTCAAGATGTGAGAAAAAGTTTTAATTTCTACATATTTTCTTACATTTGAAACACACACCCATTTATACATTTGGGATGTTACATTTTTTTAACTCATTTTTTTTGTCTTTGAATTTGTTTGAGATGTGTAGGGCGTCTGATTCTATATAGACCCAATGATTTTGAAAATATAGCTTATACTTAAAGAAAACATAAGTCAACTTAGGACTAGACATCTCCAACGTCAATGTACATAGCCCACTAGAATAACACATTGCCTACTATAGTATAAGCATCGTAACCATCGAAGAATGCGATGCATGATTGCGTTAGCTTCTTAAGTTTGATGGCGAAAAGACAGCAAATATATTCAGGGTCGCAGCGAACTTGAAGGCTCGTGATGGCGCCATGCACGGGCTATACTGAACCATTCGACACGACACGTTCGATGTAACTCCTCCCACCAAAGCCCACCCAACCACTTTTTACACCCAACGTTGGCCGTTTTGGCTGGCCTGGCGGGCCGACGTGGGCCAGAGACGTGACGTCTGCTAGCACGCTCGTAGCAAACACACCTGGCAGAATCGGGTGGTCGCGCGGCGCGATCCAACAGTGCACGTGTTCTGGGCGACGTGGAGCTCTCGCGGCCGTGCCTTCCCAGCGGATGCAGTGCCTCGGATCGTGCGGGGTAGAGGTGAGGGCGGCATGATCGGACGGCTCGTGTATTCCAGTCGACGTAGAGGGCTCGGGGGAGCTCCCTTTCTTTGGTCCTTTAAGTATAGTAATGATAATCAATCGCCCCATTCCAGAAAAAAAAGAAGATGAGATGAATCGTAACTTGTCCACACTCGTGCTCACTAGGGCAGGAAACAAACCGAGCCGAGCCAAGCTCGCTCAGACTCATTTCAACAGTGGGCTCGGCTCGGCTCATTTTGACCACGAGCCATGAGTGTGTCTCGGCTCGGGCCGACTCGTGAGCCCTCACGAGCTAGGAGCAGGTGGCATTCGTTCTGCGTTCATTCACATTTTCACAAGACAATCTGCATCTACAAAAATCTGCATCCTCGCCAAGTGGATGAATCAGATCTGGGCGACCACGAGGCGACGGCGTTGGGGCAGCTCCATGACCACGAGGCGACGGCGTGGTCGAAGGCGGCAGCAAGGGCGTCAGGGCAGCTCTGCGAGGCAACGGCGTGGTCGGAGGCGGCGGCGAGGGCAGCTCCGTGAGGGTGTCGAGAACGGATGGATGGGGGTGGAGGAGAGGGAGGTGGAGGCGGAGCGTAGGGAGAGGAGGTAGGGGATGAGGAGTGGGTGGCGGCGGAGCACCTCGGCGCGGAGGTGGCAGCGGAGGAGGCGGATGGCATCCTAGAGCTGCTCGGCGTGGGATGCGGCAAGGCCGGAGGAGAGAGCGGCGGAGGAGAAGTCAGAGGGGGAGAAGGACGGGGTTGGAGGCGAAGGCGTCGAGTGGGGAGGCGAGGTCAGGGAGGAGGTGGGGGAGGGCGGCGAGGGGAAGGAGGCGGCGGCGAGGAGGTCCTTGGAGGTCGGCGTGAGGAGGCGCAGTGTGGCTGGTGCTGCCATGGCGGTGGCCGTCAGCGGATCTAGGAGGTGGAGGGAGCAGGCCGGGTGAGGAAAGCCGAAAAGGGTATCGACGGCCGGGCGGGGTGGGGTGGGGTGGGCAAAGGGGAACGGATGGATGGGGTGGGTGGAGTGGGAGGTGGGGAATGGGCCGAATGTCAAACGGACTGAGCGAGCGACTGTGAAGTCAACGAGCCAATTGGCTTGCGAGCAGCTCGAGCTCAGCTCGTTTTTTCGCGAGCCAAACATGGGGCTTGGCTCGGTTCAAAAATTCACGAGCCCGAGCCGAGCCGTGATGAGCTCGAGCAGGCTTGCGAGCTTTCAGCTATTTTTCCAACCCTAGTGCTCACCGATGCTTGCAGTTTTGCGCTGTGACAGATTTGACCGATCCACCAATTAGGGAATTATCAGTGTTAAGTAAGCTACTGGTTGGCTGTTTTTTAGCCTCTCATTGCGAAGAAAAATATGTAGTTAACATATGAATGGATTCTATTGTCCTCCGGTGTGAGGTCTACTACGAGGCACTGTACAACAGAAGATGCGAACAACATGTTGTATCTCTGCACTGCATCGCAGTTTATAATAAAATCTTGCCATGTCCTTTGCAAAGGGCAACTAGCCCTTCTTTGCCTGAGCAGATTACTACTGCTCCTAATGAAACTATCTTCTTGTCGCAGTCTATGGACTCGTGCATCTGTCTCGCTGCCTTGCAGTACCAATCACCACGGGTTGCATCTCAAATAGAAACCTGCGCGCGCCACAAGGCCCACAAACATACGTGATACTACTTGATAATCGCAGAAGCTATACCTATAAATTTTGTTTCTCAATACCATCAAAAGATACTACTTGATAATCATATATAGTGTTTAATAATTCTAGCAGCACTTAAAAAGGATGCTAATCAATATTGTTTTGAACATCAGGCTGAAAGTGATGTTAGACCATTTTTTGTATCTTCAAACCTCACCGGTCGGTGTACTTACGAACAGAAACGAATGGTACAACATTCTTATTATTTGGTAGAACATACCTAACTTGCTCATACAAAGATTTTCTAGTTCTACTTGAGTCATTTCAGCATAATCCTCTCCGTTTTGTGTTGCTATATCTTCTGATCAATTATCACAACAGCCTACCCATCCTCACAGGAATTACCATAAGAACCATCATTTTCGATGGATTTCTGAAGTTGCAACATACTTTCTGGAAGCTGATATGTGTGGAGAAACCTATACAATCAGAAGCTTTCAGAATGTCATACCAATAGGGCATCATGCAAGATAACGGGAAAACTTTCGCGTCTCTTATCATTTGTGCTCGGAAAATTTTCAATGATGGTTTAATACTATAGAAGAGGTTCTGGACACATATTCCTTGTCCTCTTCTAAGCTTCGGTAGAAGCGTGCTTGCTTGCATTTTAGATGCAAGGAAGAAAGAAGACCATTCGAAAGGGCACCGTCTGCTTCACCCTAAGCCTGAGGTAAAAACACAACTTGTAGGGTACATTTTCAAAAGGAAAAAGAGTAAATATTATATTAGAATTATTTTTACAAAACCAAACCTTGCAAAATCATGAGTACGAAAGAATTGAACAAGTATCGATTGATCTAATCGAACTAGCTTCAACACCCAGTTAGCAGGAACTTTGGACTCATCCACCACAACAGCTGGCCACATTGCATGATCTGTTGAAGCAAATCAGACCCATTAGATAAGACAGATTTATTTCAGGTAACTGAGGAAAATGAGCAACACTTACAAATGGAAGCATTTTGGATCAATGCAAAAAAAAAAAAAGATGGCAAATCAATCACATCACTGAATGCAAGCATTTCAGTATTTTATAGAAAGTAAAATTCATGCTCCTTGGTTTAGTTTAGGAAGAGACAGGAAAATAGGAAATAAATAGGTTTTGAAAGAACAAAAACTTAAAAGGTTATCTAAAGTAAAAGTGACCAAGGAACAAAATAATGTTAGGAAATTAAAGAGAAGGTCATAAAAACATCAAAGAAAAACTCAAAGGTATCCCAAGCTTTAATATTTGGAAACATTTTCTGCAAGAGTCATAGTGAAATCATCTAACACATGTGATGTAGCTCAAAAGATAAAATGACTTAATACAAAACTTCCTTCAGCACTAGAACTGATCAAATACCGTGTGGCCAAAATCATAGGAATCTGTACTGTCAGTTTGAACAATGGCAAAAAAAAACTTCTGATGACATGCTACAGAATAAACCTAAAAGCCCATCGGCATCAAATTCACAGTTAATCAGGTGAAACATCAGCAATCAGAAGTGGAAAACACGAGAGTAGGATCACCTGGATCAAGACCTTGGTAGCCATGGAAACTAATAGCAAGTGCACGCAACTCCTCACATGTTTTGCTACAGGAGACAATGGAACCCAAAATTGCCTACGAAGGTCTTGTTGCTGCCTAAAGACCCTTGTCCTTCTTTGTCTTCTTCATCCAAGTACGTCTGGACATGGCATGCAAAAAAATGGTAAGAGAGAGTCATTTCTAGCAGGTGAGCTAAAGTTAAAATTGTACATAAGATTCCATCATAAAACAAAAAGAAACTGACACCATCAATAGCAAAAAAACATGAATTGTTCAGTTCATGTATGAATTCAAATAATTTTTTGACCGCCGTTTAAAAAAAAATCCAATGAGCCCCAAAAAATCTTGGATAATAACCAACTACATACCCACCAATGCAATCATTGAATAAGCTAAGACATAATTTTGTAAATATAAACATGGAAAAATTGAAACAAAGACCTACATTATGTTATCGGCAATCACAACTTTATTGTCATTCCCCTTTGTGATTTCACAGATATTTACCAAATCACGAATAACCATTACCAAAAAACTATTCTCCTGCAACAGAACCATAAAACCCATTTAGGATTAGTAAAACGTTGATTCCTCCAAAAGCATCTACAAAGGACAAAAAAAGAAATAGAGTAACAGTGTACATACCTGCTCCTCAACCATAGAACCATATATTGATCATATGGCCCAGCAGATAGTACTAAGGTAATTCCAACTCCAGTTTCCTCCAATTAATTGTTCACTCAGTTTCTTAAACATCTGAAATTCCAAAAGAAACATGCTTAACATCTGGTTCAAATTCACAAAAGGCATTAAACAGAAAAGACAAATTGTGCAACAAATATATAAAGAAAATAGATATGTTTAGTGGCTCCACGGCTGCACAGAATGAACCTTTCAAATAACCAAAATACCAACTACAAACATCATATGCTACTATTAAGCTTAAATACTCCTGTTTATTACAAGTTTCATTAATGTTTCAGCCAGGCCTTATGCCATCTAAACATGGAACAAGTGCATTGGATACCACAAACTGTGAGCAACGTTACTACATTGTAATATTTATTGAATGCATTTCTTAAAATATAAAGAAGTATCTGTGTATGAGACATACCTACTGCTTCTTATCCTCATGATTAAGATGAGACAAATAGATCAGTGTTTCCCTCATGATCTGGCATAATTTAAGAAAGGGGGCTTTACATCAGTTTGAAGATTACATAGGCGATAAAGCTCAGAGCATGTGAAAGACATGGGAAAAAATGGACAACAGCTCGGCATTCAGTTACTAACCTTATACTGGACAAGAACATCATTGTCTTTCATTGTTTCACATACAATATTTGCCATTTTCATCTTCCACGATCAATGCTTCCTTGAGCTTTGCCATCGGACAAATCACCAACATTAGAAATTTTGATAGTGAATCTGAATAAAGTTGCCTCCTCTGCTGAACAGCTGTACCAGTACCATCAACAATTATAAGAATCATCTCAGCCTACAGGTTAAGCATAGATGTAATGAGTCAAAGGATTTAGAACCTAATTAGAAAAAGAAGAGAACTTCAGAAAGCAAGAAACAAATAGAGAACGAAATGCAGCCCTTGTATGAAAACAACTCACAAAAAAGGAAGATTTTTTTGGAAGAATGCATATATTACAAAGTTGGCTATATAAAGGTCATTGAAAACATCATGTGGATAGCATTTTCATAGGTAAACAAAAAAAACTAAAACCACCTGAAGTCCCATCATGCTTACAGCTGCAAGCTCCATTTGATTGTGTGCTTCAAATAGATGTAAAACAAATACATTCCAGTAACCCGAACACACCTGTAAATTGACCAACGTTATAAGATATGAAATCTCAATCAAATTCTGCAGCATATGCTGAATCTAGTTATAACATCCCAACCTTGAAAACCTCAGTGTAATCAACATATGAGATTCCAATGAGGTACTCAATACCCAGAAGTAATGCAGCTCTGCTTTTTTTTTTTTTGTAGATATCTCCAGTATACACATGTGTTTCTACAAGCATCACAAAAGGAAGGGATCAAACCATATGGAGATCTAGTTATTCTTTTGTATATCATTTTATTACTCATTAACATTTCTCTATTAATTTATTGTAGTGTTTAAAATGACAAGCGAATGAAGGCTAATGACATAACAATTTTTTTTGTCATGGCTGGGAACATGGTATCAAAAGAGCAGGTTCATTAGTTACAACTTTCAGAATGTTTTATGAATCAAAATGAAAATAGTATTGTCTCCAAAGAGCAGGTTCGTTAGTTACAGCTTTCACAACCAGCAGCATACATTCCTCCACTGGTTGCTTCTGTTGTTGTCTCAACAGCACCAGAAGTAGATTATGTTAAGAAACCAGGCCCAGGCCAGAGAGTCCTGACCTAGGTGGACTCCTCAACCATCCACTAGCCTATAAATAGGGGGTGCTATTCATTGTAAACGATCGATCGATTGATGAAGGAATAAAAAGAAGCAAGAAGCCCCCTATATCTCTATGTTCAATCTACTATTCTGTTCTTGTGTTCTTGCATTGTTCTTATGATTCTATACTTGTCTACGAGGTAATCGCTCGGACTGGACTTGCCAGCGATGGTTCCTCAACACGTTATCAGCACGATAGACTCTTCTCGGATCGAAAGGTAACCGTCGAAGAACGACACTCATAAATTGAATCGTATTTTTCTAGATCGCTTTCAATTCTGCAAATTCGCTTTCTAAATTGATTTTCTATGGTGCAAATCCGCTCTAATTGTAACATCCCAAACAATGGTGTGTGTTTCAAATGTAATAAAATGAGGATAAATTAAAACTTTTGATGCCTCATGATGTCATTTGAAATTTTCTAGAAATTTTCCCCTAGGATTTCCTATTTGCTAAGATCAATGTTTCTATTGATGGAAGTTGTTGTCCTTAAAAACTCCATGATCAAGTCTTGTGATAATCCTCTAGAAATATTTTTCCTATCATCTAGATCATCCTAGTAACTTCTTTGAAAAATCTCATAATTTTTAGATTTTATTTGCTATTTCAAAAGAGCTAGTCAAACCAGTTTGAATTCTGGCCAAACCCCTAGCCCAGCAGCTTGTGAATTTTCTAGGGAACAATTGATTGCATAAACATTTCTGGAAAAATTATAAAACGTTTTTCTCTGTTTCGGCAGGCTTCCATAAAAATTTCAGAATTTTTGGAGCTTTGGAGCTATCTCCAAAAATTCCCTATCTTCTCAGCCTTTTTAAATCAAAATCTAAAATCACTATTCATCAGGCTCAGACCCGAGCCCGACTCAAACCCAAAGTCGACCTGGCTCGGTCTAACCCACTAAATGCACCATCACATGCAGCCGTCCGATCGCGCATGTACCGTTTCGGCCTGGGTTAAAATCGCTTGCACGACGTCGACCGTTGGATCTCGATCCAATGGCCCGCGCCAAATCAACGTCGCCGCGCCGCGCTGCCAACTCCTTCACCGCGCAGCAACGCCGTCAATCCACCGCCCCTCTCGGCCAATCCCTCGCTTCACCAGTTCATGCCGCTTCCATTTCCGTCATCGCCCGGGGATAATACCCCCTCTCCCGCCCGTTGGAAGCCATTCCTCCTCTCGGTGGCTGAGGAGGGAGGCGCTGGTTTGAGCTCAGCTCGAAGGTGAGCTTCCTCCGCGTGGTCTCCCCTTCTTCCTCTTCCTTCACCGCTCCTTTGTGCGCCGGTTGAACCCTTGTATCCTTGTGTAGCTCGAGGAAGTGAGACGTGCTGCCCGCTGCTCTAGAGCTCGCACCCGAGGTCGCCGCCATGCCATCTTGGGCTCCGGTGAGTTTCTTGCTCGCTTGAGTGTGTCACCGTGCGCCTTGTAGCCTATGGAGGAGATCCCCTCAACTAATTTGGCCTTTGCATCACAGGGTCTCGGGAATTGCTGGATTTCCCCATTTTCGGTCGCAAGTGCCACCTTCTTCTCCGGCGACGGCACGGTGAGCCATTCTTCGATTACCCGCTCGTACACCATCTCGTGGCACCACTAATGCATCCTCCATCACCCATTCCCTCCCTCTATCCTCAGGTTAAGCCCTCCTCGGTAGCACCATCGCCGCCGTCGCTATTCTTCATCGCCGGCTCGACTCCGGCAGCCTCTCCACCTCCGGGTCATCGTGGTGAGTCTCTGGAACCTCCATGTTGCCCTTGCGCGCACTAGTTTACCGCGGGCATCTCGTTTCCGCGATGTGCCATGTTCCCGTAGCGTCGCCGCCGCCTTAGCACACCGCGCCGCCGCGTCGGGCCACCACCGGTCTCGCCGCTGGTGCCATCGGGTACGCAAGGTCGTGGGCGTTCCGTTTTGACCACTCACCCGCGCCGCCAAGCCACCTTCACGGGCGAGCATCGAAAACTTCATGGCACAGCGCGAGTGTGTGTGCCTTCAGACGAGCACTATAGCGGCGTTGATTAGTATTTAATGATGATGATTAGGAATAAATGATCTATCTTTGTCAGAAAGCATATGATTAGCTGCTTCTTTGAATCACTTACATGTGGGCCCGAGGCCATTAATGCATAGTAATCCTACGGTGCACCCGTGGACCCAGCTCATGGCTTTCGGTTCATGCACTATGCATGTGGACCAAGTCTATGACACGCGAGTCCCACCTGTCTGTTTTAATCAGAAATTAAAATGGAAAATAGAAAATTGCACTATTCATTGACCCCACTGGTCAGTCACTTTGGCTAGAGTAGGCTGGGTATAAAAAGTATGTAATGTTTATATAATTTCCGAAATGCTTTATTTGTGAACTGAAAATTGGGTAAACTTCAAATTTTCATAAGAAATTCATTATAGCTCCAAAATTGATGATTCAAATTTTGTTAGTTTAATTTTTAAATGTACTTTATTATAAAAATAGTTTGAATCATGTTAATATTCCATAAATCACATTTGGCGAAATTACTTTAGGTTTAGTAATATTGTTGCATTAAAATTTTCTTTAACTTCAAAAATGCGTAAGTATTTCTCTGTAACTCCAAAAAGAGTAAACTCAATTTTGTTAGAATCCTCTGTTAGTGTAGTTTATTGTAAAATAGGTTGTGAGCATGATACTATTACTGAAAATCTTATTTTGCATGTAACTTGTGTACTACTTTCATAACTTTGAAAAATCATAGAAAATTCATCTTAGCTCCAAATGAGGTGAATCAAATTTCATTGTTCATCTCATGTGGTGCTCTTCCTACCATAAAAATTTCAAGTGCACCACTGCTCTGTAAATGTTCACCAAAATAATTATTTCGGATGAACAGTAACCGGTAGCAATTAAATTGAATTTTCTGGAAAACTGACTTTCAAATTGCCATAACTTTTGCATAGAACATCCAAATGAATTGATTCTTGTTGATAAATTCACCTAAAATCATGCTCTACCTTATGTGAATTTTTCATGATTTTTGGATGATTTTGAATTTTTGGGTCTTTTCGGTGTTATTCGTTCTTATTGTGCTTTCGACTTCTTTCGCTAGGTTCAAACGAAATTATTGATTGCGCGAGTGACCCTCTGCAGCAAGATAATCATCCTCAGCAAGGCAAGCAGTTTGATCATAAATGTCCCATTACTTTCAAGTCTAATACTTTGTTTACAAATTGTATGTATGCATGCTTTTGTGTCAAAGTAATTTTCCCGATTAGAGGTAGCTATTCCTATTGCATGGTTGCCCTTAAATTGTTATCCCCTGCCACAAAACATAAGTTATTAATATTGCTGGTGAATTAGAGCCCGGTGATTTAATTATGCTCTTTTATTGTCTTTCGGTGTCATGCTTAGAATTGGGCGGTTATCGACTTAGTCGATAACTTTGATCACACAAAATTATTATTATCATTATGCTCAGCACTTTATGCTTTGTTACTTTATAAAGTCAAAAACTGAAAATGAAAATGAAATGTTTGCGACTTGGGCACAATGGTTGTTGGTGTGATCTCATGGTGTGATGGAATGATGCCCAAGTCAATCAAGGACCGAGTTACTTGCGCCACCGTGTTTAGCAATTTATGATACTAACCACATGAGAGGGATATGGGACCTCTCTTGACTTAGTACTTTGGCGTGTGTTAGCTCCGGGTCGCATGGTGGTTGTGTGCGTTGTGTTGAAAAAGAAACTTGTGTGTGTTTGGGTGAGCAGTAGTGGTGGTTACCCACTGCAAGAAGCATCATCCTTTATAAGGAGGTGAGTATCTTTGATGACTCTGCATTAACGTATGGGGCTTCCTCCCATATGGGCGACTCGTAGTTAATGCACAATATTGGAAACGTCTCGTAGGACTTAGCTCTGCTGGCATACCAAAGAAAGTGTGCTTTATCACGTGGCATTAAGGAGCGGTCTGACATGTGGGTACATTGGTACACCCCTGCAGGGTTCAAACTATTCGAATAGCCTCGTCCTAGGTTATGGACATGCTTGGATACGCCCCGTGAGAACTAGACTACAACATTTAATTAAAACTTGATGTGGGTGGTATGAATGGGGAATTCATGCTATTGTTGTGGTGGCTATTGGGTTAGCCACTTTCAGAATGTCTTGTTATTATTATTACTTAGTATCTCGCTGTTTTTATCAAATAAAATCATATTGTAAAACTGCTTTCAATCTATTACATTATTGCAAATGAAAACTTACTTTATGCTGAAAATGAGTCTAGAGCCTCCTCCACTTAAATAAGCTTGCATGTAGCATATGTTTAGGCCTGTTACCCTACACGTAAGTCTTGCGAGTACATTTTTGTACTCATTTGCTATGCTTTAATTTAATTGTTGCAGAGGAAGAAGTGGATTACCAAGGGATGCACTTTTGTGAGATGTGCTGCTGGTTCGACGACTAGGTTGGTGGCCCGGTTGGTTGCCTTGTGGGTTAAGGCACACTAATTGGCTTTTGTTTATCGCCATCTTATGGCACTTTGCTTCCGCTGTTATTTAAGACTCTTTAGTTGTCATTTGGCCGGTCGACCCCTTTTGTAATAACTCTATATTGTATGTCTTTTGGAATTGTTTAGTTGTACTTTGGATTCTATGTGTTGAATGGAATTGATGCATAATTTTTGTATGGGGTATTTGTACTGCACTTCTGGGAAGTACATATACGCCGAGAGTCATGATATTTGATTTGTAATGCTTGAATCATCTTAATGGTTAAGTATTACAAGTTAAATACCCCGGGTTCTCACACTAATCTACCGCGAGCTGACTTGAAGTTGCCGACACAACGTCGATCGGTAGATTGCATGAAAGATTGAATATCGATTGTACCGTAGATTAGAAATTGCAAATTCGTTCCAAACTACCTCGAGTCGACTTGAAGTCGTCGGCTAAGCCGATCGGTAATTACACAAACAACACTTGCATGAACAGTATTTTTTGGATGAACAGTGTAATACATCATATAAACAGTAACAAAAATTTTGGCCAGCCCCGTATGGCCTACAGCTGCATCTCCACCAGCCGACCTCCATAGCTGCTCGGGGGGCGCAACCACAAGCTTGAAGATCGGCCCGTCGGTGCCCATGACAAGACCGCCGCCTGCAGCGCCGCCACGCCCGACCTTGCCGCCAAGCACCGGCCGCTTTCAAAAGCGCCAACTCAGCCTGCCACAAGACGAAAGCGCACCCGGCACCACCCAAGAAGAACAAAAAAAAGAAGGGTGCGTGCGCCACGGCCGAGCCGATCTCCGCCAACCGCCTCGAGCCACGCATGATGCCGCCTCATCGCCGCCAAGACGGGCGCATGGCGCCGCGCCGCAGCCCGTCTTTGCCTGACACCGCCACGCCACGCCGCCTGACAGCGCTCCACGCCGCTAGCCACCTCCACCTCTGCGGGCGCCGCAGCCCATCGCCGAGTAGGGGCACCCGCCGCTCGGGAGCCGGAACCGCCGTCGCCACTTGAGTGTGCAAGGGGGCAGGAAACTCTACGGGGTGACCCCCACTTGTTGCTCTAGCGCATGGGCCAAGAGGCCGGCCCATGAAGGCCGGCCGAATTTCCCTTTTCGGATAGGAAAAAAAAAGAAAGGGAAACCCAAAAAAAGGGAAGGGGTGGGGGAATCCCGTTTTGCAAAAAGGGCCCTTGAAATTCGGAAAATTATGAGAATTGTTTTGCAAATAAGAAAGTTTTGCGAGAAACCCCCTAGAAATTGGAAAAATTACATGAAAATTTATCTCAGCACTGAAATTTCAAGTTTTAAACCCTAAAAATAGCAAAATTTGCCAAAAATTTATTCTCCCACAGAAAAGGACCTTGAGAATTCAATTTTTGAATTTGAAGCATGTTTAACTTTGTTATTGTTATTTTTATGCAATTTATGTATTGTATTTACTGTTTTTGATTATCTGTGATTGTTTATATTGCTTTTAATCATTGAAAATAACAGTAAATCATGAAAAATGCATAGAAAAGTACAGAAACATGAACCGGGAGTTCGAAGAGCATTATGAGAATTTTGCAACCATTTTATGTAAATTACTAGCAATAATTTTATGAACTCTTTGCATGAATATAGAAAATGACTAGCATCATGAACCAGGAGTTCGAAAAACTGACCCAGCATGGCCAGAATTTGTACAAGTCTTCAACTCTGTGATAATGTAATCACGGATGAGCAAAACATTGAGAAGACCATCTCTACCTTTCACCCAAATACGGTGCAACCCACACGCAACTATCGTCAAGACGGCTATAAGGAGTATGCCGCATTAATTGACACCATGCAAGTTGCGGAAGCTCAAGATGATGTTCTAAGGAAGAACTACATCTTACAGCCACCTAGTAGCAATGATGGCCATGAAGCCGATACTAGCAGCTACAAGGTGATGAAGCCTCTCATGAAGGAGAGGGGCAAGAAGGGTAAGGTCATGGGTGGCACGTTATTGATGCTTTCCAGTCTAAGAAGATGGGCATAGGACAGCATGAGGCACACCTCGCCATTGCAGGCACGGAGAATCCACATCCATTAGTTGCACTCATGGATGTGGACAGCCTCGTAGCAGCCCCCATCATCTCTCCTTTGGACATCACAATGGCCACAGCCATAGTTGCCCAAGAGGAGAAGATTGCCATGTAGCAGATTGAGGCAGAAGTTTCTGAATACTTCGCTAATTCGATCTAGTGCACGCATTGCACTTGGATCTTTTATAGTAACTTGTAGTTTGTAATTAAAGCAAAACATTGAATTATTGAATAATGGTTGTAAGCTCTAGGAGAGCAAATCATTAAATTCTTATGATGAGTCCTGCAAGGCTTATTTTCCTGTATTTATAATGGCAAGTTATATTCTGATATCTGAAGTATTTTATTTATGTGTTGCTTGCTTTCTGCTGCATATTAATAAAGTACATTATATTAGAACGAGTATGGCGCCCTATGGAGGGAGTGTGCTTAGCAGGTAGCGGCACAATGAATACCATCTTGAGAGAGACGAAACTTTTTCAGTCAATTAGCAAGAACGCTGGTAGTCTTACGACAATCGCAGGCAGGGATACTTGTATAGTAGTTTCAAAAAGGGCCACAATTATACTTCCGATGGACACAACTTTGGTCATTAAAGAAGCCTTGTTGTACCCAGAATCGACTAGAACTCTCAAGGATATTCGCGCTAACAGTTTCCACGTAGAGACTGAAGAAGAGTATGGTAAGGAATACTTGCTCATTACAAAGCATGAAGAAAGTAGAAAAATGATACTAGAGCGACTTCCTTCATATGAATCTGGGCTATACTACACTAATATTAAGGCACCTGCAATCTATACTGCCCTGAAAACTGTATTTAGAAGCTCTGAATCTTTTCTATCTCTGGCATGATAGATTATGCTGCCTAGGTCTTAGGATGATGATAAATATAATTAACAATTCACAGGGACATAATGTCAATGTAAATAATTTCCCGAATCAGAAAGATTTTCTGTGCCCCGCATGTGCCACCGGGAATTTAAATACTAAACCTTCTGCTCTGAAAGCGAAGGATGAAGTCCCTACATTCCTGGACCGTATCCAAGGATACTTTTTGCGGTCCTATACAGCCCCTGTAAGGGCCATTTAGGTATTTTATGGTGCTCATCGATGCTTCCTCGAAATGGTCGCATGTATGTTTATTGTCTACGAGAAACTATGCTTTTGCAAAGCTAAATCTCGTGGATAATTAAAATTAGAAATAATTTCCCTAATCATCAGGTGAAGTCCACCAGAATGGACAACGCCGGAGAATTTACTTCAAAGGCATTTGATGATTATTGTATAGCAATGGGAATTAAAGTTGAGAATTCCATACCGCATGTCCACACCCAGAATGGACTAGAAGAGGCATTAATTAAAAGGATTAAATTTATTGCCCGACCACCCTTGAAGAATTATAATTTACCAACTGCATGTTGGGCACACGCAGTCCTGCTCGCAGCAACTCTCATCAATTTTAGACCGTCGGCATATAACATCCATTCACATATGCAACTAGTGCAAGGGTCAGTACAAAAAATTTCTCATCTTTGAAGATTTGGTTGCAAGGTTTATATACCTATACCACCACCACAGCGAACTGCAATGGGCCTTCTCCGAAAGTCTGGGATATACCCTGGTTATACAACAGTATCCATAATCAGGTTTTTGGACCCTATGACGAGATGATGAGGACATCAACCTCCCAGATACGACCGCTACTCCACGTGACAAGTTCATGCTGGATAAGTTTTGGAATCCAGTTCGTCCTCCAGAATCAGCCTTGCAGCACCAACTTAAAATAGGCGTAACTTTCACATACAGAGTCCGTTGGAGGTCCACGAGTACTTGATGGAAAGCTTATTTCGGCCTCTTTCCAACGGATGTAGCCTCACCTCCAAATTTCTTCTGGACAGATCGCAATGATCAAAAGAATGCGGCATATCACTTGTTTGGGCCAAACTGGGCTTTGTAATCATACTGAACTTGGCCCATCTGCCGGCGGCCCACCCGGGGCTTAGTTACTGTTCATGTGAACAGTACCCCTGCGACCTTTAGTACCACCCCGCTAGTTCTTTAGTTTTGTGGCTCCTCATTCCCTATTCAAGGAGGACACACCCCCTCTTGTTTTCTTGGATTTTGTTGAGTTAAAAGTTAGCATTGCTGCAACTTCGTGTATTGACTTGTGTCGACTAGACCAACCTTAATACCGCTATCAAAATCCCAAATTCAATATTTCAATCTTTATTTGGAATTTCAGATTGCTTTATCTTGTTCTTGCGTGCTTCTTCGGTGTATGCAGGAATCGACCTTCATGGTCAGGTCAACCGGGTATTCATGCATGGTTGATAACGACTTGTCAATCAGTTCAGCGATTGCGTGGTTTCGAGCCTTGCGTGTTCGTAGCCAGGATCGTTAGAGTTGAGCGATGCCTACCGGACTTATCGTTCTCATCGAAAGATCGGGCCAACAAATTGAACCTTAGGGTTCATCACGAGAGATTTGCATACTGCCCGATTCATTAAAAGTATATTAGATGAGGCTAGTTTCCCATTATTAGGGTGAGGAAATCAACCCCTTTATGAAAATATCAGGAAATAGAGAAGTCCAGAATATAATTAAAATTCATACACATGACCCGCGCACTAGTGAAGTAAATAGAGAAGTCCAGAAGATAATTGAAGTCTAGAAGACAATTGAAGTCTAGAAGACAATTGATTTGCAAGCATTAGCAAATCATCTGCCTGACCACTATAGTGATTTGAAAAGCGTAACCAAGTCGCATGTGCCTACACACGATGCACCGGAGAGGGTTGAAATACCGATAAAGGTATCCCTAATCCCGTCCTAAGGTCTCTGAAAGGATGAGAACTCCGGCCCCTCGAATCCGAAGTAACCAGGGACGCCTGGTGAAAAAGGATAAGAAGGACTTGACACAGCCGATCACCGAAGTTCTCCAGAACCAGAAGGGGAGCCAGTTGAGACCTGGCACCAGTATGGAACCTTTAGAATAAGACATACCAGAATTGAACGTCCCCATGAAGGGAGACATCAGCATGGATGTGTGCGCACACATCGGAGCTGAAAAACTAAAGGGACTTGCCCCCGTAATTGGAAGCAGCGGTGAGCAAGTAGAAGCATTAGAAGAATTGCCCCTTGAAGAAATAGCTATAAACTTTGTGACCTCGGGAGAATCTATGAATAAGATAACAGTCAATGTTGATATTTATTTGCAAAGAAAATTGCCATGACCATCGATCTTGATTCAGAGCCTACATCGCTTGCTGAATGTAAGAAAAGATCAGATTGAGAAGATTGAAAGAAGGCAACAGAAACTGAATTATTATCTCTAAATAAAAGAGAGGTGTTTGGGCCTGTAAGCTGCACGCCTCCCCATGTGCACCTCGTAGGGCATAAGTGGGTATTTGTTCGAAAGATAAATGAAAATAATGAAGTAAAGCAAGACTTGTTGCACAAGGTTTCAGTTAACGTCCAGGAGATGATTATGAAGAAACCTATTTCTCGGTCATGGGTGGAACCACCCTTTAGATATTTAATCTTAATGGCAGTAAACTTGAAATTAAAAGTGAAATTGATGGATGTGGTAACAATATACCTTTATGGAAATTTAGATTCGGACATTTATATGAAGATACTTGAATGTATCCCCGTCTCAAACCAAGACAGAGCAAATAGAAATCTGTACAACGTGCAACTCAGAAAGTCACTGTACGGACTTAAGCAATCAGGCAAGATGTGGTATAATCGCTTGAAGCGACTTTCTATGCAAGAAAGGCTACACGAACAATGGGAATAACTCCTGTGCATTTATACGATGATAACAGGATGGATTCTGTATAATCTCAGTGTATGAAGATGATCTGAATATCATTGGAACCCTGAAAGGTATTAAGAAAGCAAGCTCTTACTTGGAGTCAGAGTTCAAAATAAAAGATTTTGGTAAAGCTAAATATTGCCTAGGCTTGCAGCTTGAGTATGCCCCTGAAGGGATTTTAGAGCATCAGTCAACCTACACTCAGAAGGTGTTAGAAAGGTTTGATTTTGAAAGGCATACCCTTTGAAATTGCCAATGGTCGGGAGATCTTTGCAGCAAGACAAAGACTCGTACAGACCTAAAGAAGAGGGGGAGAAAGTGCTGGGATTGGAATTCCCATACTTAAGTGCAATAGAAGCACTCATGTATTTAGCAAACTGTACTAGATCAGCCATTGCATTTGCCGTTAACCTACTAGCAAGGTATAATGCAGAACCTACCAAAGGCATTGGCAGGGAATGAAGGACATCTTCCGATACCTCAAAGGAAGCAAAGAATTTGGTATGTTCTATAGAAAGAACCAAGACCTAACTATAAATGGCTATGCAGATACCGGGTACCTATTGGACCCGCATATAACTAAGCCACAAACAGGCTATGTATTCCTATGTGGTGGAATTGCAATTCCAAGAAAATCGTTTAAGCAGAGTCTTGTATCGACTTCGACGAACCACTCGGAAATCATAGCACTATACGAGGCCTTACGGGAATGTGTTTGACTTTGGCAGATGATTAACAACATCTAGCAGTCGTGTGGATTGAATACCGCACAAACCCCCACTATTATCTATGAAGATAATGCAGCTTGTGTTGCACAAGTGCAGATGGATTATGTGAAGAGTCCTCTAACAAAGCATATCAACCCCAAGTTCTTCTATGCTCATGAATTGCAAAAGATGGACGAAGTTAAAGTATCGCATACTAAGTCATGTGAAAATCTTGCAGATTTATTCACTAAGTCACTTCCAGCATCTAGTTTTGAAAGATGTATACGTGGAATTGGAAGGGTAAGACTTAGAGAAGTGCAGAATTCAGGGGGAGAACCTTCACGAACTCATTATTAAAGCTTGATCACGAAGATCAAGTACCCAAAGAATAAATCTTGGAGATTAAATGAAATTGGGTGGATTGTACTCTTTTCCCCTTGACGAGTTTTCCTGAAGTTTCTCGGCTAAGGTTTTTAACGAGGCAATTCGTGCAACACAGCAGAACGTATGTCATGTACTCTTTCTCCAAATTTTTCCATTGGGTTTTTATGGAGTTTTGACGAGACATAAATATGTCGGATGAGTGTCCAAGGAGGAGTGTTAAGAAACCGGGCCCAGGCCAGAGAGTCCTGGCCCAGGTGGACTCCTCATCCATCTACTAGCTTATAAATAGGGGGTGCTATTCATTGTAAACGATTGATAGATTTATAAAGTAATAAAGAGAAGCAAGAAACCCCCTATATCTCTGTGTTCAATCTACTATTCTGTTCTTGTGTTCTTGCATTGTTCTTACGATTCTATACTTGTCTACGAGGTAATCGCTCGGACCGGACTCGCCAGCGACAGTTCCTCAACAGATTACAGTAAATGAGATAAATATGAGAGGAGCAGATTTGGGAAAATCCTCCATGTCACTAACCAAACATCGACACAAATAGAGATATTTGCCCAATTCACCCCCAAAATTACCATGAAATTCTATCTCACGTCCTCATCAAAGTTGCAGATCTAGTTAAGAATAACAATAACAATGCGTGTGAAGCAACCAAAACGACATGGATCAAACCCGATTCCCTCAAGATCACATGGAAAATGCGGCAAAAGCAAATTACGGAGGAGAACTAGGAGGCAACGTGCCTTGCCGGTGCTCTCGTAGCAGTCATTGAACGCCTATCGGTACTTGGACTGATTCAACACGAACCAGTTCGTCACGTACTCGTCGAGACTCGCGTATGCTGCGGCAACCCAAAGGAAATAGCACACATAAGAACCCCCAAATCCCAGGAATACGAAGGAAAAACCATCTGAAATGCAATTATCAGTTCGCAAAAAAATTGTTCCCCATTACCTTCTTGCAAGCACGCGATGGTGTCATAGAAGAACCCGGACATCGATCCATCATGCTTCCCCCCCCCCTCGCAGGCGCCTTCTCATACTGCGGTGGTAGCACCTACACCGGAGGCGAGGAACCTTCACCGGCGGCACAAGCAAGGAGAACTTCACCGGCGACGAGGGCGATGGCGAGGGAGACACCGCCGGCGGAGGAGGCACACTGCATGGGGTGGGGGTGGAGAAGTCAGACTGCCGGGACGCGGACAACCGCGAGGAGCACAGCGTGTTCACCGACGTCGGCGGCTTTATGAAGACGATGAGGTTGTTGACCCTCTTGATCATCGGTGGTGGTGGCGGCTGGGGAGGAGATGGGGAGGAAGCGGGCGCGACCGAAACAAAAGGAAAAATCATACAACAACAGAGAAGAAAACGATAAGAAGGGGAGAAGGTGAAGGCTGAATGACGGCGACCAAGGCGAAGCAGACGAACAGGCGACGGAAGCAAAGGGGAAGAAACGCTAGTGACACAGGCGAGGAAGGAGCACAGGAGGGGCACAATGGGGACTAAAGGAAGAGAGGACGCAAAGCAACCAAGTCAGTGGGAACACGTGGGGACAACCGAGCCAACGGGAACACGTGGCGATGCCATCGTGCGAGCGCAACGCAAGTGGAGATCCGACAGCGGGTAACAGAGAAAACCATGATCGAACGGTGCCAAAAAAACGATGTGGCCACCCTGGTCGGCGTCCAATGCTGCCTCCTTTTATATAGAAGGATGCACATTCGGCTGAACATGAGATGCGTTCTGTCGGACCCGGATTCTGAGAATCCAAATCCTCTGTGAAAACACTGTGCTATTCCCTGGATCAATAGATAGCACTCACAGGTACATTGCGGAATGAACCATACAAGTCGTGAAATAACACAAATATAATACAACACAGAGTAACATAGACCTCATCGGGTCGAGCTTTACAAAAGGGGCCGCACAAGGCCAACTAGATTACATTACAGAAAGATAATGATATCTACAGCGGAAGCAAAAGGGGAGGTAGGGCTCATCTCACACAGGCAAGCGACTGGGGTGACCTGTGTACGACGGATATTAACCAAGGATTGGATAATATCGATTGTACGCGGGTACCAGCGAGTCTACTTAGACTGGGTGAGACCTAAACTACAGAACTATTCTACTCCTCGTCGTATCCTTGTCCACCATCTTCTGGTCCTTCGTAGAAAGCGTAGTCCCCTTCGTCTTCGTTATCTGAAGGGTTTGGGGGAGAGAAGTGAGAATGAGTACTACTACCGTGCTCGCGAGCCAACACACAATGCAATAGTATACATGCAAGGTTAAATAAGGATGGCTCAGGTTCTTTTATTTGCGAAAGCAAGCTTTTCAAATATCATAATTACAAATCCTATGACTTAGCATTTTAACAAATTGCACTTTTATAAAGAGAGTAATGTGCAATAATTAATAACAGTAGAGGTTCCATCCGTCGGAAACTCTACATCATGCATCCTTTTTATTGGAGCTGCCTCCAATGACCACACCCACTGAGCTCGAAGACTCAGGATCCAATACAGGGCTAGGTGAGCCCTTCCACCATTTTCATACCACCCACAAAGTTTTGAAATAGAACTAACTCAAGTTATGATCCCCATGTCTGCCTTTAACCGTAGGCGCGGCTGTTTAAACAGTTTAGACTCTGCAGAGGTTGTACACTTTACCCACAAGAGATAGTCATACCCGTTACTCCACATGATTCCGTAGTCATATAGTTGGGCGACCGTCACAGTAACCTTTCTAGATATCTCGCTCCTTCTGTCATTTCACCCATACGGGGTTACGCCCATATGTTGTACGGGATGTTCACCACAACGACTAGCGCAGCTGGCCCCAGCCACAACGACTAGCATAGCTGGTAACTTCACCTTTTTGGTGTCCCTTTCAAGCCGGAGTATCTCCGCCACTTGTACATCTTCGACCCCCTCCAATGAGATGACTTTCAGGGATCAATAACTTTACTAAACCTAGTTGCACTTTGCAGACTTGTGGTTGTACTTGTTTAACACGGGAGGTCATGACAAGATCGAGTCCTTAGGGTTATCTGGGTGGTTCATTCCACAAACCAACCATCCTTGTGCTCCCCGAGCACCCACCGCCTCACCATCCGCCTAGATAGAACTAGCAATTAGGGTTTTGAGGAGTAAAACCAAATTGTTTTCACACCTTTTAGTCAATAGACCACCAATGACTACCCAGAACATTTTATGTTTTGAAGAAATGATGATTGGGGTATTTAATACCCCGGTACTTAAGCAAGGCTAGTATGTCGCTTGAGTACACCCTATAGCTAGTATTACCATATAATTACTAGGGTGACAAGGAATAATGGATTCAAGTTATCAAGGATGACATATTAATTAATTAAACATCAAGTGGGTATTTAACTACCTTAAGCTTTAACATACATTTGATTAAAGAAATAAAGCATGCAATTTGTGCTAATTTAAATGAATATAATTAGCATAAAATGTAGACTCAAAATGATCAAAGTATTAACTCGCCTTGGTTAAAGACAAGGGGATCTTGATACTCTTGGTCTTGATCAACTTGAGGATCTCCGGCGTCTTCAAATCCTAAGCCAAGTAAAGTACCTAAAAAGGCACAACGGCAAAGAGAGCAAATAAATACACAAGAATACACAAATGAACTTCAAATTGAACAAGACTTATGCCATTAGCAAGATCTTGATTTAACAAATTTTTAGAAATTTAAATCGTAATTTTTGGAGTTATAATGGAGGAGAACGGAATTAACGAAGATTAAATCAAATTGAGAGAGAGAGAGAGAGAGAGTTTTGGTTCACAGCACAGTGTGGACCGGGTCTGCATGTCGTTGGGTCTTTGGTCCATGGCACAGTCTTGTGATAGCCCACCGGCGATCCTGAGAGAAGGGGAATGGGTCACATCAGGCGCGGCCCACTAGAAGTGAGAGTGGGGAGGGTGTAATACCTCGGCCTACTCGTATGTGGCCCATGTGGCCCATGAGGAGTTGTGTGATGGGATTAGTCCCACATTGCTTGTCTAAAGTGAGTTGTACTAGTATATAATGCCTGTTGGGTCCAAACATAGCACCTCCTGTTAACCCTTTTACACGGCGAGGACGAAAGTGTAAGTGGGGTGCTATGTGTCTGTGGTCCGCCCCACTGGGTTGGGCATTGTCGGATTTTGGGCGTGGTGTTACTGAGGGGGGTTTAGGATACCATTAAGACTTAATGACTGCCATTAGGGCTAAACAATGATTAGGGCTTTTAACCCACCATTAAGGCCTAATGATGGGGAACAGTCGATCAAGCACACGCCACACATGGCAACACAAGGCGGCGCGACAACAAGCAGGTTGATAACTCGGCGTGGCCGCCGGCATGAGCTAGGGCACTAAAGCCAAGCAAAGCAAGGAGGATGGGGAGTTGGCGAGGTGGTGGAGCTGGTGACGGGTGGCGGCGCGAAAAGGGATGGTGGCCACGACGAGCGGAAGGGGCTGGGAAAGTGGTGGCCTCGAGAGGCGGTGGTGGCACCGGACGCACTGCAGCAGCAATGACGGGCTCAAGGGCGAAGGGCGACGGCTCATGGAGGCACAAAGTAAACCGGCAGCAGAGCAGAGAGATGGCGCCACAGACCTGGCTGCCCGGAGGCGAGGAAGTCGGCGGGGGCTCTGAGCTGCTCGGGGTGGCCGAGGCGGCCAAGCGATTCGGAGAGGGAGAAGAAGGGGAAGTGACGGCGGAAGTTCCTGGTGGTGGAGAGGACGAAGGGAGATGGGGGACGGAACCCATGGCACCGGGGGCTTCTCGTGACGGGGTCGGCTGGGCAAGGCGCTCACCGGAGCAGTGGGGTGATGGGGAGGCGGCGCGGCCGACACGGGGCGGTGGATTTTTCTTTAGAGAACTTACCAATGGGGATGGGAAGCAAAACGGGAGGCCAAGGGGAGGCTTGGAGGCTCTCTTATAGCCGAGCAAGAAGGCAAGGGAGCCATTGGAGGGAGGAGTCTCGTTGGCGTCCGCAGCCCCGGCCGTCTTGCCGCATGGGCGTCGTGTAGCAGGCGTGTGGTGAGGCGTGGGCGTGCGTGGCGACAGAGACGGAGGTGGCGCTTAACGAAGCGCAAGACGGCGCGCATGGGTGCTCTGTGCGTGCACGACAAGCGATGGGAGCGCTGGCATCATCGGGAGCGGGTGGACTGCAGCGGGTGCAGATGCGCGTGTGCACGACGCAACGCGGCCAGGGCGCTGACCGAGCGACGCACTGGTGCGCGAACCGGCAAAGCAGAGCGCAGGGGAGGACGCAGGCGGAGCAGGTGGCGCAGATGGAGAGGTAGGCTCGGCTTTGGTGCCAGGGGCGGCACGGGCTACAGCAGGGAGTGGCGTGCGGCAGAGGAAGGCGCAGGACAGGGTGAAGACCTAGACGACCAAGCTAACGCGGAGCGCTAGCAGGCTTATTCAAGCGGCAGCGTCTTGCTTCGGACCGGCAGATCAGTGCGTCGGGGACGAAGGTGACGCCACAGGAATCGCACGGCCGAGAAGACGGAGCAGGAGTTGGTGCTCGCGGTAGGAGGGGGCACAACTTCGGGGGTTGCTAACGAGAGCGCGGCGCTTGGTCCGCGAGCTCCAGGGGGGCAAGGATGGTGGTAGCGCAGCTTGGACTGGGTGCTTCGGTGCGACAAGGACGGCGTGATGCCATGGCTACGCACGGAGGGGGCTCCGGGGTCTTCGGTCGCTGCAGAGGACGCGGAGTGGGTGCGGGCGCAGAGGCAGGGGCGACGACAGGGAGCCGGCGGCAAAAGCGCCAGCGAGTCGGTGGCCTTGAGAGGAGCGGCGGCATGGCGCAACGATCGTCACGGGAGAGAGAGGGAGACTGCACATGGTTGACCCAGTGAGAGAAGAAGAGGATGACCGAAGCGGGCGGGCTGGGCCGGAAAGAGGAGGCCGAAACGGCTTGGGCCAAGCGCATCAAAAAACAAAGGGAAGAAAAAAAAAACCGGGCCGAGAGGGAATGGGTTTGGCCCAAGAGGAGGAATGGGCTGAGCCCGAAAGAGAATGGAGGTCCAACTCAAAATGGCCCGGGGATTCAAAAAGAGGGAAGAAACTCTAAACCGCAAATTTGAATTCCAAAAGCTACGGACATTACATTTGAAACACAAACCGAAGAGGAAAGAAAATTTTTGTAAATACTCGGTAATTTGAATTACGACGAAGAACGAAAACCGAATAGAAATTACTATGCGCCGTCCGAAAACGGGACGCTACACGTTCTCAGCTCGTCCTTATCCGGATAAGTTTGGCCAGGAATCCGTTTTACACCCAGCAAAACACGAACTAATTTATCATCGTTAGCCGCCGGGTTCTTTTTATACTCCGCATGATTGCCTGCTTTGTTCACCTCTTTGGAGTTGGCTGTGTAGACGACTAGACGGTGAACAAATCCATCAGCAGCAGCCGAAGCCGTTGATACTGTACTTGATAACCCAAAATCCCACATTTCGGCGGACGCGGACGCGAAAAGACCCCGAAAAAAAATCCCACCCCGTCCCAGATGGCCAGAACCAGAAGATCCCCGTGCCGTTGCGTGCTGTGCCGAGCGCGAGAGGAGAGGAGTGAGTAGATCAGATCATCAGACGAAGCGACAGTCATTGACTTCCACGCCCACCTCCCTCCCAATCGGATCGATCCGTCGCCTATAAACTCTATATCTCTGTCTCTGCTGCCGCAGTCCAACTCCTAACTGCCCCCGATTTGATGCCATCTCCTCCATCCCCGCATTCCCACCGTCTCTCCCACTCGCTACTCCCTCCAGTGCCCATCTCGCCCTGCTTCCGGCTTCCTTGTGCCTCCGGGATTATGGCTGGGAAGGGGGAGGGGGAGGAGGTGTACGTGGCGTCCATCGACCAGGGCACGACGAGCACGCGGTTCATCATCTACGACCGCCACGCCAAGCCCGTCGCGTCACACCAGCTCGAGTTCAAGCAGCACTACCCGGAGGCTGGGTAAGGAGATTCTTTGGATGGTTGCATTCTTAATTTGGGGGTGGAGATAGTTTTAACATTTTTGGTTAAAGGGTTATGATGTGATCTGCGTGATGGTTCGTGGTGCTTGAGGGTATTGTTCGATTGGTTGACTTGGAGGGGATAAAAGTATAGTTAGTTAAAGATGCTAGCTTTGAGGACTATCATAAATAAATCTGTGATGTGCTAGAAAAACAGGTCCGTGTTTTCTAGAAAATCAACATGATTGGGTTTACTTATTGAGTTCATGGAGTCACGAAAGTTCTGGTCTTCTTGCTTTTGGAGGTCAGTCTTTACACTGACACTTCTTTTTTTAGAGTAAGAGTTTCGTCTGGAGTACTTAAAACCTATGATGCAAAATTGCAATTCAATTGAAAGGTCATTGGATATTATCTCCACACTTCCACAAGTACTAAAAAAGTCCCCTTGAGGATTGGACAGTTTCTCTGCTAGAGCAATTTGGTGCTTTGACATTTAATTTTCCTTCTCTATGTTCATCGAAAAATCTCTTATCGATGACTGTTATACTCTGGCACCCCTCCTTATGCGTAGCAGCCCCCAGATCGGATCAAAATTGCGAGATATAACATGAGCATACACGGTACCAAGAACGAAGTAGATGAATCCCGTAGAGAGAACTGAAATAACGGTGCCAAAACAATCACAACGAGAAGGAAAGATTTGACGAAGCCGACCGCAAATTTTTTAAGCACGACCTCAAAAGAGTACAAGGGATTGCCGCTCTTTCACAATCCTCGCAAACCTTTTAGGACACTCGGATCCTTACCCTATACAAGAATTTAGTGTTAAAGAATAACCTAGTCTCTAATCCTCTTGTGCACCTCTTACTTTGGATGAGTTAGTTTGTAGCTTGTATTCTCTATGACCACCCCTTATGTCTTTATATAGTGCCCCCTAGTTCTCCTACAAAGAGAAGTCAGAATCCTAATCCTATTAGGATTCAAATATGAATCCTTGTAGCACACATCTCCAAGTTCTAGTTGATTATGATACGAGCCACCATACTCAACAATCTCTACCTTGACTCTTATCCTTTGGAGTCACCGTGCTCCTCCAAGAATTCGCTCCAAGTCGGCTCCGTCTTTTTTGTTTTTACCCCTTTTTTTGTTTTTCCTCCCACATTTGGGAGTGCCCTCACCACAGGGGCTCATGCATATCACCGCAATATGTGCTCTGTCGTGCTAGCCCCGCCCAACCCTCCACCTAAGAGTTCATTCGTTGTGTAGTTTGGTTAACCACACCCCCTATTCCTATAGCCCTCCATGCTATAGGTTTGTACCGCCTCCGAGCTCCACCTATTCGCCGGTACTGCGTGGTTGGTCCCACCATGTCTTCTTTCTTCTAACAACTCGCACCTTCGCCTTTGTGTCTAGCCGTCTTTGCAGTTTCGCACATACCTGCAGATGAGATCTGAGTACCTACTACAGATGACATAGTTTCCTTCTCCTAATCAGGATTTTTATCAGACCTCCCATTGGTTGCACTTCCTTGATGATTACCTATTAAACGGTATTCTTCATTGCTCTAGATACTTTTCATGATTACTTGCTCTTTGCAAGTAACTCGCATGACTCCACCTCGAAGTGATACCTCACAACCTTCGAGTTCAAGCAACCTCACATATATTAGATTCTTCTTTAAGCCGCGAACATAACGAACTCCCGCCAATGTGCGATGTGCTTCATCATGTGTCTCCAATGTAACCGTTCCCACCTTAGTAATTGCATACTCCTTGTAATATGCCACGTGAACAGTTCTATATGCCGGGCGTAGAGATCCTTCGTCGAACATCCCCCTCGCCTAACATATATGGAAGCAACAACCTGAATTTAATATCCATCTATGAGAAGTACTTGATTGACTGACGTCTAGTACGTTTGAATCATCTTTCGCTGCTGCCACTGAGCATGTCCCCCTCATTTGCTTCATACTCGGACAGTCCTTTATCATATGACATTGTTCATCACATAGATAGCATACATGTATGCCATTTCTCTTGCACTTCTCCTTCCTGTGACTTTTGCCTCTTGTCTGCAACATCTACGACAACCAATGCTTGATCACCCGAGAATGAAGATTCTGATGGCTTCTTCAAGGACTCCGCTTCTAGTACATATGCCACTGCCTGATTGAAGTTGAGAGTGCTTTTCCTAACGAGTATATTCATCACCAATTGTTGCATGATGGTGATAGAGATGACACCAATATGATGACCCTGTGGATTGGGAAGGAGGCGGGAAGGGCGAGAGCGAGCGGCTTGGCAGACCAAGCATGAGGCGGTGCGGAGGGCGAGGACAATGGGAGGAGGGAGATCTGGAGGAGGGAGTGGCTAGGCGGGCGGACGGGGCGATGAGCCAATGGCGGCCGATGGGGGGGTCGAGTGGATTGGGGCCTTGGGTATTAGGGTATGTGATGTCTAGGGTTTCCTCTATGGGCCCACTTGTCAGTTTGGTTGGCGGGTAAACGGGCGCGGTGGGCACGAGTGTAGCTTACCCATGCCCACGCCCGTTTGCCCGATGGGCAAAGAATTGCTCCCACTCCCATGCCCGTGGGCAAAGAATTGCTCCCACTTCTATGCCCGTGGGCAGGGAAAAAATAACCGCCGGGGGTCCGGGATCTAAAATCCCGGCCGGTTTTCCCGGGTTTTGCAAGTTCAAATTTTAAATTTCGAATTTCAACTGGTTTTTAAGCAAATTCAAGTGAAATTCAACCAGATTTTTCCTGGAAAAACCGGTAACCGACCGCCTGGCGGGATTTCCCCTGGTACCAGCTTTTGGATCCTTGCCCGTGGGCAAAGAAAGAGCATGCCCGCCTCCATTAGTGTTTTTACCTGCGGGCATGCAGGTAAACAGGCACAATTGTCATCCCTATACTTGACTCCACATCGTCAACATTGATCTTGATCTTGTGCCACCTGTCGCTTTGCCAACCTTATCAAGAGACAGATTAATCTGTTCTTAGCTCTGATACCCATCCTTATGCACAGTAGCCCCTAGATCGGATCATAGTTACGAGATACGAGACGAGCGTACACGGTACCAAGAACGAAGTAAATAAATCCCGTAGAGAACCGAAATAACGATGCCAAACAATCACAACGAGAGAAAGATTTGACGAAGTCGATCGCAGATTTCTTAAGCACGGCATCAAAAGAGTACAAGGGATTGCCGCTCTCTCACAACCCTCTAATTCTCTCGTGCACCTCTTGCTTTAGATGAGTTGGTTTGTGACTTGTGTTCTTCATGACCACCCCTCATGGCTTTATATAGTGCCTCCTAGTTCTCCTCCAAAAAGAAATCGGAATCCTAATTCTATTATGATTCATATAAAAATCCTTATAGCACACCTCTCCAAGTCCTAGTTGATTAGGATATGAGTCATCATACTCAATAATGACTGACCATACTTTAAATGTATCTCAGTTTTACTAATTAACTTGATGCACTTTTGGGAGTGTCGACTTTCTAACTGTCCACTTGGCTACATGTTTCTTACCTGTAATATTACTAAATTTGGATATAAAATAACAGATTTTTCATTAGTTTACTTCCATTTCCATTATGTGTTGATATGTAAAAGAGAGAAACCTACCATACTGAGCTGTGCTATATGTTGTGACGTTCAATGCTATTTGATTCTGGTCACTGTAGTCTGTAGTGCCATCTTACTGTGTAAAGCACTGACAATTTTCATCTTGAATTTATACTGCTGTTTGCTATCGCTTAATTTTGCATTTAGGAGATGACTTCTGACTTTTGTTATTTGTCTGTTGATGTGAGTTACAAGATGGGTCGAGCATGATCCTATGGAGATTATGGAGAGTGTGAGGATATGCATGGCAAAAGCACTTGACAAAGCCACAGCTGATGGATGTAATGTGGATGCTGGTTTGAAGGCCATTGGGATCACAAATCAGAGGGAGACCACCGTTATGTGGAGCAAATCCACAGGCCTTCCGCTCTACAATGCAATTGTGTGGATGGATGCTCGCACAAGCCCCATTTGCAGGTCTTCTTTTTGTCCATCTCCCATTTTTCTGTTAACGCCTTTGTATTGTACAGTGTTTTCATCATGTTTGATGCTTCTTGCTTCACCTCTTCAGGAGATTGGAAAGTAAGCTATCGGGTGGTAGAGACCACTTTGTGGAGACATGTGGGTTGCCAATTAGTACCTATTTCAGTGCTCTGAAGGTATTATGGTTGATGGAAAATGTGGATGCTGTCAAGGTTGCAGTCCGGGCTGGTGATGCCTTATTTGGCACAATCGACACCTGGTTAATCTGGAACCTCACAGGAGGCATTGGCGGGAAAGACCGCGATGGAAAACAAGTATTTGGGCAGCATGTCACAGATTGCTCAAATGCATCTCGCACAATGCTTATGAACCTAAAGGCACTCCACTGGGACAAACCTACGCTTGAGGCATTAGGAATTCCTGCTGAGATCTTGCCAAAGATTATCAGTAATTCAGAGAAAATTGGTGTGGTTGCCAACGGGTTCCCCTTGGCAGGTGTCCCCATCTCAGGATGCCTAGGAGATCAGCACGCTGCAATGCTCGGGCAGCTGTGCCAGAAAGGTGAAGCAAAAAGCACCTACGGAACTGGTGCTTTCATTCTTCTCAACACAGGGGAGGAGGTTACCCAATCCTCCCACGGTCTTCTTAGCACCATTGCTTACAAGCTTGGCCCAAGAATGCCCACTAATTATGCTCTAGAAGGCTCGATTGCAATTGCTGGTGCAGCAGTTCAGTGGTTGAGGGACAGCCTTGGAATCATTCGCACAGCAGCAGAAATCGAAAAGTTAGCTGAAACTGTGCAGGATTCAGGCGGGTTATACTTTGTGCCAGCATTCAACGGGTTGTTTGCACCATGGTGGAGGGATGATGCAAGGGGGATCTGTATAGGAATCACACGATTTACAAATAAGGGGCACATTGCTCGAGCAGTGCTTGAGAGTATGTGCTTCCAGGTTAATGATGTCCTCAGCTCCATGCATAAGGATGCTGGGGAGGCAGGAGAAGTGAAGAGTGCTGAAGGGGAATTCTTGTTGCGTGTTGACGGTGGTGCTACTGTCAACAATCTTCTCATGCAGATCCAGGTAAAGAAATTATGTCTTCTCCCCTTTCAGTAGTTCTTTTTTTCCTAAAAAAAACTGTTCTAGAATGCACTCATTTACGGTTCACCATGTAGCTGTCTGCTTAAATAAAGGTAGTTTACATACTGGTTATTCCTGGATTTTTTTTAAAATAATATTATTTTAAAAGAAATTTACAAAAAATAAATAGTCAGTTTTTTTTTTACAAAACTAGACTACCATCGTCATTTGAAATGGCGAAATTGTCTTGTGCCTATGCAGAAGAAGAGACTTGTTACAAGTGCATACGCAACTAGCGCAACGTAGCGTGCACTCGTGGGTGATCCTCTCGCGGTGTCCTTTATCCCTGCACAGTATCTCAAAGCGAAGCTCCCTTGTACTCATCTTGAATGCCCGGCGAATCTCACCCTTCTTGATTTTCTCCTCCATGTACTTGATGATCATAGCGGAGTACAGTACTATGTCATTTGTCATGACGAGCGATGCATTGTTGCTTCTGTCAACAAAGTAATTTGTGGTACAACGGAGAATTGTCTCTACAATGCCAATTAAAGGGAGGCACCTGGCGTCACGCATGATCCAGTTGTACACCTCGGCTAGATTGGTTGTCATGACACCATATCGAACACCACCCCTGTCATGTAGCAGCGACCACTTCTCCTTAGACTCGTGCTCAATTTAGTCCGAAAAACATTTCACATGCACCCCGTCTTCCTCGCCACACTAAGACCATTTGTGGGTAGCTGTGGCAATGCTTCGGGGGGCTAGTCAGCGCTTGTAGCGGTCTTTTTTGCTGCCTCCCTTCTATGCATCTGAGTCTGCTCATCCAGAATCTTCCAGTGTGCGTCAAACTTTCGCTACTGGTTTTGGTTGCACAACCCCTTGAATAGGTTCGTCAAGTCTTTGTTGCGGAACTACTTGTAGAAGTTTGTACCCAAGTGCCTCATGCACCGCCTGCTCTGCAGATCCACCCATGGAAGTGGTTCGTTCTCCTTGTTGTAGCTGAGTTATTGCACTCACCAGGCCCACATGCCAATCATGTATGACATATACGTTAGGGCGGCCCTGTACAATAGAAATCCTCAAATTCCTCAGGAACCACAACCAGTTGTCTGTATTCTCGCTTTCAACGAATGCGAATGCCACGAGAAGAACTTGACTGTTCCTGTCTGTCGTTATTGCAGTCAGTACCTGGCCCTTGTACTTTTCAGTCAGGAATGTGTCATCCACGCACAAGATTGAACGGCGGTGCCGGAATACATCGAAGTATGGACCAAAGGCAAAGAATACTCTATTCCGTACCCTCTTATTGCCCTACTTCGGATGTGTGGAATCTCCAATGGCGACATGAGTGTTGGGATTCCTTTCCTGTATGACCCGGAGTTAGTCGGGCAAGTTGTGGTAGGAGTCCTCGAACGTACCGAATCTTGATTCCAATGCCTTTTGTTTTGCCGTCCACGCCTTGGCATAGCTGATTGTGTACTGGAACCTTACCTCAATCGTCCGAATGATGGATCGTGGCTCAAAATCTAGATTATCCACGATCTCACCGTACATGATGTTCTTGATGAAGCCTGATGACATATTCTTGTGGGATTGCACTGGCTCAACGACGGCACATATGTGAGGGACCACTATAAAGCATTTCCAGTAGGTGTCCAACTTAGGCTGAAATACATGCACTTGCCAAGGGCATCCCTCTATGTCGCACTTCACATAGTAGCATCTTGGGTTAGACTTGACGACTATGAATGTACGTCGCACCGACAAGGCACAGAATCGGTATCCTTACATTTGTACATAGCTTCTTGCCTAACATCGCTCTGGTCGTACTCCCACAGCACACGGGAGCCTTCGTTAACAACGAGGTTGTCGAACTGGTATTTGTTCCACTCAAATGGAACCGTCTGTTGTTCCACAATATTCTCGTCGTCGGATCCTTCATCTTCTGACAATGCTATGTAGTCCTAGTCTTCGAGATCCATCATTTGGACTAGGGCTTCCTACTCCTCACCCTCGTCAGCAAGCCCACTATCTTGCCTGACTGAAGGAGCTCCTTCCACACGGTCTTCATCGACAGCATCAGCAACTCTCGGACCTTCGGCCATTGTGTGCACCGCTCTGTGGCTAGAGTCCCCGACTTCTTCAGCATCACCACCCCCTTCTCGTTTAGCCGTCGATGCAAGAGTGGGCTTGGCATAAACCTGGGCCAGAAGGATCAAATCCCACCATTCCTCCCTCGCTCTATGTACATATGACTACCATGACCATGTTCCCTTGAGCTGCACTAACTCCCAATATGTGCCATGTGGTGCTCGGTTGGCAAGGCAACTCAATCTCAAATTATACACAGCATGGTCCAAATTGAATGTGTGGAATAACCACCGAATCATAACGCCCCATGTTTGCTGCTCTAGTCTTGTTAGGATCACGGTCGTCGATTGGAAATAATGCAAATCAATCCCCTCGGGACCCTCAAGAATAGTCCCATGACCGTAGAAAATTTTGAAATTGATGGTGTCCGACATATTTAATGTACTGCAACGTAAACAAGATTTTCACGATTAATCACATATCTAAAACTAAACTACCTACCGAAAATGATTATGTACAACATACTACACTATGTAACCATACATCTAAAACTATATAATCCATTTGGTTAAAAAAATTACTTGAAAGGTGAACGACCGGACGGGCAACGCTTCACTAGTTTCTCTCCTCCCCTCTACTCCTCTCTGCTCCTCCCCCTTCCCTCCCCTGTTTCTCTTTTTTCTGAATAAAAATGAGTTATGACAGAATTTTGGGGTCTTTTATAGAGTAGATTGTGCCGCCATTTGGAGTGACGACAAGGATTTCCGGGATCCCTATCACCATTTGAAATGACAAGTTTTGTAAATTTTAATACTAAAAAATTTAGGGATTTGCGGGATCTCTGTCGCTATTTGAATTGGCAATTTTCTTAAATTTTAATTTTAAAAAATTTAGGGACTTGTGGGATCCCTGTCACAATTTGAAATGACGATTGTCCTAAATTTTAATATTAAAAAATTTTAACCGGGGATCCCTATCGCTAGTTAAAATGGCGAGAGAGACCTTTCTGCACTGTTCTAGGCTACTGTCGTTCTCGAATGGCGACCGGAAGGAAAATTTTGTCATTTCAAATGTTGAAAGTAGCCTAATTTTGTAATTAAAAAATCGACTATTTATTTTTGTAAAAATATTTTAAAATAATATTATTCTAAAAAAAAACGTTTTCCCTGTGGGAGCAATCAGTTTCTGGCAAATATGAATACACGCTGTATTTCAGATGGACATCGTAATTGGAGCAAGGTTTAAGGATTCTACTCGGATCAACATAAATGTTAATGTCACCTCAAAAGTTCGTCATTCAAGAGCTGTGCATTTGGCTTGCCACAAATGAACAAATTCACGATGTCAACTCTCTGTGTGTCCTGTCCTCACATAAGATTAACTCAAAACAGTGACTGCTTTTGGAAAAAGGACTGCCTACTTTCCTGTGGCAAATTAGAAATGTTATCCACATAGTGTGTCAGACTCAAGCAGTGCAAAAAACTTTACTATCTTCACCATTAAACAACACTGCAGAAAACTATGTTTATCATCCCCGAGATCTGTACAGCCTTCGTCTATAAATGAATTGTTGGCAAATTACTGCATCTTCTTCCTATAATATTGCCTACTGAAATCGCAAGCACCGAACGGCTTGCAAATTAATCTTTCTGAAAGGAGTTAGCAAATAAATTTGAAATGCAGAAAAACCAAAAGCTTTATAGGACGTAAAGTTCTCCGCAAGCACCTTTTGCTTATCTAGTAGTTTTACTTAATTTGTAATAATGCTTTAGCACAAAAACCTGTTTCACTTCCAAGTTTCCATCAGATCACTGACGATCTTATGCACTCACCTGCAGGCTGATTTATTGGGTAGCCCTGTTGTCAGACCAGCTGATATAGAGACAACAGCCCTTGGAGCTGCATATGCAGCTGGATTAGCTGCTGGAGTCTGGACTAAGGAGCAGATATTCGCAGGCTTGCACAAGGAGAATACGACGGTCTTCCGCCCGAAATTGGATGAGACCCACAGGAAGAAGAGAGCAGATTCGTGGTGCAAGGCGGTTAAAAGATCATTTGATTTGGCTGATCTCTCTCTTTAGATTGTTGCACGGTAAATTGGATGAATCTGTGCCCAGGTGGTATATCAGTTAGCCCTTGTTTTTCAACGAATAAATGGTATGTTGTGCATTACTTCGGTGGGATTGTTCTTCGTTTATATTGGAAGAAATGGAGCATACTTGTCTTTATATAAGTACAGGAATATCTCAATTCTTCAGGAAGAAATATTTTTGTTGGAGTATTTGCGTTTTTCTTACTTGAACTGTCGATCTTATCTGTGGTATTTAGTTTGCTGTTATCCTATGGACAAGGCGGTTCCATTATCATTTTGAAACCAAAGATATATCATTTTGAAACCGAAGATAAAGAGCTCTGCTATCCATTTCAAGAAAAAGAGAAATATACCGGCTCCGAAAGGGTTACACCAAAGATGCCAACACCGCGAAGAAGTTGTTGGAGATATACCCTAAAGGCAATCATAGAGACGATTATATTTTGTTATGCTCGTAATTTATTGGATAATATGTTATCTTGTTCCAAGAATAATATCGTTAATATTTATTATCAAGTATGTGACTTGATTGTGAAACTCTATATTTATCTTTGCGATGATTATTCTAAAGCGATCCTTAGTCGGAAACATATGAGGATACATATGAATAGACTAGCATATGTATTGGTTGATGACCATGTTTCATGGATCATAGATATAGAGATATCAAACCAATAATATGGACACATGTTAGTGAACATGGGGCTGGATCGACCCACCATGAGACACTGTGAGAGTGTTGTATTCTTATATGTCATCAATTGGTCTCATTTACAATGTGTATGCTATATCCTTAGACTTGAGGTCGTCGCATGTACTCAAGATGTGTAATGACTTACTTAGGGGTTGCCAAACGCTACTTCATAACTGGGTAGTTATAAAAGTATCTTTCGGGTTTGTCATGATACATACATCAAGGCATGGTCGATCAAGATAGGATTTGCCCCTTCATGCAACTGGAGAGATATCTCTAGGCCTCTCGAGTGATCGGATTCCAGAAATGCATAGACATGCTACTCGCGGTTAAAGAGTTAACCATAGTCGGAGAATTCAAGTCACATGATCGAGTGGTCGAGCTAACCAACAAGGATGGCACGTACTCGCCTTGAGTTTGACCGGTATCGTGAGGCAAAGGAAAATACATATGAGATTTGTTAAGGTTCGTCCAATGTGTTCTTTACGTATACTCGGGAGTTGGCATGTCCTGCTAGGGGCCACTACCGATTAGTGGACGAGTAGGAGTACTCGAGTCATGTCCAAGTGTACATGAACCTATAGAGTCACACGCTTAAAGGGTTTGGACACATTTTGAATGGTGGTCCAAATTCTTATGGACTATGAGTTCCTAATAGGCCTCAAAGTTCGAGACCCATCATGGATGCCTATATATAGAGGGACGGTAGCATAGGGTTGATGTGATTTTTCGAAATTCCCAAAACCCTAGCCGCCACACCTCCCTCGCCCAAAATCGTGCAGCTAACGCTAGCACTCCGGCGCGTGGTGTCCCTGCTCCGTATGTGTGGATATCTTGGAGGCGTTGCTGTGAGGCTTCAACGCTAGAACGATCGCAATTTGTGACGGTCACGAGGAGCACTTGGAGGCGCGAGGCTAGTACAACTACAATCGCACCAACGCGCTACATCGACTCTTCTTCCGCTACGAGTCTGCGCGTCTAGTGGTAATCCTGTGATCTATTACCAGCGAAGATTTCTTGGTTGCGCGATAAATTTTTGAGATTACGATAGTGTAGTCTACCTGTGTTCCTACTAAAGTCCTAAACTGAAATTCCTATCAAAGCATCAACAACACCCACAAGTAAGCACACCTTGTGTGTGGGGGTGGGGTTAGAGCAAATATTACAATGACGTGGTGAGAAGTGTAATCTTCAGGTGACAATAACAGGATGCGGAAATGGATCAGATGAGGCTAAAAGCACAGAAGTCACATCCATCAATCAAGATGGTACCGTTGACTACGAAAATGAAACCATCGAACGTGATCAATATGATGAAGCTGGGCACTGGTTTATTATATATGTAAATCATGTTCCTTTTTCTGTTGGAGAATCAAATTCCATTTTTTATCGTAAAGAAGTTGATAGAGCTAGTAGTTGGTGATAAAATAATGTTTGCTCGGTGCGGCGCCCCGTGTTATTACCCTAGGGGTAATCACACTTAGGTATACGAATTACTATTTATTTGCTCAGTAGAACACCGCTCTAACGAATAGTAAGCCTTTATCAGAGTTAGCATAGCGAAATAATAAGGTAGAAACTATTCTTTATTACAACAGCAGCCACACAAGGCTAAGGTTCTGAATACAATTATTTAATTACAAGGGGGATACACTCCCCGCGTTTGCCTGCTAGGTCCATCCGGCAATCTACTCGTCCTACGAGTCGAATAGAGCGTCCACCTCGTCCTGCTCCTCGTAACCAATGCCCTCATTACCAGCGGCCTTCTCAGTACCTATGAATCCCTCATCCCACTCGAGATAACTCCCGGCCGAACTAGGATCTAAACAATAGGAGAGATAGCAAGAGTGGGTACTAGTGTACTCAGCAAGCATGTAATAACAAAATACACCTGATGATGCTACCTCTTGTCCTTATCATATCCCTACCTCTTCTCTTGTTATGAAAGTAATCATCAAGATTTAGGTTGCAATTTTAATTCTGAAAAGACTACTTGTTACTTGGTAAGAAGATAAACCCCCAGAGGATTACCGTAGCCTCCAATCTAGGAGACATGCATGAATTCATGATTTTGATTAGCACTGCGCGGGCTTGTACCACTTTACCCATAGTTACTCTGAGCTCTAATGACTCTGGGTCTCCCGCATTTCCTTTGATATGGTTTTGAGATCAGAATACAGAATGTTTTTCAAGTTACGTATTTATGCCTCCACCCATTTCTTTCTGTCGATTGCTTACCTCCACCGAGTTCCAAAAATGTTGGTTGGGTCGGCTCTCTTCTGGTTCCTAACACTCCACCATGCGCTTACTATCCTACCCGTTGTGGAATACATCATTACATAGCAAGGTAACCTTTTCTGCCCGCCGAAATGGGAAAATAGTTGGCACTTAAATACGGCCCCTTGTCCGAGTAAGATTTTTGTTTGTCCTTATATTATAACCATATGTAAAAGGATCCCGCCTCTTGCCTCTTCTCTTTCCTCGCCCAGGGTCCCTTTTACCAACCTTATTAACTCTCTTCTAGTACAACGGCTCTCCTCTAGTTGTACGGCTCTTACCTTCTTCTTATCTTTTCTTCTTCTTGCCTTCTTTAACCGATTTGATTTTGAGACATAGTTTTTTATGCAATACATATATGATACAGCAATATACGGTGTACATTTAATATAACTACATTTATGCTCAAAAGTAAGCTTGCCTTCGTCGTTGTAGTAAAAAGCGGCGTCAAGGTACTCCGGGTCGACGAATCCTACCTGTGTCGGATCAGCATCTGGAATTATACGACAGACGCACATAATACGTAGATAAATACTTAGTTGCTTTTGGTGCTAGTATAAGTATATGGGTCAGTTGGTTCTTTTAGTTAGCATATTTTAATTCAATAACATTTTGCGGATCCCCCGATATGTTAGCACTCCCTAACTGCGGTGGTTCTACGGTCTAATGGCTCTAGGATCGAGGCTGCTGAAACACATGTTTAAGCGTATAGAAAATAAAATACTACTCGTACTATCATGCCACTAAGTCTATCAAATTTTAGTCGCACAAATATGCCTAATTGATTTTATTTAATTGCGTACGCGTTTATTTACTCGCTTTCATAAACTCGATGTTGTTAATTTTAATCATTTACTCATAATAAAGTTATTTTTATCTCCACAGATTATTGCCCAATTTACTGGGTTCTACTGGTAACTTATTTATTTAAAAGGTTTCAGATTAATATTTAACATATTTCCTATTTTTATTTTAGACCGGTCTGCATACTGTTGTTCACTTGCACGAAGTTCACAACCACTATTCTGGTGATCTGCCTGAAACTCGCAGGTATCCTACGTCTGCGTCCTCTCTATCTATTCTTATTTTTATAACATATTTATTTTTTTATTTCTCTTCTCTTTCCTTCCTGGTCTATCTGCAGCTAGAATCCGTACGTGGTTTAAACAAATATTTGATCCACAAATAAACAACGCAGAAACTTAGAATTAGCGGTGCTCGAATTTACGGATAAATCTGCTGCTAGTAATACCCCTTGAAATTTTCCTTCTTTAAATCCTGATTGCTACATTCTTCTAATGTTATTTACCTAACCCCTACCTTAATCCCCTCTCACCTAATCTCCTCATCCTCTCTCTTCCTTATCCTTCCCCAACCAAAACACACCAGGCGCACCCATTCTCTTCCCCATTCTACTTCTCTCTCTCTCTCTCTCTCTCTCTCTCTCTCTCTCTCTCTCCTCCCATGGCGCCCTGCTCCACCGGCCCTAGCCTCGACCCAGCGCCTTCTCCCTCAGGTGCCGCTAGAACCGCCGGCCCCCTGTGCCCTCGCCTCTCTCCTGCGCGTCACCCCGGCTCTGGCATGGCTCGGCTCGGCTCGGGCACAGCTCTCCCCTCCCCACGCGCTTGTGCGCCTCGCCCGCTCGACTCTGGTGCGCGCATCGCCCGCCTCTCATCAGCCGCCTCCCCTGGCTCGGTCCTGGCTCCCTAGGCTCCTCCGGCCTGCTCGGCCCGCCGCCACCTTGACCTTATGTCGCCAGTAGTGGCTCGGCCAAGACGCACTGCATGCTGGGCTTTGGCCCGGCTCGGGCCGCCTCTCATGGTGCCGCCCCAGCTCACCCTCATGCCGGCCTGGAGCGTCGCCCCTCTTGCTAGCTCGGTCCACTGCAGTGCTCCCTCTAACCTAGATTTGATTTCCTCATTTCATTCATTCAATCTTTAGGGGTGGTGCTTGATTTGGATTTTGATGCGGTTTTATTGTTGCTCATGCATGTACATGGTGATGGGTGGGCTACTACTATCGGTTTGGCTATGGGGGTGGTGCTGCCCAGGTGATACTCCCCTCCACCCTCTCTATTCTACCCTGCCCCTTGCTCTGTGATGCTAAAACTAGTGATATCACTGAGGGTTCAGCTTTGGCCAAAAATGGGAGTGGCTACAAAAGTGGGTTACATTTGTCTGGTTCGATGTGGAAATGGCAAGGCAAGGAGTTGATGGTGATGGTTCAGTTGGTACTCCCTTTGTGCTGATGGTCCCCATCTTGGCTCATTAGGTTTGGGGACCGGGTGGTCGCCGGATGGAGGTGCTGTGGATGCCTTCCTTGCCTCCTTTTTGCCTTCCCTACTTCCTTGCTCTCCTCCACCAGTGGTGACGAGGATTAAAATCTCTATGTATTACTCTAATACATAATAAAAGACCATACGTCTTCATGGTCGTAACCCCTAAGGCTAACAACCTCACTAGTCGTAAGGATTCTAGAGGTTACATAGTGGGTACCCTAGTCAGACAAAGGTCTTGTACCTAGTCTTCGACCAGGTAGCTGCTCGTAGGAGTTATGAACTGATATCTGGATCTGATTCCAAGTATATTCTTTACCGTGTGACAAATGGAACACATGTTGTATACTCCATACCACACGACATTACATGATCCTAAGACACTAACAAACAACCACCATACGGTTGAGTGTCTTACAGATGCTCAACAGCAGAGCAGTTGATACTTTATCAATCATCGCCTCGCTCCGACCAGTCACAACGCTTCACAAGGGACATCTTCTCAAGGAGTAACTACCACCTCTTCGGAAGTTATTTAAGGATGGAGCGCGGACGAAATGAGGGGGATCGCCTTGCATCATATTAGAGCAGCGCAATCAGCATTGGATTCACGCTTTAAGTCTGATTGAATAGCATAGCAAACATCACGCTCAGTGTAATTAGGATTAGTCCACCGCTGGGTCATAGACACCCCCTGTAATAGCCAGTTCATATCAACAAAGAGCAGTCTCATTCTCTCCCAAGAAATATGTGCCATTTTTCTCTATTTTATTTCGTAAGATCGACGACTCGATCATCGACAAGTGGCTCCTTATGGTGGTGAGGGTGCTGGCTGGGGTTTACTGGTATGGGTGGTTCTTGGTTGAGGACAAGAGTGGGGAAATGGTGGCTCCTCTGGTGGTCTTGGCTTTGGTTTGATTCCTTGTGAAGGAGAAAGGGGAGGTCTCGGTTGGCTTGTGAAGAAGTGGGGGTTGTGGTGTTGTGACAGAGGGGATGAACTTCTGAGGCTGGCTGGGGGGTGGCTTTTGACTGCAGTGAGTTGGCCTCCTGTGCTTGATATTTTGGATGGCTTGGTTATTATCTCTTTGGCCCTGTCATGCTACTGTTGGGTTGGGTAAAGCTGATGGACCCCCGGTCCAAAGGATGCTTCTACTATTGTGGGCTTAAGGACTATTTTTGGATACCCTACAGATGGAGGTAAGTCAATAAAACATGGGTATCGGGTTTTAATACTGCTGGGTGATGAGACCCACGGAAGGTGAGATGATGCCACTAGCTTAGGTTAGTCGGGGAGCCTCAGTGACCTTCGTGAAATCTGACGGCAACCTTCTATACTCTAACTTCTATTTATTGCTCTCGATTTGGCTTGCTAATCGTTTTTTTTTTTGCATCTTTTGGCGAGCGATGGAAATGGATCGATGGACAGTTCGATAGACTGGCGATCAATGGATAAGGATACAAGGAGGACTTCAGCGGCATGAATGCAACAGTTTCATTTTTATTTTTATTTTTATTTTATTGAAATCTACTCAAAGCTGTAACAAGCACATTTTAATTTGTTGTAATTAATTCTTGTAATAATTCTGAGTTTGTATTAATGTTTCTAATTTAGCTTGTATGGAATTCATGTTGTAATTCGAGATATACTTTAGTGGAGAACGTTCAGGTGCAATTTGTGTTACTGAATTCTTGATGTGTAAGTTTCTATTGTGAATCATGTTGATGGTGTTTGATGTATATCTTTTATGTTTGTTTCTGCGATTAAATCTCATTTTTTATTATCTGCATTTTAGTTACTGTTAATAATTACAATGCTAAATCTAGGTTTAGGTTTTCGGGTTCTCACGCTCGTCTTACAGATGAACTTGTTCTACATGTGGAAACTGCTTTGCGTTGGTACCCAAAAGCAATAGAAGAAACTGATCGACCAAATGATTAGAATCATTTACTTCATTTGTGTCATATGTACTATCCAGTGGCGGCGGCGGCCGGGTGAGATATTAGGCTAGGGTTATGATTTACATGGCTCTGATACCATATTGAAATGAATCATTGATCTATTCCAATAGACCAAATGTCAATATAACATATACAGGTGTTAGTGAATACACAAAGAACACTCTAAGCAATATACATATCTAGCACTTCTGACCTAGCGAGAAGCCAGAAGAAGATCAACACGATCGAATTGCACCTCAGTATCTTCACAAGTTTCTCAGTTTTGGACGGAGGTATTTAAAGGTTGGTTATCATCTTGAGGATAATGAGTCGAGATTCTCAACCGACCAAGGGGTGAATTGCTTACAAACTGGCTAGGAACTTGACAACAAGGCCGAGCAAAGACAATATCTTGAAGCTGAAGTCAAATTTAAGAAAAAGGAGTATGATAAATTAGACCCGCATTCTTGTGAGATCACCTCGGGATCGTGCCCGTTTCAAGCTAAGTGATTACGCCAAAAGCGCAACACTTAACACAATGTCCATGACCAGGGACACGGCTATTCGAATAGATTTAGTTCTCTGCAGAGTTGTACAGCTTTACCCACATGATATGTGTACCTCTCAATGTGACTGAGATAGCATAACGAGGCCGTTATAATGTCATGTCCTAACTATCAACCCACCCGAGGACCAGAATTCCCATAGGAGATGAAGTCACTTAGCACCATGGGTGAACCTCACAGTAAGTAAGTCCCTTGTGCAAAGAATCCCAAGATACGCAAAAGACCCTTAAGGGCAAGAAAGAAAAAAATAGCATGCCCCCACTAGATTGACAAGACAGCTATTAAACCTAAACAACACAATTGTCAATCTGATTGTGTTTTGATAGCTAACACACAACAAATTATTAAGCCAAGCCATCGCCCATAAACCCGTCGTGTGGTTGTACGTAAGACGTGGTTCATCACACCACAGACCGGTCCTCAAATACCCAGACGGGGCTACTCGAATCTGGGACCACTCCCTTCATCAACCTATCACTCGTCCAAGTCCAGCACACAACAACAACTACCCAAACAAGTCCACAAGAATAAGATGCGAAGATCTGGATATATTCCTCAAATACAACTTAATTCAATCCATACAATCCTCAAATTTCATCAAGATTCGATTCAATCCATCGGTGGATGGACTAGTTCCATCAACCGTTTTCGACTACAACTGCTAGCATGGTTAAGCAACGTGCTACAAATTAGCAACCATTCCCATATAACATATATCCTTAATAATTCAAGGTAAAAAGGGTATTCAACATTCAAAGAAGGGCCAATGCAGCAAGTAGGGAATTAACTAATTCTACGCATGAACATACTTTTCAAAATAGCATGCAATGACGAGATTAAAAGCCATACAAAACATTTTAAAATAAATAGGAGCAATATGATCAAGAGGAGGGTGCTCGCACCTTTGCTGTACCACTTATTCAATCTCAGGTTACACTCATGAATACGTTTGTATCGTCGAGAAATCTATCGAAAGAATGATATTGCAATTAACACCAAATAAGCCGAAAATTCAAAATACTCAAAAATGCGTGAAATTTACATAGTGGGTATATCATGATTTTATATGAATTTAGGTGCAAGATTTATTCCATTTAGATTTAGTATGTGAAAGTTATAACAGTTTGAAACTCGATTTTCTAGAAAATCCTGAAAATAGCGATCGGTTACTGTTCATCCTAAATTAATTATATGGTGAAAATTTGTAGAAAGGTGGTGGGAAAAATGATTACATAGGCAAATAGAGAAAAATATTATAAGACCAAAATGACTGAGTTTATCTCATTATGAGTTTTTATGAATTATTTATGAATTTTCAAAGTCAATAGTCTTTTCTAGTTCAAAAATAACTCAGTTTTGGATCACTCTTCACAAATTATATTTCTTGTGACAGTGAATTGTTTGAAACCTATTTTAAAAGAAAGTTTACTTAAAATAAAAATTATCAAAATTGGTTTAATTGTTTTTGGAGTTAAAATGAATTGGTTATGTATTTTTGAAGTTTAATTAATTTTTTGTGTGCAAATAAACCATTTCGGAAATTTTCTTAAGTATTAACTACTTCATCTACCAAAGCTCATCTAACCATAGCCTATGACAGGTGGGGTCCAGTGCATAGTACCATTTCTCATTTGAATTCAGAATTAAACCTAAATGACACATGGGGCCCAATGGTCATACTCTCCTAGCCATAGATTAACTCAACCATCACGCGGGTCCACCTGTCATACATCGTTTAACAACCCGATTTGAATCAGGCCTCGTTTACTATTTGAAGGGGGGGCACACGTCAAAGACTCACTAGTATTTTAGGACAACCATTTATTCCCTAAGCAATCATTAGCGCTAAATTAAATGAGATTTGGTTAATTAATGAGCTACTATCGCGGTCGGAAATCCGACAATACAAGCTTGGTGTGGACCAGAGCCTCGCTGGCGTTCCCGACCATGGTGGCACTGGCCAAGGGTAGGGCCGAATTCACAATAAGCTTGCGCACCTAAAGGAGGCGGTGGTGGTGACTGAGTCGGCCTAGAACGGCGGCTAGCCGACGGTGAGCGGCGGTGACCTACGGTCACTTGTGCATGCCACTTCAACGAAACAAAGTGAAAATTAGTGCATGCATGAGCTATTTTGAGGTCCACTGAAGCTCACCAACGTGAAGGAGAGGCCAGAGGAGCTTGGTGGTGGTTTGTCCACAGCAATGGCGACGGCGGCGCTAGGGGTTCACGTGGAGACGGCGACCTAAGGCAAGATAGGAGAAAATCGATGTCGGATCTGCTCAAGAGAATCTAGTAGATGGTGAAAATTAGCTGAATTGGGTAATGCCTTACCGAAACGTCGCCGGAGAAGAAAAGGGGCTCTCACGGCCGTGAAGGGCTTGAGCTCCTTCATAGCATCCGGCAAATTGATTGAGGGGGAAGTGATGTTGAGCTAAGAGACACGACATAACGCGGAAAGAAATGGAGAGGATCTCACCGGAGACGAAAATGACTAAGGGGTGTCGCTCTGTGTGCGCTCCGGAGCCGATGAGGACACGATCTTGGTTTAGAACCTACAAGCAATATCAAAAGCTCAAATGAGCTAAAATGGAAAGGGTAAGCAAGGAGAAAGCTAGGGGATGCCATGGCTTCGAGCTTACCCAAGAGGAACGCGCACATGAGCTTCCTCCTCTTCCTCGGTCGGGGAAGAGAAGTGAGCAAAATGGAGGGGGAAGAGGAGGTTTTAAGCTTGGGCGAAGACGGAGATGGAGGCGGCATCAAGTCGGGGTGCCCTAGGATTGGTTCATTTGGGCGGTGAGGCCACGGCGTTGACGGCATGCACCAGGCTTTGCGCGGTGCGTGGCACTCACGCCCTGAATACAAGCCAGCGAAAGGAGGAAGACAGCCCTGACATGCGGGCCCAGACGGCCAGAGACACAATGAAGGGGTGCGGTGAATAGGGTTGGGTCGGACCAGGTCGGGTTCAAGTTAAACAGTGAAAGGCTCGGTCGGTAACGTTCGAACCAAAGCTTTAGGACCACACGATTTGAATTGGACGGTCCAGATGCACGGCAACTCCGGATGGTCCGAGCGGCCAAATAAACACGGGTCATTCGATCTAGATCTAACGGTGGCGAGTTGGTGTGGTGCGCTCGAACCAAGAGGCTGGGTCAGTCTGATCGGACGGGGGCGTTAGGACCATCCGATTGAGTTTTGACGGTCCGGATCGCGCAGGCATTCGAACAGTCCGAACGGCCCAACTGATCCGGACGGTTGGATCTTAATCGTACAGTGCGAGCATAAAGGGGCTGTTTGGACCGACCTGGGCAGTGCGTCGGGCTCGAGCCAGGTGAACAGTGTTGAGCCCGGAGTTGAAATCAGATTTGACCAAGAACCAAAAGGGTTTGACCGGAGCTTTAGAAATAGAAATAAAATTCTAAAAATCCTGAAATAATTTAGGGGGTTTTCTGGGACATCCTAGTACTCAAATAAAATCTTAAACATGACTGTTCAAGACTTATTTGCTTAGTTTAAATTCAAACTTGGAATAGGTTATTGAAATGAATTTGAATTTTCTGAGGGTTGAATCGAGTTCCAAAAACTTGTTAAAAATTATATTAATTCATGATAAATATTATAGTATTTGAATAAATTATTTTCAGATGATGTTCGTAGGTTTTTATTCCTGTTTTCTTTTGGAGCTTATATTTGAGTTGTAGGTTTAATAATTTGATTAAGATTTTTCAAGTGCAATAAATGATGCAAATGATTCAAAACAGCATGCATGTTAATAAGATGCATACTAATTATCATTAATTAACTTGGGGATGTTACAATTCTCATTGATGAATCCACAAGCACTCTTTTCGTAACCTTATTGCATTTGAAAGCGGACTGATTTAACAGACATCCCCAATTTGGAGATGACTTCACCGCCTATATCGTTGTCTTGTCTCATTTAGTTAGCACACCAATATGTTACACTACTAGCTCGAGAGAAACAATTGTGCACCACCGGATAGTGATATGCATGTGTCGATCTGCTCACCAATCACCATGCTCAATAAAGACGTGGTGTTTGATTTTAATGGTACATATTATTTAAAAACTCATTTGTCATACAATGGAAGACGTTACGCCTGAGACAAATGAACCCCAATCAGATCTTGGCACGCCCTCATCGCCGGCATCCACGATGGACTCCGCAAGGTGAATATAACTGGGTACACCATGTCCCCTCGTGCTAGGGAACATGACCCACCCAATGTAAACAACAAATATGCAATAAGGTGGCAATAACCACCTCCTCCGCGCGTCAATTGGGCAATGCATGAATCGTCGCAGATAACCGTGGAACGCCTTTGACCTCTCGGGATAGGCTGCTCAAACGATGATGGAGACGCGCTTTCCAAATCCGGCGACCTCGGAGGAACAATCGCGACGGCCAAGAATCGGAAGGCGGTAATGAAGTGACATCTTGCGTTGTCACCGCTATCTCCCCACCGGAAGTGGAACGTGTGGGTCTCCGCCGCCAACGATCAACCAACGCAGAAAGAAGAGAGGCATCAATTAGGAAGTTCGCCCCATGTTCAAGATGCGGCGACGAATCACCCGGATTGACGGCTCAAACATATCGCATTCAAATGCCAGTCTCCCTCGGTCCCGTGTCACCGAGTTGGTGGCCCATCGCCATCAATCCAAGCGTGACAAATATGTCCCATGCCACTTCAAGTAGGGGTGGTAGAGCACGTGCCATTGTCGCAAATAGACAAAACTAACGAGTTAGCGAAATCTAAGCACGCGTTTAACGGTAAAAAATGCAATAAGCAAAAATTAAACACGACTTACCTAAACCATCCGAACGCTACGCGCGCTTATGAGCTCGTCGGTCGTCACTGCTCGTTTATATACGCAATAAAATAGACAGCGACGCGATGTAAAGAAAGACAACGACGCGATGTAAAGAAAGCAAAAAGGAAAAACGATACGACCAAAGATTCTTTCGTGCAAAGCGGCGCGGCGAGGAGGAAAAAAATTACAAGACGCTGGGGCACCGCTTGGCGCTACCGGGGCGGGTGCAGCTGCCGCTACCGTGGCGGGCGGTCGCCGCCGCCCGAGAGGCGCAGACGAGCACTATTCAGGGGCTAATCTTGCTAATTATGGTAAATGAGGGCTATTTTTGAAATTAATCGCAGCTCTGTGGCTAGAACAAGAAAATTTCCATTATCGAGTCGTCAATCGGTGGATGGCTTGGCCCTAGATGAACTACTTCAAAGAATCCATGGTTGGGCTAAGTCGCAATGAATGGTTATTGTACTTGTGCCAAGACTGCTTTGCAAACAATCTTTGGCATATTGCCATACATTAATCCACCGTAGTCAAACTTGTTAACTACGGTAGCCATGAGCTAACCGTAACACCGAGAGCTATCCTTGTTTGACTAGCGATACTAAATTGGTTTAGGTCGCTTAGATATACTTACTTGTCCGACATCGCATCTTACGCTCATGGTTTTCAATGAATCTTGCTTGTTGTTTTTGGATGATAGAGATGACTGACAACTTTATGATGATCTCTTGATGACTCCAATTCTTGTGGCCTAGAACGAAGTGGGAAGAAATGTGTTGGTCGTCTATAGAAATTACAAGGGAAAGAAGATCCATTAACATTGTAATACGGTGAAGAACAAGGTAAGAAGGAATACTATGATGAAGGTAAGGATAGAAAGATAAGAAAAGATGAAGATGGCACACTTTTTTTTCCTTTTTATAAAATAAATTTCGAAGTTTTCCTACTAGCGGCCATTCTGACTAGGTCACATCATACAATCGACTCGGCTCTGATACCAACTCTGTCGGGAATGGATTTGTAAATCCGAACCCTCTGTGTATTTCTACACCAGTCCTAGATCAGTAGCTAGTACGCACATTAGAAACATTGTTGATAACAAGTTCGAATCACGAAATAACATTAATAAATAATTGAGTACCGGCCTTATGGCCACTTATTACAAAAGAGGTCAAAAGACCTTGAGTCTTACAGCAGCAGAAACAACAAATGATAAACTCCGAGTGGTGGCCTATCAAATTGCCCACCGGTATATTCGACTGGGGAGCGCAACCTAGTACTCCAGATATCCTTCATCATAGCCACAGGTGAAGTAGTCGTAGTGGTCCACGACATCATTGAAGACTTCTGAGATTTATTTTGAGTGTAGCATGTGAGTACATAAAGTACTCCATGAGTCTTAGGAAAAATGCATATGCATAGCTTTAACGAATGTGGCTTGTATGGCTCTTTTGCACAAAACAATATTTTAAGTTTAAACAATTTTCATAAATCACATTTGACAAATGAAGATTCGATAATTAAAATAATTATACCACTGGTGGAGGTTCTAGCTACCAACCACTAGTAACAAGGCTCTATCCACCAAGGTTTTCAAAATAGGGCTCTAGCTACCCCCACTAGCGCTAACTCTAACTGCCAGAACAACAAACCAAGAGTTCTAACTGCTCCTAGTTTCCCAAAGTTTACTCTTTTGAAATCAAAACCAAAATCTACCATGTGAAAGCGCACTTTGCCCGCCCTTGACCGTGGGCACGGCTATTCGAATAGTTTTACACTCTGCAGAGCTTGTATAGCTTGACCCACACGAGATAATTGACTTATACTGTCCGCTCACACACTTTCATAGGTGTGCGACTAAGCAATTATCACAGGGCTTTTTGTAGGACCGGAATAGGCGACTAGAGGGGGGGTGAATAGGAGCACCTAATCTTTTTCACTTTAAATGGATTCAACTCGCAAATCACTCCAATAGCTATGAGAGCTATGAAAATGAATGCTTAAGCACAGTGGAAGTCTTGTGTTGAACCCTCTCCTAACCCCCAAAGAGCAAAGAAGCAAAACCGAGGAAGAGTCAGCAAAATCAGGAAAACGGTACTACCTCAGATTGTATGTGCAGATTATCAAGATCAAGGGTACTACCGCAGCTTATACGAAAGCGTACTACCAATATTCCCGAGAAGAAGTGTTTGCAAAATCAGACAATCGAACTACCACAGATAACCAAAGTGGTACTACCTTTAATAGGTACTACCAAGAAGGTACGAGAGGTACTACCTTTAATAGGTACTACCGCAGTGCACAGAGAGGTACTACCTCAGGCAAATGAAAGGTACTACCTTACTGAGGTACTACCGCAGGCAAATGAACGGTACTACTGCACTGAGGTACTACCACAGGCAAATGAAAGGTACTACCGATTGTCCTAGAGTTTGTCCCGACAGCTGAAAAACCAAAACGAAAATTGGCACAACTTTTGATCTACAAGGGCAAACTCCGCGAAACTTGAAACACAACTTCTCTAAGATATTAGGAACCTATTCCAATCAAAGATTGCAGAGATCCATGTCAAGGTTCCTGCCTTTTTCAGTTTGAGAGAAGTCTGTTCAAGAACTGTGCCAAAACTGAAAACTGAGATTCATATGATTTGAGATTTGCTCGTGGGTGGATGATCAACAATATGGAATCAGATGCATACCCACAAGTCACAGCAAGCCAAAGCACGGCAAGAGCACAAGAGAAAACTCACAGATCGAAGAAAGCCCCAAAACAGCAAATAAACAATAAGAACACAAAGGACAGATCTTGAGCAAACTGGTTGGATTGATTGAGATAGATGGATGATTGTTGTTTACAGCCACTCCAATCTAGGAGGACAAAGCTCACCACGTGAGGACACTCTCAATCCAAACCCTAGAACCTAGCTCTCCCCTCTTTTCTCCTCAAAACCCTAAAACCAAAATAGGGCAGCACATATGGTGTTGGCTCTGGTGGCTCCTCTCTAGTGGCAGCAGCAGCCCACATAGCAGCCAACACCCCTCTATTCATATGGAGACTAGCATCTAGGGAATATTCTATTAGGGGACCCATTAAACCCTAACACACGATGGGTTAACACACGCACGCATCTCAAAGCGCCGTCTTCATCATCATCATCTTCGATTGGCCTAAACCGCTACACCATACGCGCCGAATTCGCGCGCGGTTTAGCCAAAGGTCACCAAGGCGGTATTTGGTGAAATTACAAAATACCCTTCTCGATCCTTCTCCAAAAGACCGAGTCCACAGATCGTGAAGCAATCCCATGCTTCGCCACGTAGGTTGATCAACGGCTCCATGTCGCCAAGTCTTTCCGTCCGGATCCCACCGACACCATCGAGCACTTATAACGACTCGCGCCACTTGATTCAATCCAACAGACCAACCGCCTGTTCGTCATCCATGTCCATTCAAGGCTTCGCTTGAGTCCTCTCGACTCACCCTAAGATCCTTGATCGCTTTGGACCTCACTTCCAAGCTTAGTCCCGATCCTCCTCGCCACGACCGTCATAGACCGCAAGCCACCGACCGCAATAGACTAAGAAACCATTTCGAACAAGTTCTTCACAACTTGACCCACGTTAGCTAAAACATGCATCATGCAACACATATGCATCGATGAACATGAACTTGACCTAATCCAAAATCAAATCTCCAATTGAAACAACATTCACTCAATTCAAACCAAAAGGCAAGATTACCGCCATAAACCCCCAGATACCGCCATGCGGTCATACTATTAGCATCATGGTCATACCGCACTCGGAGAAATCCCAAAATCTCCAAAACACTTCCTCTCGAAAATCCATACCGCCACACGCAATATTCCATACTGTGGTACTACTGCAACAACAAAAGCACTAAGATTACCGCCCAGAGAAAATTCACACTCCAAAGACACCTTCTAGAAAATCACAACCGCCATTTTACCTTGCGGTATAACCGCTCAAGCAGATTACCACCACTTCCCCAAAGAAGATTACCGCTCCACTTAAACACTCAAAAGCCTCAAAACAAAGCCCTTTCATCTGGCCGTCCGATCTCGACGGACGCCACAAGAAAACCAACGAGGCCAAGGACTCACGGATATCAAGAACTCACAAGCGGTCATATATAAGACAATCGGTAGTACCGCAGCTTCAACGCCAGACTACCGATTTTCCCGACACTTGTCAAAACTCCAGATTTCAACAACTTTCAAAGCAATTGCCAATTGTCTCATCACCTAAGATCATGAGCATGTCCACATGACATCCACAATGTCCTCATGACATCCACAATCTCCCCCTTGATGAACACATTGGCAATTTCCCAAAAATGTAAGTTTGATGGTTTGAAAATGAAAATACTTGACATTTTCGTGCAAAGGCTCAACTTGGCTCAAATACAGGAGAAAGCAATGAGAAAGACCAAGTTGGCTTCAAAATAGTTTCAGCAAGTGAGACACGGCAGAAGAAGCAAGAAATGCTTCAATTTCCAGAGAAGTGACAAAATCTCACTTATGGTCCATATGAAAGAACAATTGTTCAAGTTGATCATTGATCATTGTGAGTCTACAAGAATTGCAATTCAGATTCAGAAATGACAATAAGATCAAAAGAATGCAATTTAAATGCTCCCCCTCACTATGATCACCATTTTGCAAGAGAAATTTTCAAAATTTTCAGTTTTTCCCAATTTCTTCAAGGAGCTCCTAACTACTCTCCCTTACAAAACTTTCTCCCACTTAACATCCTGAACTTCTCCTCCTTAACCTGAAAGCTCATTTTTCACATTTTTGCCAAAACTTCTCCCACTTTGACAATGGATTCATTAAGGAATCAAGCCTACCTCACATCCAGAGATGACAAGTGCAACAGAAAGGAAGAAGCAAAAGAAGGAGCATGCATGAAGTGCAATGGGGTGGCTTCATTTTTGTTTTGATTTTTCAATTTTTAAGTAAAAGAAACTTTGAGGATTACTCAATTGAATAGGCTAGCATTTCTACCATTACTCAAGATACAACAAGCCTGACAAAGCTAGCAAGATCATGTTAAGACATATATAGCAAAGCTAGGCTAATGAGCTCAATATATCACATGTTGTTGGATTAAATTAAGCAATGCGACAAAATTAGCAAGTTCAATAACAGTTATCCTAAAGTGATAATGGCCTTGTCAGAATGTCAATGTGAGATCAAGAAGCTAGCAAAGACCATTTTAGAGACATAAAGTTCTAAATTGAATTATTTTGCTCAAATTATCTCAAAGGCCCAATTTGCACAAGAAATTTCATTTCAACTTGATAAAAGGTCTATCTTAGTAAAGAAGATTCTGGACTAGGAGCCATCCACAATCTCTTCCTAAGGTTCAACCAATTTTGAGAAATTGTTTTCTTAGCCATGTGCTAGATCTCAAGCCTCACTACGACCATCCCAAGCAACAAAAGCTTAAGAGAGTGGTCTAGGTCATCCAAAACTCCCCCTGAGTTCATGCCTAGTACAATGGCAAGCCGTCTCATGAGAAAGAATTGGTGAGATCAGTTTTTTCGCACAAAAGAGATCATTTTTTATTTTGCACAAGGGCTGTTTTTTATTCTTTAAAGAACTGAAAGCTCAAAGATGTTCAATGCTAGATTCCAGAGCTAACAAAGTAATTTTGACAGGGCCAATGTCACAAAAGGATCACTAATTGTGCAACTAGCTAAAAGATCCACAAATTGCTATTTTCAGTTCAGGTTATTTAAAAGTTCTAGCTCATTTAGCCAAGACATTGCTGCACATGTAAAAGCATGATAATTCTAGCAAGTCAAAGAGCTAAACACGATCTTGAGCAAGAATTGAATTACTAAAGCTCAAGTGGGTAATAAGCAAAGCTTCAACAATTAAAACAAAGAAGCAGTAAAGCTTATAATACAATGCATCTTTTTGGATTTTTCATATGTATGCAATATGATACAATGAGATGCACAAAAGACTTAAAAGCCTAAAAAGATCAAGAAGATCAAAAAGATCCGAAGAAGATACCACTTGAAGAAGGTATCAGAAAAGATCCACAAAAGCTCAAATGAACAAGAAAAGTTCAGATGAACAAAGAAAGTTCATAAAAGAACTAACTCCCCCTCAAACCAACACATAGGGATAAATTATCCCTAACTTGCATCTCAAGGTGGCAAACCTTGTTAGGTCAAAAAGGCTTTGAGGGAGGAAACCTGCCAAAAGAGCCAAAAACTCCACAAGATAGCACAAAGACTTCAAACACCACACGATCTCTAGGGAAAGCAACTCGAAAAGCTAGAGAGCGAAACACCAACACTAAAAAGACCTATAGGCAACTCAAAAACCTGCTAAGGACTAGTGATTGGGAGACAAGCTCGACCTAGGCTGTGAGAGAAGTGCATCCTAGAAAACATGGGATAAGAAGAGTATCTAGAAAGGACACGTGCTAAGACAAAGCCTCCTATCTACCCTGAACTCGACAAGCCCAACACCTGACACAACCCAGATAGTATGCAAGGTAGACTAGGGATACCATACATAAAAGTAAGGTATAGAAGCTCGAACCTGAGTCGCACTATTTGGCAGTGAGATGTAGTCATGATGGATGAAGATTCATTCCTTGAAGCTTCAGAAGGTAGTTGCGCTCACCCATCATCCTCATCTCAAATTCCTTCGTCTCCAAAAAGTGATAGTCATCATTGAAGGCACCAATGAGGAAGAACCAACAGTTTGAAGTGATACCACTTGTTGGACCACATGTTCTTCTTCTCAGCTGAAAAGACTACACCAAAGAGACAAAAGACATCTATGCCTTGGTACTGGGTTAGTGAAACAATATCTAGGGAAAACAATACCAAGACACATGACTAGCAAGGATAGCAGTAGATGATCCAAAGCTCATAAAAGCATATAATCAACAACTAAGAGCATGAGCATGAAGATAAACAAACGATTACAGCACATGCTATCCAAGAAATAACAAAGCTCAAACTATCCTTAATCCAAAATAAGGCATAGGAGCAAGCAAACAAGCACATAGCATATCACCCATCACATATACAGACAAAGGTAAAGCATGCTAGTGAAAGCTATGGCAAGACTCATGCATCCACAATTAACCGTAAGGCACAAAAACCATGTAAGCATAAAACATTTTAAGAACAAATCATGAATGATGTATGCTAACATGGATATCAAGTGAACATGTGGATACATACAGCAAGAATCAACATGAGCAAGATAAATCATGTACAAAAAGCACAAGCTCATGAAGACAAGAGCAAGCTTATACACCCATGGAAGTAATGAACAACAATATGATATATGGATATATAAGCAAGGTAAAAGTAAAGGCATGATGAATGATATCACAAGAGTAACACATGCCAATAAGGTACAAGTGAGCACAAAGCAAGCACAACATGCCAAGTATGAGTAATCAGGAAGGTAAATGCATGAAGGTATAAGATAGCTCACCAAACATGTGAAAGCACCAATCATGAAAGCACATGCCTCTTGGAGGCCATCATTGAGGTGAAGAACCATCAAGTGTCCCGATCATGTAATGAAGCAAAAGAACAGAACCGATTAAATCCATGTTCTCCAACCCGCGTTCTTGGTACCTACACATGAGAAAGGCAAGGTGTCCAAGTCTTGGATCCCGAAGGGTTAGAGAGCAAATGCTTGGAAACCCAAACCTTGGACACACCACCACTAGAGGCAGTCGAACCATTATGTGAGTTAGTATGATGCAAATGATGGTCCATGCAAGAAGATCCAATTTTATCCTTGGAGGCACGCCGCGAGTGGACAACTCGAAGAGGAAAACGAGGTCCATCTCTAGAAAAGCGGCGATGGCCTTGCTTGAAAGCACCATGATGAGAACCAACAGAAGCATCAAATGAACTCACACAACCTCGCCGTGGGTGTGTACCTCGATGAACAAAACGAGATCCACCTCTTGGAAAACAACGAAAATCCTGCCTCGTGGAAGCTCGTGGACCAAAACCAAAACCACGCAAATCATGTTTACGGTGCTGTCCGACACCACTAGAAAAGGTGTCAAAGAAGCCATCAACAAAGCGAGTCCTCGTGCTTGGCTCTTTAGTGTGCATGTCATGAGAAAGACTATGCCCACTAAGAGACTTAGAAGCATGAGCTCGACGCAAATGTTTTGCACGCCGAAAACAGAAATCTACATGATGTCCATTCTTTCCACAAAATGAGCAATGGTGTAAAGGTATACTAAGAGACACGGTCCGAAAGGACGAAGCACCATTATGGCTCAAATAAGAAGTCCTGGAAGAATCAACATCATGACTCGTCCTCGTACTGGCACTAGTACCACATATGCCATGAGAAAGCCTATGTGTGTTCCTAAAGGTACGACAACGCACTCGACGCTCAAGTTTTAGACGGCGAAAGCAAAACTCAAAAGTGTGTCCATTCTTCTTACAAAATGTGCAATGGTACTTCTCTTTTGAAGATTTAGTACCATTTGAGGAAGAAGCACATTTATCTTTTGAGATCCGTTGGACAACACAAGAAGAGTTCGAAAGAGTCGAACTCACCAAAGAAGAGCTATCCAAAACGATGTCACAAAAACCAACATCAAGTGACTCACGTTTAGCACGAAAAGACTCCAACTCCGAATGCAAAGATGCAAAAGAAATCTTGAGAACATCAATCTCGGAGTGAAGGCAAATACAAGAGTCACATGACTTGGCGCTCATATCATCGTGCAAAGACTTGATCTCGCTCTTCAAAGAAATACAAGATGTGCAAGAAATTAATGATGCGTTCGAATTAAGCATGCAGTTCAAAGCATCAATTTCAGTTTCTAAGCTAGCACAATTCTTGCAAGAGACTAAACTATCCTTAAGCAATTTTTCATATTCAAAGCACATGCTACAAGGCCTAGCTTCAATTTCAATAATTTCAGCCTTAGCATTTTCTAATTGCTCAAGGTGAAAGGTATTAGTCAATTTAAGCTTCTCAATTTCAGCAAGCATGCCCACACAAGATTCACAATCATTTCTAGCCATAGATCTAAGATTGCCTATTTCTAACTTAGCATTGTCAAGCTCATGATGTAAGGCAATACAAGAATCACATGGCATAGAAGCATTTGATTTCAATAATTCATTTTCAGCTTTTAGGCATGCAAGAGAGTTATTCAGGTTCTCCATGTCTACATACAATGAATCATAAGCATTCATAGAGGTTTTCAATTTGGAAAGCTCATGAGACAGATCACCCTTTTCTCTTTTTAGCACTTTCATTTTCTTCCTAAGATCATGCAATTTGTATTCATATGAAATCAAGCCATCAATGAGTTTTTCTTTGCTCACCTTGCTTAGCTTGAGTAGGGGATCGTCTTCGGAAGAGTCATCATGATCATCCTCAAAATGCTCTTCATCATTCTCATCCTCAATCGCTGCTGCACATATGCCACTGGACTTCTTCTCCTCGGGCTCTAAAAGTAACTCATCCCTGAAACTAGGACAATCAAAACAAAAGGATTTGCCACAGATATCACAGGAGAAATCCTTGTCAATCGACATTATTCTTATCACACGTTCAGACTTCTTGTTACGATGGACACCACTGGTAAAAGAACTATGACAAGATGCCAAGAAGCGCTCACAAGTCCTCATATTAGTCGTCATGCTCAGATATCGGTGAAGATCACAAAAGAGCAAACTTGGCTCGGATACCACTTGTAGGACCGGAATAGGCGACTAGAGGGGGGGTGAATAGGAGCACCTAATCTTTTTCACTTTGAATGGATTCAACTCGCAAATCACTCCAATAGCTATGAGAGCTATGAAAATGAATGCTTAAGCACAGTGGAAGTCTTGTGTTGAACCATCTCCTAACCCCCAAAGAGCAAAGAAGCAAAACCGAGGAAGAGTCGCAAAATCGTGGAAAACGGTACTACCTCAGATTGCATGTCTTGATTATCAAGATCAAGGGTACTACATGAGTTATACGAAAGTACTACCGATATTCCTGGAGAAGAAGTGCTGCAAAATCAGGACAATCGAAACTACCACAGGATAACCAGCGGTACTACCTTTAATAGGTACTACCGCGGTGCACAGAGAGGTACTACCTTTAATAGGTACTACCGCAGTGCACAGAGAGGTACTACCTCAGTGTAAAGAAAGGTACTACCGCACTGAGGTACTACCGTAGGCAAATGAAAGGTACTACCTCACTGAGGTACTACCGCAGGCAAATGAAAGTTACTACCGCACTGAGGTACTACCACAGGCAAATGAAAGGTACTACCGATTGTCCTGGAGTTCGTCCCGACAGCTGAAAAACCAAAACGAAAATTGGCACAACTTTTGATCTACAAGGGAAAACTCCGCGAAACTTGAAACACAACTTCTCTAAGATATTAGGAATCTATTCCAATCAAAGATCGCAGAGATCCATGTCAAGGTTCCTGCCTTTTTCAGTTTGAGAGAAGTCTGTTCAAGAACTGTGCCAAAACTGAAAACTGAGATTCATATGATTTGAGACTTGCTCGTGGGTGGATGATCAACAATATGGAATCAGATGCATACCCACAAGTCACAGCAAGCCAAAGCACAGCAAGAGCACAAGAGAAAACTCACAGATCGAAGAAAGCCCCAAAACAGCAAATAAACAATAAGAACACAAAGGACAGATCTTGAGCAAACTGGTTAGATTGATTGAGATAGATGGATGATTGTTGTTTACAGCCACTCCAATCTAAGAGGACAAAGCTCACCACGTGAGCACACTCTCAATCCAAACCCTAGAACCTAGCTCTCCCCTCTTTTCTCCTCAAAACCCTAAAACCAAAATAGGCAGCACATATGGTGTTGGCTCTAGCGGCTCCTCTCTAGTGGCAGCTGTAGCCCACACAGCAGCCAACACCCCTCTATTTATATGGAGACTAGCATCTAGGGAATATTCCATTAGGGCACCCATTAAACCCTAACACACAATGGGTTAACACACGCACGCATCTCAAAGCGCCGTCTTCATCATCATCATCTTCGAATGGCCTAAACCGCTACACCATGCGCCGACCCGTGCCGTGATTTAGCCAAAAGGTCACCAAGGCGGTATTTGGTGAAATTACCAAAATACCCCTTCTCGATCCTTCTCCAAAAGACCGAGTCCACAGATCGTGAAGCAATCCCATGCTTCGCCACGTATAGGTTGATCAACGGCTCCATGTCGCCAAGTCTCTCCCGTCCGGATCCCACCGGCACCACTGAGCACTTGCAACGACTCCTGCGCCGCTTGATTCAACCAGTCGCACCGAACCGTCCGTTCAGTCATCCATGTCCATTCTGCGCCCCACTTGAGTCCTCTGACCTCACCCGGCATCATTGATCGTTCTGGACCTCAGCTCTCCAAGCTTAGTCCCGATCCTCCTCGCCGCTGACCGTCATAGACCTGCAAGCCACCTGCACCGCAATAGACCAAGAAACCATTTCTGGGAACAAGTTCTTCACAACTTGACCCACGTTAGCCAAAACATGCATCATGCAACACATATGCACTGATGAATATGAACTTGACCTAACCCAAAATCAAATCTCCAATTGAAACAACATTCAGCTCAATTCAAAACAAAAGGTACTACCGCCATGTAAACCCCGGTATTACCGCCATGCGGTCATACCGCCAAAAGCACTACGGTCATACCGCACCCTGGAGAAATCCCAAAATCTCCAAAACACTTCCTCTGGAAAATCCATACCGCTCACACGCGATCATTCCGCCCTGTGGTACTACCGGCAACCAAAGCACGGTACTACCGCTCCAGGAGAAAATCTACACTCCAAAGACACCTTCTCTGGAAAATCACAACCGCCATTTACCTTGCGGTACAACCGGCTCGCGGTACTACCGCTCCACTTAAACGCTCAAAAGCATCAAAACAAAGCCCTTTCATCCGGACCGTCCGATCTCGACGGACGCCACAAGAAAACCAACGAGGCCAAGGACTCACGGTAATATCAAGAACTCACAAGCGGTCATATCAAGACACCAAGAGTACCGCAGCCTTCAACGCCGATACTACTGATTTTCCTGACACTTGCTGAAAACTCCAGATTTCAACAAACTTTCAAAGCAATTGCCAATTGTCTCATCACCTAAGATCATGAGCATGTCCACATGACATCCACAATGTCCTCATGACATCCACACTTTACAATACTTTATCCTAACATTAGCCCGCCCGATGAGCTTAACCCCAAGTTATGGACGTCATTTACCATCGACCTAGAGCTCACCGTTGTGGGGGATAACCTGCCCGGACTTGGACGTCATTTACCATCGTCTGCACTACCCAAGTAACTCCTACCATCTACAGCCCGTGGGCGTAATGCTAGAACATAGTAAATTATTCAGCCAGGTCCTTCCCATTTAGGACATATGGTTGTACAGTATTGCTCAGTTTGGATAGTTACAAGCATCGGTCCTTAATATGATTTGGACAGAACTTAACACAATACAAGTTCTCGTGCTCTAGCTACACCCGCCAGAACTTACCATCCACCCAAGTCTAAAACAATTTTTCACCGTTTTATTTTAGTTTCCAAATACTGAAATTACCTGATGTCATACATTTTCCAAATAAAGCACAAAGGGTAGTAATAGTTTCCCCCCCCCCCAAAGGTTGATCAAGACCAGAAAGCATGTCTAAGTAATTCTACCGCGCTTAACTATTCCACAATGAGATAATCAATATTGCAGAATTAATATACTAGGGTTACAAAGGTATAGGATAACAATTATCATAGGAAGACATTAGCAATTTTAGGTTTAACTAACAACCTACAAATTGAACTCATCATTTTAAGTGAAATAGCAATACATAATAATTTAAAACTGAAACATAATTTACAAATCATAGGTACAAAATGTTCAAAGGAGACTCGCCTTCAACGTAGGTTGAGGTTACCGCGTCTGGCAGTCCAAACTGTTGTCGACGACGTCGGATTCTATACGCGCGAAACGATATAAATAAATAACAAAAAATTCAATAAATTCCAAAAAATATAAAATAAATACTGGAAGGAATATAATGAATTTATATGAATTTAGGAGAAAGAATCGACAGATTTGGAGTTCGTATTAAGGAGAACAAATGTCCGGAAGTTCAATTCTCACGTGAAATTATAGAAAAGTTGAGATTCACTATTTTGAGTTTACCGATTCGGTTTGACCGGAAAAACAGCAATTGACCAAAGAATGTCAGACAACATATGACATGTGGGACCACTGCTTTGCTAGAGAATTGATCAGAGAAGAAAGGAAGGAAGTGGAGAGGTCAATGACCAGTGGGACCCTTCTGTCAATGACTCAAGAGAACACTTCACAGAGACTTCACAGAACTAAAAATAGAGCAGTCTGGAGCTGATCGGCCATGGCGGCAGCGATGGTGAGGTAGGCGGTGGGGTGGCCGGGGAACCACCAAAATGGAACCCTGTGGAGACGTTCTACCTTCAGGTGGTGGTGGTTTGGCCAGAGCACCACGGCGACGGCGGTCCAGAGACGCAGAGAGTAAGGGAAGGTGAGCACAGGGTGTGCCTCGACGAGGGGAATGCGATGGTGAAGACTGTTCGACTCAGGAGTGGCCGAGGAGGTGCAGCCACGGTGGCCATTGACAGCGATGAAGAGCTCGCAATGGCGACATACTCCGGCGATGGGAAAACTAAATCGTGAAGGGGGATGGGAAGAGGATTACCGGGAACACGATGTGATGTGGTTGGTTTGGTCGGAGGATCACTGGAGAGAGAGATCAAAGCGAAGATGTCATCACCAGACTTCGGGAAGACAACAGGTGGCGTCGCGCGTTCCGGGCAAACGGTGAGGAGTTAGAGGGTGGGATTTGAGGCAAAACGAAGAGGAGAGATGGGAACACGTGGTGCTCTCTTTATACTACGAAGGCGACGCTTGAGTTGACGGGGAACGCCGTGGGAAAAGTGGGACAGTTTCGGGTTGCAAATGAATGTCAACGGGAAAATCAAAGGGCGCAAAATGGTAGATCTCGGGGAGAAACCAGTGCGGAAATCTCCCGAGTTAGAGGCATGTAAGGAGGGGTTACCGTTCTGGGTGTGGACATCCTAGCCGGACTGGTGCTCACCGAGGATGTCAGGGGTCTGGCGGTGATCGCCATGGCAACGCCAGCAGGATCCGAAGGCGAGGGGGGCTCCCTGTGCACCGACAGTGAGGACAAAGACCCTGCCAAAACAGGAACCGCGCAGATCAACAGGAAGCTGGATACAACAAAAAGGAAGATGAGGGGAAAATCTCAGAAGAGAACAATGGCAAAAAAATGAAATGCAACCACAAAGACGGTAGGAAAATCGAACCCGCGTAGATTAGGGATGGCAATCGGGAGCGGCGGGCACGGGTAGTGCTCGCCCATACCCATACCCGCGACCCCAATTTCCCCCCACGGGTATGCCCACGAAGGGCGCCGGGCGAAGAACCTCGCCCATGCCCGTCGCCCGCGGGCATGCCCATGTACCCGTGAACAATACATCACATATTCACATTGCTTCGATGAAAACAAATAGCCCAAGCCAGTTCTGTCCAGGAGATCAAGGGTGGATCGACATTATGCAAGAGAATTGAAGGTAAACAATAATTGGCATCATATTGAAATGGATAGATTTTTCGACACAAATTAATGGGCATTTCAATGTTGACAATCTCCTGCTTGATCAACAAAATAATGCAGGTGCTCCTCAACCTCAAGTAAAGACTAAAACTATTGTTTTAGGTGGAAACATGAAAAGGAAAAGGGACATTCTTGAGAATCAGACATCGAGAATTCCTAGCTCTTAAGATTCCAATATCTAAATTCGCAGTAGGCAGCACAATCAGCAACAAACCTAAGTTACCTAACTATCAAGAGATTCAAGACTCCTGCGAAGCAAAAAGAACGGCTACATTCAACTCTCGAGTCTTGTCATGTCTAACACCACCAATTTGTTCCAAAAATTACATCTAAGAAATCCTACCAAAAGAGAACCACCAAATTCTCGCCGATTATGCAATCATGAAAATAGCACTTAGCTACAAAGAACGACCACTACCGAGAATTCCACCCGAAATGGTCACCAACCCACGGATCTGCGAGAGCCCCCAAACAAAAAAAACAAAAACAAAAGTGCAACAAGCGGTTCGTCCAAATCACGAGACGAATCTCGGTCTTGGAGCTCACCGGCTTGAAGAAGATGGAGAGGCCGAAGTCGATGGCCTTGAGCGGGAGTTCTCCTTCTTGTTCGCAAAGAGGAAGTTCCCGGGCTGAACTCTTGATCTAGATCTGGAGTTCTTTGGGGGGGGGTTGGTTAGCGTGACTGCGTGAGGGGGAGGGACGGGGGCGACGACTGGCCAGGAGGACGGGGGTAGTGGCCGGCCAGGAGGAGGATGGAGAAGCATCTGGGGACGCGGGGGGAGTGGCTCGAGTGGAGGGGGGTTCGTGTGGAGGACCGTGGAGATGAGGACAGGGTTGGCGGCTTTGACTGAGTAAGACTAGGGTTTCAATGGGGTATGGCCCACCTATCAGTGCATGCCGCAGGTAAACAGGAGAGACGGGTACGGGTGGAGCTTACCCATGCCCGTACCCGTTTACCCGACGGGCAGAGAGTTTCCCCCATTTTCATGCCCATGGGTAAAGAAACCAGCCCATACCTAGCTCTATTAGGGTATTTACCCGCGGGAACGCGGGTAATCGGGCACAATTGCCATCCCTAGCGTAGATCCATGGACAAAGACCCAATGGGAAGCCAAGAAAGGTAAGACGGTGAAAAAACGAAGGCAAAATTGAGACCACAGCTGGTGTAAAGGGGGGAAACAAATACCACTAAAATCCAACCAAAAGGAAGACGACGGAAGAACCATCCTCAAGAACAGGGGAAACCCAGGTGAAGAAAAGCATGGTAAGAAAGGAGGCCAACAAAAACCCTAGCCAAGATTACCTCCCTAAGCACAAAACCCCAGCTCCCGCTTCAAATCTGATCCCTCTAGCTCGAAACCCTAGGCACACAAGCAGATCAAGCAATCCAGCAGCAACAAAAACAACCATAGAGCGGAGATCGCGAGGACAGGGAGATGGGCAACGGGACGGACCTGTACCTTGTCGGTGAGGTGTAGCACGAGCCTGGAGACTGAGAGCGGCGCGTCATAGATGAAGGCATGGTTGATGCACTCGGAGCGGAGGAATCGCGAGAGGACACGGTCGTCGGCGGTGAGGTCGGCGAGCGTGACCCTTGCGTGGTCGGCGACGCAGAAGACCTTGCGCTGTTGGGAGGAGAGCACGGAGGCGGCCTTGTTGGCGGCGGCAAGGACGACGTGGGTGCGGAGGCCAAGGACGATGCAGGAGGGAGCGAGAACGGCGATACGGATGAGAAGGAGGAAACGGAGGGGTGCGTTGACGAATAAAGGAAGACAAAACGCACGGCAAAGGAGACAACAAACCGACATGGCGAGACGAGGGCAGCGTGTGGGAACGTAACGCCCAGATCCGATTGAACGGTATACACGAGCACAACAAGATTGGACGGCCAGAGAAAAAAGACACACATGGCCACTTTGAGAGTGCTCCCTTTCTTCCTCCTTATATAAAGAAGGAAGAAGTCCATTCTACCCCCTCAAGTATCGACATGCGGACGCCTAACCCCCTGAACTAAAAAATCGGACTTTTGACACCCCCAAAGTTGCAAAACCGGACAACCTACCCCCTCTGGCTGTTTCGTGCGGTGGTTTTGCTGAGGTGGCGTCCGGGTGGCCCGGTTTCGCCAGATCAGACTCTCTCTCTCTCTTATCCAACCATTCACACGTTCGGTCGAGAGACACAAGTGCCTTCTTCTTCATTTCTTTCTTCCCTCATCTCCCCATTCTCTCTCTTCTTTGCTTTTGCTCTTGGCCGCATGGCTCTTCTGGCCCGTTCAAAGTTTCATGGCGTCGCCTCCTCCCCTCTCCAGTGTTGTCGCCGCCGATCCTTGGCCCTCCGCCTCCTCTCGGCTCGTTGGCTCGCCATCGCCTTGCAGCGGCGCATCCCTCGTGCCCGATTCTTGGCAGACGTGCAGCCCGTCCCTTCTCCACTCCAATAAGACCACCGCACGCCCCCACGCCATCGCGCCGGCCCCCAAGCTGCGGCTCGCACGGTTGGTCCCGGCTCCATGGTTGTTCCTCCGCAACCTACACCGCTTCCTCGACTGGACCAACGACCTCCTCTCCGTCACCTCGACCTCCACCATCGAGTCCACAGTGTCCTCGGCCTCGACAACGGCGTCGGCACCACCAACTCGGAGGTCATTGACCACTTCCTGCACACCAGCTACCCCAACTATGTCAAGGGCGCACACTTCGTTGTCACCTTCACTGACCTCCTCGGCCACGGCCTCTTCCTCGCGGACGGCCGCCTCTGGAGCCTCCAGCGCAAGCTCCCCTCCTACTCCTTCTCCTCCCGCTCACTCCGTCGCTTCTCGAGATGCGTCCTCCAGGCACGCCTCCATCGTCGCCTCCTCCCCTCCTTCGCTGCCGCCGCCAACTCCGACAAGGCCGTCGACCTGCAGGACGTGCTCAAACGCTAGAGAAGACTCCCTGATCCCAAAAATTCTGACTTTTTCATCCAAATTCGCTCTACGATCTCAAATTAAGCACCGAGGCAATCAAAAGAAGGCAAATTTCACACCACCACCATCACCTACCTCGTAGTCCCCAAAAGCAATCGCCGCTTCAATCATCTTCACCAAATCCACACCTAATCAAACAAAACCCAGTCGATGTGGTGGCGCATATTTGAGGAGGCGAGGAGGCAGACGTGAGGGGAGGACGGGGACGGGGTAATCCGTCCGGGGATAAGGATCACGGGGAGGCGGTGCGGTGGCACAGATCTGAGGAGGCGAGGAGGCTGACGTGGAGAAGCACGTCGAGCTCCTGGCGGAAGACGCGGTGGAGGCGCTCACTGCTGCGGTGGATCTTGACGGCGGCGAGGACGCCTGCGTTGGAGGAGGCGGGCGGCGCGGGAGAAGGCGGACGAAGAGGTGGACTTGTAGGAGAGCTGGGCGAGGAGGCGGGAGGCAGAGGTGGGGGATTGGGGAGGGAAGGGTGGAGGCGAAGAGGCGTCGGTGTGGCCGGCGCGGAGGAGAGTGAGGACGGGAGGAGGAGGAGGCACGTTCTGAGCAGAAGGCGTCGGTCGCAACAGATTGAGGAAGAAGATGGGAGTAGAAGACAGCGTCGGGTTGAGAAACTGAGGAAGAAAGAGGGTAGAAGCTGAGTCATCGCCACGTCGTAGTCGAGTCAGCGGCTGACCTGGCGAAACCGGGCAGCCCGGACTAGGTCTGAGGTACATATGACATAAGTGCAGGAAATTGTGAAATTGCTTAGGTCTGTTAGGCTCCTCAATGGCTATTCGAAACTGCCTCAAGATATCTTCAACACATTTGGAAATTTTATCTGCAGGAGATGTGTCCATCATGATATCATCCCTGGCAAATCTGTATATTCTGTCAATAACAAAAAATGGAATCCGGCTCTCTAGCAAAAAAAAAAAAGATCATGCCAGGCTGAAATGCTGTACCAATCTCCCATGATATTAGAATCACACGAACTTTGAAGTTTTTATCGTTATCATTCTCCATATTATTTCTTCCCACTGTTGTACAACTAACACCATCATTGCATTGTTCCATTTCTAGTACCACATTCTCATGTTGGTGTATTAATTTCGCACACATGCTCCTCATGCAGGCTCCTTCATTGTCATCAACTGATCTCAATGATGCTCTAGTTTCTTCAACTACAGTATCGCCATTTCCTTCTTGAACAGCATTCTGTTCATACCGATTAGATCAGGCATTGCAGTGTTAATAGACACATCAATTTTAACTAGTACAAAGCACACATCAAGTAAAAGCATCTGAATAAATTGTTTCCTTTCCATCTTGATCTCCTCATAATAACAATTTCTAGCTTGCCTTTCTAATTCAGCGATTACTTTGACGTGATCCTGTAAAGTTCTTTTACAATTCAGTTTCAGTATGAAATCTAAACTTTTCCATTTTCCTTTTCCATGGGTAGTAGGACCTGTGTTCCTTGGTAATACGGACCGATTGAAAGCAACAATTGGTTCATAGGAATTCCTATCAGCCTCACGAATGTGATGTGGAACCTTACGAATTGTGCAAAATCCCTTCTGAACAATCTCTTCTGGTGATGTGTACTTTTTTATTTCCTTTTTCATAGAACTAACCATCAAGTCCATTCTATACAGTTGGAACTATCGACGATGAATATGCTGTGGTCCAGTCAATAACCTTGTCCAGAAATGTGGTCTAGTCAATGGCAATGAATATGGTATGGTAAGAGCTGCATCAATTAAACCCATTGATTAAAATCCTGGCGCTTGTCTGAAACATGCTAAATTTTATTAAAAATCTGGGATGTAATCGGACTGTAATGTCTTTGTTTTCTGTAATGCAATGGAAAATCGGGGTATCCCCGTTTGGAAAAAAATTTCTGGACTTGATCAAGGACTTCAATTATCCTTTATTCACTGAAAGTAAAAGTACGAAAACAAGACTCCTCAAATAAAAGAAGGATATTGAGCACCGAGCAAATTATGGAAAACAACATCGTCGTTACTCTCACAACTATTAGGTGGAAACAAAGATATGCATTTTTTTTATTTTTACAATGCGTACATATGTGAAACTATAGAATTGTGATGCCTATATATTGCATCATATGGTGCCATCAAGGATAGAAAACCCGGTACCAGAGGAAATCCCGGACGGTGCCCATTCTCCATTACTGGCCGGTAACCGGAAATCCCGGAAAAAACCGGATGGAATTCGCAAACTGAAATTTGAATTTGCTTAAAAAACTGGCCGAAAATTGAAAACTAAAATTTGAATTTGCTAAACCAGGGAAAAACCGGCCGGTTTTTAAAATCCCGGTACCCCCGGTAAATCCGGTAACCGGCCGGTTTTTTTTCCATGGGTGCCATGTGCTAGAGTTTGCAGAACATGAGATAAAACAGTGCGAGGATGTTGATCCCATAAACTAATTATAAGTCAGAGAAATCTGTACATACAGGTACTAAAGATGGACTCAAGAAAGTCTCGTATTCAAGAACAATCTAGAAATGCTCATAATCAAGAAAAAGGAAAAGATTGCATATTACTGCATGAAATGACTAACTAACAATATAGGTTCTGTATATCACATCAAGGTTCAAAAAAGGAAGGTGCTGGAGGCTCACCCTTAACAGAAAATATACCGTGCTTTTCATCACATGCATCAATAGATAAATACAACTTTGAGATCAACGCCAATGGATGATGCATTTAAAATATTTAAATATAAAAGTGCAAAATTTGCTTTTCAAAGAAGCCAACTCGTGTGGAAAAGTTCCAAGTTTAGAGATCAATCGGGAACTGGTTGCAAGAAAAAGAAATTATAAGGTTCTTTGGATAAGTACAGACCAATATGGAATAATTGAACAGTATACTATCTTCCATGCTGCTAGTTAGAAAAAAGAGTTAATTCCTTATATGCCACTGGAACAATGAGTGGCATATAAGCGATGATACATACTTTCAATGGCAAATAAGGAATTGCCCCAAAATAAAGAAAAGGAATCACGCCTACCAGAAATGACTCAATACATGTCAAACATATTACTATTTTCAAACAATCACACAAAGAAAACACCATCTTTCTAGACATCGTTAGTTTTGTTTATCCAAAATTTTCCATTAGCGTTATATACATTATCTCGGAATCTCTCATCTTCAAGGAAAAAAGGGGATTTGACAAAATGTTAAGGCAATTTAAGAATAGAAACTCATTGTTTTTTCCTGAAATTGGAGTTAACCAACCACTGCATTGCATCAAATCTAAACCGTGGCGCTATTAGTGAGCAATGGCCGTACTAAGCAAGGCCGTAATGGGAATGATCTACAGCACAGCGTATGTAGCCGGTGAAAATCTGTGGTGGCGGAAAGGTCTACAGTCTACACCGGCACCTCTACTTTCAGCTTGAAGCGCAAGATGTACAGATCGGGAATATCTAACAGATACACGAGAAAATTTGTGTAGATGGGAAATGAAATTAAATAATGTAGCTCATCTTGTGTACAATAACAAGCAAGAAGAGCATCCAATTCGGATGGATGCATTGAACGTTGGATGCATTGAACGGACGAGTGAGGAGGGCTAAACCTGAAGGACGTCCTCGGGGTGATCGTCGCAGCGCTGCGCCAGGGCTTCCGCCTGTGAGCATAGCGCCTTCCACCCGAGGAGGCCGCTGCTGCCGCCAGGGAAAGAGAGGTCGTCCGATTGTGAGGGGCTGGTGCGATGCGGCAGTCGGGTTGGCGTGGCGAGGTGAGAGAGATTCACACGGGGAGGGATCGCTACAGCGCAGGGATGAATTAGGCGTGATTAAAGCCTCGTTGCAAATGCTCGTGAAAACTGAAAGGGGAGCACTTGCGCCCGGAACTTCCGATGGGAAGGTTCCTACCCCTCTCGACGAAACAACGGAAGACAACACATGTAACTTTTGGCGTCACATGCGCCGTTCGACAAGCATTTATAGAGAACCCTCGAAAAGAAACTTATTCTCTTACTAATTTCAACATATCTTAGTTGGATTAGAGGACTTATTCAATTTTCAACTTAAATATGATTGAAAGACTACTAAAATATCCTAAAGCAAATAATATTTGTTCAGAAACTGACAATGTAAAGCTGCAATATCTTGAACTTTTAGATACAACAAATCAAAAACATATTTGCAACAAAATTAAAAGAGATGCATCAATTCGACATCCCTAATGCAACAAAAAATAAACTTTGTTGCGATAAATCAAAATGTCGACGGCAACAAATACCTCTTGCGGTGAAATTTATGAAGAGACATTACAACAAAATCAAACGCTTCATTCAATAATTGAGAAAAGTGCTACAACAATAAGGAGACACATCTGCAACAGGCCTATAAGAGGAGGGTGTGCGGGCGGCGAGGATTGGCCCGGTGCCCACACCATCACTTCATGTCTTCATCACCAGCCTTTTGCTCTTCATCCGCCTCCCCTCGCCTACTCCGGCCTTGCCCCTGCCAAATCCGGCGAGCTCCACCCGCTCCTCAGAAGGGGAGACTTCCACATGAGCTCCGGTTGCGGCTAACAAACTCCTCGAGTGCTAGCAATGGCGAGCTTTGACAGACGGCGGTTGAACTCCTCAAGCGTGAGCAGCGTGAACGAACTCCGTGAGTGATGCTGGCCCAAAAACAGATGTGGGTCAAGTTTGGAGCTCATTGGTGGCGGCAGCTCGGTGGGAGCTCGTTGGGCAGATGGATTTGAGGTGGAGAGAGAGAGAGAGTAGGAGGAGGAGGAAGTCCCGGGGAGGAGGAATGGTGGTTACGTCCATGCACTAGCAAATTCCAAACTGAAATTGAGATGATGAGAGTGCTGGAAGGGGGTTTCATCTAATCTAGACTCTAGCGGCCTAGGTTAATCTAACCCACCTATGCATTGTACTTGAGACATTGCAAATTTAAATGAATTTCGGCCATGGAACCAAATTTTTAGGGAGGTACTTGCGCCGTTGATGCATCCGTTGGACCTTTTGGTATTTAGACGACAGATATTTCCTTAGAAATTTTTGAGATTTTATTGAAATTTAAAGTAAACTTTTTTTACGGTTACAAAGAAGACGCACATGCACATGCACACACATGCAAGTGCGTCCCCTTAATACATGCCTGGAAAGACAGAGGTCAAAGGTAAATCCGCGACCTCACAAAATTCTTACCAAAAGCACACCCACGTGTGCGTAAAGATAGATACCAGGATTTGAATCTTATTAGGTGGAGTCGTACACCCACAAATCCACCACCCCACCAAGAAGTGATTCCCCTAAACTAATCTTTAACACTTTGAATCCAAATCCCCTATCCAAATTGGTCGGTCGGTAAGAAGGGGAAGCTAGAGTTGCATGTTTTTTAGTCCCTTATTCCCGTGTGGTAGGGCCGTGGCTAAATTACTTTCAACAAAAAACCATTGTTGGGCTTAACCGCGTTTGCAATGGTCATTGTTTATTGTACAATTATGTAAACTTTTTTTTGGGTTATTTAGATATATGCAACTCTAAAGTTCCTAGTTTTGAGATATGTCATTACATAAAAAAATTCAAAATATGTCATTGCAGAATGCCCATTCTTTGAAATACATCATTATAAACAATTTAAGACCTAGTGCCCTAACTTCTTCGTCCTCCATCCTTCCTCATCTGTAGTGTTACGACTCAGTGGGCTAACACGAAAGAAGTTGTTTGAAGCCAAAATAAGAATTGAACAAGACAAAAGGTACACCTAGGAGGGATAGGATATAACAAATGTACCACCTCCGTTCACAAATACTAATTAGTTTTGATCACTTATTTGTTCGTGAATACTTGTCGCTTCACGATTATCCATGCATACTTCGCTATTGTGCCCTTCCTAAATATCCCATCTCTCCCACGCATTGTGGGTTCATGATCAATTTTAGTAGTTATCAATGGTATTTTGATCATTTTGCGTAGAAAGAGGATGATTATATTGGTATTTCTATCATAGTCAAAAGCGACAAGTAAACGCGGAAGGAGGGTACTCTCCTTACAGTACCTTGATACTGTGTTCTTTTAGACTGTGTTAGCCCGAGACACAGGGTAATCTGCCTCAGTGAGTAGTTGAGAATTTCTGATCGTGAACATGATCGGGTGATTCGTTACATGCCGAATGCCCGAATTCGATGCCGTGCGCCCGTGCCCGTGCTTCTACAGTGCTGCATTGACGAGAACCCGATCGTCCGGTCAGATCCTGATCTCGGCGTGCACCAGAACCGCCTCTCCCCCGAGGACGGGGCTTGCCTACACCAGAGCGACACATGAGTACATGACCATGAGTCCATGACCCCATGACCCAATAACCATCCATCTCCACCACCGCCACCACCATCCCGACCACCACCTCAACCTCCCCCCGCACCACCTGCTGCCACTCCACCCGCACCCCCACCTCCACGCCCTACCGCCGCCACCGCCACCGCCACTCCCGCGCTTCTTCCCCATCCCCGATGTCCACCCCATCCGCGCCGCCACCCTGCCCGCACCTGGCCGCGCACCGCCTCACCTCGCGCCCGCTCCGCTTCCTCCGCCGCTGCCTCCGCGTCCGCCCGCTCGGCCGCCCCGAGATCCGCCGCGACCCGCGCGAGCTCCCCCGCTGCGTGCCCTGCCCCGCCTCCTCCCCCTCCCCCTCCCGCCTCTACGCCTGCCCCTCCTGCGCCGCCGTCTTCTGCCCCTCCCACGCGGCCTCCCACGCCTCCGCCTCCGCCTCCGGCCACCAGATCGCCGTCGACGTCGACCGCGCCGAGCTCTTTTGCGCCGCCTGCGGCGACCAGGTCTACGACCCCGACTTCGACCACGCCGTCTTCCTCGCTCAATCCTCCTCCCTACCACCCCTCTCCGCTCCGGCCTCCGCCTCCCCTGCACCCAGCAAGCGCCGCCGCGTAGACTACCGCGCCTGGGCCCCAGATCCGGCCGAATTCGCACTCATGAGCTCCGCCGATCCCACTACCTCCGCATCCGCCGCCGCGCCGGCAGGGCTGCGCGGGCTCAACAACCTGGGCAACACCTGCTTCATGAACTCCGTGCTCCAGGCTCTACTCCACGCGCCGCCGCTCCGGAACTACTTCCTTGGCGATCGGCACAACCGCTTCCTCTGCCCGCGCCGCACTCCCATGAGACATCGTGCAGCCGAGGTCGACGACAAGGCCGCGTGCCTCGCGTGCGATCTCGACGAGATCTACTCTGCCGCCTTCTCCGGGGAGCGCACGCCCTACAGCCCCGCCAAGTTCCTCTATAGGTCTGGATCTCGCGCTCTATTCGCATTGGTAGATGTCGTGGTGTGTTTTTAGCAACGTGCTAGTTTTTAATGCTGGGTTCGTTGCGTATTTGGTAAGTTATGATAAGCCGTTAATTAAAATGGGTGTGTGATGTATTGTAACTATGGGGAGGGAGTGTTGTTTGAGATATTGGATTTTATTGGTCTCTTGCAACTGATAGAGTATTGTTTGTATGCTATGTTTTGATGGTTGGAACTGTTTGACGTTAGATCATGATCATGCAGATTGCAAGTGGAAGTACTTAATATGAAATGGAATGATGTGAGCCACATATGTAACCAAAGTGGGCAAGATCTGCTTAGTGTATAATGCTAGAGAGGGAAAATCGTGGCACATTTGGATGCATATGACCTGTTTGATGAAATGCCTTCTATATATAGAACATATAGCATTAAGTTACTTTGTTGTCATATGCTCATAAGTACATTTGGCATGTCTAGCATGTGTTGAACTGTGATTATAGATCAGGTACAAGCGATCAAATGCATGAGTAACTGTTAATTCCCCTCAGGTCACCTGTTTGACAGGTGCATGTGAAGGTTTCATGAGCATTTGCTCTGTTGTTGGACTCTAGTGAATTTTCCTCTGCTGGGTATATAACTGAGTCATATGAATTGCATGATTTAAGTTCAATTTTGTGCCATGGCAGTACGTCTTGCTGCTTCGAAGGATAGTGTGCAAGTATGTAGCATCTGTCGTAGGTACCAAAGTTATTCCTAGTCTTGCTGATACTTCTGCAGGGCCTAACTAAAGATTTTCATTTTCCTTAGGGACATACTGTTTATGCCATTTACTGCTCACAATATGTGTGCTGCGTCCTATGGTTATTTAAAAAACTAGTCATCGTAGTGGGAAATAGTGCAACCCAGACACCAGTTCTAAGCTGAAGTTATAATTTTCAAACTTCAGATTATGTTTGTAAAGTTTAAGCTGTGTGAAGTCTTTTTTGCTACTCATATGGTTTGATGAGCATGGACTTGCACAGCACATATGCTGTACTTGTTTCTTCTGGTTTATGAATGGAAGTACTTGATGTTCATCTGATTATTATCATTATGGTTTGTTAGTTGGTGGCAGCATGCATCAAACCTTGCAAGCTACGAGCAACAGGATGCACACGAATTTTTTATCTCCATCCTTGACCATATCCATGAAAATATAAAGGATGATCAACACAAATCACATGCCCAAGGTAGTTAGCTTTTCTCTTGCTACTATTTGAATTAAAGACTTTTGCATGTATTGCGCTGAATTCAGGTGTGAACTAAACACCTAAAGATCAGTTTTTTATTCTATATTGTGAGATGGTGCACTCTACAGCTATATTTTGGTCAATAATCACATATTGTTTATACAGTAAATGCTATAATTGGGAGCATCCTTTCTGAGTGAGACATTGAACAGTGCATCCAGATCCATCTGTTACTACTTATTAGTAGCTCGGTGCATACCTAGTAGAATTTGTGGATGCTTTAGTGCTGTTTTTACCTCTCGGTCCTACTTTTCTTTGGAGCACAGCCCTACAGCAGGCTCCCCACCCAAAAAGGCAAACAGGAAAATTAGGGAAAAAGAATAATCTTCCTGCACTGTTTGGATATTGGGGAACAAATTGGGCCAATGTTTTTGGAGGCAATGGAGAATAACTTTACTTGTCTTGCTTTTGATATGCTGGACTATGATTTGTGTTGAGAAAAATATTCTGGTAATGTTCTGGTTCTAACCTTGATTTGTAATTTTTGTCGATAATAGGCCACGGAGACTGTTGCATTGCACACCGGGTGTTTTCTGGTATCTTGAGATCGGATGTCACCTGCACACATTGTGGGTTCACATCCACAACTTTTGAACCCTGTATGGACATCTCCTTAGACTTGGATGCTGGACATAACAATTCTCTTAGTGTTGCAAACCCAAAGCTGCATGTGCGCAATGGAGAGAGAAACTTAGCTGGCATGAATTCCAAGGTATCAACACTCATGAGATGTTTGGAGCGGTTTACAAGGGCTGAGAGGCTTGATGCTGAGCAGAAGTTCTTCTGTGAACGTTGCAAGGAGAGGCAAGAGTCCCTGAAGCAAATGTCCATTCGGAGGCTTCCATTAGTTTCTTGCTTTCACATTAAGAGATTTGAGCATTCATCAGTTAAGAAGATGTCAAGGAAGGTTGATCACTCTTTGCAGTTTCCTTTTTCACTTGATATGGCCCCTTACCTGTCATCCTCTATTCTCAGAAGTAGATATGGGAACCGCATATTTCCGTCAGAAACAAGTGATTCAGATGCAGTTACTGAATTGTCATCAGAATTTGAAATATTTGCGGTGATCACACATAGTGGTAAATTGGATGCTGGCCACTATGTGACATATCTCAGGTTAAACAATCACTGGTACAAATGTGATGATGCCTGGGTAACCAGAGTTGAGGAGCATACTGTCAGAACTTCTCAGGCTTACATGCTCTTCTATGTGCAGAAGACGCTTTACTACAAAGCTTGTGAAAGAGCAGCTGGAGTCTGATTTGGAACAGACATTGATGGCATTATTCTGCACCACCAGGAAATATAGTCATCATCAGATACAACATAGTTTCACCCAGAGAAAATTGTATGTCGTTTTCACAGCACAGCCACCAAGTCAGATTGTGGTCAAAGTTTTGCATTCTCATTGGCATATAGATTCAATCGGAGGAGGGTTTTTGGCAATTTTCGCAACAGCCACCCACCCAAAAGGAAGATGGTCGAATTTATGTGTTGAATTATCTTATTATACTGCTTAATGGATTTCTTGTTGGCAATTTTCATAAATCTGAAAGCACTTCATTATTTGATACCGTTGGTGGTGAGGGTGCTCTAACCAATCATGCTGGCATTTAAGATTGGACTGAGCAAGGAAAGGAGTGGAATATGTAGAAGTGAGACAAAAGGGAACCTAATTTTTGATGTGTTCCTTTCAGTAATTGAATGCCATCTCTACTAAGGGTAAGAGTTTTCTTACTGAGACCGATCGTGCAATAGTCTCCCCTAACCGTTCTCCCTGGATTTTATTTGTTCTGCCTGTACTTCATGAATGAGCTAACAAAGATAAATGACATAGTTTCTGCCAATTTTGCTCCGACTCTTTTGCCCTTGGTTTCCTGTCGACTGTACATACGTGGTTCAGTAAATAGGGCATGCAAATATGAATCTCACAACTTGTTTCTGGCATGCCAATCTTGGTTATTTTTTTGAACTCTTCTAGCACCGAAATCGTTATTCTCCCACACGTAACGTTATATTACCCCCCTCGTTTGTGCGCCTTCTGCTGTAGACACTTGGCCCAACGGCACGGAAATACTGAAGACGTGCAAGTGGGCGAGCGTCAGTAGCAGACTGATTACCAGGGGAACATGAGGTATGCGCGGAGTAACAGAACGAGGCTTCGAATATAACTTAGCATTGGAAGATTGAGTGAAAACGCAATGGCAAAATGTAGAAGTGTAGCCTGAATCTAATGGTCAGTTCATGTACCGAGAGAATACCCATCCAATGACGTAGGTCCGTCAAAAATGCAATCGTTTCAGTACGCAGAGGAGAGCAAGGTGGTTTTGCGAAGAGATTGCAAGGGAGAAGACCATGCCAATTCCTGATCAGCTTTACGCTTTACGGAGAAGCAAAGTGCCACCTAAACGGAAAGGCTCCAAGATCAGATCTGATGAACTTCTGTGACCTGGCCGGCCGGTTCGCTGCTATGAGACGCTTGGGCATTGCATTGGAATTTGGAAGAAGCTACTCGAGGTTCTGTTGCGGGATGGTTCACTGTCCTTAGCTTAGAGCTACACATTCTGCCGACCGACACGCGCTACACGAAGAGTGAGGTAGACGCATTCTGCAAACGATCAAACGGTAACCCTTTTCTGACACTGGAAGGAACAGACAGCGCACGCTACATATGCATTCCACTTTCCATCTAAGCTTCGTTGGCCAGCACGCAGCCAACGCTGTGCTGTGCTTACCAAGGTGTTCGTCTTTCCGGACGAACCATGCACTGAAACATGGGGGAAGCCTGTCAGTCTCATGATCTGGGCATGCATAGGTACCTACTGACTTCTTCCCGAATCAAGTGTTCCCCCAAACCGGCACGACTAGATTAATATATAGAACGGGTGCACACGAAGACGTAGTAATTGCTTAGATCGTTTAGTTGCCTACTCTGCGTAATGTCTGCATTTCTTAACTGTACTAGTAGGTTGTCCGTGCGTTACAATGGAAACTCAAATTTTGCATCAAATATTATTTGTATTTCGTATGTTGCAACTTGTTCCATCTGCATACAATTAGTACCTCAAATTTATCTTACGTAAAAAAGGTAACTACTCCCTCCATCCTCCGGTCACAAGAAAGTTGTTCTAGAATGCGTACAGTCAAATCGTATCAATTTTAACCAAAGATATTATTTAAAATATGTAGTTTGGATATATGAAAATGGTATGAGAAATTTGTGACGAAAAACACTTTCATAACATTACACTTTGATAACTTTTCTTCTTCGAAAATACGATGATAAAATTTAGTGGTCAAAGTGGTATCTTGTTGACTTTTAAAAGTAAAAAAAAACTACTTTCTTTTATGACTGAAGTGAGTATAATTTATCTCCTCCTTCACCTTGTATTAAAACACTTATCCAATATTTCATTTTCACAAAACTGTAGTAACTTTTTCTATACTAAACATTTAAATCCATGTTAAATGCACAGATAGAAATTGAATGACACTATAGTGCCTGAGAACATATATAGTGCTTCCAACACACTTCGTGCTACCGTGCTCACACTCAGCAAAAAAATGGTATCATTGAGATTTTACATAAGCTTTGCCCACGGAAGAAGACAACTAGAAGTAACCGAAGTTCAAATAAGAATGACACTATAGCGGTATCATTGAGATGTTATAGAAGCTTTGCCGGGGCACAGGACAAATAGAAGTAACAGATGTTCAAATAAGATTATAGTACACAGGCAGACGTATTGCTCCACTTACGTTTGGGTCGAGTCTAGTCAAGGAAGGTTCTAAGCTTTGGCTGAACCTTCCCGACTTTGTAATGAATTTGGTGAACGGCGATTTGGCCGAGTTTATCTGTTAATGGAAGTTAGCTTCCATTAAAAAAACATTATTTTAAGGACTCAGTCAGTGCCTCTGTTGTCATTTTGTATCTTCATATGCCTGTTGCTTTGCAATACTATTGGAACAACCTAGCAATTACGGTGAAAATCAGTGATAAAAATTTGAAAACGTGATATTTGAGCATATATGGAATATGAATTATATTGCAGCTGCAATAGCATCTCAGAATGCTTGCATAATAAGTATTACTTTTTATGGGCTGTCGTGCGTTAGCGAACAGGTACAAAAAACAATGTTAATCGGAAATTTAGAAAACAGAAAAAATAATTCAAGAATTATTGTTAGTTCGTTACATTATCAAACACTGATGAGATATAAGAAAGGGTCCACAAACCAAATCTGTTAAGCATAAGAAAATGAAAAAAAAAATGTGAATGAAGAATTTGGTGCACAAAGTTTGCAATTCTCAATAGAGTCATGAGTAAAGGGTAACCACAGCTGACTATACAAATGAAATACCGAATCCCTGAGAGACAACAAAATCAAACAGTTACCTTTGGACAATGCATTGCAATAATCTCCTCAAGTTTCCACTGGTCTGTGATCTGCTTCTTTGTGGTGACCACCTCACCACCATTGCTGCCACGGTGATGTGATCTGCTTCAATCATCCTCTTCTTCAGAAATGGTGTATCCATGTCAAGATTTTGTTTGCATTGCATCAACAGAGAGAGCATAGTTATCATTTTCTGAATATATCTCTCCTAGTGTAAGCGCGGTTACATATTAGATTCAGATACCAAAAGATTGTGAGAATTCAGAGAAGTGACCAATACAGATAAGATTATACACACTGAACATGAATCCGTTATCACCTCTGAAGCTTTCTTGATTCCAAGAAGTCAGCCCAAAAAAATCTTAGTTAGAATGACCTTCCATCATATTTAAAAGCAAAACGAAAGCAGCAAATTCCTAGATATATAGAGAACAGAAGTATGCATATTTACTTGTATGACCGTGTCAGTAAGTACATCAGCTAGTCAACAACAAAAGGAGAGTTCCTTAGAGCTTCAACAAAAGCTTAATGGATTTTATACTGATCGCTTTCAACTGCAGGTCGATTCTGTAAATAACCCAATAGAATAGGTAGATTGGATCTGTAGAGCAATAGCTATGGGCGCACACCTCAGTGATCGTACCCTTATTTGCAGTGGGCACAAGCTTGGAACAATATTAAGCAAACACCCCTCTGAGGAAAGTTCATAATGTCTGACACGGCAGCATATATGTACCAATGGCAAACACATGTATCCTTGAAGTCCCTTTCTTTGTTAGATCATGCGAACCAAATATTCAGATTTAACACAACAATATGCACACCAACCAATTCAGATTTGACAAGATAAAATGGGAAAAAAACAAAGAAATCCTCAATCAATCAAACATTGATATCACGAGTCCACGAGACGGTGGCCATAGAACATTGTGGAGCGTGGCATTTGTCGTCGGACACGGTAGACGGCGCGTAGCAAGGCTTCCGCGGCGAGCGATGGCATTCGGACAAACTTCGCATGGCCAGCTGCATAAGAAGAGCCATGCTAGTGTGTAGTGTCTCCATCGAGGTGACCGTGAATTTACTGAAACTGGAATCAAAATCCGATTCCATCGTACTATGTTTGAAGCAAAAACATATGGAGTTGCTGAAAACATGAAATCAAATCTTCTCACCTAATCAGTTCTACCCACTGCTACGCCTTGTCCTCTTCTTTGCCGGCCCCGACAGCTGCCTCGACACCTCTGTGCTGATGCCGCACGCCTGCGTCACTCATCTGAAGCTACGCCGGCGATGCCGCATGCCCGCCTCCATGCTCCATCGCCGCTGCGTGGCTTTACCTGCATCTCCTCGGCTCTGACTCTGATGGATGAGTCGTCGCCGCCGCCGACCCCAGGAGGCCCCATCAAACCACAAGGGTGGGAAAGGAATAGGAGGGCACGACAGCTGGCCATAGAGTAGTACGCGAGCACGATAGATCTTGATGGCGACGGCGGCACAGTAGTCGTCGGTGAGCACGGCCACATGAACGCAAAATAGTAGCCTTTTGTCTACGCCCGATTGATGCCCCCCTTGCGGTCCAACCATGTCTGGAGACGATCGGGGGTAGGCGACGACCTCCTTTGGCCACCCATGGTCCGACGGGGATTCCAGGTCTAAAGCGACTCCAGCGGGGCAGCGGAGTCGGAATAATGGCCGGGGCGGAGGTGTATGCCCAGCCGGTAGCAACATCACGATCGCTCGCAAGGTGGACGGCCAGTGGCCGGGTGATGCACTGCATTGTGGACTGAGTGTAGTTGAGTCGGATGGGTTGAGAGGTGGAGCGTCGGTTGTCGAGAATATCGTAACGTGGGGACTACAGAGGCGGTTTCCCCTGATTTATTCGTTTTTCTTTTTTAATGGTTTTGTCGCGGGAGCGCTTCGGATGACCGTAGGTTTGGTAATCATTCCGATCGGTGTGTGCGGGTAAACTAACTCTTTAATTATTAGTAAAGAGGTAAGGATGATGTTACTGTGTATATATCTGACGAATCAGACGCATTCACTACTTGAACCGTTTACTTTCTCACTTCTTATCCACTTAAGCATCCTACTTTTTATCCATTCAGACAGCGTCCAACTCGAGCCAATGTTTCTACCGTGCTTCTTTCTCTCACCCAAATCGCCTCCGCGTGCTTCTTCCTCTCCCCAAAATTGCCTTCACACCCGCCCGTCGACCGCCTCGCCTTTGCACGTCTGGCCTCTTCTGTCGCCCCAGCTCCGCTACGCCCGACCTCAATCCACCGCCGGTCGACTGCATCGCCTCCGTGCCCCGCCCTCCTCAGTCACTCCATCTGACGCGGATTAAAGCATCTATGTATTAATTTAATACATAGAAGACCATACGTCTTCATGGTCGTAACCCTTAAGGCTAACGACCTCACTGGTCGTAAGGATTCCAGAGGTTACACGATGGATACCCTGGTCGGACTAGGCTTCGACCAGGTAGCTGCTCGAAAAAGCTATGAACAGGCACCCTTAATCGTATGATGAATGGAACACATGCAAAACGTTCTATACCATGCGATGATATACAAGACACTGACAATAAACCACCCTACAGTTAAGCTTCTCACAAGCACTTAACCGCAAGGTAGTTAACACGTTGTTAACTACCTTAAACCTCCGACCAGTCGTAACGTTTCATCAGGGACGCCTTCTCCAGGAGTAACTGCCGCCTCTTCGGGAGTTATTTAATGGTGGAACGTAGAAGACGAGGAGAGGAAAAACGAACAACAGAAGACACACAAAGCAAGGCAACTCAGAAGCCAAAGCAGTAGCATTCAATACATTTGGTGTAATTAGAGATAGTCCCTAGTCAGATCTTGTAATCCCAGTTCATATTAATAAAGAGCAGCCCCCATTCTCTTCCAGGATACTCCACGTCATTTTCCTCTTTTTATTTTCGTAAGATCGGCGACTCGATCGTCGACAGCTGGCGCCGTCCGTGGGGAAGAAGACGTAAGTTTCCAGAAGAAACTCTTCACTCATACAAACCCTCGCCCAAATTCCTGCAATCGCTGATGCGAATATGCCCGAAGTTTGGAATGAGGAGAATTTGTTCGACTTGGCGGACTACGCCAACCTCGATATGGAAGGATACATCCATGCCATGGAGGAAAATGGTAGATCATCCTCCTCTTCCTCCTCCGTTGGCTCGCACGTCGTCAACGATAGCGAGGTCGACCGGATGGACGAGGATGCGCCACCATTACCGGTGGCACAATCAGAGGAACCAGCCATTCCGATCAGCTCGGAATGTCAGAGGACCTCTTCAAGCCCGGTCTTTCCAACCGGCAAAACAGGTGAAGAAATTTCAGCACCACCACTCGAAAATCTCTATACCCTCGATGAAATCATGGCTGAAAGATATTCTCCTACAGCTTCTGGCAATTCCAGGAGTCAACCGACGTCTGGTAACGGTGTCGATGAAGCCTCCACTGGTCGTAGGCCATGTGGGGATGATCACGCTCAGCATACGATTGGCAGTTCGCCGGATCAGGCTGAGGAGACCTCAGGAGGTGCTCATTTCCGACCGCTCTCCGTCGTGGAAACTTTTGGCAGAAGCACTAAGAAGCTCTCCATTAGTTACGATGGAAGCTCATCGGAAGATCGGTGCTGGAGGCACGAAGCCAACGCGATTGGAGATGAAAATCAAGATACCTGCGGTCCTACATTCTCTACCACGCCATCACGTGTTGTTAGAGATGATCCGACCATCGAGCACCAACTTTGAGTACACGGAGTCGATCGGCGTCCATCGGTTAACTCGCTTTGTCATTGCCCGCCTAGAGTAATCGATAGGGCAGATCAAATCCGAAGGTCGGGGAAGGTTCAGGTCTGCGTGCACCTACAACGAAGATGAACCCCGAGACCTTCTAGCTATCGTAAAACTTGCGGCGTGTTCAAGATATGTTAAATAATTACGATCCTATTTTAGCGAAACTCCAGATTTTGTACATTTCGTGGGTCAAGTATCCGAAATTCTCCAATGCACCATGCGGCCTGCGGAAGCATACCGGAACAAAGGGTTTGAGGAGTCAAACTATGACTTCATCCCAGCGTTCCTCCCTCAGCAGGGGACAGCATGGTCATGTTCGAGAACAATTGATACCAAGGCCTCCTCGGCGATTCCGACCAAGGAGTCACGAGGGAAAGGTTATTCGAAGCCACTCCCCCATCACATCGAGAAGAACCACCGCTTGAACTCGACGATCTCCGACATCGTCTCGAATCAAGTAGGCGATCGAAGGCATCATACCAATGTCTCTGACGGGATCGGCACCGGAGTTCAGCGTTCCAATCTTAGGAACTGTCTCCGGCCGACACAATCCGCACCCTCCCAGAAAAGGTGCCATGAATCAATCACAGGTTGTCGAGCCTTCTCTGCAGGACTCCAAGCTGTGCGTTGGCCTAACCGGTTCCGACCGGCCAACTTGGACAAGTTCAATGGAACTCAAAATCCATTGGAATTTCTCCAAATATATACCACCGCCATCAGAGCTGTTGGAGGCGATGAGAATATGATGGCCAACTATCTACCCACCGTGCTCGAAGGGTCTGCCCGGTCGTGGTTGTTGAACCAACCGGTCGGATCAATCTATACTTGGAAGCAACTCTGTGATCTTCTAATTGCAAATTTCCAGGGTACGTACGACCACCCTGGGAAGGAGGATGATCTCCACCGAATCCAGCAGGGTTCTGATGAGACTTTACGATAATACATCAAGAGGTTCAGCCAGGTTCGCAATTCTATACCTGAGACCTGAGGTCGCAAAGTCATCTGTTATTCAGGCTTTCAAAACAGGTCTGAGAAATCGGCGGTTTACGGAGGACATAGCAATGAACCCTCCAAGAACAACCGTTGAGCTTTTTGACATGGCCGACAAGTATGCCACCGCTAACGAAGCAATCGAGTGGTGCAAAGCCATTGATCGGAAAGACAAGATTCCTCAGCCCGACCTGGACAAACCAGAGAAAAATAATAAGAAGTCTCTCAAGAAGAAAAAGAACCGCAGACCCGACGACAAGGAAGTCCTAGCCATTCCGGATAAATTCATGAAGGGTAAGAAGGACTACACCGGTCGTGGCAAGACGAAAGCTCCGACCGAGGGATTCCATAAAAAAAGAAGTGGTGTCCACTTCACCAGCAGACAGGGCATGATCTGCGTACCTGTCGAGTCTGGCAAAAGAAACTGGAGGATTATTATGCAGGTGAAGAACCATTTCCCGCAATACAAGAACCCGGAGAAATGAGCTCCAAAAAGGATAAGGATGTCGACGAAGAGATAGAGTACCAGGATCCCCAACACACAGTCAACATGATTTTTGGAGGATCTTCTTCATACGAATCCAAACGTCATCTGAAGGTCATGGAGCAGGAGGTCTCCGACCATTATCAAGCAATCGAAGTGGTCGGACATAGCAATTTCCTTCAGCAAAGACAACTGCCCCATCCCTTCGACTCGACCAGGTAGGTTCCCTATTGTTGTTGAACCAACCATTAATAATTGTAGGGTTAATCGAGTCTTAGTATATGGAGGTAGTTCTTTGAATATATTATTTGTGGGAGCTTTAGAAGAAATGCAGGTCCCCATGTCAAAGGTGAAACCAGTGAAATATGCTTTTCATGGCATAGTTTCTGGCTCCACCGCTAAACCGATAGGGCAAGTTTCCCTACCGGTTACATTCGGAAGGCCTGATAACTTTCGAACGGAAAAAATTTTGTTTGATGTGGTAAACTTTGAATCCGCATATAATGGAATTCTTGGTTGACCGGCATTAGCAAAGTTCTTGATAGCCACGCATTACGGTTATCAAAGTTTGAAAATACCGGGGCCAAAGGGAGTCATCACTATTCGGGGAGATCGAAAAATGGCTTACGTATGTGATCAAAAATCCTTTGAACTGGTCGATGAACTTCCGACCAGAGAGGCTAACCCATCTACCATGCAGGCCAAACACTCGAGACCGAAGGTGACACCCAAACCCTCCGACCAGTCAAAAGAGGTATCACTCGACAAAGGTGCTTCTCCGGACAGCGCCAAGTCACTACTTGGGCCAGAAAATGCTGGCCCACCTGCTCGCAAGGTTCTGGTCGAAGCAAGACTCAATCCTAAATAGGAAGAGTTGCTCGTCTCCTTTCTCCGAGCAAATCAGGGCGTATTAAACAGCGGCGTCCGATATGCCCGGAGTCCCCCGGGAGGTGATCGAGCACAGGCTAGCTCTCCAGCCTGATAAGAAATCGATCAAGCAAAAGCTACGGCGTTTTGCACCTGATCGGAAGGAGGCAATCCAGTCAGAGATTGACAAGCTTCTTAAGGCTGGATTCATCCGTGAAGTCAACCACCCTCAATGGCTCGCCAACCCTGTAATGGTTAGGAAGAATAATGGGAAATGACGAATGTGTATCGACTTTACAGATCTTAATAAAGCTTGTCCGAAGGATGATTTTCCCCTTTCACGCATTGAACAACTAGTAGATTCTACCTCTGGGTGCGAATTACTAAGTTTTCTAGATACGTATTCAGGGTACCACCAGATTAGTATGTGTAAAGAGAATGAGGAGAAAACTTCCTTCATCACTCCATATGGCACTTATTGTTATGTTAAGATGCCATTTGGTCTCAAAAACACTGGTGCAACTTTTCAAAGGTTGATGCAAAAACATTTAGTCCACAAATAGGTCGGAATCTAGAAGCTTACGTTGTGATCGGTCGTAAAGACCACCAACGCCGCAATCACATCTCGACTTGCAAGAAACTTTCAACAACTTGAGAAGGCATAACCTCAAGTTGAATCCAAAAAGTGTGTGTTCGGAGTTTCACGAAAATTGCTCGGTTTCCTAGTCTCAGCTAGAGGTATTGAAGCAAACCCAGTAAAAATAGCGGCCATCGAACAGATGCGTCCTCCGACCATGAAGAAGGAAGTTCAAAAACCAACCGGCTGTATGGGAGCGCTAAGTCGTTTCATAGTAAGGTTAGGGGAAAAAGAATTACCTTTCTTTAAACTTCTTCGGAAACATGGGAGTTTCGAGTGGACTAGAGAGGCAAACGATGCCTTTGAAAAACTTAAAAAGTACCTTACAAGTGCCCCGGTCTTAGTCCCTCCGAGATCGAAAGAAACACTGCTAATGTACGTGGCAGCAACACCACAAACGATGAAGTGGTGTCTTGGTCGTGAAAGGATAACATCCAACGACCAGTTTATTACGTAGTTAAGTCTTACATGGGCCAAAGGAAAGATACCCACAGTACAAAAGTTGCTCTATAGTCTCCTTATGTCTCCAAGGAAGCTAAGGCACTACTTTCGAGCCCACAAAGTGGTCGTCTGATTGGATATCTCCTTGGTCAAGTCCTTGAAACGAGGAATCATCGGGGCGAATAGCAAAATGGGCGGTTGAGCTAGGGCGTTTGACCTCCATTTCATCTCACGAACAACAATAAAGTCGAGCAATAGCGAAATTTATTGCCGAATGGACAAACCTGAACCCACCCAAGGGCCCGAGTACGAACACCACGAGGAGTGGACATGTACTTTGCGGTTCCTTCATGTTAAAAGGGTCGGGGTGGAGTGATCTGATATCCCTTGGCGAACACGTCAAGTCGCCATCGATTAAATTTTCTGCCACAAATAATGTGGCGAGAATATGAAGGTTCTTGGCGGGATTCCGCGCACTCGTTAAGCTCGGGATTCACAGATTACTAGTGAAAGCGATTCTCAACTAGTAGCGAATCAAGTAGGAAAGAGTATCAATGCTCGACTACCAAGATGTCATCTTTTACGGCGAATACGGAAACTCGAAAAGCACTTCTTCGGTTTCGGATCCAACATATTCCTAGAAAGGAAATACAGCGGAACCGGTTAGCACGGATGGCCTCCACGAGGTCAACCGTCCCGCCCGAGTTTTTCTCGAGCAACTCGGTTCACCGTCGGTAGTTGAGCCTTCCGAGAACATACATGATTCGTTCTGGTCGAACAAACCGATCAAAGGAACATGGATGCTCCACAGGTCGTTGACGGTTGGCTACCGCCACGATCAAGGTAGAGATTGGATGACATCGATCTACAATTATCTTCAGCATGACATAATTCCGAAAGATGATGTAGAGGTTGATCGTATAGTACGAAAAGTCAAATCATACACTCTAATCGAACGTACCTTGTATAAACGAGGATCTCATGGAGTGTTGATGAGATGCATATCTCAAGCGGATGACATTAAGTTGTTGATCAAATCCATGAAGGAGTGCATGGAGCACATCATTCCTCTGAGAACACCGGTCGGTAAAGCCTTCAAGCAAGGATACTCTTGCCAACGCCTTCATGATGCAAAAGGACTTGTGACGAAGTCGCGTACAATGTCGGTTCATAGCCGACAAGTACATCGGCCGACACAAGCCTTACAAACAATTCATCTTTCTTGGCCTTTTGCAACCTGGGGACTGGACATTCTGGGACCTTTTCCAAGAGCACCCGGGGGCTTCGAATTTCTTTTCGTCATGATTGACACGTTTACAAAATGGATCGAGGCCGAGCCGGTTGTTAAAACAACAACTGAGGCCGCTAAGAGATTCCTCGTGAAAAATGCGATCACACGATTTGGTGTACCCAGTCGTATAATCACAGATAATGGCGCCTAGTTCTCTAGAAGTCAATTCCAAGAATTCTCGATGAACTTGGTGTCAAAGTTCATTTTGCTTTGCTCATCCAGCGAGCAATGGAGCGATTAAGCGAGCTAATGGTATCATTATGCAAGGGATCAAACGCCGAGTATTCGACCGCTTAATCAAGCGGTCGAGCTTGGGCTCAAGAACTCCGTCTGTATTATGGGCGTTCGAACCACGACCGATCGTGCAACCGTGAAACACCATTCTTTTTTGTTTACGGGGCTGAAGCCAAGCTTCCTTCAGAACTCAAAATTGGCTCTGCTCGAACTGATCATTTTAACGAAAACGATCAGAATGAGCGAAGACTTCGGCGATATCAATTTGCTTGAAGAACGACGAAACCAAGCCCTTATACGATCGTGATCTACCAACAAACCATGCGAAGGTACCATAGTCGTAAGGTGCAACCTCGCACTTTGGTCAGAGGTGATTTGGTTCTCAAAAAAATTCAGAACCAAGCAAATCGCAATAAACTTTCTCCCAAGTGGGAAGGTCCTTACACTGTGGTCGAAGTCACCTGATGGGCAAATTTTTTCAAATTCTTGGAACATTGATCAATTGCGTAAGTTTTATGTTTAATTATTGTTTACATTCTTTCAATTTCAATAAATTCATTTATGCATTAAGAAAACTAACCTTGCTTATATATATATATATACCTATAGGCTGGTCGTTCATGATTGTTAATTTAAATTGGTTGGAGAAGACAATTTTCTCTCCGATATCCTTTCCAAGGATCTCTGTTACTCTATGGCAACGACTTCTATGTCATACGCCGTATGGGTCCTAGTCGTGAGTATTTTTCCACGCACGACAACACTATTTTCTTAAAGAAATATATGAGTAATCAGAGCATCATACAAATAACTTTCCATACTGGATGATATGCCTAAGATTATGAAGATTATATTTCATTATTTTAAGATTCTGCTCTGCTCTTGTCTAGCTACTGGTCAGGACACGGAAAGCCTCCTAGTCGAAGTCTCTCCTTTTTCGCACGTGGTCCTGCCCATTGGGAGGAGCTTCCTAGTGACGGTTCTTTTCTTACGATCCTCGCTACCAGTCAGATAGAGAGCTTGAACACGTTTCACGAAATATGTTATATGATTTCAGATCTAAGCATTCCTTCCGACCAGACTTTAGGATAATAGATATAAACAAAGTTCACTTATAATTTGTTGCATTCATTTTTGTATTTCTTCTTATGTCAAATAACAAGGTCTTTTATCCGACCATGTACAATTTTTGATTGGTATTTCGATCATGACAAACAAAGATCTATAACTAGACGAAGTCATAAGCTGGTTCCGACCACAGTGATTTCCTAGTATTGCTACGATCAATTTTGACTTCATATCGGCACATACCTTCAAAACAATGGTTTCGACTTTCATTCTCTTTCTTGGCTACACGCTTGTATAGTAAAGTTCTTCTACTATAAAGCGTTCGGAACTAGGAAGTGTATGAGAATTTTTTAAAAAAAGAGTCAAGCAGGGATAAACAAAGGCATTGTTAATGACATAAAAGGTAAGTTTTATACATATTCAATATTTTTACATTTTTGCGAGAGCCTACTCTAGAAATATTCCCAGACTAATTACTGCTTGATGGAGATCCGACCTCCATCTCCTCTACAACTTTATCTCCGAGTGGCTTGAGTTCTTCCACGGACTTGGTCGCCTCCTCAGATGGGCAGTTCAAGTCATCTTCAACAACTTGAAGATCAATGGAGGGGTCGGAAGCTTTCAGTTTTACCAAAGCAAAACTAGCTCCACTAGTAACGCCTTTTTCATGGCCTTGGCATAGTTCTTCCGAGTAGTCTTGAGCAGAGTATTAAGATCCTCTAGAAGTTGGCCCAAGTAGTTCATTTTCTCTACTGGATCTCTTAAAGTAGGCAGGCTTGATCCTGATCCCATATCAAACATCATCTTGTTCAAAAATAGAGTATTTTCATCAATACTTTGAACGAGAGCCGCCTCCTTGTCTTGCTCAAATTTCAGAGTGTTTTCTACTCTGTCCAAAGCTTGTTTTTGCTCTGCAAGAGTAAAACAGGTGATAAGCACAAAAATAATTGGAGGAAGATAATAAGTCAAGTTTATGACCTGTTACCTTCAATTTTCTTGTTAAGTTATTCCTTGCTAGTCGTCGCTTCGGCGATCGACCGGTCCTTAGCTTTGATTTCTTCTTCAAGCAGAGTTGTCTTGACTTTCTCAGCTAGGATCTCTTCTTTTATTTTCTCCAAATCTATCGAATACGATGAGAGAGAATAATTAGCAAAGGGCGAAGCATTGAAGAAAGAAAAAGGTTAAGGGGAAAGTTCTTACTTTCTAATTGAGAGTGTTTCGCTCCAAGTCTTTAATCCATTGGAGTCGATCCTCGACCACGCACAAAATCTCGACCATGTCTTTGCTCAAATAGCATTTTCCTCTTTAAAAAATTCTCTATAAAAGGTTTTTTCTTAGGAGAGACTATGAAACTGGTTGTAGATACTTACCCGGATCGTCAAATCATTATATCCGCCAAATATTGAATCAGGATGCATTTTGATTTGATGATCCGATATTTTTCCCCATGCCTCGTCAAGCTGCTTATCCTTGATGAATCGGGGGTGAAAAGGGAACTTGTCAGGTTGAGGAGAATTACCAACAATGGGCGGAACCTGTTGAGGGCCTTTAGGGGCATCTACCTCCGCAGAAGGAGTTAGAACCACCACTGGTTCCAACTCGACCGTTGGCCCAGACGCTTGCTCAGGGGCTTTTTCGACCACTTTTTCCTCAGGAATTCTGTCCTAAGAAATAGTCTGCTCATGGACCTCCACAAGTACGGTTCTCGGAAGAAGTGCAGTGGAAGCACCGAACACAGGAGGACCTATACAAAGCAAAGAAGGAAGTTCAAAAACATCAAATCATCAAGAAATTATTAGAGGTATGCGCTTATCGACCACTTTCATTTGAGCATACCTAGTTAATTTCGAGATTTGACTTTAAAACGCGGAAGAGTAAAATCGTACCATCACCCTTCCTTTTCTTTTCTTGATCTTCTTGGGTTCGAACCGCGAAATTAATCAAATCCGTTGCATCATCCAGCAAGATGTCCGAACCGGCAGAATTGGTCAAATCCGTTGCATCATCCAGCAACATCCTTGACCATCTGGTCGGGCGGAGTGGTTTCACCAGCCTCCAGACCAGTTGTTTCAGTAACAACTATCCAGTCGTCAACGACCGGTCTGGGGTTGGCGGCCTCCGTAGTCGCGCACCGATGGCCTTCATCCTTCTCCACCTAAACCAATAAATGAATTTGGTTAGGTGATGAAATCTTTTATCTAAACTACATATATATTCCTCTGAAATGTTCTGTTACCTCGGGAGATTCATCTTCTTCCAATGCATCTGGGCACGAATCGTCGGAACAACGGTGGGATGTTTAGCCCCACCAGTTTGTGCGATTCGCAACCCGACCAACTACAGAAATAAAACATGATCATCAATCTGATCGGATAATATGTATGCATGATAAAAGAAATTTTGATTGTTTACCTTAAGCCTTGTTAGTCTCTCTTCAGCAGGAACTATGGCCAAGATCTCGAGGAATCCAACCTTCTCTCCAGGCTCCCCTGCACAGATCAGCCTGATCCGTTCTCTAATTTCCTCAGGGGGAAGAACTTTAAAAGGAAAGGAGAGAAAACAAAACATAAACAGATTTTAAGGTAGTACATTAATCAAATGAAAATACTGGTCGGAGTTTATCTCAAAGACTTACCACCTCCTGAGATAGCTTCATCACGACCAATAGACCAAATCAGGGAATGAGTCCGAAGCTTCAGTGGACTAATCTGGCGCTTGGTGAAGTCCCTCACCACATGCCAAGAGGTCAAGCCCTTGACTCGCAGGTCGTAGATGGCATCCACCCATCGTCCGACCACTCCTGTCTTCTCCACGGTCTTCCTCCACTTGAGATTTTTCTTCGCTCTCATCCCGGCGAAGTAGAGTCCATCATCCCTCGTAACCATCATATAGAACCAGTTCTTCTTCCATGACGACCACGAGGATTTCGAGTACATATGAATGTACTCATCGGCCTTCCCGTCGTGAAGGCGCAATGTACATTCTCCGGGAGTCTCCGTGGTTCTCCCCATCACCATTCGGTAGAAATACCTGAAGAGCTTCAAACTTGGAGGCACTCCCAGGTATGCTTTACACAAATATGTGAAGATGCTGATATTGGTGATGGAATTTGAGGCCAAATTCACCAATTCCACCCCGTAGAACTCAAGAACACGGAGAAGGAATTTGTGTACCGGTAACCTCAGCCCGCATTCGATGTAGGCGAGGAAAACAAGGATTTTCCCATCTTCACGGATTGGAAAATGCTCTCCAAACGCCGGTTTCCATCTGATCAAATTCTTGTCCGGGAGCATCCCAACCTTCTCCATCCAACGCCTCAAGCTTTTTCTTGCTTAATTCCGAAGGCAACCACTTTGTGATTTGCTCCGACATGATGAAAATCCTCAAGGATGAGTAGTGTTCGTAGGAGATTTTGTGGTCGGAAGAACAAGAAAAGAGGGCTAAAGATTTTTTTTCTCGGCAAAGGAGATCAGAAAAGGGATCTGGAAGCATAAAAACTCCAAAAGGTCTAGCGATAGGGATTTTATAGCCTCAGATCTTTAAATCACGATCGGAGGTTACCCACAAAAGTCTAAACGGTAAAAAGCTTCTTTTTCGCCCAACGGACAAAGGAACTCTTCAGTTCCCAAGGAAAGTCCACAACTTTAAAATGAACACAAACCTCCTCGAATGACACGACATTAAATGGGGGTCTGCCCGATACAAATTCATCGGAAGAAGGTGTTCATATGACCTGTTCATTTAAAGTTCGGGGGCTGGCTGACGAGGATTAAAACCTCTATGTATTAATTTAATACATAGAAGACCATACGTCTTCATGATCGTAACCCCTAAGGCTAACGACCTCACTGGTCGTAAGGATTCAAGAGGTTACACGATGGGTACCCTGGTCGGACTAGGTTTCGACCAGGTAGCTGCTCGGAAAAGCTACGAACATGCACCCTTAACCCTATGATGAATGAAACACGTGCAAAATGTTCCATACCATGCGATGATATATAAGACACTGACAATAAACCACCATACGGTTAAGCTTCTCATAAGCACTTAACCGCAAGGTAGTTAACACGTTGTTAACTACCTTAAATCTCCGACCAGTCGTAACGTTTCATCAGGGACGCCTTCTCCAGGAGTAACTGTCGCCTCTTCGGAAGTTATTTAATGGTGGAACACAGAAGACGAGGAGAGGAAAAACGAACAACAGAAGACACACAAAGCAAGACAACTCAGAAGCCAAAGCAGTAGCATTCAATACATTTAGTGTAATTAGAGATAGTCCCTAGTCAGGTCTTGTAATCCCAGTTCATATTAATAAAGAGCAGTCCCCATTCTCTTCCAGGATACTCCACGTCATTTTCCTCTTTTTATTTTCATAAGATCGGCGACTCGATCGTCGACACCATCTCCGATGCACCCCGACCTCACTCCGTCCACGATCGCCTCGCCTCCGCGTCCGACCTCCTCCGCCGCGCTCTGGCAGCACCCACCACCCCGCGGAACCTCTCCGAGAGATCCCCGACGACATCGTGGACGACATCCTGCTCCACCTACCCTTGCCCTCATCCTCACGCCACAGCCATGCATGCCCTCCCCTTCCTCGACCTTGTCTCCTCCCAAGACTTCCTCCGCCCCCCGTCGCTCCACCTGCCCAAATTTCCTCCTGGCTTTCTCCTCCTCCTCATCTTGCTTCTTTGGCGTGGGCGGCGGCCGCTGCGACCTGTTCTGGTGAATTGTTCTGATGTTGTGACTCGTTGAAAAAAATGTTGCGACCGTCGAAAAAAAATGTTGCGACTATTAAAAAAATGTTGTGTCCTGCTCACGGTGATGTTGCATGATTTTTTAACGCGTCCTTTTTTTTTCCAAATGTTTTTGTTTTGATTATGAGATTTTTGAGATATCCTCTCTTTTTTTTGAAATGTTTGCAACAAGTGAAAAAAAATATTTCACCGTTGTTTCCCATGTATTGCATCGGATCGTACGATGAAAAGCCTCCCGTTGTAGGTCCAAGCCGTAGTTGCGCCCACGAAGTAAAGATTTGAGTCCTTGTGCGCACGCCTCACTGCCTTGCCTACTGATGGGCACCTGGATAATCTGATCGGCCACCACCTCAGGGAAGATAGAATGAACTAGGTCAACATCCCAAGAACCATGCTCCTCTTGTATAAGAAAAACAGTTGTTTGATCCGCAGGTAGGGACACTAGCGGTTGAACCAGATTGGGTGCACTGTCGGGTATCCAGTTATCAGATAAAATTTTTAATACTTTTGCCATCGCTCGTGAAGTTTGGCGTGAAGTGAAATTGGAGTATAGCTTCCATCTCTGCCGCAAGACGTTGAATTGTGCTAAGAAGTGGTTGTTCGATTTTTTGGGACGTTCTTCGACTCAGCAGGCAACGGTTCTTGCTGTTACTATGTGGCATATTTGAGAGGCACGTAATGGTGCACGAAACGATGAAGGTTTGTTGTATCCTCGAAGGGTGGCTACGAAAGTTAAAGCTTATGTTGAGTTGATAGTGGTGCATATCGTCAATCCGAATCCAGATCATAGGCGTGAGTTACTTGCATTCAGTCCCTAAATGGACTCCGCCGTCGACAAGTACGGTCTTTATTAATATCAATGCATCACTATTTGCTTATTCTCGTCGGATAGGGGTTGGCGTGGTAGTCCGAAACCACATTGGTGAATGTTTGGTTGTCTACAGTGAGCGCCTTGATAGGACCACTGCGCTAGAGTTAGCAGGAGTACTGGCGTTTCGTCGTGCAATAACCCTTGCCCGTGATGAAGGATATCAAAATGCCATCCTTGCTTCTAACTGCTTGTCTGTGGTGCAACGATTCAAGTTGTCGATGCGGGATCGGTCATCTGTTAGTATAGTTATCTATGATATCAAGTCTATGGCAAAGATATTTTTCTCGGTTGTTTTTCATCATATTAGTCTTGTGGTGAATATGACGGTACATACTCTGGCTAGATTTTGTGAGCACTCTGTTAGCTCTTTTATTCGTAATATTGTATCGGAGTGTATCCAATAGACCCTTTATAACGATATTTTATGATCAATAAATTGCCAACATTCCCAAAAAAAAGTGTGCTGGCTCTCCGGTCTATTGCTTGTGCTGCATGATAGTACATACATGCATTTAGTAAATCAGGAAAGGCATTGTTCATCTCTGCATAACTTTCTCACAGTAGCACTTGAGTGAGCTTCTCTCTTTGGATCAGGCAGTTGTCTATGCATCATTATCTGAAAAGGACTTTGCGTCTTTGCCAGATAACTCCGCATCTTCCTATTTATGTTTGATTGGATATGGGATATGGAAAAAAAAACTTTTATGCTACCGGTGCTATGTGGCACCAGACGTGGATGTATTTAAAGCCTCCGACCAAACCTCAGGTGCTATAAACAATTACGTGTCGTGAATTCAGATCCGATATCACGTAGCATCGGTACCATAATTTTTTTCCCACAGGACACACTATCTTGATGTAGTATGCTGACAAGTCCGTCATAGCTGAATTAATTTTCAATTATTATGGAACAAACCGTGCAGGAGGAGTGCATCAATTTGGAGAACACTGGAGGAGGTGTTTTTTCAATGTCTAGGATTTTCTGTATCCGGTCCATATTAAAGAAGAAGAAGTATTCTATCTCGTGAGGTGTTCACGAGAGCAACACCCAAACCGTAACGGGTTAAGAACCTAAAACTCTCCTATGTTACTATATTCCTGCACAGTCCTCTATCAACTATGCCTCTGTACAGTCCAATGAGACTGTGGATTGGAACCCCAAACCAGCCCTTGCCTCTGCGCAAGCGCACACAGCTAATGTTGTAGTGACACTTCATGGTCCACCAAATAAAAAATATAACAAATCTGTCCGGCCAATAATGCGCCAATCTTACTTCATGTCGCGTATTGTTTATTCTGCCCAAGCAATGGTAGGCCATCCGTTTGTTTTGCAGTGGCTATTTGTCAAGTTGGCTACAAAGCAGGAAAGCAGAGGCAGGCAAGGATTGTTCTTCCCATCTGTTTCGAATTGCAATAGAAAAGAAACGTCCGTGAGTGAATAATGCTATTCTATTGATGAGAAAATTATCAAAATTGCAAATATACCCTGTTGTTTCTGGGAACCGAAGGAAAACGTAATGGTCAGGTTCGAAACTTCACAGCCTTTCATTTTTTTATCACCATAACTTCATTTATGAAGATAACAGCTCAGCATAAAGTTGCTAAACGGAGTTCAGTAGATTCTGGACGTTTATTTGTCAATTTTCCTCGAAATGTTGATCATCTTTGCAAGCCTTTTAAGTTAAGGTTCCTAAACTCACTAACCCTAACGCAAGTTACGCCGAGGACCAGTGACGGAGCTTGAGCAAATTCCTAAGAGGGGTCAGGAGGAGGAGCTGCCAGTGGCGTCGCCGCGTCGGGGCAGTGATGACGGTGGGAGGCCAACTTGGCGGCTCCTGGAGGAGGTCGGGGAGCGCGGGGAGAGGAGGCGATAGTGGAGAGCAGCGGTGAGATCATGAGTGAGGCGGCAGGCACAGGCGGCGGAGGCGAGGCGACAGCACATGGCAACAGGGAGAGGCGAGAGGGCGGAGGCGAGGTAGAGGCGGCGAAGGGAGGAGGAGAGGCAGCCAGCGTCAGGACTCGGGAGGAGGCGACGGAGAGAGGCGAGGCGGAGGTCGGAGGGGGGAGACGGAGGCGGAGGCGGAGGGGAAGCAACCGACATCAGGACTCGGGAGGGAGGCGGACGGGAGGCGACGGGAGGGAGGCGTCGCCGCGTTGGGAGGAAGGCGGATGGAGGATATGGTGTTAAAATTTTTTCCCCAAAATTGCTGGGGGGCTAGGACCCATGTTGGTCCAGCCTAAGCTCCGTCCCTGCCGAGGACGTACGTATATAATACTTCTCCATGTAAAATGACCAGAAATTACGTCAAAAAAAGACCAGAAAAGTCCTCAAGTTGTTAACAAATTATTTTTTCTCTCAGTTCTTTCAAACATCGTCGATTGGAAGTCAATTCTTTCAAACATCGTCGATTGGAAGGCAATATGCCAATATCCGGTGACGAGGCGTGCACGGAGCATCCGACGGCGAACACGTTTCGAGCGACGTAGAACGCTCGGGGCCGCGCCTTCCCACAACACGCAGCGGCGCGGAGACGAGCAGGGCGCCATCGGACGACTCGCGTTTCGCTGCAGACTAGCGCGCTGGTGAGCGGTGTTTCTCCCGGCCTTTAATGTTAGTAATTTTCGCACGACACGACCGACTATTCCAAGCCCGAACACAGAACCAACCCAACTTTCACCATCAAACGCGCCGGGACGGCACACTAGCTAGCACCAACCGGGTCCCAGGCTTGCAATCCTTCCCGTCACGCACGCCGAGACCAAAAACTCTCCCAATCCCACCACGGTAGGACGTAGGAGCATTCGCCGATAGCGACGCCGAGCCCCGCCCCGGCCGCATCCGCCGAACCCCACCCCGACCCGACTGACAGCGCCAATCTCCATCCGCCACCCCCGCCCGGCCCGCGCCGAATACCCCCACCGAAAAAAATCGCCATCCGCACGGTGCCGCGCCCGCGCAACCGCGCCGAGTACCACCCGCGGTCACCTGATTCCGAGTTTCCGACCCAAAACTCGTCGTCCGCACGGCGCCCCGCCCGCGCCTCCCTCGCTCGCTGCGCTTCCCGACTTGCCGTCGCTTGACTCCGAATCCACCCGAACGGCCGAAACACCGTCTTCTCCTCGGTAAGACCAAAATAGAAAGGAAACTTCCGCTGGTAAGTCATCCCCGCTGTACCCCACCCACGTCCACCCCCAAAACTGTTCTCCTCCTCCTCCCCTCTCTCTTTTTGTGGGGAGGGAAGAGAGGCGGAGGGTGAGGCGAGGGGCGCCGCGGAGCTCAACTACCACCGAGTCCACCGCAAGCATGTGGCCTCTCGGGCTGCCGAGCAGGTGAGGTAGCCGCGGTTAACTTGCTCGCCTCCTCGCGCATTGCTCAAGAAGAGGTGAAGCCGAGGAGATTAGAGGTAGTTGCGGCGATATGGGTTCCAATCTGAAGTACCGAGCTGGGCTGGTCCTGATTGTGGCCGTGGTGCTGATATGGGTCACCTCCGCGGAGGTCACGCAGGTATAGAGATTTTTTTTTCTTCACATGCTGGGATGTTCCTTTGTTTACTTGTTCATTGGATTCCTAGATCTTGGCTTTGGATGCATGTTTGGCTATCAGCAGATTAATTTGATTAGGCCTCTTTGGGACATTGGTCCGCATCTGAGTTGTTAAATGTTACGCGCAGGTTTGCCTGTAATTGAAAATTCATTAGGGGGATGTAAGGCAGCATTTAGAATCTGACCGAGGCTGCATGTTGATTTTTTTTATTTCTTCAATTATTTTTCCTTACGAGCTTGGTGCTCTTGCCACTGGGTGGAAATTTTCATGTGTGTGGTTCTTTTAAAAAGAAATTGCATGTGTCTGCATATGGATTTCTGTAAAAAAAAATGCTGCAAATGCTCTATAGGTGTGCACCTGTCACCAATTTCCTGTCTTCAGCATGTTTTCCTCATGTAACTTATGTCAAATCCTAATTTGCTTGAGTTGGTTGTGACTGTTTGCATCATCAATGCCTGCCTGATTGGAGGAGGTGGTGATATTATTGCTCACCAAGAATGCATGATTACATATTAGATGAGGAGCCTTACTTTAGTTTTTGCAATCCGTACGGTTTAGTAGTTTACCTTTTCGATTGTTCAGGTTTTAACATTATAGTCTCAAAAGCAACAAGGGATTAGTTGCATTTAACTCAAGAACATTACGTTGATCCTAGTTATCCACCATGATACCGTGTGTTTTTTACTGTTAACAAAGTATGTTTTTGTTTCTTAGAGTTTCGATAAATTTGATGTGATGAATTGAATTTTCATTTTAGCATCTGAACTAAACTTCTGTGTGCAGGGGATATTCACCAACTACAAGCAACCGTTTGCAATTACTTACTTGGGGGCCTCCCTTATGGTCATTTATATACCTTTGTCATTTCTAAAGGATTTTATACGCAATTTGTTGAGAAGGAATTCTGGAAGCAGTAGAGCTTCAAAAGTCATGACCAAATCTTCCTTCGGCGGTAGTGCCCCTTTGAAGAATGGTGAATTTCAGAAGATGTTGGAAATGGAATCACAGAAAACTGTGGTGATAAATTACACTGACGTGGATCTTCCTGTACTAGAAGAGACAAAATCACTTATTTGTGGAATCAATGAATGCGATGATGATGTTCTGAAGGAGCAGGAACTTTCCACTAAGGAGATCGCAATGTATGGATTGTATCTTTGTCCCATATGGTTTGTGACGGAGGTAACTTTCCAATTATTTGCATGTTCTTTATAATTCATGGGATCATTCGTTTTCAACCATACAACGAGTACTTTGATCGGGAAAGACTACTCATTTTCTCTTATGCTTAATGGATGCAGTATTTATCAAATGCAGCGCTTGCAAGAACTAGTGTTGCCAGTACTACTGTACTATCTTCAACTTCGGGACTTTTCACTCTTTTCATTGGTGTGCTCCTTGGCCAAGATTCCATAAATGCTGCAAAAGTTATTGCTGTTTTTGTTAGCATGGCTGGTGTGGTAATGACAACTATGGGCCAGACTTGGGCATCGGACGAATCAGAAGTAAGCAATTCTGGGTGAGTGAGTTTTACCCTTAAAATTAAGCTTCTCAGCTGTGCATTGGTGCCTCACGAGTCATGCTTACTGTGGTTGTCGAGCCCTTGGACTCGCTTTCTTGCTTTGTAGTAAGTTGGTTTGCTGCAGTCGACTTGCCTTTCTTATAAAAGATAATCTTAAAAAAAATGAATATTCCAATTTTATGTGGCACATTGCATGAAATTGATGATCATGTTTCAAATGAGTTGGTTACTTTGAGACAGAACTCATCGCTTTGTTAACCATAAAATTTGCCTCTGATTTGTAAACTTTACAAATGCAGGGCCACACAGAGGACTCTTCTAGGTGATATGTTTGGTCTTCTGTCAGCTATGTCATATGGTCTATTTACTGGTTGGTTGTTTTACTTCTCTGTTTTATTCGTAGTTGATCTTTCTTAATTCAATGGTTAATTGTTTAAACTTTCAACATCATTTCAGTGCTTCTCAAAAAGTTTGCTGGAGAGGAAGGAGAAAGGATTGATGTCCAAAAACTGTTTGGCTATCTCGGTCTTTTCAGTCTTTTTCTTCTCTGGTGGCTTGGTAAGATTTTCCTTAATAACGTTTCCAGATTGATTCAACTGGAATATTCAAATTTCAAATAGCAATTGATATAAATAGGCAAATAGCATTTATAAAATGGAATTTGCTGTGGATACGGCATTGTATGGGAATCTTTCTCATCTAAAGCTACAGGCCCGTAGGTGTTATTCATGATCCAAAATGTTATCTATGCAACATTGTGCATGCCACTAGTGCATTTTATTTGGTATTCAAGTTTAATTGGTTGGCCATAGCCTTTTATGTCTAGGTTATTTTGTAGTTTGGGTTAACCACATAAACCATTCATGTATTTCATTAATGCTTCTTTGGTCTAAATATGCAAATATGGTAAAGTTTATCTTTATCTTTATTTTATTTTTTCAGTATGGCCATTAACCGCACTAGGCATTGAGCCAAAGTTTACAATGCCCCACTCAGCTAAAGTGGATGAAGTGGTGCTGGCAAATGGCCTTATTGGAAGTGTACTATCCGACTACTTCTGGTACGCACTAAAAGCAGGCTAATTTTTTTTAATATAATATTGCATAATTGCGGTACTTGTGAGTTGTGACAATGGAACTTCTGGGCAGGGCTCTTTCTGTTGTTTGGACTACTCCCTTGGTGGCCACCTTAGGCATGTCGCTCACAATTCCACTAGCAATGGTTGCTGATATCGTCATCCATGGTCGACATTATTCAGCAGTCTATATTCTTGGTTCTGTCCAGGTAACTGATTTCTTGCAGCTCAGGATTTGTTTCTTTGAGATTATGTCAAAAAGCGATCATTTTAACCATTTTTTGCTGCACTAAAAGTGGTACAGAACCCTGTTTTATTACTTTTAAAATTGGACTAGTTAGTGGCAACGCTATGTTCAATTTTGCGAACCTCTTATATGTTCCAGATCACTCTTACTCGCATTTGTCATTTGGTTTACTCTGTCTACTTGTGCTTTTGCAGGTATTTTCTGGGTTTGTCATTGCAAACCTTGCAGATCGCTTTCCACGTTTTCTAGGGCTATAGTCTCATGAAATCAACCAGGTTTTATTAGTGTACATCTGAAAGGTTGGATCGGTTAGTTATCGAGTGTACATCTGGAAGTTTGGGTTGGATTGACAAATACAACTGGTATTCTGTTTGATAAGGATGAGGAAATGCTACTGTAGTTCTTTTTTTACACACGGGAATTGAGAACTTTGTTGTGATGAAATAGAAAGAGTGAAAGGTAGCACATCAAGAAACATCGTTGTAGCAATCCTTGGAAACTGTAAATTCTCTTGCTGCAAAATGCTTGTCAAATGTATAGCACTGTAGTTTTCGACGGTATATTACCGTCTTTCATGCATGGATTTTGTCCTTGATTCCGTGCGGATTCTTCTCCGTTGCAAATCCATTTACGTGTTGTACAATAGTCGGACGGAACCGAGCTGAATTTGCAGTTCGGAAGGAAGTGGGATGTGACTTACGATAAAGGAAAGGTCAAAGGCGATGGTTGTTCTGGTAGAAGCTTAGCGTAACGATGTGAAGTCAACCCTCCCGTGGTTGTCGGTGTTCGACGCGATAGACGGCGAAGGCGGCGGTCTGCGTCGGGTCGCGCAGGAGCGGCCGGGTGAGCCTGTCGACCTCGGTCACCTCGAAGCCTTCCTCCCGCAGCACGTCCATGCAGTCCTGCACGCCGTCCCGCACCTCGCTCGCCGCCCACCCCACCGTGCCGCCGTCACCGTCCCGCCACACACCCCGCAGCGTGGCCGCCATCGCCGGCATGTCATCCGGGTCGTAGAAGACGTCCGACATGAGCACCACGTCCACCTGGAGCTCGGACTCGAGCTGGTCACCCCAGCGGAGCTCTCGCACGTCCGCCTGCGCGGCGGTGAGCCCGTTGACCTCCGCGTTGGCACTGAGCCCAGGCAGGAGCGGCTCGACGTCCGTGAGCACGCAGCGCGCGGCGCCGAGGCAGGCGACGGCGGCGATGCCCGGGAGGCCCGTGCCGGCGCCGAGCTCCAGGACGGTGGAGCCCCGGAGCTGGGGCTGGAGGTGGGCGGAGGCGAGGTGGGAGGCGAGGACGAGGGAGGAGTCCCAGATCCAGGAGCCGGTGAGCGCGCGCCCCGTGGCCGGGTCGTGCGTGTCGTCGCGCTCAACCACGGCCAGGGTGTGCCCGCCCACGGCTACGTGCAGCACGTCCATTCCGTGGCGTGGCTGCCTGCCTGGCCTGGCCTGGCCTGGCTTATCTATTTGACTTGGCCGTCCGCTTGGCTCTCTAATCTCTATCCATGGTAGCTAGCGAGGGGCCTCTTGCAGTGCAATTATGGCTGATGAGGTATTGCATCGCAATTCGATAATTCCATGCCCAACCGAACGAATCTATTCCTTAGTTTCATTTCCTGCTAGTGGTCCACTCTTCTCTTCAGAATCAATCTGTGGGCCGCTTGACCGCGCCGCGCTACCTTCTTCAAAATACTACGACCTGGGCAAAATGGGAAAACTAGGACATCTTCCTCCAATTACACGTTAATGAAGCCATATGTGGCCAATCGGACACCCATTGATCGATCAAACTGTGAGCAACGTTCTCGCAATGCATTAGTCTCCCGCTTGAGCCCTCGGCCCATGGTCCCTGGCCGGCTGGCCCTATGACAAATAGGAATCACAAAAATTGAGAAAGGAAAACGTTGACATCCGGGGACAAATCTGGAGCTTGCCGATGCGTGGCGGGCAACTGCGGAGGCCGCGGTACGTGATGGCAGCGCCGGAACATCCGGAGGGTAAGGTTCGATGGCAGATAGCTAGAAACGGCTGAAAGAAAGCAGGCCAAACACCGGCCCGCAGTTGCCGTTCGATCGCCCCGTGCGCAGCCCTACACTGCCCGCGCGCGAACTTGCCTGCGATCGTGGTGTGGACTGCACGGCGCTCGTCCGCTAGGCGGCAACGCATTGCGAGCGGTTTTCCACGGGAGGAGGCGGCATGCCGTGTACTCCCGGGTGACATGACACGACACGACCGAACGTTGCGTTGCACCGCGCCGAGGCTGCGGGATGCGCCTGCCGGCTGCGGAAACGTTGGGTGGGCAGCCCATGCCCCATAGGGGAGCGGCCTCTTTGTTCGGTTCGGTCGGTCCACAGATGCTCGTGTTTATGCAATACTAGGCCGGAAACATGGGCTTGTTGGCCGAACGGTTTGCAGGCCAGGCCATAGTGGCTCTCGTGTCCCGGCTCGGCCCAGCCGCACCCTGAAGGCCTAAACTAAGGAAACACATACCCAATTGTAAAATTTGTACACTAACATTGCATTGCAAAAGATGTATAGATTAGAAAAAAACACTCAAGGTGAGATGATAAGTGGGCTACGAAGGCCACATGTAAGTGGCACATCCATGTTATTTTCTAACTTGTGTTATCTATGTAGTGTTACTGAGCAAGTTGCCGCTACCTATTACGTTTGTAAGTAATGCACCCAGGATTTGGTATGGAAACGTAGGGGAGTAACCCAAACAAGCCCCTAAACCTCATTGCGTATTTTCAGGGTGATGCATTGCCCAAGGGCCTGTAATAACGTTGCTCACGTTCTCGCCTCTTATGGCGCCGTCGTTGAACTTGGGAGCGTAAGGCTGAATGGCTCGACCAATAAGTTCCCGACTTTGTATCTGATGCGGTCGCTGGGGATTTACCCAACCCGTTGACGTAATGGAATCCATGCGTTCCATCTGAAAAAAAAAACCGAACGATCGAAAGCAGGTTTTGTTGTTACGGGAGCTTAGTACTCATGCTGCTTCAGACATCAGTGCTGCCGATTTGGGCAGTAGCCAACGTGTACGCACAGCCCAACAGGGTCAGGGGGCCGTTGCAAGACCGGACAGGACTGCGCCTGCGCGGATTCTCTGACGTTGCCTCCCGGGAGAAGTCGTGGACGGCTCCCTCTAGTCAATCAGTTGGCAGTGAAGCCTGAAACGGGTATCAACCGCAGTGATACTACAACTTTACCATACAAAATTGTAGCAAGAAAACAGCCTCAGGTAACTCGAGCGATTAAACAACTGTTGCTATAGCTCACATGCAGCGTAACCGAAGTCGTAATCTAGCCAGTTGACCATGCGTCAATAATGAGCTAGCTAGCAAAGAAAGGAAAATGCTTCGCGTTTTCGCCGTAACCGCGTACGACGACTTGGCCGCGTGGCTCCCGGCCTCCCTCCGGCCTCCGCATCTCCGCCCACGCCTCCGGCCCGGCCGGCCGCCCGTGCCACCCGCTCCGCTTGGTGTCCGTCCAACCACCACCTCGCGTACTCGCGCACGACGATTAATCGTGCCGAGCAAAGAAAATACTGCCCGAAAACGATCGGAGACGACACTCAACTGGAGCACAAGGGCCGCAGGTTGGCCGTAGAATTTTTTTTTCAAATAATCCATTTATTATTATTAATTACAATATTATACCTGCGATAATATTTTTACGAATATACTCTCGCCGCCAACCGCTGAGCGACGGATCCAGATTTCAACCGCTGAGCGACCGACACCTGTCGCTTCAACGGTTGGTTCTAGTGTACAGACAAATTCACTTATTTAGCCGGACACGATTGTCTTGCCGGACGATAAGTGTTCCGGTCCGCTTCAACCGCTGAAATGACGGAACCAAATACCAACGGTTTAATGACGCGAAAGATATTTCGTAAAAATATTATCGTCAGATAACGTCAGAATTAATAATAAAAATGGATTATTTGAAAAAAAAAATCGTTGGCCGTATGCGTCGATGCATGGTCGACACATCGGTCGGTCGGCCGACAAATCGGTCCCCGTAAGTGGAGAGCCCCCCGTGAACGGACGTTACGTGACAACCGGACCGCGGGGCCCCATTCGACGCGGAGGCGAGCAGCGACGTCGTCCACCCTGACAGGTCAGCTCCCACGCACGATCGCGTTCGAGCCCACGGAACACGAGACAGGGGCGGCGGCCAGAAGGAAGCACCCCATGTGGCGAGAGCCGCCGGCCTCGAGCTTGCTGAACAAACCGTCTCGCGTTTGATACGGTGCAGCTGATCCGCGCCCCGAGCGTACCTTCTTCTTTCCCTCACGCAAACACAGCCTGCTTTACTGACCCGTTCCGGATCCTCTGCGCCCGCGCACTGCATCAACATCAGCCGTACATCCTCCTTATCAATGTAGCTGAGGAACAGAGCAGTACATCAATGGGGGAGGAAAAATTGCGTTGCGCGTACACGTTTGCTCACATTGAACAGTGCATGTGATGGTTATATAGCGTACACTCAGCACGCGCTATACCAGTATTATACGCTTGCTAATTGACATTAACGGGGTAACAAATACTCCATCCCGTTAAAAAGACAAGTCGTTTTGGAATATTTGCAGCCAAACTTTGGAAACTTTAGCTTACCAAAATCTTTTGTAAATATTTAGATTAGAAACATGAAAATGTTTAGATTCGTTTCAAAAAGTACTTTCATAATATTATAATTTTATCGGATTTTATAAATATACTGTAATAGTAATTAGTGATCAAAGTTGTATCTCAATATTCAAAACAATTCGTTTTTTTTGAACCGGAGGGAGCAGTAGTAATATGCACCTATTCTTGTGCAGGCAACCAGGGGCTACTAATTGACGATTCGCACTTCGTACAGTACCTGCTGAGCACATCATTTCAGCTAAGCAACCGGGCCATCAGTAGGTAGCTCAGTGTACTGCCTCGCGCACGCACACCGTGGTCTATACTCTACAGCCATCTCTCTCTCTCCCAATCTCTTTCTCGGCATCTAAGTGCATCTCCTAACTCCTATACCTGATCGAAGAGTGAAGTCTGAGGAGAGACACCTCGCGCGTATCGTATTATTCCTATCCTACGTACCTACACTACACAGCTACACTAAACCTGCCTCATGGACCAGTGAAAGAACCAGGTCGGCCAGGGAAAAGATGCATCATGCATGCGTCTACTACATACACTATACAGATACCCTGGGTGGATGGATGGCAAGTCGAGTAGTCGTCGTAGCATGGATATGATGTACACGTACGTACAGCAATAAAGAAAGAGAGGCAAAGGTTTGAAGCAGGAAAGACTCTTGTCCTGCAACGATCGATCGATCGGCCCCTTTAATGCAGCCTTTTTGTCCCTTAAAAAGCTAGCTCCCTTGCTCTAGCTTCCATTCTCATCTTCACACCGGCCGTCACATGAACACCACCTCTCCTTTCTGGCTTCTTCTTCCTTAGCTATCTCCTTTGTTTGCGTCGTCATCGATCTCCATAGGTAGCTCATGGCACCTCACGCGCCGAGGATCATGAGCTCTTCTGCCACGAGCTGCATGGAGACGAACACGACGTTCGTGCAGGCCGACCCGACGACGTTCCGCGCGCTCGTGCAGAAGCTGACGGGCGCGCCCGGCAGCGCGCCGGCGGCAGAGAAGCAGGCCGCCGTCGCGCAGGCGCCGCTGAGGAGGCCGAAGCTGCTGGAGAGACGGCGCGCGGCGCCGGCCAAGCTGGAGCTCGCGCGGCCGAAGTCGTTCTACTACTACCACCGCCACCACCACAGCCTCATGCACTCGCCGGTCTCGCCCATGGACGCCTACGTCCTGGCTTCCTCCTCCTCGTCGCTGTCGCCGTCGCCGCCCTCGTCGTCGTCGTGCGGGGTGGTGATAAGCAAGGAGGAAGAGGAGAGGGAGGAGAAGGCCATCGCCTCCAAGGGGTTCTACCTGCACTCGTCGCCGAGGAGCGGCGGCGACGGCGAGAGGCCGAAGCTGCTGCCGTTGTTCCCCGTCTACTCCCCTAGGAGCTCCTCCTTCGCCTCTTAATCGGCCGTTACTTCCATTAATTCCGGCGATGCTACGCTTAATTCTCTGTACCACCTATTTGTATTAGATGATCCATGCAACCCTTGTTAGTAGTTCTTGATTAGGTTTTGGTCACTCAACTCTCTCTGCATTTCAATCTAGTGAATCTTTATCTACTCATGCAAGCTAGTCTTAATTTGTGCATGCACAAGTAGCAGCAGGTAGGTTTCCATGATCTTGTCATGTACCGAGTCAACTTCTGGAAGGCTATAAAAAACTAGTAGTATTTGCCCGAAAGGTGCATGTGTTCTTTCAGAGCAAGTTCTGCGTAAGTTTCGATCATATCTCCCGGAACTGATCTTGCGACCATGTTTGGTCACAAAAGTTGGGTAGGAATCGGATGCTAACGTCAAGTTATTCTCCCATGTGGGAGGAGCAACCTCTGTACGTACCTTGCAGTCACTAGCATGTGGGGGCCCATCAAATTATATATCACAAGGAATATATATACGTAGTGTCTGCATGCAAACCCCAAAGATTAGTAGTAGTCACGGAGAACCATGCCGCCGCACTGCAGATGCACTGTACATGCAGTTATGATTCGGATGCGTGCATGATGCGTCGATTAGGATCTGTACATGTGGCAAACAGTGAATACAGTTTCATCAGATTGGAGCAGTACATGGTTCACTGATAGAGATGAAAGTCAACAAAATTACCGATTTTAGTATCGATCGAGACTAACAATTTCCTTGAGCCTAGAATCCGTAGAGATTATATATATATATATACCAACACTTGTCCTAAAGGAAACTGTATTGATCCAAAAACAGTACAAGTAGTTACGAACCGGCCTGCGCCAAACCATGCATGAAGAACAGTACACGCTTTAGGTTTGCAGACTTTATTTTGGGTGAGCATATACAGAAGCATCACCAGTTTGAATGCAGAAATGGGATCCCAATCTCTCGCGCGCGTACGCAGGCAGGCATAAGATCGAGCCCACGCGCGCGCGCACTGAGGCATAGGAGACAAGCAAAGCAAAGCAACCTGCAATAAATTATACGTTTCTTGTCACAATCTGACGGATCCCTTCACAGTACAGAGCCTCGCTAGTACGTAGCTCGTTGGGACGTTGCCTCTCAACCGGATTCCCGTGACTAGCTCGCAGCACAATTACTACTACCCCGGAATACTATTAATTAAGAGTTCAGGTATACTCATTCTGCCATGCCATGCTGGTCTCTGACCTGCTGATCAACCTGGCCCCAAATAAATATGGACTTGCTAGTAATAAATAAAAAGCAAACGGTGCAGCAGCATTGCATAGCATGGCATGGCATAGCATAGCATAGCACAGCATGCATAGGCATGCATGTATAGCAAAGAGCCAGGCAGAAGCAGGGGTATCGATCAGCTGGTTCAGAATTCAGAATTCAGATCAGAGGTGAATGAAGCAAGCAAGACGGGATGTTATCAATGCGTCGCATGCATGGCATGGGCCTTAGTACGCATGTACAGCAGCAGCAGCAGGAGGAGAGTTAAAGGCTAGCTATCGGCCAGGAGGTGAATGCATATTGCATACTGTCATCGAGCCGAGTTGACCTCGTAAGGAGTAAAAGAATGGGCTCAGTGTAGATGTAGATGCTAAGGATGTGGAGGTAGTACAGGTGCTACAGCTGCAAGCCTGCAACAGCTTAACTGTAAACCAATTCATGTCTGGTCTGGTCTCGTCTGGTCTGCATTCTGCAACAGCTTAACTGTAAAACTACGAAAATGTGTTGCTGACAAGGCATCCAAAGACTACATTGAGCCGAATTTAGTTTGCGCAGAAAAGTCATGAAAAATATGCCTCACATGGGTAAGCTTTGAGCTCTTGATTGTTGATTCCCAGACATTTTTTTTAACAGATTCAGTCTGCGTGCTCCAACCGAATTTGCAGCCATAAGTCCTTACGACAATTTGACAAGTGCATATCACCAAGCATAACGAGGAGCTCCATTGGAATGTTGAATGAACTAAATATATGCTACTATATCCTATGATTCTGTCATAAATAACATGCATAAGAAAAAACATTTTATTCAGCATTACTGCTACCCCCAAATTACAAAAAATTATTACAAAACGGCATTGCGGAAAACTTTGTACAGTTTGACTACATGCTCGCTCGTCTGGATAGGGATAGGGCAAAACTCTGCTACCAAGCGTCTAAGCAAAGTAAGCGATACCATCTTCCAAAATATTGCAGGTCTCTAAAAGTGCGGTAACCTTAGCTGACAGAAGTGCAAATTGACTGCTGAGAATAGAGACCGGTTATGGGATGCACAAAGTGCTTGCTTCTTCTACGTTTTGAAACGACTGTAAATCCCTCTGTATCCTTCTCACTTCTAGGATCCTCGGTGGCCTTCAGTTGTTTATCAAACTCTCTGCGACCTGAGGCGTTCTTGGTTATGTTGCTGCTCTGTTCATTACTAGCTTCATCTGATCCAGTTGGCTTTCTGTCCGATTCAGCTCCAGTCGAACCTAAATTATCATGCACTGACTTGACAATGAAACTGAACAAAATCTGCCTTGCCAGCTCTGTTTTGTATGAATTTTTCATCGCATCTTTCCCTCTGTTTTCCTTCCCTTTACCCGGAGTTGTTGTCTCAACTTGACCTGCCTTTTCTGCGGCGGGCATATCAACCTTCGCTTCATCTGAGGCCTGTGATGCCAACTGCTGATCTGCCGAATCATTTACAGAATTAGCAGGTTCTCTGTTAGCCACATCAGATTGTTGCAAAGTTTTTCCAGGCACAAACTCGGCAGCATGGGGATTCATGGTTGTGGGGGAGTGGCAACCCCTCAGAATAGTGCTCTGGCTGTGTGTGTAACCCTGTTTCCTTTGGAAAGCATGCCCAGTACGATAGTACAGGGTGGACCGAGGACCACGGGGTACTCTAGTATCAACGGCATGAGGGATAATCTCCATTGCTTGACTTGTAATTGGCTGCAGAACAACACTAGCATCATATATTGCCACTGTGCTGTAAGGACGGGACACCGATAAGAGAGATCCAGGATTGAATGGAGGCGCTGAAGCTGAAAGTTTGCTTCCAGTTGTTTTCTTAGGTGCAGATGGGCTTTCATCGCTGTTGCTGTCAGGAGCTTTCTCTGCATGGCTGACTCCCTCTGGCTGACTTGAAAGAACCTCTTTGCTGCTCTTGTTACTTCGCTTCTCCTGCTTTTCCTTCTCTTCATCTGTAAGCTTCCTATCTTCTTCCTCGGATGACAGTATTAGATCAGTATCTTGTCCGTTATCCTTCTCCTTTGCTTCCTTCTGTTCCAAAATTGGTTTCAACAGCGTGCCAGGGGGCGACACTGCCACATCCTTGTATGATACTAACTTGGAAGCTATGCTAGTAGGCCTGTTAATTCTTGTAGGTTTTGTGCCCTGTTCTGGTTTAGACATAGCATTGGAAAACTTATCTTCAATAATGCTGGGATCCCCCTTCAACTTGTCAGTTTTGAAAAAGCTGCCAAAGGAGAGTTGGCTAGAGGAGTTTATAGTCTCCTCTTTATCTCCTTTTGTTTGTGGTTGTACAACAGTCCTATAAGCAGCAGAACCTGTGTGACCATCTTCTATTCGATCAACCATTAGTTTAGTGAGAGCTGGCCTTCTGCGACTGCTTTTCTTTCGTACATTTGCAGATCTCCCTCTCAAACTAGCTGCTTGCCAACCTTCATCAGAATATTCTTCAGGCGATAAAGTATCTACTTGCTTCAGCTCATCATGGACAGCATAAGTTTCTTGTACTACCACAGGAGGGTGCGCTTCCAGTTTTGCTTCTTGAAAATCCTTTTTGTCTGCTTCAAGAGGAGATCCTGAGTCATACTGGAAATTCTCCTTTTCTTCAACTGATTCACCTTGACGGGCTCTGATATTATTCTGCATTTAATACTATATGTGGTGAAAAGGAAAGTAAGAGGTAATAGGGGTAAAATAAAAGGCTCATGTAATGCTTAAGGCAGCAGCAGCAGCACCTTTAAGCAAGAGTTTACACAAGAAACAAAAAGGCGACCCCAATTCATGAATCATTAAGACAATAAAGGATTGTGTGTCTGTCGATATATAGGGAAGTTCAATTCCTATTTAAGAACAACATGGACTGATAATTGGTTCGTTAATGGGTGGATCTGGAACATTTCCAGGTAGATGCCTAGTACTAATCGACTTGGTGTCTTATCTAAATAAATTCCAATAAACTAAATATCCATGAGAATTGCTTACCAAAATATAATAGGTATATCTTTCATACAGTTCACGTTCCAACAGTGACTTCTGGCTAGTACCCAACTTACTAATATCTCTTCTAAATATTTTTTTAACAATGATAATCACCTTTGCACGTCTGCACTTCTTTTGCATATCCCTCTCTTTTTCCTGGTCCGGGCTTATGTAGTCAAGTAGATCTGATACGCTGGAAAGATAGATGTTTCAATCTAGATCACCACAGTTTGCAATTGACAATGCACAATTTATTCATACCTAAGATGTCCTTTACTTGCAATAGATGAATCAAGTTTTGGGATGCCTCTTCGAGCGGCCTCTTGTTGTTCTAATGCTTTTGACTCAAAATACTCTAGCCATGCAGCAGCATCCTGCAGCAAGAAAATAACGCTTAGCAATGAAAGAGAACATTGGAATATTTGGCCTTCATTTTTGTATATTCAGAGAAGAACCTGAGTTCGAAGGTCATCTTGTCCTAGTTTCTCCTGAAGTATCTGTAAGGTGGTTTGTTCATGTTGCACGCTTAGGGAGTATGCGTCCATCATTGAGAGGGCTATGGCTATGGCATGATAGCTTGCAGCAGTCTGATTAGTTTAAAAAATTGCCTCATTAATTCATGATAATTTAGTCACATGATCTTGTGCATATCGTGTACTTCATTGAAATAATTCAAATTTACATGCACGCCAAACAAATTGAAGTATATACAAAAAAAAGTGTCACTTCTATAGTTCTATGAAAAGATGTCACAGAGATACAATGAATACAAACCTTTTCTGAAACAAAGAACAACATGGTGTTATGTATACTATGTAAAAAAGATGTTGTTTTGAGACTTGGAACACATATTGAAGAGTTTTATTGAGAGAAACATGAACATTAAGGCATGGCCTTTGAGGGAGGGCAATGGAGGCCTTACAGCTACGTCACAAGTTGGTTTGGACATGCATTGTTATAGTTTAATGGGACATGTCTAATATACCAGAGGTGTCTTATATCCTTATTGTTACAAGACAAGCATTCCAGTAATGCTATGTCATTCTAAAGAAATATTGGTGCAAGTGAGAGCTTCTAAGAATGTAGTTTGGGTTAGACAAATATAACTATATGTATGGAATTAATCTCATAAAGATTGTAACTTCATGTTGATCAATCAATTCCAAGAAAAACAAACAAACTTATATTATTGTTTTAAGAGTTAATAACCTTAAGATGAACTTATGAAAACATGGTAAGAAAAAAAACTGTAGTTTCTTTCACCTGTATGTGATCAGCTCCTAGCAATCTCTTGTTGCACTTCAGCGCTTCATGCAAGTACCTAAGAGCAACATGAACATTTCCCATACCTTCTTCCATCATAGCCACATTTATGTAGGTGGCAGCTGAATTTGGATGTGAAAGCCCACAAGAAAATTGGAGTAGATAAAGTGCACGGTTGACATACCTTCAAGAGGTAGATGCGATTAGGAATACAATTAATCAAAATAGAGAACATAAATGACAAAAAGTTGGATGGTAAGTGTGACAGTTGATTGTTATCTAGCAAACAGGTGCCCATAGCAAGTTTTTCATGTGTAAACACATGTACAAGTCACGGGGCCATTAGAAAAAACAGCATACACTGCACTGGCTAGTACAGCAGTACAAATGCTGCAGTGGCCATTCTACTTGCAATATAAATGTTTGATGTGTTCCGATCTAGCCGGATTTCCCTTGTTCCTTTGTAATTGTCTGTTGTCTAAACTCTTCTTAATGGAATGACACGCAATTCTTTTGCGCGCTCTTGAAAAAAATATAAATGCTTGATGCATATGATGGCTAGAAACAAACCAGCACAATGTCATTGTGGATCTCAGTAGACTGGTTATGAGCCAAAGTCATGAAGCTAGCTTTCATGTTTCCACAAAGAAACACCTATAAAAACACTTACTTTAGGGCCATTTCAATGTGTTGGAGACGATAGTAGAAGACAGATAAATCCCCATAACTCTTCATAGTTTCCGGATGGTCAAGACCAAGCTCCCTTTCATTGATATCAAGTGCCTTCTGCTGATATATAGTTGCCTACATAGAAAGAATAAAAGTCTAGTGAAAAGTGCAATTTCCAATATTTCCACATCTCGCAACTAGACAGGTCACAATTTTGTGAACAAAGCAATCTCTCCTTTGCTTGCAGGAGCTGCAATAAAAAACAAACATTGCAGCTTACTGCTAAGATAATATTAGTGTGGTTTTTTAGCAAAACAGATTTACACAAAGTAGAGCATCCAACAGATATAATACAGCAAACCTACACCAAATTCATTGAAGTACCTGATTAAAATCTCCAGTATGGTAAAGAACTACAGCAAGAAGACTGTATGCATTAGCAGTCAGCCGATGGTATGGACCGCAAACTGCTATAATTTTTGACAAGGCCTTCAACAAAAAAAAAGTATATTAGTAAATAAAGAAGGTAGACAATAACTTCACTAAACCAATTCAGGAAGAATTTTAGCACAGCAGTTAAACAAAGTACAGAAAAGACACAAAAAGGTTGATCCTACATACCTTTGTTCCATAGTTGACAGCATCATCAAGCTTTCCTTTATCCAAAGCCATCTTTGATGATTCTAGTAAGTTCCGACCATCAATAGATGAGTAGACCACATGCTAAAAGAGAGCACAATGCCAAAGAAAACCTAATCAATAATTCATCCAAGCAATGGGAAAGAAATAGTGCTTCAACTCTCAGTAATGTGCTACCTTGCATACAGGAACAATGCTGACAATGTCAGATTTGTCAAACGGGTTTGGGCTATTCATATCATAATCTCTTGCAACCAACTCCAGTCCAACCTGAGCAACAAACATATCAGTATGCCTGTTTAGAAAATGGATACTATGAATGTTTTTAAATCTCACTTTACTACCCGTACCTTGCTGCAAAGCCCTCTCAGAATGATAAACTTCCGCAAGTGTGAAAATTCATCTTCCAATTTCCAACAGTATCTTTTAGAAAGGAAGCTCTCTACCCATTTCAATCGCAAATTATGTTCACTATGAGCATCTGTGTCGGCATCGTTTTCTAGTCTTGGAGATCCTAGTAAAATGTTCAAAGTCTCAGCTATAGCTGCAGACATATTTTTCATGTCATCAACAGCTGTAATAACAGCTCGAATGATGTGCTTAAAGGATCTAATGACCATTTCATGGATGCATATTGACTGGATGTGTGGGAGCTTCTCTGCTAGCTCTACCTGATTTTTTAAACAAAAAGTCAGGTTATTCTGGTAATTAAGCATAGAACAAAAGCAAATAAGCATAAAATTTACACCCACCACACGGCCTAAGGAGCACATATTAAGTCCCCTTGTATGCATGAAATCAGTCATGGTTCTTCCATCCACTGGAGAAAGTTCTAGGGAAGCAAAATCAGCCACCTGTGCAAATTGGTCCCAAAGAAAATTAATTATCCATTATGTGCATCAAACAATATTTAAGAAAGTTTCAAGACAACATAACCTTGATCCTAAAAAAACTGTTTTGTCCTCTCTACATTAGCATTTTTTTAAGTATTCTAGTTCTTGTGGACCTTGTGGTGCACAATGTTAATGCAGGTCAGGTGATTGACAACTTCACAAGTATCAATAAACCTCTAGTATGATAACAAGAATTATTGGTGAGATAATTAAACTACTTATTAGGACAAGAGATGATAGCAACATAGAGCAAAAGAAACAACTTGTTCTCAGAGTAGAGAATGTTAATAAAAATATGAGTTGGGATTTTAAATAAGGCTTACCAGCTTTGGAAGTGCAGTATCATCATAAAACTTATGGGCCATCTTTGTGAGTTCTTCAAGGGACTGGATCAAGAAATAATAAAGTTAGCTAATAAAGCAACAAAGTTTCACCAAAACATTCCTGATTACTGGAGTGTGCTTCTGCTCCTACATCACAGGCACAACTTAATACAAGGCTTCTGGCAAAAAAATTGGCATATGTAGAACTAATTGCTTGCTATGTTGATCCCAAGTGAAATAGCATGGAGAAGCTCATCAGGACATAAGTTAAATTCTTTAAAACAGAACATATCAATTGATGGCACATGGAAATTCTAAAGTAACTCTGTGAACTTATATAGTTAAATCACCTTTTGATGAAGACCAGCTCCCAAACTCTTCAAGCGACAAAAATCATCCTCTGACATAAGCTTCCTTATATCAGCCTCCTTATTGGTTTCACTAAATGCTAAATTATCTGATTCTTCAATACCATTTATCAGCGAGCAGTTACTGTTAGATTCTTCCTTCTCAGACATAGCACCTTCAGTATTGCATTCTTTCTTTTTAATTTTCCTTAATTGTTCAAAATGCTTGCCAAGACCTTTGACAGCTGGCTCTTTTTCAACATTTTTTGCTTTCTTCTTAGTATCCTCAGACACTGGAGAATCCTTTTTCTGCAAGTGTTGCAGCCAGGAGGACCCAAGTTCCCATCTGATAATTCTAGGATTTTTGCTGGGCATGTTCTCCAGCTTTACCAAGCTGTCTTCAAGTACTGTACGTGCTAGTTTCCTTGCATGATTATCGACATGGGACTTTGGGGTAAGGTGCTGGTTACTGACAGCAACTTCTGGGTTGATAATTTTCGGCAGTGGTATTCTTAGACTGAGAAAAAATAGAGAGAGATAAATGGAACATCACTGCTTAGTAATAGCTTAGAAAGTATGTAATATATTTACATGAGAATATATATCAAACCTGTTAACATTCAAGGCATTAGAACCTCCATCTGGATGATCATCTACATCAATATTCAGGGTTCCATCAAGATGATCAGAGATATCACTGGTTTGTTTGCCATCATTACTGTCCTTTGTGTGTCCTGAAACCTTCACTGTTGTCGTATATCCACAATGCTTAACAATCACCACTCCTAGAGTGGAAGAGTCCTGCATAGGGATCACGTTGATAGAACTTAGCCGTTAATATTAAAAGGCGCAAATAATTGGATAAAAGATGAAGGTACCAGGCTATCACCTTAACAGCAACACTTTCATCAGAAGTTAAACCTTTGAGAAGATTTCTTTGTGATATATCCATAGCACCCGTTTGGTAGACGGCAACTCCATCAACTTTGTCCTCCAACTTAAAACTAGCATCAGCCTCATCCTTCTTTACGGTTATATGCAAGTCCCCGATACATTCCTCAAATACTAATGAACCATCTGGACCAGTTTGTGGACTACTTGAGTTCATAGGCAAATCAATGAGTCGCCGTATTGTTGATGCAGCTCTAAAAATTGCTGTATCTACAAACAGATTGTGTAAAAGGAAAGCCTTCCGGTCTCTGATCACCCTCTCTTCCTCAGTTTTGCATGGCATTTTAGCCAAAATTGAAAATTCTTTTGCCCACTGCCTCCGGTCATATTTTCCATCTCGTCCACTGCCACCTCCATTTCCTCCCCAATTCTCATCCTCAACTGGCAATGCAGGGCACTTTGTAGCAGAGTCGAAATATATAGGAGGAACAAGCCATGTGTTTGCACGAAATCCATACGGTAGATTCCCAAACTGAGGAAGCAAGAAATGTGTCCTCATCAAAATTTCGGTAAATTTCAGCATTTTATTCATTTTTCAGTATAAGAAAGCAAAAGGAAAGAATATTTACTATCGTCACCTTGTTGTGATCCACAAAGGCTTTCATCAGTGCCTCGTATGCCTGTGCAAAATAAAAAATAGCTATCACTATCAGATACAATTCCCTCATGAAACTTATGATAAGTGGTAAGTGGAGCAGTTGTATGTTCAACAAAAAACAGATAAGAGCATAATGGAAAGCGAGCAAGGCATAGATAATGAACGTGCATTCACGGTTACTAACATTGGCAAATGCACTGCTGAGCTGCTGCAGCAGGTCCACCAGGGAGCGGCTTACAGTGTGCGGCTTCCCCACCAAGTAGAAACCCTTGACCGAAGCAACTATGTGCACGAGCTTCCCGTTGAAAACCTTCACCTGGGCACATATCAACTTGTTCAGTGAGGTGTATGGTCACAGTAGAGCTGTCTATTGCAGCTTTGCAAACTTGCAATGGCTACAACGCCAATCAAACGAGTTATGGTGTTTTGAGAGAGGGAGGGAGAGAGATCACACCTCGATTTCGAAGTAATCGCCTGCCTGAGAAGCGTCATTCCTCTCCTTCCTCCTGACAACTGCACACCCCAAGCACGCGTCAGTTAATCCCCCCACACACTTCGCGTGGGAAAGCGCAAACGAAATGCGTCTTACAGTGGACGGGCGCGGTGAGGTGGGCGAAGGAGAAGAATTCGTAGAACTCGCCCAGCTTCGGCGGCGGCCCGATGGCCGCCATGTCGTGCGCCTCCGATATCGCCGGCGCCTCGCCGCCGCCATGGGCCCCGGGGGAGGCGAGTGCGGGGGGAGACGGCGGTGTAGCTGGGCGCGCGTGCTTGGACGACTTGTTCTTGGCGCCGTCGCGGGGCTTGGCGAATGCGGTGGTGCAGGCGACGATGTCCAGCAGCCGGCTGACGTGCGCCACCGCCGCCTCCTCCGTCGCGTACTCCTCTGCACACAAAAAAGATGGGCTAAATTAGTAATGCGAAGAACCAGGCCCAATAGTATGATTATAATGGGCCGAGTTACGGGCTTTTACTTGGAACCCAATACTAGAGGGTAGGCCCGTCCCTTTTTTCGGCTAGAAAAAAAATTTGGGGAGGGGGGGGGGTAGGGGTTGCTAATTGAGGACATCTATTGCACTAGATTAAACAAAATTCATAGAAAAAATTATTCCAGATAAAATGCGTCAAACTCAAATTTGGGATTGGTGTTCATCAACCGATGCAAACGGTAACCAACCTTGGCTTAGCAGTAATAACTTTTCTTTTCTTTTTTTATCACCTGTACATTGCACGGCACAATGCGTGTGTATGTATGTCATTTTCCGTCAACAAACATCACGCCACTCACGGTCCCAGTTGAGTCAACAAGTTAGAAACACATCGCTAACGTGTTCTTTTGACAAGTGCATATCAGTACTAAGAAAGAGGAGTAGCAAGTCTATTACTAACCCCTAAAATACTTGGCGTGATAAACCTGTCCAGACATGAGAAGTGTGCCTACAAAATTAAACCAAGTGGCCCCTCGACCAAACAGTCTGACACACCTACCGCCGATTCCAAGAGACGCCCTTTGTCCCGTAGCAGCGCCGGACAACAGCTTTGGGGTTGGAGGAACAAACAGCAACTCCTCTCTTATAAAATATACCATGTTCTAGATATTGGTACGGTTCTCTAACGTTTAACTTTGACTATTATTTTTTAATCTGTATATATTTATAAAATAATATAAAATTATTATATTATGATAATATTTTTAATAACTAAATTAATGATACCATTTTCATACAAATAGCTTTTTTATATATTAGTTGTTAAAGTTAAGAAAATTTGACTACACGTATATTTCTAAAACGTCATCTATAGTGTTAGCATATGCCGTTCTTGGTATATCACATAGGACAACACTCAGCAGTCAGTCACACCTAAACAAAGCACTATGTTCAGCTTGGTTAAGAAGTAAAACATGCAGGGTGAAGTGAAGATGCAAAAGCTGGATTTGGCTTCAGGCAGCAGGTGGAATTGAAATGCCCTTCCGGTGCGTCCAAATGTTGCATGGCACTTGACGACATCACAGGTCGCTCGTCGACAAACTAAAGTAAGGAGGTGCATTTGAACACGAGAGCTGTAAGACCAATCACCTTCCCTGTGGTTCTCATCAAACGTTTACTCCTATGTAGTCAGACACACATGATACGACTGCCGCAGCCACGTCCCCGTTGAAACCTTACTGGCCGCAGACATCAAACACCCGTGCGACGACGCGCGACTGACAGGGACATTGGCGTGGAAACGGATGGATTGGTGTGGAAAAAAACGTTAGCCACCTTAGCCGGCTAGCCGCCCCACCCAGAGGTTGACAGGCCGACACAGCAATGAACTCAACTCCCTCGCTCCCGGTTGGAGTTGTGTCGAGAGAGGCAGACGTCACGGGCACGATCTGCAGCCTCTCATAGGATAAGTTGCACTGAAAATTGGGTAGTGTCACTAAACGCACCATGCAAAGCTATTATCTTGCCACTGTCTATTGGCGAGAGTATGAATGGATTAGCTAGCTAGTGAGTCGTCGAGTTTTTTTTGCTCATTTAGACTTTTTCCGAAATAAAATAGCAAAATTAGCTCATATGCAAATAAAATATCAAAAATAGCACCCCTACCGCACAAAACTACCGTGGCAGATGATCTACCGCTAACTAGCACCACGGCAGGTTGCCTCCTATGAACCTGCCGTGGTAGGGACCTGCAATACTTTGAAAGCCTTTCAGGTGACCTCAAGTGCTCCCAAGCACTGCAGACATCTATCCATCCGCGGTGCTCTTTTTGCCATTTCGTCGGGAGAAAAAAAAAAGTCGTCCTCAAAACAGGCAAAATGAGCCCAAAACTCGCCCATGGCGGTCCAAGTAATGCCGGGCGATACTCCCATCTATCAACTGTATGTGCGCCATTGCCGCCAGTGTTGGAACGTGATGGAGGCGCGTGACTGCATTTAAAATGCGTCGTGCGAACGCAGCATCTGGCCATATTCGTGTTGTGCTTCCCTTTCGCTGTATTCAGCAGAAAAGGCCGGCAGCCCATGCTCTCGGATTATTCAATGCTGTGCAAGGACCTTCTGATGGAACGTGAGGTTAGGTTTGATCTACCGGCAAGCCGGGATGGACTCCAAAGGTACTGGTCGGGGCGGACGATCTTATGCACAATTCATAGCAGCAAACTATGTATATAAGAGATTACTCTATAAACTCAAATAAGGTTAGTGAGTGGTGACTCTGATGACCTCAGTGACTCGTTCTTCCGGATCCGGCGCCGCTCATTGATTGATCGTTGATGGGCAACTGGGATGTAACAGACTAACAGAAGGCGCACGTCAGCACATGTACATGAGCACAGTACATCTGTTCTGTCCTCTTGTACGTTGCTTGCTCTCTAGTGAAGCATTCACTTATTCTGCGTTCTAATGCCAGCTACCACCTCATGTAGTCATGTTTGGACACGAAAGGTGAAGTGCAAGTGCAAATCCATGTGAACCTTCAATGATGCCAAATAAAAAGAGAGAAAGAAAGAAGCAAGAAAGAAAGACCAGGAGCGTGCAGATTCTTTCACCGCCTACCTTCCACAATCCTCAGAGCGCAGGGTTTCAGCGCCACGATTTCCACGCCGTCGTCGAGCCGCTGCCCGCGCGCCTGTCATGCAACACATGCACCGCACCATTCGTGAATTCATTAATTCATCACTTGCAGCGCACCACAAAAAACTACCATCCTCAGATTAAAATTAATCCCAAAACTACCATCCTTAAATTAAAATTAATCCCAGGTAAACACAATGAAAGAAACTACTAGCAAGAAACTGCAGGTAGCCGGTAAAACTTTTTAGCGAAGAGCGTTGCAGTAGTAGCTATTAGCACTGCAATTGAATATGGAGCGTCCAGTTAGCAGAAGGGACTAGGAGGAAAACATTACCACATGCAAGAGTGAATAGTTTGTCAGGTGACACGTCTCCACATTTGACCCCAGCAGCTTCCTGACGTCCAGCACACGATCCGTAGATATCCCCTAAGCATCAGTGGAACAACAGAGAAGACAGATTACACACACACACACACCAAAAAAGAAATCGCGATCGTCTTTCTCGAGTTCATTGTTTTATTGCAAGGTCTCTTGGAAGCACTGAAAACAATGGGAGTAGCTTGTTTGCAGATTGCAACAAACTGGCATTCAGTTATCGGTATAAACTCCACTTTCCCAAAGATATCTCAGCTACTGTTGAGCTTTTGTATGTCCTGGTTCCTTGTCCTTTCAGGGGACTTTGTGTTCGTGTGTGGGAGAAGCCAGCTAATGAAGCCATACATACCTTGAGTGTAACCTGGGATTCGTAGGGAGTCACAACCGTGACGTCTATCACACTCGGCAGGACTGCAAAAACAAAGAAACTCCTTTCTATTACACATCGCAACAGCACAACGATAACAGCAGCACTTGAAATGAGGAGGGGGAAATTAAGGTGAACAGATTTTGCACGGCTGCGCATGTAATTCACTTGGCGCTCACAAACCGCATGACTCAACCGCACGGTGCGCGTACGTTACACCCAGGAAAAGAACCAGCTAATCGTTAGCAATTCGAACCGAGAGGGGGGGGGGACACAACCAGAGGAACAAAAACTAATCAAAAGCACGCATCACGACGCCGCCAAAAAGGGGGTTAAACTGGGACAAATCTTCTAATTCAGCAGAAAGCATAACCAAGAAAAGGAAGGGAAAGCAAAAGAAGAAAGAATAAAGAAAAGATTACTACTAATAAGAACACATCCTTTACCCTTTACACATGCTAAGAAGTGAAACTAGAACCATGCTACGAGTCTACAACATCAGCAATTCAATGCTCGTAAGAACCAAGAACAAACTCAACAACGGCGAGAATTCTTAGCACAACTCTGCACTACGCTACCACAGGCATGCATAGCTATTAGCCTAAGAGGTTTCGTCAGTACACGCATACCTTTCTCTTCCTTCTTCTTCTTGTCGCCTTTGCCGCCGCCGCCCCTGCCCTTGCCTCGGCCGGCCTTGGGGGCCATTGCCTCGCTCCCTCGAATCCAACAGAGACCGAGAAACGCAAATGGAGTGGTAGCCTGGTAGGTGCCGGAGGGGGTTTAAGGTGCAAGCAAGAGACAGAGGAGGAAGAAGAGGCGCAGCTAGGAGCCTAGGAATGGGAGGGAGACTACGAGGAGAGGATATAGGATGTGAGGCCTGCGTGGGCGCTGATCGAACCCGCGGATTTCTCCGGCCCCCACACCCCACCGATAGCGTCTGACGCGCGGGCCCACGTTTTCAGTCACAGGCAGGGGGGGGGGCCCAACGCCGTGTAGGACATAGTACAGGACGCTTCCGAATGACACATGTAGCGCTTTTACACCGTCCGCTCAATCAACGGCCTACGTTGACTGGATTCCTACAAGAAAAATAAAATAAAATACGCCCATCTTCGAAGCAACCGGTTGTCTTGCAATTTAGCTGGTTGATGGTCAGGGTACGGGACAAGGTAGGGCAGGTTTGGGACACAGCTGTGGGTGAGTCGGTACGTGAGGAATCAAAAAGATGATTGTATGAGTTACAGAGTAAATGCTATTATGTTTCTTAGACGAATTATTATTGATAAAGATTAGCAAGTTTGTGATTTGTTAGCAAAGCTCTTTAATAGTCGTATGACGTCATTCTAAAAGGATCCATGCGATTGTTGCTGCGCTGAACGAGGACGATTTGTGATCTACGTAAGAAACACGAGAGGTTACTGAAGGAGATGATCGGCGCTGAAGACGTTGGACGATCGACTACGACCACTACATTGACGCGTTTGACATTGGAACAGGCTGCTCAAACTCTTCTTTCGTTGCATTGTGCGTCTAGTAGTAACGATCTGTAATCTCTTACTCGTACGACTTCTTGATATACATAATATAATTTTGAATTATACGTTAGTATAACCTACTCGTATTCCGTTATCTGGAGACCAGATGGGTGGCGGGAGGCTGGTCCAGCTAGATGGCTCATGGTCATGGCTAGCCTAGCCAGGCCGGAGCTGTTCCATTGGCCGGTCCGAGGTGCCATTTCTAAAGCTTCCAACTTTCTTTCTTCTGGCAACCTGAGCATCTGGAGACCAGATGGCTGGCGTGAGGCAGGTCCAGCCAGATGGCTCATGGTCATGGCTAGCCTAGCCAGGCCGGAGCTGTTCCATTGGCCGGTCCGAGGCGCCATTTCTAAAGCTTCCAACTTTCTTTCTTCTGGCAACCTGAGCATTATTGAATTCCATGCACGACAGGTTTGTGCCAAGTCCTTCCGCAGTTAGGAGCATCTTGTCTGATGATGCAATTTGGTGGTGGTAGTAGTAGTAGAATTGAGTAGAATATTAGGGGAGATTAATTATTAGCTTGGAGAATGCCGGTAGATTTTTTTTTTCCGATTGGGACGTGGACGGAGGTTAACACGAGAGGTTAGTTCTTGTTAACTTTAGTAGTGGTATTTTCGCTTTCTCTCTTCTTTGTGTAAAAATGCGTACCATGTTCAGAGAATGTGGTGTTACCGAGCTAGGATGGTGAAACTGTCTTCTCTACTTCAACAGATTCCTCACTGGACGTAAGTGTAATTTTGCAAGAAAGCAATGGTTTGGATTCTTAAATAAACACCTCGGTTTGTTACAAAAGACTTGCCTGCTCAAGGTAACATCCAATGGAAACGTGGGGCGCGTGAGCCTGCAAAATGCAGAGTTTGTTTACTTGAGCACCGTCTCCAGGCCTCCAAGCCTCTCGCCAGTCGCCAGTACACTTTGTGTACGGCAATTTGGCAGTCCAGTTGGAGTTGATGACAAGGAAGACTCCAGCGAAAATCCACAGTTTATGCGTGTAGATCCGATGGGTTAAAGACATGGACACAGATAAAAAAGGTTGCTCTCGTGTCGGAAATGTGTTCGATATGTGTGGCAGCTTGTGGAAATCGAAAGAAAAGGTGCTTGTTTTCTGAGTTCAAGCGATCGACATACTATTTACAATCTGTAATGTCTTGCGTATTCCAATAGTCATGTTAGCGATGGACCGATGGCTAGTACAATCGACGTGACACTGCATTGTTAACCAGTTGTACCCTTTTTATTGGAAATGTGTATTCCATCCATCCATAGATTAAAGTAGCAAACCATTTTCTCTCTCTTTTTTTTTTTGAGATTTGGTTATGAGCTCCAGTGTTAAAGTGTCGTGTCTGCTGTCAAAAGTTGTTAAAGTGTAGCGTCTGCTGTCAAAGTATGAACAGATTGTGACATGAAAATAACAAGATGCTGTAAGGTTAAGGGAATCATTTTCGTAAGTGACAAAAGAAACGGCGCTTATTTTAGTGGGGAGAAGCGTGCGTGCCCGGGCACTGGGAGCTTGTTTTATTGCCTGCTGAACGATGGAAACAAGGATGCTCCTCTCGGAGTTGGGCGACTGCCTCCAGTGATAGCGTCCAAATCCCAAACGAATCTGGCCAAGTAGGAAACACTGGGATGCTCGTGCGGCTCGTGTCCGGATCTGAGAGACTCGTCCGTGAGAATCTCTCCTGCACCTTGGTCCTTGTCCATGGCCGCAATATTTACGGTGCTTTTCAGGTGCTTAGAAATGTGTTTGGATTGACAAGTCCATTGACGAATGTGTTAAAATAGATAAGCTTGTTGTATTCTTTCTACTGCTATCTCCTACCATATTCAGAGTTTCAGTCTATATCGTATACTAGTAGGACAGCAGAGTTTCAGTCGTACTGTTCACTGTTAGACTATATTTAGCTAGTTACTATCTCCCGATTGGTTGAGATTGTTTCCTATTTTCTAGCGCCATCGCTTGCCGTGATTTGCTCCAATCCCCCTAGATCGCCGCCATCGCCCACGATGCCGCCCGGCGCCGCCAATGCCAAGGCCGAGGCGGCGGAGGCGACACGCCGCCGAGGAGGCCAAACGCGCTGCCGATCCTGATGCCGCACGTCTCCGTGCCGACGAGGCTGAGTGCCTCCGTGTAGTCGAAGCTGCACGTCTTCGTCAGGCCGCCGAACTTGCGCACCAGGAGGCGGAACTGCGCCAGGCCTACGCCGCCCAGGCCCGCGCCGCCCTTCATGCACAGGCAATCGCCGTCTCCAACATCAAGGCGCTCGTCCCGATCGTCCTCGACCAAACTTTCGCACACTATAGTACGTGGCGTGGTCTCGTCCTCAACACGCTCGGCAAGTACGAGTTGGACGATCACGTCATCTCCGAAGATGAACCCGACGATGCGGACTGGAAGCGGATGGATTGCACGGTGCGGTCGTGGCTATACAGCACCATATCCTCTGACCTTCTCGAGATGGTCATGACGCCCGGCTGCACCGCTCGCACCATCTGGACGGGCCTCGAGCAACAATTTCTCGGCAACAAAGAGACGCGTGCTCTTTACCTCGACGTCCAATTCCGCAACTTCGTGCAAGGTGATCTTTCAATTTCAGATTATTGTCGTAAACTCAAGGGCATGGCCGACGCCCTCGGAGATCTTGGCGAGCTGGTGCTGGACCGCACGCTCGTCCTCTCTGTCCTCCGCGGTCTCAACGACAAGTTCGCCTACATGGCCGCCCTGCTCAAGCGCCAGAAGCCATTCCCGACGTTCGCCGACGTCCGCTCCGACCTCATGCTCGAGGAGCTCACCATGGCCTCCAAGCCGGAGTCCCCGTCGACTGCCCTCGCTGCCATCACGTCTTCAACCCCGCCGCCTCGCTCCAGCGGCGGCAAGCGCTTAGCTCGAACTCCGGCGATGGCACACGGCCGCACGGGGTTTCGCTTCAGCGCCATGGCACCTCCAGCGATCCTGCTCCAGGCGACCAGGGCCCCTGTGGCCGTAATCGACGTCGTGGGCACCGGCAGGACGGCGCCAACACCAGCTGGCCTACGATGTATAATCTTTAGACGGGAACCTTTCAGTGTGTTCGGCCGCCGCCGCCGCTATCTCGTCATGCGATCAGCAGAGATCGCAGCAGCGGCGCAGCCAAAGCAACAAAGAAGCAGCAGACGGCACCTCCTCCTCACATGTTTGTTTGTGCGCTTGGCCTCACGGCCTGCCTCCCATCTGACCGCCCTCTCGCCCATGCAACCCTGGATGCCGCCGCCGACACCGACTCCGTGGGTGCCCTCGGCACCTCCTGCCATGCAGTGGGATCAAAACGTGTTGGCCAACGCGTTCAGGACGATGATGCTCACGCCACCGGTCAATAATGAGTGGTACATGGACACGGGTGCTACAGCTCACATGACGTCGAACTCCGGTAATCTTCTTGTTTCCACTCCACCCACGTCATCTTGTCCCTCTAGCATTGTTGTCGGTAATGGTGCTTATCTTCCTGTTACTACCACTGGGTCCGTGTTTTTTCCTGCTCCTCGCGGATCACTCCACCTTAACCACGTTCTGGTTGCTCCTCACATTATCAAAAACATAATTTATGTTCGTCAGTTCACTATTGATAATAATTGTTCCGTCGAATTTGATCCCTATGGCCTCTCTGTGAAGGATCTCCGGACCAAGCAAGTGATCGCCAGGTGCAATAGCTCCGGCCAGCTTTACCCGCTCCACGCGTCGCAGCTTCAGCCTCATGCTCTCCTTGCCAACAACTCATCTTCCACCCTTTGGCATCGGCGTCTAGGTCATTTGGGTCATGAAGCTTTGTCTAAGTTAGCCTCTTCCTCAGCCATTGCTTGTAATAAACATGTAGCCATTGACCTCTGCCATGCATGTCAGCTTGGCCGTCACACTCGTCTTCCTTTTGGGTCCTCTAGCTCCCGTGCTTCACAGAATTTTGATTTAATACACGGTGATTTGTGGACATCCCCTGTGGCTAGTGTGTCTGATTATAAGTATTATCTTCTCATTCTTGATGATCACTCCCACTACCTTTGGACGCTTCCTCTTCATCTCAAGTCCGACACTTTTTCCACGCCGCTAATTTTTTCTCCTATGTCACCACACGCTTTGGTCAGCACCATAAAGAGCATTCAATGTGATAATGGTCGCGAATTTGATAACACTTCAGCACGTCTGTTCTTTCTTACTCGCGGTGTAACTCTTCGCATGTCTTGTCCTTACACCTCTTCCCAAAACGGTCGCGCTGAACGCATCATTCGCACCACTAACAACATTATTCGCTCCCTCCTGTTCCAGGCCAGTTTGCCCCCTAGCTATTGGGTTGAGGCCTTACACACTGCCACTTATCTTCTTAATCGCCACCCTACTAAGACGCTTGATTTTTCCACACCTCACTTTGCCTTGTTTGGTGTCCAGCCCTCTTATTCACACCTTCGTGTCTTTGGGTGCACTTGTTATCCTAACCTCTCCGCTACCTCGCCCCACAAACTTGCATGATCTTCACTCTTTGTGTGTTCCTTGGGTACTCCTCTGATCACAAGGGTTATCGCTGTCTCGATTTGTCCACCAACCGCGTCATTATCTCTCATCATGTGGTCTTTGATGAATCATCCTTTCCCTTCGCTAACACGGCACCCTCCCCTCCTTCCTCCAACTTTGATTTTCTCTCGGAGTTCGACCATGCACCTCTTGCTGTTGGCACTCGTTGTTTTGCAGGTACCCCTCATGCGGCCTCCCGGATTGGCCCTGCTAGCCCCGTCGGTCCATTACCATGGGTTGTTGCCAGTGAGCCGATCCGCCCTCGCCGTCCCTTACGCCGACATCGTGCCTGCATGGCCTCATGCGTCTTGGGGACGACTAGTCCACCGCCAGCCCTCCGCGCGCCGCCCTCCACGCACGCCTTGCGCGTCTTTGGCCGTTGGGTGTGCTGGTGGGTCCCCCTACTGCTCGACGCAGTCGGCTCCGTGCATGCCACTCGTCGGCCGCGCCCGAGCTGCCGTGTTGACGCTGTCGCGGCCAAATGGATGGGTCGAGCATGCATGCTACTCCGCGTGCGGCTGGCTCGGCTGCCGCTCCGCACCCGGTGCTCCCAAAGGGCGCCGTACCCATTGCTCCGGTCTCCAACGATTATACTATGGTGACCCGTGGCAAGGCTGGTTATCGGCACCCGGTGAAGATTTTTAATTTCCATGCCGCACTGATCTCTCCACTGCCCAAGAGCTACCATGGTGCTCTCGTCGATCCCAATTGGCGTGCCGCTATGGATGAGGAATTTTCAGCTTTGAAGGCCAACAACACATGGGACCTTATTCCCTGTCCTTCCGGTGCTAATATTGTTACTAGCAAATGGGTTTTTCGCCACAAGCTTCATCCGGATGGGTCTCTTGACAGATATAAGGCACGCTGGGTTCTCTGGGGGTTCACACAGCGTCCTGGCATTGATTTTAGCGAGACTTTTAGTCCAGTGGTTAAGCCGGCGACAAGCCGTACTGTGCTCACCATTGCACACTCTCAGGAATGGTCTATTCATCAGCTTGATGTGAAGAATGCATTCCTGCATGGCACTTTGACGGAGACTGTGTATTGTGTTCAACCATCTGGGTTTGTTGACTTTGCACATCCAGATTATGTCTGCCGTTTGAACAAGTCCCTTTATGGTTTGAAACAGGCACCCCGAGCATGGTTCAGTCGGTTTGCATCTCACATTCTCTCTCTTGGCTTTACTGCGGCCAAATCTGACTCGTCCCTGTTTATATATCACCGTGGAGATGATACAGCATATTTGTTGCTCTATGTTGATGACATTATTTTGACAAATTCTTCAAGTCTCGCTTCGCCATGTCATTTCAGCATTGCAGCAGGAATTTTCTATGAAGGATCTGGATCCTTTACATCATTTTCTTGGTGTCTCCGTGTCTACTGTGGGCTCCAGTTTGTTTCTCTCGCAGCGCTAGTATATCTTGGATGTTATTGAGCGCGCCGGCATGTCAAACTGCAAGCCCTGTTCTACACCTATGGATACCAGCTCCAAAGTATCCGGTTCTGATGGTGCTCCTATGTCTGATGCTACTCACTACAGAGGTCTGGCTGGTGCTCTTCAGTATCTTACTTTCACACGGCCAGATATCACTTATGCTGTTCAGCAGGTGTGTTTGCATATGCATGATCCCCGGGAACCCCTATTATGGTTTGATCAAGCGCATTCTGCGCTATCTTCAGGATACTTTGGATTTCGGCTTGGTGCTTCATCGTACAGCTATATCATCTTTGGTGGCTTACTCCGATGCCGATTGGGCCGGCTGCCCTAACACTCGCCGGTCCACTTCTGGTTATGGAGCTTTTATTGGTGATAATCTGATCTCCTCGTCTTCTAAGCGACAACACACTGTCTCTCGCTCCAGTGCTGAAGCAGAGTACCGCGCTGTTGCCAATGCTATCGCTGAAACCAGTTGCTTTTGGAGCTTCATTGTCCACTGCAGCGTGCCACACTCGTTTATTGTGACAATGTGAGTGTTGTTTATCTCTCCACCAATCCCGTGCAGCATCAGCGTATGAAGCATGTTGAGATTGATCTACACTTTGTCCGAGAACGAGTGGCCGCCGGTGCTGTCCGTGTTCTTCATGTTCCCACGACTTCCCAATATGCAGACATCTTTACTAAGGGCCTTCCGTAAATGCATCTTCGCCGAGTTCAGTCCGTCTGAACGTCCGTCCCTCCTCCGCTCGATGAGGGGGTGTTAGACTATATTTAGCTAGTTACTATCTCCCGATTGGTTGAGATTGTTTCCTATTTTCTAGCTGCATCGCTTGCCGTGATTTGCTCCAATCCCACCGGTGTTATTCTATAAACCGTGTTGGTTGATTTGGTATGTGCCTGGCTATATATGTAACGTGTGTACCACCGTTCATCATCATTCGATTATTTGCGCTATCATTCACCGTCTTGCACACTATCCATTGTTCGGCATGGACTCTCCCTTTGTAATCCGCGCATTGTGCTATCTCTATTCTACCGAGACCTTATGTATATATACAGGAGCAATGCACCTTTGTGCAATTGCAAAGTTCTCCAAATATTTTCACATGGTATCCGCCTCTTCTACAATGACGTCGCCAAGTTTCTCTTCGTCAAGATCGGGAGTCATCACATCTCCGTCTGGCACATCCGCGGCCGTCGAAATTTTCCCGTCGCCTGCATCCTTTGGACATCTTGTCAACATCAAATTAGCGCGAGACAACTATCTCCTCTGGAAGGCGCAATTTCTACCGTTTCTTCGAGGACAACAGTTGCTGGGCTTCGTAGATGGATCGCTGAAAGCACCAGTGATGATGATCACGCAGACCACGGATGTCGGCGCCTCTCAAGTGCCGAATCCTGAATACAACCTCTGGCTACAACAAGACCAGATGGTCCTCAGTACTCTCTTCTCCTCACTATCGCCTGAAGTTCTATCCCAAGTTCTGTTTTTAGGATTTGCTGCAAAAGTATGGATGGCGCTCGAACGCATGTTTGCGTCACAATCAAGAGCCTGTATGATCCAGACCAGGCAACAACTCGCCACTATGCAGAAAAATTATCTTTCTATTGTCGACTACTTCAACAAAGTGAAGAGTTTGGATGATGCACTTGCTGCTGCAGGGCGTCCTCTGGAAGAAGAAGAGGTCGCTATCTATATGCTTTGCAGATTCGATGTAGACTATGATCCTCTCGTTGCATCACTTTCCACACGAACTGATCCTATTGGACTTAGTGATTTATATGCGCATATGCTGAATTATGAACTACGACAAGAGCGTAACAATGCGGCATATCAAGTCGGGAGCTCATCAGCCAATGTAGCATCGCGTGGAAATAGCTATCGTGGTCGTGGCCGTGGTGGCCGCCACGGGGGAGGTCAACACTTCAATGACAACCGAAACCAGCAAGCTTTCAATAACTCCAATGGAAGCAACAGTAGGCCTACGGAGAATAGGCTGACATGTCAGGTTTGCGAAAAGACAGGTCATGTAGCACTCAAGTGCCACCATCGGTTTGATCATTCTTATCAATCCGAAGATAATCATGTCGCTGCTGGTGCTACTATGGGATCTTATTCAGTTGATCTGTCATGGTATACTGACATCGGTGCCACAGATCATATCACCAATGAATTGGACAAGCTGACTACTCGGGAGAAATATTTCGGCAAGGATCAAGTTCACGCTGCAAACGGATCAGGTATGTGGATCAGGTATGTCGATAGCTCATATTGGTCACTCTCAAATCCACACTCCACATGATCCTTTATTCTTAAGGAACATCCTTCATGTTCCGAAAGCCCACAAGAATCTTCTTTCTATCAATCATCTTACCACTGGCAATGATGTTTTTCTGGAATTTCACCCTAACTTCTTTTTCATCAAGGATTGGTCCACGAAGAAGGTTCTTCTTCAAGGACCCAGTAAAGGTGGCCTTTATCCTTTATCATCTCCTAGAGGGTTGAAGAAAGTCTTGTCAGCCACCAATCCTAGTTGAGAGCAATGGCACTGTCGTCTTGGCCATCCTTCTTCCACTGTAGTAGATTTAGTTCTTCAACACTCCGGGTTACCTTATTATAGTAATTCAAATAAAACCACTATCTGCGATGCTTGTCAGCAGGGGAAAAGTCATTAATTACCTTATTCCTGTTCAGACCGTCTATCATCTTCTCCTTTAGAGCTTGTCTTATCCGATGTCTGGGGGCCTGTGTACTCCTCATCTAGAGGTTATAAGTACTATGTGAGCTTCATTGATGATTTTAGTAAATCTACTTTTTTTATATCTTCTCAGGAATAAATCTAAAGTTGAGAAAATCTTTGTTCAATTTCAAAGTTATGTTGAGAGATTGCTTAACAAGAAAATTGTTTGTGTCCAATTAGATTGGGGAGGGGAATACCATAAATTACATTCTTTCTTTCAGCATGTAGGCATTTCTCACCAAGTTTCATGTCCTCACACACACTAACAAAACGGCTCGGTTCAAAGAAAACATGGACATATAGTTGAGGTTGAATTATCCTTGCTAGCTCAAGCTTCAATGCATATACACTTTTGGGATGAAGCATTCCAAACTGCATGTTTTCTCATTAATAGACTTCCTAGCAAAGTAATCCAATTGTCTACTCCTTTAGAACGTCTCCTTGGTACAAAACCAGATTACACTTTCTTAACGAGTTTTGGGTGTGCCTGTTGGCTGTGTCTTCGTCCATACAATGACCGAAAACTTCAATTTCGGTCTAAACGTTGTGTGTTCCTTGGGTATAGTAGTTTTCATAAAGGCTATAAGTGCTTATATCCTCCCACTGGTAGAGTGTATATCTCTCGAGATGTCGTTTTTTATTAGGATATTTTCCTCTCTCCGAAATATCTCAGCCTTCTGAAAATAGATCTCTTCTTGATCAAGTGCTTCTTCTTCAACCATTGTCCAATCCTCCCTCTTTTCCAATTATGGACGCTGTGGATGATGGGGGGTGACAATATTGTACCTCGTCGGCATGTTCCTGTAAACCGTGTTGTGCGTACTAATCTTGTTGTTTTGCAGCATCAAGATAGTCATGATATGCTACAGGAAAATCAGGACAATTTAATGCGGTCGATAGGATCATCCAGTACTAATGATGTGTCTGATATAGCCAGAAACAATGAAACCACAATGTTGGTGGTGGTCTTATTCCTTTGTCTGTGCCAGGACAATCAGGTCTTCATATGCGGACTTGTCTGAAGATGGGATGCAGCAACCAAAGGTTTTCAGTGATGGGATTGTTCGTTATCACTTGACCAAAAGACGTCAGGTAAACTGAGCCATTACAAAACCAACATCACACATTGAAGCTTTGGAAGAACCTTGCTGGAAAGATGCAATGGACCAAGAGTTTACAGCATTGCTCAAGAACAAAACTTGGCACCTTGTTCCTCCAGATCGAGGTCGAAACATTATAGACTACAAATGGGTGTTCAAACTAAAAAGAAAGGCAGATGGAATGATTGATCGACACAAGGCACATTTAGTAGCAAAGGGGTTTAAACAGAGATATGGCATAGACTATGAGGAGACTTTCAGTCCAGTGGTGAAGGCGACCACAATTAGACTCATATTGTCTATTGCAATCTCTCGTAATTGGTGCTTACGACAATTAGACATTCAGAATGCGTTTCTTCATAGTATTCTAGAAGAGGATGTGTTTATGAGACAACCACTCGGGTATGTGTATCCGCAGTTTCCAACTCATTTGTGCAAACTCGACAAAGCTTTGTATGACCTGAAATAGTCACCTCGGGCATGGCACTCGAGGTTAAGTTCTAAATTACAAGAGCTAGGTTTCAGTCATCTCGTGATGACACTTCATTATTCATCTACAATCATGGAGGAAAGATTATATATATACTGATATATGTAGATGACATCATAGTTACTGGATCTCCAGATCAAACAGTAAGGGAATTAATACAAGGATTGCAGACTGAATTTGCCTTGAAAGATTTGGGAGATCTTCATTATTTCTTAGGCATTGAAATAAATCGGTCTAATTCGGGAGCAGTCTTGTCTCAAGCTAAATACACTTTAGAATTGTTATATCGAGTTGGGAGGGAGAAGTGTAAACCTGTTGCTTCGCCGATGTCTACATCAGAGAAGCTATCGAAGACTGAAGGTAAGATGCTTTCGGTGACGGAAACAACCAAATACAGAAGTATGGTTGGAGCTTTGCAGTACATAACACTAACTCAACCAGACATATCTTATTCAGTTAAAAGGTGTGTCAGTTCTTGCAAAGACCTACTGATTTGCATTGGACGGTTGTAAAGAGAATTTTGCGTTATCTCACACACACATTGGGAGTTGGTCTGTCAATCTGAAGGTCCACATCTTCACTGGTTAGTGCGTTTTCTGATGCAGATTGGGCTAGATGCATAGATGACAGGCGTTCTACCGGTTGGCTTCTTGTTTTCTTTATATCCAATCTTATATCATGGAGTTCACGAAAACAAGCCACGGTATCAAGATCAAGCACAGAGTCTGAATACAAAGCATTAGCCAATGTGACAGCAGAAATCCAATAGGGCACCGGTCTTATGGTGTGATAATCTTGGTGCAACATACTTGGAATATTTCAGAATAGGGCATCAGCCTTATGGTGTGATAATCTTGGTGTGACGTACTTGTCGGCAAATCCAATATTTCATGCGAGAACTAAACATATCGAAGTTGATTTCCACTTCATTCGTGAGAGAGTAGCGCATAAGGCTCTGGAGATTAAATTTCTGTCATCGCAAGATCAACTTGCAGACAGGTTGAGGAAACCATTTGGAGTACAAAAATTCAAGATTCTACGGCACAATCTCAATCTATCGGGTTGTGATTGAGGGGGAGCGTTAAAATAGATAAGCTTGTTGTATTCTTTCTACTGCTATCTCCTACCATATTCAAAGTTTCAGTCTGTATCGTGTACGAGTAGGACAACATAGTTTCAATCGTACTGTTCACCGTCTTGTACACTATTCACTATCCGGCACGGACTCTCCCTCTGTAATCAGCGCCTTACGCTGTCACTGTTCTGCCGAGACCTTTGTGTATATATACAAGAGCAATTGCACAAAGGTGCATTGCGATATTCTTCAGATATTTTCACAGAATGTCCCTTCAAGACAGTAGTAGTCTATTGCTGCCGACACATGTCAATGATCTCACATCGAGCTAGTACATCTTTTCATCCAGAAATCTGTCAGATAGGAATGTCCCTTCAAGACAGTAGTAGTCTATAGCTGCCGACATATGTCAATGATCTCACATCAAGCTAGTACATCTTTTCATCCAGAAATCTGTCAGATAGGAGTACTCCGGAGTGAGCAGGCAATTTCATATTACTGACTGGTCTGACTTCTCTTGTTCCTTCCCTAAGATGTCGTAGTCTAACTATAGCCTTCAAATGCTGCACACGAAACACGATTACACAAACTGTGTACGTTGTTTCATCGCTTTCGGACGTCACAGTCCGACGAATGCCTTTCACATGCTGCATACGGAACACAATTGTATATGTCGTCAACTTAAAACGACAAGCCACTTGAGTCTGATGATAATGCATTCACGGTTGCTCCAACAGCTCAATGTATTTCTAATAGATTTACAGATGTGCTTTCAGCATGGCATTACAAGGAAGATGAGTATCATTGCCATTACATTACATTACAAACTTCGAGCTAACCGATCAACACCATAACTCTTCCATGTATATGTGCATCGCGTCAATTTGCACCTGAAAAATGATGACTGAACCCAACAGGTTTTCAAAGAAAGCCAGAATAATCAATCATGGACAACAGTCACCCCATCTCCACCCACAAACCAGACGCACGCATGTGTGCGCAAATTCTGGACTTATCTGAACTTCAAGCTGTCCTCTTCTCGCGAATCACGGAAAATCAGTTGTGGCGACCACTTCAGATGCAAGTTCAGCTTGCCAGTCTTGGCTCCCTCCAAGTTGAAGCTATCCTTGTAATCTTCTTCGATCAAAACCTTCGTCAAAGTCAGGATGCACCGTCCGATATAATCCTACAGAAAACGTAGTCAACAATTACCACACAAACATCTCACAGTTGAAAAATTACTCAGCCAGTAATAAGATAATAGAGCTTACTCTACGAAAAGTGTCATGGTCATATACTTCCAGCATAAGCATATCATGTAAGCCATCTTCGACAACGAAGTCAAAAGTTTGATTCCAAACTGGGTTTAAGCTTTCATTCACAACCTGCAGTCAGCAATTTCTGATTGTAACACCTCAAGTATTTTGGTTCCTACTAATCCAACCGGAAACAAAATCAACATTACATAGCTAACTACAGGTCAACTTTCTGAAGCCATTGAAAATTTATCTGTGTGCGTTCAGACAAAGGCAGTATGATATTAGACTTCTTAAAAGATATCCATGCATCACTAGTTCGTACATATCTGATAAACAAATTACCCTTGTCTTGTACTTTGTTTTTGTTTTCTTGAGAGAAAGTATGACAAATGGGTCAGACTTTCCATTCATATCCATTGCTGGCAGATCTTCAGCAGATATCACAGTTACTGAGAGAACCCCCCGCATAATAATTTCCTTTTTCTTCCTTGAAGACAACTTGCTATAATCAGTGCTCCCTGTTCCATTTTCCGTACTCGTCATTGTCCTCTCCAAGGAAGTCATAGAAAATTGTTGTCTAAAAGGATTTGGAGCCTCATCCTTCATGTCAAATGGACAGTAGAGTAGCTCAAGGTGCACCTGTTGGGGTCATGTCACAAGAAAAAATGACATCCAAACAAGAAAAATGTTATGTACCACATTTTGCAATACACCGATGAATGGTGATATGACGAACTAAAGCTTTTTTTTTGTCAATGAAAGGAAAAATGAATAATGATGTTTCCAGGACACCGATGAATGGTGATATGACAAACTACAGCTTTTTTTTGGGTCAATGAAAGGAAAAATGAATAATGATGTTTCCAGGAAAATTCGGCTCACCTGACCCCGATCTTTCCTGTCCCTTTGAATCTCCAAATCTTTTACAAGCTTCAACCAGACATCCTTCACTTTGCCTGGTTGTAGATCCTTCAGCCTAACTTGAACACAGCCAATCAATTCAGATTCCTGAATACCATCATCATCATAAATCTTCACTGTCACACTCTGAGTATCAGCATCTTCAACAATAAACTCGAAGTGTTCATTCCAGATAGGGTTCAGATCGTTGTTCTGTAAAGTTGATGACAACAGTTAGTAAGAATCCCCAAAAGCAGACCACACAAACAGGCAATGGAATTAGTTATACTTACAATTGTTTTACTTCTCTTGGTTTTGTCTGGTAAGGGGCGGACATACAAAATGGCAAAAGGATCAGATTTTCCTATCAGATCTTTGTTTGTCAAATCTCTTGCTTGCACAAGCTTGACTTCCAATGTACCGACAGGCTTCAGTTCCAAATCACTGTTACACATATCAATAATGGTCATTCCTATGTGATTTGATACACTGATTTATTCAAAAGAATAATACTAGTATGTACCATGGAATCGATCAATAACTACCTGTAGTCTCCAGGAATTATAGGAATGACTTTCCTTACTGGCCATGTTATTGAGTCTTCAATAGCATTTTTTATAGTGTCCTGTAAAAGTATAGTTCCACCAACCATCTCAGTTCTCAACTATAGGAAATGCAAACTCCAACATTCTGCTAATAAACACAAGTGTATGCCCAAACCTCAAGAGCATCTGAAATTCCAGGTATGGCAGAAATTTCGCCACCAATGACCCTCAGTCTGAAATCCAGCTTTTTCTACAGTGTTTTAAGCAAAAATATGAGATTAGTGAAGAAAAACAGCTTCAACAATCAGAGAAGAACATGTCAATGAACAAAGGAACCTTCTCTCTTAGAGAAAAACAAACAGCTCCAAAGCATGGTAGCTCATCAACCAGCGGTCCGAAAATCAATCGGAAAACTCCGGTGAAGCCAATGTCCTTCACCTATAAGGCAAGAACACTCACAAGATTATGGAAAAAGTAAAAAAAATAAAATCATTTACATGTATGAAATACAGAGAATCATAATAGTTAATTTTTTTAATATTCACAATATCATTATGCAATCAAAAGACATGGACCATCACACTAATCATGATGCCATGCTCTAACTGCTAGAAGAATTTTGCAACCAATAGTGATGACTTGGCTGATGATCTTACACCAAATGCTACGAAGTTGGTGGTGAGTAAACCAGAGAAGAATCCTACTATCAACCATTTAACTTCGTCTTACTTATTAGGTGCGTAAGAGCATTTCATTGAAAATATATACAAAATCTAAACATACTAGTAAATTATGTGAGTTAGGTATAATTCGTTCATCATATTCCAGCATTTACACCACAAACCAAAGACATAGCAGTGAAATAGATCACCTGTATTGGCAGTGCCACACCAAGTCTAGTTTTTATATCTAGTATGATACTTGGATTGGCATCCCAATTCATCTCTAGCTCCATCACAATACCTGATTCGTTATTCTCAATGATCGAAACACCTGAAACAAAATGAGTATGAAAAACTTAATAGGTTAGCATCCACAGACAAGTACAAACTTACACCAGATATTTGGTGAAGCTAGATGGAAAATAAAACACCACATAAATGAAGGAACCGAATAAAACTCATCATAAAATAACTAAATGTTCGCATAAACTAGCATTATGAATGGCTAGGTTGTAGAAGAACACCATAAATGAGCAGCATGAAGATCATTAGGACAACCTCCTTTCTCATAGGATGCAATTCTGTTTATTGATAAGGTATTATGCATCTAAAAGAGGTATTCACCCACTCTTCTTTATTTTAAAGGTTTCACAAACACCATGTGTACAATCTAATATCCACCAGCTGCAGACTGCAGCGGTCATTGTCTGTTTTGCAGACTCTTGCTTAAAACATGCAAAATTGGGTTGATGAACTTCGCCTACCCAAAAAAAAATGGCAACAAATAAATGGCAGAATTCAATGTCATCAAGAATACAATCAGGTAGAACGGTGTGAAATAGTTGGAATAGACCTACCAGTAAACTGTGGTGCAACAGTACCAAGAGTGAGTTTTGAGAACTTGAGGGAAGCTATGACTATTGGCCTATATTGTTCAAGAACAGGCTCAACAGAGGTTTTGATGAGTTCTGATGCTGCCTGCAACAACGAATGACCAAAGAAGAAGACGCTCAGCAAAATAGTGTTTGTAAAAGAAGTCAAATCATATGAAATCTCATTCCAGACCAGGTATTCAAGTCCTATGGAAAGAAATGCGTACCTCATTCACAAAGGGCCATATTTTTACCAGCTCTTGATTAAGCCATTTTAACTGCAACATTTCCCCCATCAACATATGATCGTTCACATATAGTGCGCAAGCATGAGAGCAAACTAAAAATTGTCAAATACCTTTTGCTGTGTCGAGAAAACAACCCAGGAAGGGCACAGGTCACCTGGGAGTAACTTTCGTGAATCGTCAAACGTCATCTTAGAGAAACTAGCAACCGTGGCAGCCTGCACAAATAAACAGGAAAATCCCTCTTAGGCCATCTCCAACGGTGGTGCTTAGAGGGAAAAAAAAGGTTTTCTTTGCCACGTAAGACAACTATAGGTGCTTAAAAAGTGGAATCGCTGCTTGGCTAGGAGTCGATGCTTGGGAATTGCTCCGCTTGTAACTGTCCATTCAACCATTGCAAAGAGAACTAGCTAAACACCAGTAAGAAGAATGCTTGCATTGGAGGGTTAGGCTCTTAGATGAATGTTTGGTTACATGTCATACTTCTTTTTTCTAAGCACCTTCTTAAGCAACTCTTGCATTGGAGATGCCCTTAGCTCCTTAGTTTCAAGGGGGGAAAAGGCCCCTCTTAGTTTCAGGTATGGTTGACTGCTTGTAAACCGAACAAAACGTTCACAAAGTGAAGCTCTCAAAGTTTAAGACGGACATGGAAGTAATCCCATGATGGCAATTGGTGCAATAGCAATCAGGACAGGCCACAAGCCGCCAATGGCAAACAGAATTGGAGCGGCTTGTGCTACAGCGTAGCCCGACTGTCTTATGCACAGTGACATGGAGTGACCAGCATTTCACTACATGGACTAGATGGCTTACTTACGAGCACTCGATCTTGCAATTATCTGTGGGCAAAAACTTAGCCGCGAAAGCACGCTTGTAAATTGCAAGCCCAATAAGCCTAAACCTGAGCCTTTCTGATGCACCACGAGGTTTAAGCTTCTCTTGCAAACTACCGAAAAAAGCAACGCGGCGACAGGGAAGCTCAGCGCCTTCCACCTAACGAAGGGAATAGCTCAATAATCCCGCAGAAAAGGCAAGAGATTCGCCTTCGCTTCGGTTCCTACGCGACGTTATTCTCCCAATCCCCTATGCAAGCATCACACATCGGGAGGATTCGAGAAAGGGGGGAGCACGTCGATGTAGCGCTTACCAGCTGCCGGCGGCGGGCGGCGCGGGAGTTCTCGGAGCGGGCGAAGCCGACGATGAGCGCGACGCCCACCGCGATCCCCAGCACTAGCCCCACCCAGAACCCCATTCCGCTTCCTTTCCTCCTCCCCCTCTACCGAAAACTCACCACCACGACCACCACCTCCTCAACCACTATCGGAGTCGCATCTGGTGCTGGGCACAGCGAAAGCGAAGCGCCAAGGCGGCTGCTAAGCCGGCGCGGACTCCGTCCGGGCGAGGCGGCCCGGCCAATGCCGGCGCGCGACGGCAAAGCACGGGACGGAATGGATTACAAGTGGTGCTTCGCTGCTAAGCGAGAGGAGAGATAGTTTGAAAAAACGGGGAAATGTGAAGACAAAGCAACGGAAATCGTGAAAGCGAACGGGGAGATCTTGGGAAGAGGAGAGAGACAAGAGGTGTTGTTTCGTTTGGCTTTTCGTCAGGTGGGGTCGGGACGTGGGGGAGGCGCCGTGGGAGAGGACAGGAGCGGGCGAGGGTTGAGAGGACGTTGCTGACAGGTGGGGAGTTCGACTTGTAGGGTCCGCAAGGAGGTGGGTGTTTTGGTGGGCGGTGTGGTAGATCTCTTGGGACGTGTAAGGAGCGGAGCGTCCGGAGTCCGGAAGGTGGAAAAGAGGAAATGGAGCGGTTCCGATTCGAGGCATCTTTTGTGCTCCGGACAATTTCTGGTGTACCACAAGGAATGATTTCTCCCAAGGCCTCTCGGGTTTCAAGGTGGAAATGGTCTAATATCGGTCAAATCATATTTGTTTCCATATAACTTTAATCGGATTCGAATGTCAATCGGATGTACACCGAATTCGAATTCGAATTCAAATTCGAATCGGATGTGCAACGAATACGAATTCGAATCGGGTTTTGGACTCAATTCAATCGAATTCGAATGCCTTTTATGTTTAACAACAAATTGAAAGGATTTTTCTGGAGTATTGCAATTGTATCATGGGAGATAATAAAACGTATCACTAGATGACTATAACTATTAGATGCAATGTTTCATGAGAGCAACATTATAGTACCACCACTAATCCAACCGTGTGGTGATTAATTGATGACATAACAAGAGGGCATAATATATGTTAGTTCCTGCACGCAGCCATCCAGGTTTCAAAATAACACCAACGAGAGTATGAGATAGTAATCTAGACTATATACTTTAAACCAACAAATTGTCAAAGTACATCCAAAAGCAACGGCAATAGAAAAGGCCGAAACAAGTTTCACTTGTGTTCTACTTCTCCATTTGTCTCCTCACGGTCAACTGCATTTGTGTCCACCAGGTCAGGGCATTCTAACTCTTGCACAATTGAAGCAACTTCGTTTTCACCTACAAGCCAATGAAAGGGTAATGACTAAATCATTTGCATAATGCGTAAAACAAAAGTTATAACATTTAATTATTTTCTAATTACCTTTATCAGTCATTATTTTATAAAACAAAAGTAATAATATAGTATACGTATATGTTTCTTCTTGGTTGAAGATTTATCAATCATCTTTGATTTGGTGCACTTATCTTCTCCAAACCATAAATAGTCAGAACGCAGTTTGATTCCTTTTTCTCACTACCAAACAAAAATAGATGATCCACTCAAATGCAAGTGCTAAATTTTCTATGCATGCAGTGTTGCACTTTTACTAGCAGTGACACCATCAATGTAGCATATCAACCAAAAGGGATTAGAGGGACAAATGCTAATGAAGGGAGGAATTAAGACTCACAAGGAGGAGAAGCAGTCTTGTTCCTCGCAAAGAGGTAGCGGCTCACGAGTCACGATCACATGCAGTGTGGCGCCGCCGATCAGAAAAAAAAGATGAGATCAACTGGTCAATACGAGGAGTTAAGAATGGGATTAAAATACTAGGTTAACTTGTGGGCCTTGGGCTGTAGGCGTTGAGTCCTTGGCCGAATGGGACTATAGCTATGGATTTTGGGAGTACCGGACGGGTGTTATTAAGTTGGAAATCATTCAGATATTGCATTATAATTTGAATCCGGCAAATGCAATCGGATAATATTCGAATTCAAATTCGATTAAGTATTCGGATGCTGAAATTCGTACCAGATAAGGATTTTATCGAAGTCAGATGTTTCGGATTATCCGTTACCAACTTGCACCCCTACTCCGGAGGGTGCCACGAACTCCACAAGGAATGATACATTGCTCTATATGTGGTTGGTTCATTCTTGTGGGGGTCATGGAATATGTTGTAATCTTAACCACACGTAGTAAGAGGATAATTTTATTTTTTATGCACATTTCAACCGCAACAGCTCCTGATTTCGCATTGAAGAAACTCTACTCTCTCCTGTAAAAATCATTTGTTTTCTTTTTTTGAGAGATGTTTGTTTTCAAAATGTAACCATTGATTTCTTTGTAAGTATCAAGGATTGGTTTATTGCAAAATTAATTTTTCATAACGCTACTATTCTCTCTCTTTTTTTGCAAAATTATATAACAACAAAAGATAGTGGTCAAAGATGTGTGTCTATTCCTCTAATAAAATTGTGCATTGATACACACCAGTAAGCAAATGATATTCTTTTAAACTTAGACGGTAGCCTTTTTTAATGGTATTCTTTTTAAACTACACAAAGTAGTTTTCTGAAAATGGAATTTCCAATATCAGTGCACCTAGGCATTTTTGTAGCAATGTTTTATGAAGAAAAAAAGAGTTGAGAAATGGAACTGCGACAATGCTGCCTATGTCGAGCATAAAACAATATGAGGGGAAAGATATCTTACACTTGATAGTAAAAAGGAAATTTCGATGAACAATTGAACATCGCTCCAATATCTATAATTTAGTAAGATGCCTCCTACCGTGAGCGTGACAAGTGGACTCTTGGCTTAATATCAAACAAGACATTGAGTGGCAAGTGAGCATAACCTAAAACACAGTACAATGAAATTACGATGACGACAATGTGTTATTTGCGGTGTGTGCATAGCAATGTTGCAAAGCATTGGAACCTTTACCCGGCATTCTGCGCCAGCTTGCCTAGTCGGAATAGATGCGGGGGTGAGACATGTGTCACTCGACTCATCGTCCAAAGTCCGCACTGCGATCTACAAACTCCACGCTGTATGAGCCCCAGCTGTCCGTGACTTTGAGACTGTCGGCTCAACGCCGCAAAATAGTTGTATTCTTTATCACAAGCAAAAATCAACTGGGCCTGATTTAAATGGCCCTAGATTAACTGAAATATCAATCAGCCTAAAGGGCTTTCATTTCTTTTAGGGTGTGTTTGTGTAACACCCTGGTTTTTAAAGTATTTTTGAAAAAAATTTAAAATAAAAAGAACTATTTTATTTTGATGAGAATTCAAAGCTTAACTTGAGATTTTTAGAATTTGGATGTTTAAAATGATTAAACCGAACTTCAACTAATCCAAAGCTTGGTTCTTTTGATGTCACTTGAGCTCTCTGGAGTTATCTCTTCTTTTCCTTATTAGTTCTGCCCTTCTCTTAGCTCATCCCTTTCTTTTCAGACCTCCCTCTTGTTTAACCTCGCCAGACCTCCCCTCACATTGTATTCGGATTCCTTACTTTCAGACCACATCTTTGTTGGCTTGAATTTTCTTGGTTTAGACCTCCTTAGGTCTAGACCTCCTCTCTAGTTTCTCTTCGGTTTTGACCTCCCCATCGGGTCACAATTACCCTTGAGATGTCCTAAACTCAGGTTTGTGTTTCAAATATCTTTGATCTCTGAAATCTAAATTTTGGATTGAACTTCCCCTTCTGGACCCCTCCCTTGCTTGGACACCCCTTTATGCCCAGACCTCTCTTGTGTTCGTTTGGACCTCCTGTGTCCACCTAAACTTTTCGTGTATTCCTAAGGACCTCCTTGGTCCTTCATCCTGGTAGTCAGGACCTCTCCGGGTTTATCTTGATCGTCAAGACCTCCTTTAGAACTTTTTCCATGGATCTCCTCCGTTGGATCCCTCTCCCTTAGAAACCTCTCGTCATGCAGACCTCCTTCGTGCGGATCGATGGTCAGACCTCCCTTCGTTTGGATCCAATGGTCCGGACCTCCTTTGTTTTGTCCTCCTCTGGTCCAGACCTCCTTGGGTCTAGACCTCCCAAGTGCTTGGACCTCCCTAGGTCCAAACCTCCCTGTTTGGGTCTTCTTTGGCTTAAAACCTTCCCAGGCCTACGCCACTCTCATGTTCGTTTGAGTTCCTTTGGAACCCTGTTGAAGCTTTTCGCGTTCACTAGGACTTACCTCCGTTGCTCTAATTCTTGAAACCCTTCCTGGAAGTTTTCTTCGGCGCCAACCCGGTAGTACCGCCCGCACCTTGCGGTGCTACTGCTTTTCAAGACCTCCTCCTTGTTCATTTGGACCTCCCCATGTCCTCTAAGACCTCCCCTTACCTTTATTGGACCACTCTGTGTCCTTCAGGACCTCCCCATGTTCTCTAGGACCCCCTTACCTTTATTGGACCTCCCCGTGTCCTACAGGACCTCCCCATGTCCTCTAGGACCTCCCCTTACTTTTATTGGACCACCCTGTGTCCTTCAGGACCTCCTCATGTCCTCTAGGACCTCCCCTTACCTTTATTGGACCTCCCTGTGTCCTACAGGACCTCCCCATGTCCTCTAGGACCTCCCCTTACCTTTATTGGACCTCCTTGTGTCCTTCAGAACCTCCTCATGTCTTCTAGGACCTCCCCTTACCTTTATTGGACCTCCTCGTATCCTACAGGACCTCCCCATGTCCTATAGGACCTCCCTTTACCTTTATTGGACCTCCCCGTGTCCTCCAGGACCTCCCCAGGTCCTCTAGGACCTCCTCCTTGTCTATTTGCACCTCTATCGATTGTGAGTCATCCGATTTGCATTGGACAGTTCGATCTTGGTGAGACATTCAGATGGTCCGAACGTCCCACTCTCTCTGAGCCCTTAGATCTTTGCTGGACGGTCCGATTTGTTGTGACGTTCGGACGGTCCGAACATCCCAACCATTTTGGACAGTCCGATTCAGTTCAAAGGCTGAGATCTAACGCTAGCTCTGATGGTCCGAACGACCCAATCATTTTGGGCGGTCCGATTGAAATCCAGTGGCTCCGACCTCCCTCCTTGTAGATCTGGACCGTTAAGACCTCCCCCTTAGAGATCTTAACCGTCCAGACCTCCCTCCTTGTAGATCTGGCCGTTAAGACCTCCCCTTTGGAGATCTTAACCATCCAGACCTCCCTCCTTGTAGATCTAGACCGTTAAGACCTCCCCCTTGGAGATCTTAACCGTCCAGACCTCCCTCCTTGTAGATCTGGCCGTTAAGACCTCCCCCTTGGAGATCTTAACCGTCCAAACCTCCCCCTTTTGGCAGATCCGATCGTTAGGACCTCCCCTTAGAGATCCTAACCGTTCAGACCTCCCCTCTGGAGATCTCAACCGTTCAAGACCTCCTCCTCCGATTAGATCCTAACCATCCAGGCCTCCCCCTGGATTTAATCCAACGATCCCGACCTCCCTTGCGGGTGAGGACCTCCTCTTAACCTCTACAGACCTCCCCTTTTGCCCTTGATCTTGGCCGTTGAACCTCCCTTCCGGAGATCCAATCGTCTAGACCTCCCTTGTGGGTGAGGACCTTCCCTTGACCTTTGCAGACCTCCTCATTTGCATTTGATCTTGGTCGTTGGACCTCCTTTTTGAAGATCCAACCGTCAGGACCTCCCCAGTGGGTGAGGACCTCCCCTTGTCCTCTGCAGGACCTCCTCAATGTCCTCGCAGGACCTCCTCTGCGGGTCTTGACCGTCCCTACTTGGCAGTCACACCTAGTTTTCTTTACCCTTTGACTGTGTCCTTGTGCAAGGAAGTCTTCACCGCATTTAATGCATGTTGTATCACATTAAATGCTCTCACTTTTGCAGTACTCATGTCATACTTTGGTCACATTTCTTGCCTACTCCCATTGTCCTCTTTACCAACTCTTGAGGACCCGTATCCTGGGTCATGCTCATTGGTTCCAGCTATATATAGCTTGGGCAGCCCCTCTTTTCTCACTTTCTTCCTCATTTCTCCTCCTTTTTTCAACAAAGCAGTCCTTGGACCTCCCCTCTAAGTTCTCAGGACCTCTCCAGCAAGCTCTTGAGACCTCCTCCTGGCCTCCCAACCTCTCTGTTGGTTTTGTATTTGGGTTTATTTGGAGTTCTTTGGATCTTATTGAAGCTCTATTTGAGTCATTTGGTTTTCATCGTGTAGATTATCAAGACCGCGAGGAACCAGAGTTCTGTGAAGGGGAAGAAGAAGCTCAAGACTTTGAGCAAGGCAAGTTACACTCTTGATCATATTGCACCCAATACTTCAAATTACTTATGTCAAATTCAAAGATGTATGCATGCTTATCTCACTAAGTTATTTCAATGCCTATCTTTCCATTCATAGTTATACCTGATCCCTTTGTATGGCCACTATTTATGTTGAACCAACCCCATTGTCACCCTAGATAAAATCTGGTTCTTGCAATAGTGAGGACCCGAGGCTTTTGAAAAATGAATGCTTAGTCTTGCTTAGACCAAAATCTTGATTTGGGGAGTTTCGGTCAAAAATAGCACTTGTTCAAATGATTTTGGCCATGACATTGGTGTGTCATGGAGGTTGTTCTGGGCCGTGGCATTGGTGTGCCATGGAGATTTTATAAATGTCTTGATTACACAATGAGCAATGGAAAATGATTTGGACTTGGGCGAAACTGGTTGTTTGGTTGGTGCAGGTCTATGCACGAGGGTCGTGTGATCCGATGCCCCAGGGTTGAGGTTTGTCGCCCAAGTCAGTTAAGGATCGGTCTTTGAAGCACCTCTTGCTAGGCCTATAATGGGCTATGCCTGGCAACCGTGCAACCACATGTCTCGATGTGGGCGTGGGATCTGGCGAATAATTTGCGAGTTCCATCATGGTTGATCCTATTGGTATGTGGGTGGTCTTTATGACTGTCATTTATGACTATGTAATTCCCATCGGCTCAAGAGGGGCCCTGTGAAGGCGAAACCTTAGAGTAGGATGGTGTGGTGGAATGATGCCTTCAGTAAAGGCCTTGTCATGTGCTCTAGACCTCTCACCAAAGGAAGTGTGAGGTGGTATCAACGGATGCCAAGCAAACTAGAGAATTCATGTCATATGGGTAAAGTGTACAACCTCTGCAGAGTGTAAATCTATTCGAATAGCCGTGTCCGCGGTCATGGACATGCTGGCAATGTCACTCAAAGTTAGATCTTGGTTTTGGGAATTCAAAAGGTTTGTGAAAAATGGTTTTGGATTGCTATCCAATTGGGAAATGGGCGGGAAGCCACGTGACAGGAGGGTATCCTTCACCATCTTGATGATGAATGTTATCCGACTGAAAATGGAATTTACAAAAATGAATTTTAACTATTGTAACCTGCTTTGAAACTTAGTACTTGTAATTGAAATAAAATTGGCTTTATGCAAATCAACCCTAATATGCCTTCCCTTGATATACCCCTATGCATGTCATTCTGTTAATTGACGGGTGTAACTTGCGAGCACGGTTGTTGTGCTCACTCTTGCTTGATTGATGAATTGAGCAGGTGAAGATTTCTTCGATGATGAAGATGACCAAATCAATTAGGCCGTGCCCTCCAGCCAATCACCTGTGGTGTAATGGTTGGAGCCTGCTCATATTGGTTTTCATTGTGTTTTGTGCTCTTGGTTCTTTGGAGCTTGTAAGCAACCCTTGTAATCAAACCCTTTTGTTGTTAATAAAGTCTTTGTGGATGTATATGTTGTCACTTGTTTGCTGTGAGAACCAGTCGTTGATCTCTGGGGGCTGGTTTGGATCACAGAGGGCCTGAGGCTTGACCCCAAGCCCCACGACCTCCTCGAGTTGGCTCCTCTCGGACCTCCCTCGAGTCAGGGCATGGAGCTTGGGGAGGTCTGAGGTCCAACGACCTCCTTGGGTCAGGACCCCAAACCTCCAAGTGGTCCTCCCGGACCTCTCGGGAGGTCTGTGCGGTCCTACCGGGATGTCCCCTGGGACGTCCTAGGAGTCCTTTTACGGACCTCCCAGGAGGTCCTGAGGGACCTCTCGTGACGTCCTGGGAGTCCTTTACGGACCTCCTAGGAGGTCCTGAGGGACCTCCCGGGTGTGCCCTGGGTCGGGTCGTCACAGTTTGGCTGTAGAATTCTCCAATAGTTACCATGAATCCTTTAGTAATTCTATTAGATTATCTTGTTTGGTAAAACATCCAATAATTTGAACCAAGAATTTAATATTACCTTGGAAAACAGATTACCATCAATTCCAGGAATTTGTTTCCCGTATAAAAGAGTGTCTATCTTAGATTACGAAGAGAAATAAATATTTGTTATTGCATTTTTTATCATATACTTTTGATTCATCAAAGTCAAAATTTGAACTTTCAAAATTCAAAATCCAATGTATGGAATTTAAAAATATTTTCTTTTCAAAATATGAATTTCGAAACCAAAATATCAAAATTTGATCCCTAAATTTTGGAATCTTAAATTTAGACAATTTGATTTGAAAATTCAATATTTCAAGGTTGGATTTCAAAAATCATATTTTTTAAATTTCAAATTCTGGATTTCAGATATTCAAATTCCGAGAATTTAAACTCCAGAACTCAAATTTTAAAATGCCAAAATCCAAAATTTGAACTTTTGAATAATAAAAAAAATGAATTTGGAATGTTGAAAATTTAAATTGTAAATTCAAAATTTATATATGTTAACCTTCATAGTTTGAAATTTCAAATCCTGTAATTTAACTTTGTGAACTTGGTGGTTCGAGTTATGAAATATTTGAACTATGATAAAGACTAATATGTAGTTTCGTTCAAATCAACCAAACATTGGAATCTTAGATTACTAGTAATGTGTTTACTAGTAACTAGATAGAGGAGAATTTTAGATTACAGGGGAATATGAGATTATACGTACCAAACGCACCCTTAAAGTGCAGGTAAGACATTTAGGCATAGTTTGCTAGCATGTTTGGTTTATGGCCTCAAGTAGCTAAGCCAAAATTTTGGTAATGTCCCAATGATTTAGCTAGCATTTGTATTGTTACCAGGAAATTGACACACTCCCAAAAAAAATTTGCAACTCTAGCACAAAAATTAGCCTCTTCCGGACCATTCTCAGGCAGCCAAATCTATTGCCCAAAAATCGGTAAAATTGGTAAAGTAACATGCACTTGATTCATGACTTGGCAGCCATTCATTGGTTGCATTAAATGCTTTACTTTTTTTATTAGCAAGCTTCAATTGACCATAACTTCTAAACCGTGCATCCAATTTGTGATCCGTTTAAACCATTGTATTCCTTGTGATTTAATCAACACAACAAGACTTATATTGGCTATATTTTAGTGTAAAAATTTTGTATGCCATGTGGAGCCCACACATCATACTCACAATTTAGAAAATTTTGGCAATCTTTTTAGCACCTGGCATGGCAATCCAAATGTTTCAACTTTATCAAAGTTTTGGTCATGCTCTAATTTTGGTATTGCTAAAATTTTGGTTTGGCTAACTGGGGACACAAACCAAATAGGCCCTAAATTTTTAGACCATCTTCGTGCATGCATGGGGTGAGAATTTGGGGTTTTTTTTTCAAAAAAGACCTTGGGAATAACGTCGCAAACATGACAAACGAGGAATTTCAGGCCCATTTAGAATGTAAGAGGCATGCATAATTTTTTCGAGCACCTTATTTCTCTATTACAAAATTTCTATAAATTCCCATCAAATTGCTTTTGTTTCAAAAGGAGCCTCTGATGCTCGTGATGGTTTGTAGAGCTCACCACAAATCAACGTATAAGGTTGCGGTCCTTCAACTTTGCTCCACCTGATCCACTTATGGCATGTACAATGCAAGATGCTTGTATACGAGTGCTTAAAGAAAGAAAATATAGCCACATCATCAAACATCTATGTAAAAGCTATTTTATCCAATACAATAATCTCTTTTGTAGGTGCTTAGATTATTATATTATATATTGATTATACATAGTTATATACATAAGCACCTCTTAAGCATAGTTATAAAACTCAGACAGGTCATCGACCTGGTCGAGGTCTCGGGTCACCGACCTGGTGGTCAGACCGATGGGTCAACGGTCGGACCACATGTTTTTAAATTATATATATATACATACACACAAAAGGGGGAAATCAATAATACACACCAAAAAAACAAATAAATAGTTAAATAATTTGAATTCTGAACAACAAATTAAGTCAGTCAAAGAGAGACATCATAGACTCACCCAATAATGAGATCATTCAAACAGTTGATGTTCTAGTCTATTTTTCTTCTTTAAATGAATATGTTTGGAATAAGTACATATTACGTCCCTCAACTATGTGTGTAGTTTAATGTTCGTCCCTTATCTACAATACCAGGTAAAACACATCCTCGAACTGTCAACACCACACAAAAGATACCATTTCGTCTGTTTTAGAGCGGTTTTGTGCCACATCGGCGTTCACGCTGGCACCGGTCCCCTATGTCATCGAGACATAGGAAAATAATTGATTAAAAAGAAATAAATCGCTCGGTTTATTTAGAATCTGACTAGTAGGTCCCACTGGACAAAGAGATTGAACCGAGAGAAAAGAGAACAGAGAGAAAGGGAAACATGGGAACGATTGTGGCAGCTCTAGATGCTGGCGACGACGGTGAAAGACGGCATGGATGGCATAGGTGATGACCAAAATGGATCAACACGTCCTCGAGAAGCAGATGGATAGCTTTGTTGCATGTAGAGAGGCACGGCGTCTGCGACGACGGGGAAGCGACCAAGGCGGAGACGATCGACAACAACTGTGCTCTAGCAAAGCTTCGGTGAAGAAGAAGAGAGCATGTGGTAGAACATGACGCTAGGATTACGATGGTGTGGATATCATGGGGATATGCTCATGATCTTAGGATGATGATACAATTGGTAATAGCATTGAAGGTTTGTCGAAACACTCATTTTCAACGAAGTTCGAGATCTTTGTCGGGCTTGGTGGCCGGGCGGCCAAGGTGGCGGTCGAGACGGCTCGTATTGATCGACCGCCACCATCTGGCGGTCAGACCGACCAAGCCTCGGGTCTAGTGGCTGGTGATCAGACCGACCAATTGGCAACGATCTGATCGGCCATAAAGAAATTGTGAGTTTGGAGCTGGGCGAAAAATAGAGGGTGTAAGCAAGAGAGGGGATTCTTCTACACTTGGTCTCATAATTTTTAGAGCTTCGAGTCAAAAGATCTATTCATTTGAAATTTCCAGAGAGTTTCGGGTTTCCAGGGTGGAAGTTTGGCTAAGTCCCTTGTCATGCGCGTCGACCGGCAGTGGCGATCGAGCCGACGAGGCGTCGGATCGACCAGCAGTGGCGGTCGATCGGCGGCGATAGACCATCCATGGGTGGCGGTCTGACCGGTTTTGACTTGTTCGTCGGTCATCTTGGCGGCGATGATTGTTTGGTTAGGTCAAGTTCATGGGTTTCAGTGCATATGTATTGTATGATGCATGTTTTGACTAACGTGGGTCAAGTTGCGAAGAACTTGTTCCCGGAATCGTTTTTTTGTCTATTGTTGTGTAAGAAGCTTAGAGGTCAACGACGGTCAACGGCGAGGATGATCGGGACTAGGCTTGGAGAGCTGAGGTTCAGAACGATCGAGGATGCTGGGTGAAGTCAGAAGACTCAAGCATGGCGCAGAATGGACAAGGATGACCGAATGGGAAGTTTGGTGTGACGGGTTCATCAAGCGGAGCGGAGGTCGGTGCAAGTGCCATGGTGGTTTCGGTGGGAGCCGAATGGGAGAGACTTGCCGACATGAAGAGAGTCGTTGATCAACCTACACGTGGCGAATCTTGGGATTGCTTCATGAAGATTGGACTCAGTTTTTGGAAAAGGATCGTGAATGGGTATTTTGGTAACTTCACCAAAATATCGTCTTGGTGGCTTTTGGCTAAACCACGACGCAAGTAGAAGTGGTTTAGATCAAGAGAAGATAAAGACAGCACTTTGAAATACGTGCATAAGTGAAACTCGTTTGTGTGTGGGCTTAACGGGTGCCCATTAGGGATATCCTTCTAGAAGTTAGCCTCCACTATAAATAGGAGAGGGTGCTGGTTGTGCACCTCCCAACTCTCATATCTAAAACTCTAGTTTGTGTTTTAGGGTTAGGAGAGAATAGTGGAGAGGTTAGGGTTCTCGGGAGTTGGATTGATTGTGTGCTCAAGTGTTGAGCTTTTGTCCTCTTGGATGGAGTGGTTGTAAACCAATATCAATCCCAAATCAATCCAAGCAATATTCTTCAAGATGAGTCTCTTTTTTTTCTTGCTCTCTATTTTGTGATTTTAGGGTTTTCTTTGATCCGTTGGTTTTCCTTTAGTTTCTGGCCTGGATCTTGCTTGTTGTGACATGTGAGAATGCATCTGGGATCATCTTGATCATCTATTACCCACGAGCAAGTCTTTGAATCATATTTTGGTTTTGACTCGGTTTTGAAGCAACCTTCACTCAAATGAAAAAAGGTCGGAACTTTGGCAATGATCTTTGCGATCATTGATTGGAATAGATTCCTGACATCTTAAAGAAGGTATGTTCCAAATTTCATGAAGTTTGGAGTTGTGAATCAAAAGTTAGACCAATTTGTGATTTTGAGTTTGGGCTGATTTCATTGTTCATTGTGCTAGAGGTCAGACCGCCCATTTGAGAGGTCTGACCACTAGGTCAAAAATTCGACCCGCCAATTTGAGAGGTCTGACTGCCAAACTATATTGGTTTTTATCTTTTGGTGATTTTGGTCTTTTCTCTTCAGGGTGTTGATTGGATTCAATACAAGTCTTCCGCTATGCTTGTATATTGATCTTCGTAGCTTTCATAGCTATTGGAGTGAAAATCTTATTGAATCTGATCAAGGTGAAAAAGAGATTGTGCTTCTATTCACCCCCATCTAGTCGCCGTTTCGGTCCAACAGATGGTGGGGTTGATTGCAAGAGCTCACCGACGGCGACACAATCGACGATGATGGTGGCTCGGGCTAAGAGGAAGAAGATGATCCAATTGCGACGAATGGTTGCAATATTCATCAAATTGATTTAGGGTAATGCTATAGGATCTTTGATGCAAACAGAATTGAAAATAGCTCACCGGAGAACGAGATGGGGAGGGTGGAGCGGCGACCGACTTTAAGGAAGACCACCTTGCGCAGCGGCAACGAGGACACGAGCGACGATAAGGAGCAGAACTCCCGCACAAAAATGTCAGGGTCATGGGAGGCGAGGACAATAGAGTCGAGGCGCTCTCGGTCCAGGGTCCCAATTCAATGCTGATGAGCTGCTTGTCAAAGAGGTTGAAGGTGATCTTCTTGGTCTCGTCTAGGAGGCGAATGGTGGCGGTGGTCTCCCCCTAGCACATGGTCGCGCGGTCAAGGCGATTGATGTGGGCGAGGAGGGGCGGTGATGTGGGGCCGCCGAGGTGGGTAAGGGTGAGGGAGTGGAGCCGCTTGTGCGCGTGGTCGTGGGTGAGGTGGAGGGAGCGACATGCCGAGGAGCATGGCGATGGAGGAAAGGTAGTTGCATTCGACGGCGCGACCCTTAACATCGAGGAGGAGGCGATTGAAGGCCAGGTCGGCGGAGAAGACAGTGTGCTTGCTGACAACATCGGCAGAGAAGATGATGTGCTCGCCGAAGACGTCGCCGGAGAGAACGCGCTAGAGAAAGAGAGTACGAGGAGGAGAAGGAAAAAGATTATGTGGCAGCCGGTGTGGACGCCGTGCGGGACAGGCTGGGATTTAATTGGGTCAAATCCATGGTCAAATAGGCGATCGGACAAGGTTTATCTGATATTGAGAGATAGGGGACGGGTTCTACCCGGTTTTACAAATGAGGGACAAAATTTAAACGAAACAAATAGTTGAGAGACCAAATATATATTTAATCCAATATGTTTTAATATGCTTCAATTCCTCTCATGTCCAGATGCACTGCATGTTTGGCTTAATATATGAATTGACAACTTAAATCTTACTATATATGTCTTAGATCTAACTAAATATTACTCTAATTAGAAAATAGAACGGTAAAAATCTAACGCTTACATCTTAAAAAAGACTAGTGAGTAGAGACAAGCAAAGTAAGCAAGTAGAAAAATGCATCATATCTTGCTGATGGAGGTGAAGTTGAGCAGAGAACGGAGAGGGGCTGCTGATCGGAGTGATAGAATGATAAAGATGTAAATTATTTATGTTTAGCCGCCAATTTCACAATGGGATTCCTACTTGTGGATATCATGGGGATATGCTCACGATCTTAGTGTGATGGTCCAATTGGCAATAGCTCCTTAGGTTTGTCGAATCGTTGTTGTTTTGATTTGTTGAAATCTGTTTTGACAAAGTGTCGGGATAAGCGGTAGTACCGGCTTGTGTTTGGCGGTAGTACTGATTGGTGATATTACCGCAAGGAAAGCGATGCGTGTTTACGTGAGAAGATGTTTTGGTGTTTTGGATTTCTAGAGGAGCGGTAGTACCTCGCTATGGTTGCTTGGTAGTACCGCATGATTTTAACGATCGCGCGTGTGGGCATGGTTTTTCCGAACAAGTGTAATCGGGGAGTTTTGGATTTCTTTTGGTAGCAGTAGTACCGCCGTTGTTGAGCGATGCGACGACCATTCTGATAATCTTACCCTACTTAACACTGCCGGTAGTATCGATTTTGTGCTAATTGTCTTTTCAATTGGAGAATTGCTTTTGGGTTAGGTCAAGTTCATGGGTGTCATGGCATATGTGTTGCATGATGCATGTTTTGACTAACGTGGGTCAAGTTGTGAAGAACTTGTTCCCGGATTCGATTTCTTTGTCTATTGATGTGCGGGTTGCTTGGAGGTCAATGACGGTCAACGGCGAGGATGATCTGGAGTAAGCTTGGAGAGCCGAGGTCGAACGATCGGGGATCTTGGGTGAGGTCAATGGAGTCAAGCATTGCGCAAGAGGGACAAAGGTGACCGAACAGGTAGTTCGGCTGACGGAGTTCGATCAAGCGGCGCATGGGGTGCAAGTGCCATGGTGGTTTTGGTGGGAGCCGGATGGGAGAACTTGCCGACATGAAGAGAGCCACCGATCAACCTACACGTGGCGAAGCATGGAGGTGCTTCACGAAGATGGGACTCGGTCTTTGCAAATAGATCGAGAAGGGGTATTTTGGTAATTTCACCAAATACCGCCTTGGTGACCTAATGCCAACCCGCGGCGCAAGTCGGTGCGTCAAGAAGTGGATTAGGTCAAGAAAATTGAAGACGGCGCTTTAAAATACGTGCGTGTGTGACCCGTTTGTTTTGGGCCTTAACGGGAGCCCATTAGGGTTACTCTTCTAGAAGGTCTAAGCCTCCACTATAAATAGAGGGTGTATTGAACAGCCACCCCAACCCTTTCATTACTTGTAAACCCTAGTTTTTGTTTTTGTGCTTAGGGAGTTGATAGTTGGAGGTTAGGGTTCTAGAGAGTTGGATTTGATTTCGTGCTCATGTATTGAGTCTTTGTCCTCCATTGATGGAGTGGCTGTAAACCAATACCATATCAAATCAATCCAAAGAAAGTTCTCTCAAAGATGAGTTCATTTGCTTTCTTTCTCTCTATTTGATGATTTTGAGTCTTTCTTTGATCTGCGAGTTTTTGATTGGTCTATTGTCTTTATCTAACTTGCTATGACATGTGGGAACCTATCTAGGATCATCTAGATCATCATTCACCCACGAGCAAGTCTCTAGATCATAGTTTCGTTTTTGACTCGTTTTTGAATCACCATCGTTCAATCTGAAAAAGATAGGAACTTTGGTTTGGATCTCTGCGATCCCTGATTGGAATAGGTTCCTAATATCCTTAGGAAGGTGTGTTCCAAATTTGGTGGAGTTTGGCCTTACCGTTTAAAAGTTACGATGATTTTCGATTTCGTTTTTAGTCGTTACGTTCATCGTCGGGATAAAAGGTAGTACCTTTATTTTACTGCTGTAGTACCGCGATGAGGTAGTACCGCACTTACAACGGTGGTAGTACCGATTCCTGAAATTTTAGCACAACTTTTGGTTCTTTGCTCCTATGCTTTGGGGGTTTGATTAGGATTCAATACAAGGCTTCCGCTATACTTGTATATTGATCTTCATAGCTCTCATAGCTATTGGAGTGAAATTATTATTGGATCCAATCTAATTGAAAAAGATTTTGAGCTCCTATTCACCCCCTCTAGTCGCCTTTTCGGTCCAACAAGTGGTATCGAGTCAGGTTAGTTCAATCTTGATCTTAACCCCTTTGAACTTGGCGATTGATAAGTACTCGACCAAGCCGCATGTCTTCGATGGGCTCGACTATGCCTATTGGAAGAATCGCATGCGAGTCTTCCTTGAGAGCGAAGGACAAGCTATATGGGAGGTAGGCAAGAGAACCAAAGTTGCTACGCCGGATTCAGCAGCCCTCTTGGCTAACAACAACACGGCAAAGAACCTTCTATATGTTGGGCTTGGTAGGCAAGAGTACGGTAGGATTTGCAATCTTGCGACCGCACATGAGATTTGGCACACCCTCGAAACTTACCATGAGGGATCGTCCCAGATTAAGCAAGTGCGTCAGAATGTCTACAAGCGAGAGTACAACAAATTTGAGATGCGTCCTGGTGAGAGCATCGATGACGTCTTTACTCGTTTTAACAAGGTGATCAATCAGATGAAAGTTGTTGACATTGAGTACTCTCAATCTGAGAATGTCACCCACCTCTTAGGTGCAATCAACACCAAGGAGTGGGAGATGAAGGCAACTGCCATAGAGGAGAACGTCGATCTCTCTAATCTCACTTTGGAGCTGCTTTATAGCAAGCTAAAAACTCATGAGATGAAGAGAGGCGGTAATCTCAAGAAGGATAACATGGCTTTGGTGGCTGATCCTCTCAAAGGGACTCCTGATGGTTCTTCTGTGTCTTCTTCTGGTTTTCTCTTGCGTGTTTATCTGCTATTCAAGAAGAAGAGTTTGAGAGTCTTCTGAGGCCGATTTAGCTCTTTTAGCCAAGAAAGTCACACGGGCATATAACAATGTCAAAAACAGAAAGAGAGTGGCCTGTGACATGCTATGAGTGTGGAGAGCTATATCACATCCGCCACCCGCCTGAAATGAAAGGTAAGGGCAACCACAAGATTGAGAAGCCCGCTGGAAGAAGCCTCAAGGGGGCAAGCCCAAGTATAATGCTGCCAAGCTCATGAAGGCTGCTCACCGGGTCCTTGCCACTTTTGGAGATCAATCCATGAGCGATGTGGACTCTGGGAGCGAGGAGGACAAGGAGGAGGAGATCCTCAAGACAAGAAAGGAAGGCCAAGGACTTCACCTAAGATGTGCTTCATGGTCGACTCGTCGGCCTTGATGACAACGATGAGGTACTTCCATCCTATGATGCCCTTTCTACTAGATGCGATAACATGTATGAGCAATTGCTTAATCAAGATAAGGCTTTAGAGTTCACCATGGCTAGGAACAAGGATCTAGTGTCACAAGTCGAGAATTTGACATTAGAGATTGTGAATGCTAAGAGTCTAGATGTTGATGAATGTTCATCTGCCATGCTTTGCACTCCTAACCTGCCTAAGCTACAATCTGCTCATGATATTGCTTTGCATCAACTTGAAAATGCTAGAACCGAGCTAATTGATGTTAAATCTGCTCCATGTGAAAAATGCTTAGAGTCTAGCAATTTGGATGCCTCTGCAATGTGAAATCTAGCTTCGCTCTTTCTGCTTAGAACGTGAACATGAAGTTAAGGATATTCTAGAAGCAGTTAGAGCTAAATTTGCCAAGCTTAAGAATACAATTGATTCTACATCTTGTGCTTCTTGTGCTGCCTATAAGCTTGAAGTTGCTAATCTTAAGGAGAAACATGCTAGAGCCATTAAGGGCAAGACTTGTGAATCATGTGCTAATGTTGAAAAAGAGAATGCATATCTCAAGGATATTTTAGAAAGATTCTCTAATGGTGAAAAACAGTTAAACATGATTCTAGATAAATCTAAAACTCCTTTTAAGAAACAAGGTTTAGGATACAACTCTGCTCAGGACATGTCCAAGCCTAATGTCATTCAGGTCTTGGAAAATGGCTTAGTTGAATTTAAAACCCAACCCGCAAAAAACTGCTTTTTAAATCTGCGGTTTGTCCAACCTTCTTTTAAGGCAAAAGGTGCTTCTCCTAGTGGTACAAAATACCATTGCACCTATTGCAAGAAGAGTGGACATTTGGTTGAGTTCTGTTGGCGTAGGTTGAAGAACGCTAAGAAAAATATTGCTAGAATGTCATCTAATCAATCTAGAGCTTTTATGAGACATGGTCACATACAAAAGAAGAACCCCGCCTAGGATTTGTTGCACATGCTCATCACCATGTTCCTAGACAAGATGCACCTCATGTTCGTGTTACCATTGCTCATAATAGAATGCGAATAATGTCAAGGATAGCACATCCGCTTTGCATACTACTCATGAGCGTGTGTCTCGATCTTGGGTTCCCAAGTCGCTTTTAACTAACTTCATGATTGAGACACATCGCTCTTTTGTTCCTTGATTTTCGAGGATTGGCGCGAAGGGGAAGAACACATGGTTAAATCGACTCGGGTGTTCACGCCACATGGCCGGAGACTCAAGATGGTTCACCTCCTTCACGCGATCAACCGGTGATGACTTCATCACCTTTGGAGATGATACACAAGGGCGCATTGAAGGAACTGGAATGATTAGGGTGAACGACAAGTTCATTCTCAAGGACGTCGCGCTTGTGTCTAAGCTAAGGTACAATCTCTTTTCTGTCTCACAGCTTCTCGATGATGGCTATGAGACTCGTTTTAAGAAGAATGCCTGTCGTGTGCTTAATTCTTTTGGTGAGCTCGTTTTTGAGATTTCTAGAGTTGGTAGAATTTTTGGAGCTGATTTTTTTGAGTTTCTTGCTGGATCCCTTAAGTGCTTAATTGCTTCTTTTTCTGATATCTGGCTTTGGCACCGACGGTTGGGGTACATTGGTTTTGATCATCTGACACGAGTTAGCGGCCTTGATCTCATGAGAGGTTTGCCTAAACTCAAAGCTATCAAGGATGTTGTATGTGCGCCCTGTAGGCATGGCAAACAAGTTGCCGCCTCACACCCGTCATTGACTATGGTTATGACTGACGGACCGGGACAGTTGCTTCATATGGATACTGTTGCTCCTGCTAGGGTTCAGTCAGTCGGTGGCAATTGGTACATTCTTGTCATAGTCGATGATTTTTCGAGATATTCTTGGGTGCTTCAAAGGATGAGGCTTTTGATCATTTTCATGACCTTGTTCGTCGTTTGGCTTCTGAACTTCCCGGTACCTTGAGAGCGATCCGCAGTGATAATGGCACGGAGTTCAAGAACGCTTCTTTTGCCTCTTTTTGTGCTGAGCGCGGTATTGAGCATCAATTCTCTTCTCCACACGTCCCTCAACAAAATGGCATTGTGGAAAGGAAGAACAGGACTCTAGTCGAGATGGCTAGGACAATGCTAGATGAGTATAGCACACCGAGGAGATTTTGGGCCGAAGCTATTGCTACAGCTTGTCATATTTCAAACCGTGTCTTTTTGATACCGTCTTTGGGCAAGACCTCTTATGACCTTCGTTTTGGCAGAAAACCCTCTGTCTCTCACTTTCGAGTCTTTGGATCGAAGTGTTTTATTCTCAAGACAGGAACCTAGATAAATTTGAATCAAGGACTTGTGATGGTCTATTTCGGGTTATCCCGCTCATTCGAGGGTTTTCGGGTTTTAATGTTGAAACTAACATCCGCCCAGAGACATACAATGTCACTTTTGATGAGACTAGCCCTAGAGCTAGATCCGATGTTTGGTGACTTACGGTGTGAGAGAGCATTTTTGTTGAAGAAGATGAGGATGAACTTGATCTCGCTCCTCCACTGGTCGATGTTCCGTCCAAGCTGCCCAAGCTCCTGAACCCGTGATAATTGCTTCACCTCCAATTGAGGCTCCTGCTGCATCTTCGTCGTCAGCAGTACCTGCGGAGGTCGCGGAGACGCTATCTCCCCCAGACGCTCCTTTGCACATTCAGAAGCAACATCCTCCGGATCAGATGATTGGTAATCTCCATGAGCGAGTCACTCGCTCCAGGTATCATGATCCAAGTATTTTCTCTCACTCTGCATTTGTAGCTTCTTTTGAACCCAAAGATATATCACATGCTTTATCTGATGCTAGTTGGGTCAATGCCATGCATGAGGAGTTAGAGAATTTTGAAAGAAATAAAGTTTGGAACCTTGTAGAACCTCCTAGTGGTCATAATGTTATAGGAACCCGTTGGGTGTTCAAAAATAAACAAAATGAGGATGGTTCTGTGGTTAGAAACAAGGCTAGATTGGTAGCTCAGAGTTTTAGCCAGGTTGAGGGGTTAGATTTTGAAGAGACCTTCGCTCTGTTGCTAGATTAGAAGCCATTAGCATCTTGCTTGCATTTGTTTGCATCTAAAGGTTTTAGGTTGCATCAAATGGATGTTAAGAGTGCCTTTCTCAATGGTTTTATAGAGGAGGAAGTGTATGTTAGGCAACCCCGGCTTTGAGGATCCCAAGCACCCTGATCGTGTCTTTAAGCTATCCAAAGCCTTGTATGGTCTTAAGCAAGCCCCTAGAGCTTGGTATTATAGGCTTAAGACCTTCTTGCTTAAGAATGATTTTGAAATGAGAAAAGTAGATAAGACTATTTTCATTCTTAGGCATGGCAATGACTTCACCTTGTTCAGATTTGTGTTGATGATATTATCTTTGGTGGTTCCTCTAATGCTCTTGTTTCTAGTTTTTCCGAGACCATGTCTAGGGAATTTGAGATGAGCATGATGGGAGAACTCAATTACTTTACGGGCTACAAATCAAGCAATGCAAGGAAGGGATCTTCATCCATCAAGCGAAGTACACCAAGGATTTGCTCAAGCGTTTTGATATGGGTGATCGCAGTTTATCGCCACTCCCATGGCGACTTTCGATCTTTGGATCGAGATGAGGAAGGAGAAGCCGTGGATCAACGCGAGTACCGCAAAGATGATCGGCTCCCTTCAGACTGACGGCCTCAAGACCGGACATCCACTTTGATGCGCCTCTGGCGAGGTTTCAGCGTCACCGAGGACTTCACATCGCCAAGCCGTTAAGCGCATTTTCGGTATTTACACTCTACCCTTGATATGGCATTTGGTATTCTTGTTCTTCTTATTTGTCCATTTGGGGTTTTCAGATTCGATTTTGCGTCAGAGGCTAGATAGGAAGAGCACATCCGCACATGTCATTTCTTAGGCACTTCTCTTGTCTCTTGGTCTTCTAGAAGCGGTCTTACATTGCACAATCCTTCTTTGAAGTGAATATGTATAGTTCTTTGTAGTCGATTTTGTGGATGGTCTCCACTCTTAAGGATTTTGGATTAACTTTTGCTAGTGTTCCTCTCTTCGTGACAACACTTCGCTATTAACATTGCTAAAAACCGATGGCAACATTCTAGGACCAAACACATAAACATTCGCTATCACTTCCTTAGAGTCCACGTTGAGAAGGGTGATATTGTGCTGCATTTTGTGGAGTCCGAGGCTCAGTTAGCCGATATCCTCACCAAGCCTTTAGATCCAACAAGGTTTGCCACCTTGAGGAGTGAGTTAGGGGTAATTTATCCCTATGGGTTGGTTTGAGGGGGAGTTGGATCTTTTCTGATCTTTCCTTGTTCATTTGATCTTTTCTTGATTTTCTTTTGAACTTGTTGATCTTTTTGATCTTTTAGGCTTTTTGAGCTTTTCTTGCATCTCATTGTATCATATTGCATTCATATGAAAAATCCAAAAAGATGCATTGTAATATAAGCTTTTCTGCTTATCTTTTAAAATTGATGAAGCTTTGCTTATTACCCTTTGGAGCTTTAGTGTTTCAAATTCTTGCTCAATGGCATGTCTAGTTCTTTGACTTGCTAGAATTATCATGCTTTCACATGTGTAGCTAAGTCTTTGTTGTATGAGATAGAACTTGAAAAACAACTTGAACTAAGAAATTAGCAATTTATGAATTTTTTAGCCAGTTGCGTAATTAGTGCTCCTTTTGTGACATTGGCCCTGTCAAAATTGCTTTGTTAGCTCTTGAATCTAGCTTTGATCATTACTTGAGCTTCTTGTGTTCTTGAGAATCTAAAACCGCTCTTGTGAAAAAAAATGAAAAATCAAACTTCAAGATTGTCTTATACTTAAATTGTGCCAAACTACTCTTACGAGACTGCATGTCAAAGACATGAACTTGGAGATAGTTTGATGATCCAGACGATCTCATGGGGACTGCTTGTCACAACTGACATGAACCTCAAGATTTGTCGCCCTAGTAGAAGCTTAGGAAGAGTTTGTGAATGGCTCATAATCCAGGATCTTCTTTACTAAGATATACCTTTCATCAACTTTTGGTCGAAGCTTAGGATGAGTTTGTAGATGGCTCCTAGTCCAGGATCTTGTCACTAAGTTAGACCATTAGTCAACTTCAATATTCATTGCAAATGAAAAACTGTTGAAAAATGGGCGTTTGAGAAAATTGAGCAAAATGATTCAATTCAGGACCTATTTGTCTTTTAATGTGGTCATTGTTAGCTTTTGGATCTCATGTTGACATTTTGACATGGCCAGTATTATTTTAGGATCCCTGTTGATGAACTTGCTTGATTTGAAGATTTATTTAAAATGCTAAAACTCATTGCTTTATATAGAGCCTTCTTGCTTAGCTTTGTTATATATGTCTTATCATGATCTTGCTAGCACTGTTAGGCTTGATATGTTGTTTGTGCAACTTTAGAAATGCTAATTTGTTCTTTTGGGTAATCTCCAAAGCTTCTTGTATTCAAAAATTGAAAAATACAAAAAAATTGAAGCCACTCCATTGCATTTCATGCATGCTCCTTCTTATGCTTTTTCCTCTTTCTGCATTTGTCATCTCTGGACGAGAGGAAGGCGTGATTCCTTGATAACTCCATTGTCAAAGGGGGAGAAGATGGTTGAAAAAAAAGGGGGAGTTACTTGGAGAAAAGTGGAAATTTTGAAATTTTCTGAAATTTGAGGATCATAGTGAGGGGGAGTTCCTTATTTGCTTTCTTATGGTTTTATTGCTACTTCTGATCTTGAATTGCAATTCTTGATCCTCACAATGATCAAAGGTCATATTGAATAATTGTTCTTTCATATGGACCTTAAGTGAGATTTTTGGCTCTTCTCTGGAAATTGAAGCTTTCTTGCCTTCTACTGCCTTATCTCACTTGCTGATACTATTCTGAAGCCAGCTTGGTCATCTCCATTGCTTTCTCTTGCTAATGGACCAAGTTGTGCCTTTGCGCGAAAACGAAAGTATTTATAATTTCAAACCTCAAATTTGCTTGTTTGGGGAATTTGCCAATGTGTTCATCAAGGGGGAGATTGTGGATATCATGGGGATATGCTCATGATCTTAGTGTGATGGTCCAATTGGCAATAGCTCCTTAGGTTTGTCGAAACTGTTGTTTTCGGTTTGTTGAAATCTGTTTTCGACAAGTGTCGGGATAAGCGGTAATCTGGCTTGTGTTTGCGATGTATCACATGGGCAGATATTCCGCAAGGAAAGTCAGTCGTGTTACGGAGAAGATGTTTTGGTGTTTTGGATTTCTAGAGGCGGTAGTACCTCGCTATGGTTCTTGATAGTACCGCATTTTGAACGACCGCGTGTGGCTGCATGGTTTTTCGAACAAGTGTAATCGGGGAGTTTTGGATTTCTTTTAGTAGCAGTAGTACCGCCGTTGTTGGAGCTAATGCGACCGCATTCTTGATAATCTTAAGCCTTAACACTGCGGTAGTACCGATTTTGTGCTAATTGTCTTTTCAATTGGAGAATTGCTTTTGGGTTAGGTCAAGTTCATAGGTGTCATGGCATATGTGTTGCATGATGCATGTTTTGACTAACGTGGGTCAAGTTGTGAAGAACTTGTTCTGGATTCGATTTCTTTGTCTATTGATGTGCGAGTTGCTTGGAGGTCAATGACGGTCAGCAGTGAGAATGATCGGGACTAAGCTTGGAGAGCCGAGGTCGAAACGATCGAGGATCTTGGTGAGGTCAATGGAGTCAAGCATTGCGCAAGAAGGACAAAGGTGACCGAACAGGTAGTTCGGTCTGACGGAGTTCGATCAAGCGGCGGGGTGGGTCCTGCAAGTGCCATGGTGATTTCGGTGGGGCCGGATGGGAGAGACTTGAGACATGAAGAGAGCATTGGATCAACCTACGTGGCGAAGCATGGAGGTGCTTCACGAAGATGGGACTCGGTCTTTGCAAATAGATCGAGAAAGGGTATTTTGGTAATTTCACCAAATCTGCCTTGGTGACCTAATGCCAACCAGGCGCAAGTCGGTGCGTCAAGAAGTGGATTAGGTCAAGAGAATTGAAGACGGCGCTTTAAAATACGTGCGTGTGTGACCCGTTTGTTTTGGGCCTTAACGGAGCCCATTAGGGTTACTCTTCTAGAAGGTCTAAGCCTCCACTATAAATAGGGGTGTCTTTGACAACCACCCCAACCCTTTCATTACTTGTAAACCCTAGTTTTGCTTTTGTGCTTAGGGAGTTGATAGTTGGAGTTTAGGGTTCTAGAGAGTTGGATTTGATTCGTGCTCATGTATTGAGTCTTTGTCCTCCATTGATGGAGTGGTCAGTAAACCAATACCATATCAAATCAATCCAAAGAAAGTTCTCTCAAAGATGAGTTCATTTGCTTTCTTTCTCTCTATTTGATGATTTTGAGTCTTTCTTTGATCCGCGAGTTTTTGATTGGTCTATTGTCTTGATCTAACTTGCTATGACATGTGGGAACCTATCTAGGATCATCTAGATCATCATTCACCCACGAGCAAGTCTCTAGATCATAGTTTCGTTTTTGACTCGTTTTTGAATCACCTTCGTTCAATCTGAAAAAGATAGAAACTTTGGCTTGGATCTCTGCGATCCCTTATTGGAATAGGTTCCTAATATCCTTAGGAAGGTGTGTTCCAAATTTGGTGGAGTTTGGCCTTACTGCTTTAAAAGTTACGATGATTTTCGATTTCGTTTTGAGTTTATTACGTTCATCGTCGGGATAAAAGGTAGTACCTTTATTTTGCTGCGTGTAATCTTTGCGATGAGGTAGTACCGCACTTACTGATGGTAGTACCGATTCTGAAATTTCGGCACAACTTTTGGTTCTTTGCTCTGTGCTTTGGGGTTTGATTAGGATTCAATACAAGGCTTCCGCTATACTTGTATATTGATCTTCATAGCTCTCATAGCTATTGGAGTGAAATTATTATTGGATCCAATCTAATTCGAAAAAGATTTGGAGCTCCTATTCACTCCCCCTCTAATCGCCTTTTCGGTCCAACACTACTAAAACCTAGAAGCACCAAAAGTATGAGCATGCCCTTCAAATTTGTCTTGAAAAACTCTTTTATTTAAAAGGGTTCTTTAAAATTGGCCTCATGAGCAAAACTCGGTCTGGTCGATCGGGTTTTTCCGGGTCAATTGCATCTCCGGTCTTGTGAGTATATCCGGCCCGACAAAGCCTCTGAATTCCAGTTTTTACTGTTCAACCGCCGATCCGGATTTTATAACTACTCTCTTAGGTGCATAACCAAACCTCAAAATAAGCACTTGTACATGGGAAAAAATTCTATGGGGGAGGGTCTGAGGAGGCCCCTCCACACATCACCCTCTGAATCCAACAGTCCGAGGAGGACCATCCACCGTTCATCCCCTGATCCAACGGTCCCGGGGAGGTCCTAATTTCTTTCCCTGTACATGCTCTTACGACCCCAATGAGTCGCCCACAGCGAAACGTCTCCTCGACTCCACCGTTCTGAATTTCGATGCCTCCCCGTCTTCCCCACTGATTGAACCCTCTAAACCCACCCCATGGCGATGAAGTTGGCGACCTGACATGACCCGATTGTGTGGGCAGGAATCTAGCAGGAATCTATCTACCAGAGTGACCCATTTCAGTGGATAGGGAAGGATCTCCAAGGGGTCTCACGAAGAACTGGAATGAGGAATCAGAGAAGGAGGCAAGAAAGAGCAGAGAACAAGATGGGGATTCAGACTTCGTTCATTTCATCGATGCCTTCTCAGTTGCTACACGTTTCTCTCTTATACCCCTCCCACAATCACTGACAGCTATGACCCACCAGCTAGCTCATTACAAATAGACATCATCCACATCGTTGGTCCATGAGTCCTGAGTCCTGACATTTTGCCCCCCTTGAAAAGTAGCTTGACCCCAAGCTGCTCTAGAAGAAAAAACACAGCCATTTCGTGAGGCAGATGAGGTAGCAGATGTCTTATCTCGAAGCAGGTTGCAAAACCTTCACTTGTTCTTGTGAGAACTCTTCGAGCAATTCGACCACCGGGGGCTTCAAGTTGTCAAATGCACAGGAAGCTCCAAGCTAACAGATGGCTCTTGTTTGGGAACGCTAATTTGCACAAATTCTTGTGAAGGAAACCTGCGCTTACCAGATTGAGGTGAAGGAAACACCGCAATTGTGCAACTTGATGTGGAGCTAGCACTGGCATTTGTGCAGGTGGCGCTGGAGGCATATGTTGTGACACAGACACAAGGACCTTACGTGATCTTTGGAATACTTGAACATAGCAGCTACAAAGCCTGAAACAGACAAACATGCCAACATCTGCAGCAAGTGAGGTTCCATTGCAAACCACATAAATTTTACCATAGCGCTGATTGCCTTTGCAGCTTCTGCTATGTTATCATACTCCCATGGCTCGGTTTCCTGATCCAACATGTCACTTTCCAAACCCTTTCCGTCATACAGCTCCTCGCTTCTTGGTTCCAATACCTGCTCCAAGGAAACCTGGTGCACGTAGTGACTTGAGCAACCCTCCCCTTCCTCTTGATGAGCTAATACTTACTTTTCTTCCATATCTGGTTTCTACTCACCCCATTCAGAGTCTTCCTTCTAATCATCAACATTCTTGTCACTTTCATCCTCATTAGTAAACTGTAGTATGATTTGGGCCATGGTAACCTCTCTTCTAGGACTGAACCCACTACGCCTCCACGAGGGCATTTTCTCAAGCACCCAGCAAGCACTTTCTATTTGAGCATTTCCAGGGCTAAAAGCACTTCGGCTCCATGGTGGCATTTCATCAAGTACCAAACAAAGACCCTCTAGTGTATGTCTTAGCCATGCCATGAAATGCTCCTGTGAAGGCAGCTCTTGCGGCTTTCCATCTTTTGGCATTTCGACGAACACGACGTGGTCACCACTCACAACTAGAGTCTGCCACTACCGTGTAGCAATGTCATCTCCCTCCTCACACAACGATGAATGGTTGGTCTTGCCCTCCATCACTTTGGCCTTGTGAGGCATTTCGTCGCGCACCTTGGTGGTGCTGCTATCTTGTTGTTGCAGGCCCATGATGGGCTCCTCCTTCCATGAAGACAACGTCCCTGGCATTTGTTCCTCAACACATCGGACTCAAGCTGCATTTTGTCAAACACTCAGGGTGCATGAACACTATCTTGAACTTGAGCTGGATACACATGAACGAGTTCACCATCATTGCAATTCTGAACTTCTTTTTGCACGTGTGGCTTCTCATCTGGATTTTTCTCAACATGCTCCACTAGCCTCTGATTAGTAAACTGACCAAATTCTTCACACAATGCTACCCGAAAATCCTCCCAAGATATCAATCCATACCTTGTATTGAATGCTTGCAACCACAAAATAGCGTCGCCTATCATACTCCTCTCAGCAGTTGTGATCCAAAGCACTGGATGAAGCTTCAATATCTCAAAGAAGGCTTCACAATCCTCAAGCCACTCACTAAGATTTGTGCCATCAAACTTTGAAATATCTTTGATCTTGTTCATGACATGCCATGGATCACTCGATGTGTCACAAGAAACACTATACATTTGCCATTCGCTCTCTTGCAAACACTGGATGTCCAATTGACAACACCCATCATAGACGCACCTTCCATGTAAAGCGCCCAATGCATGTGCGGTTTGCTGGTTTGCTTTGTATTGGACAAACACTTGACAATCCCCTAGCTTGTAGGCGGTGACAATCTTCTCCACCACTCCATAAGAATCAAACACTTGATGAAGCACCTTTAGTATCACAAGATAGAGCATGTGGTGAACTGAGGCCGAGATAACTCGATATACGTTCAGATCAAAACCTCCCTGTGAGTTCGGCCTTTCATCAAACACATGATGGGTGCCCATCTCACTGCCGCTTCCTTTGCGCTGCCTTGGACAAGTGTTACTCCCAATACCATGCTTCTCCATAATATTCAACCCGCTCACCATCCGTCCCACCCCGACTCCCATGGACTCCATAGACATTTTCACAAACACTTGGTGTGCTACTTCTGATTTGTGGTGGAGACGAGAGTGGCTCTTGATTTCAGCACCGTCCTTCCCACTCATCCAGTGGATCAAACCTCGGTAAGGAATTTCAGTGTTTGTGCGAAGCAATTGCTAACCTTCCCTTGGATTTACTGATCAAACTGAGACATTGCAGGCGGAAGAAAAGGCTCTGATACCAAACTATCATGACCCGATCGTGTGGGCAGGAATCTATCTACCAGAATGACCCATTTCAGTGGATAGGGAAGGATCTCCAAGGAGTCTCACAAAGAACTGGAACGAGAAATCAGAGAAGAAGGCGAGAAAGAGCAGAGAACAGGATGGGGATTCAGACTTCATTCATTTCATCGATGCCTCTCAGTTGCTACACGTTTCTCTCTTATACCCCTCCCACAATCACTGATAGCTATGACTAAGGGTGGAAAAAAACTCGAAACTCGCGAGCTAGCTCGGCTCGTTAAGGGCTCGGCTCGACTCAGCTCGAACTTAGTCCCTTAACGAGCTGAGCCGGCAATTTACCTCGTTTTCTTAACGAGCCGAGTTCGAGTTGGCTCATGAGTTGCTCGTTAAGCTCGTTAAAAAACTAGCACAGTAGAGCAGTAGTACCAAGCCAGCCCAACCCAGTAACCCTTAGGTGGTCCAGAGAGGCCCACGCCTCAAGCTGTGATCTCTTGACTTTCTAAAATTTTTATTAGGCTGATTTTCCTTTTTAACGAGCCTAACGAGTCTAACGAGATTTAAGCTGTGATCTCTTGATTTTTTTAACGAGCCTAACGAGCCGAGTTAAAGCTTCCTAACAAGCCGAGCCGTGTTTGGTATTCTGCTTATTAGCTTAATGAGCCGAGCCAAGCCAAACTCGTTTTGTTAACTAGCCTTAACGAGCCGAGCCGAACCGGCTCGTTATCCAACCCTAGCTATGACCCATCGGCCAGCTTATTACAAGTAGACGTCGTCCACATCGTTGTCCATGAGTCCTGAGTCGTGACACGACCATGGCCTCCTCTCTGCGGTTGACCCCCGCCGGCGCGGTGATCGGCCGATCCACCTGGAGCCTGGAGGTGCGCCAATGCCTGCACCCCGCGTTCTTGGGACGCGGTAAGCTCCAGGCGCCGACCACCTTGAAGCTGTCCTACGTCCCCTCGGCTGCGGCTCCGAGCCCTTGCCGTGGTGGGCGACGGAGCTGACCAAAGATGACTGGCCTCGGGAGGAATCCGTCGAGCCGAACGGGCATGGTCGGGAAGAGCTCAACGCCATTGTGAAGGCCCTGGTCGCCGACCCATCCTGCTGGCGCTGCGCGAAATCGGGTCGAGCGGCAACTTCTTCCGGTGCCGCAGTTTCCATGGTGGAAATTTCTCTGGTATAACGAAAAAAAGGCAAAATTTGATATATATACCACTCAGAAAATTGCCATTTCGAGATATGCCACTCAGTTTCCTGAAATTCGAAATTTGCCACTCTAATTTCTTACTCTTTGGACATATGCCATTATCACTTATTTTCTCCTATTTTCTTTTCTATTCTCTAATTTTCCATATATTTAAAAAGTGAACTGCCGGTTTTGCCCCTTATCTATTCCTCTTGTTCCTTCATTCTGAACTATCTGAGCACAACAGACTTAATCCCTACCAGGCCCGAGCACATCAATGAACCACGCGATGGACACGCATTGAACTAGGGCACGCCGCCCTGGTGAACGGCGCCGCCTCCCCCGAGCTCCCCTCCGGTGCCCTCCCCGCCTCCCCCAAGCGAGCTGCGTCCCCTCCCCGCCTCCCCCGAGCTGCAGTGAGGCCGTGGCCGCCTCCCCCGTGCTCTGCGCCGGTCTCGCCGGTCCCGCCGCGTCTCCCCCGAGCACCCCTCCGACCCCAGCCGCGCCTCCCCGAGCTCCATGTGAGGCCAGGCCTGAGCGAGCTGCGTCCCCTCCAGATGCTTGTGAATACTGAGATGGTTTCAGGTTTCATAACCATCCAGATATGCCGGCCGCAGGAGACCGAGATAGTGAGCAAACAAAATGGCCATACCATTTGCTTGCTTGCAATGGGGCATGAAATTGTAGCAGTGAACTTGTATTATGCATAAATGAACTGGTGCCTGATGCTCCAACTGATAGTTGTTTTCTTCATTTTTTGAATTATTGATGCTTGAATGTAACTGATGCTTCATGAAGAAAAAATGAACATAGCACGTGCTTGTTAATTGTAATGGGAATGAATGAAATGAGTGAATTCTGCTTGTACTTGAACAGTATCAGGTCCTTGTACTTGCTTGAATGCTGCTGCTACTTACTGAAAATTGGAAACTGTAAAAAGATGAAAAATGAGAAAAGGAGATGATTGATGCTGGCAATGCCTGAAGGCATTTCACAAAAGCATGCCTTTCACAAACATTCAGTTCACTGCAGATACCAACCTGATACACTGTTACCATCCAACTTCTCATTTCTCATGTAAATATCAGAGTTGGAACAACCCGCAGGGACTAAGACTGTATCACTCCAGTTGATTTGTGCACACATGGCAGAAATTCTTGAAGAATCTAGCAATGTAGAAAAAACTGGCCAATTTTTGCACAAGACGTTTTGGCCTATGCTGATATGTCAATTACCTCTCACTCCAGTTAAGAGAGGAAAACAATCCTGTGATTAGTATTATGTCTGAACAAAAGTATAGTCTATTCATGATAAAAGAGAGTTACAAGTTAACAAAAGAAGAGGTTCTCCCTAGCAGAGATAGAAACAGGAAGGCCAAAGCATATGAGAGAGTGGTATCTGTGAGGTCTATTCATGATAGAAACAGGAAGACCAAAGTCTGTAGTCTATTCATGACATAGCCTGTATCATAATAAACACTTGTAAATTGAAACAGAGTTGTACAGAGTTGTTCCATCGATGGTAACAAGCACATGAGAGAGTGATATCTTTAAGTCTGTATATGAGTAAGGCCATTAGCCATTAACTGCATAAAGATACCATACACAAGTCTGAACCATAACGAGATTGAATACACCAAGTCTGAACCATAAAGCAAAATAAAGGAACATGCAACAAGTCTCTCATTACATAGGAACATGCATGATTTCTATATTCACAAGCATCCTGAAACCATCTCGGTCTCCTACAGCCGACAGAATTCACCCATTTCATTCATTCCCATTACAATTAACAAGCACGTGCTACTATTTATTTCTATACATGAAGCATCAGTTACATTCAAGCATCAATAATTCAAAAAATGAAGAAAACAGCTATCAGTTGGAGCATCAGGCACCAGTTCATTTATGCATAATACAAGTTCACTGCTACAATTTCATGCCCCATTGCAAGCAAGCAAATGGTATGGCCATTTTGTTTGCTCACTATCTCGGTCTCCTGCAGCCGGCATATCTGGATGGTTATGAAACCTGAAACCATCTCAGTATTCACAAGCATCTGGAGGGGACGCAGCTCGCTTAGGCCTGGCCTCACATGGAGCTCGGGGAGGCGCGGCTGTTGTCGGAGGGGTGCTCGGGGGAGACGCGGCGGGACCGGCGAGACCGGCGCGGAGCACGGGGGAGGCGGCCACGGCCTCACTGCAGCTCGGGGGAGGCGAGGAGGGGACGCAGCTCGCTCGGGGGAGGCGGGGAGGGCACCGGAGGGGAGCTCGGGGGAGGCGGCGCCGTTCACCAGGGCAGCGTGCCCTAGTTCAATGCGTGTTCATCGCGTGGTTCATTGATGTGCTCGGGCCTGGTAGGGATTAAGTCTGTTGTGCTCAGATGGTTCAGAACGGAGGGACGAGAGGAATAGATAAGTGGCAAAACCGGCAGTTCATCTTTGAAATATATGGAAAATCAGAGAATAGAAAAGAAAATAGGAGAAAATAAGTGATAATGGCATATGTCCAAAGAGTAAGAAACTGGAGTGGCAAATTTCGAATTTCAGAAAACTGAATGACATATCTCGAAGTGACAACTTTCTGAGTGGCATATATCAAATTTTGCCACGAAAAAATAGCTCCCCTCTTGGCTGTTTTTTTTCTTCTTGATGGATTCCTTGCCCACCAATGATCCATTTCCTTGCATACGGGGATTGTAGTGTTATCTGATTTATTTGGCAAAAACTTCAGGAATTGGCTTGTGTGTGCATCTATACACTTACTTGGGTCAAACTGCTTCTTGATATATGTAATCAATTGATGAAGTAGTCTTTTGCCTCACTATGTGGATACGCATGTCGCGTTCGTGTTATGGTCTCCCCTTTTGGACGAAAAGATTGACATTGAGAATTAGCCATGGATCATCGCATCTTCACATGGATGCCATCAGATGTGGTTATTAGCGACTTAGAATCATTCATGAAGACACAGCTACCTACGGTTATTTTACTCTGCTTGGGATCTCTTTCACCTACGCTGGATATGATCTGATGCTATTATTTTGTTCTCCTTTTTCTTGCATGCTAATTTGATTCCCTGTTTTTGTCACCATGCATTCAGAAAATTAGGTGCTGCTACCAGCTAGGCGCTAAGTTGTATATATATATAGATAATGTGGCACCCACTATCTGAGACTATGAGTTACTGGAGAGTTTCTGTTGTGTGCAGGTGCACTGTTAGTTATTGCAGGTTTTTGCCAGCTCGGCAAGGTTTCATCTCTTCTTTTCGTGGTATTGTTCTTGGATATATGTTCTACAAGTGTTTTAGCGGCAGGGTTGAAAAGAAATGGGAAGGCAAACAATATATGTGCTAGGATACAGCTTGGCAAGTTCAACTTCTCCATACCCTTTTGTTTATTTGGTGTAGTAAATAGTAAATAGTACATACGGGATTACATTATGTTAGTCAAGGTGAATCAACCATGAATAATCTTAAATAATGAGAAATTTCTCCAATTCATCACGTTTGAGAAATTTGAACACTGTAATTTTTCTAAGGTTTTAGCTAAACTCATGTATTTTTCTCATTGTTCTTCCTTTATTTTGGCAGCAGTTACGCACCTTTGCTGATATGAGTATGACACTTCTTCTTTTTGATGCAGTTCTTCTACTTGTATTGTCGTTCAAGGTTCTTCTACTTGTATTGTCGTTCAAGGATAATACTTTTGTGGTAAGTTTTTTAAGTGCATAGACCCACCTACTCAATATTTACTACTTTTTTGGAGAAGGCAGTATTGTTAGATGGTTTGCTAATTCTCCTTCCTCCTTTTCTTGTTTATGATGGGATGTCTACGTCTTCCTTTGGAATTGATCTGGTTAGTATTTGGGGATAGGACTCTTGAGTCTTGATTATCTACCATTACTTTTCATGCTTGGTAGATAAATGATGATTCTTTGCCACAAGATCCTCTTAATGCTTGGCATATGTTTCTTTTTCTGTGCATACAAATTGTCCACATCAAGGAAATGGAAGGGGTTAGAAGCAGTAAGCTGCTAAGAGTTCACGTTGGCTCATTCACTAATATAAGAAATATATAAAACTATTCTGAACACATGTTGATGAAATCTAGTTCTACATGAATGCTCAGGTTTGTTGTCATATTTGATTGACAACAACACTGCTAGTATTCACAAAAGAAATTGGGAAGAGCTTGAGAAATGGGTGGCTTTTGTGTCTTGACCAAAGGAAATGGGTCGCTTTGTCAGCTTACATTTGGCCATCATTGGGGTTATATGCATGCCGCCGCTAGCGGATTTTCACTCACAGTATCATATAACTAGTGGAGTTACCAAATGCCCCTTATTTAAGTTGTAAAACTTGGAATCATACTGGAACCCCGTGAAAAACCTGATATGTGAAGTCAATATTTCTTTCAGTATTATTTGTGTTGTTGGACCTATGATTTGTCATTAATTATTTGTTTCTGATCAATATTTGCTTTGCCCATGCATGCTGTGCGATATCTGTAATTGTATATTCAATATTTTTCCATATTGTATAATTGTATATTCAATGTTATCTGTTCAACAATCTGTGTAGCCCTAGCATGTTTTTTTTTATCTTTTGTTTCTTGTGAAACTGGTTGGGGCTAAGACCTAAAGGTGGCCAGATGACGGCCCGACACGGTGTCGTAGGGGCGGCCCACCGGCCCTCACAGCACAGGCGACAACCCGAAGGACCTGCGATGCTTCGGGAGGCCCCGCAGGGGACCACGACGAAGGGCCTCCGGATGGGCCCCGAGGCCCCCCGGAGGAGTGTCCGAAGGCCCCAAAGGTGAACCCGGAGGCACCCCGGGGAAGTGTCCCGGAGGCTCCGAGGTGGCCCCCGAGGCCCCGGAGGGGTCCCCGAGAGGCATGAGCTGAGACACCCCCAAGGGGGCTCTGAGGTCCTCGCACCAACCCGGCCGGGCACACGGAGGTAGACCGGGTCCACAACCCAGGTAGGCCAGGTCCAGGGAGGACTACCGTGCTCCCAGACCTACTCCTAGGCTTAGAAACCCCCCTGCTACCCCTACGTTCCGTGTACTTCACTAGGGGTACAAGTGTAATTCCATGTACCAGGCGGGAGGCTATAAATAGCCCTCCTCCCCCACCGTGTAAAGGGATCCTTTTTTGACAATAAAAGTAAGAGCATTTCTAGTCCGAACTCCACATCCGAGACCCTTCGGCCCCTTCTTACGAGGCGGAGGGTCTCCCCTCTTGTTTACTATCTGGTCTAGTTTATACCACGACAGTTGGCGCCGTCCGTGGGGTTCGTGAAAAAGTCCTGAACCGAGGCGGGGATGGCCCCCGCAAGGCGCGTCCCAAGGTCTCCACACTGAAGCGGCCGCCGCCATGACCCAACACACCGAGGGCCAAGAAGCGGGGCGTCCATGGTGGCAGGCGGCAGCAGCAAGCCATGGAGGAAGAGGCGAATAACTCCACTCACGGGCGTCGTCGGAGGCAACACCCAACCCGCCAAGCATCCTTGCCTAACCCCAACCTCCGCCGGCCGGGGGTCCAAATAACACAAAGAACTTACGAGGCCCTCCAATGAACTTGCCGACCTCCGGTGGAGCTGCTTAGCTTGTGGCGACCCTCGGTGGCCTGCGCCCGCAGCCTTCTGGCCAATGGACCCTTCCGAGTGGCCACCACTCCTCAGCGAGTCTCCCGATCCGGGGATCCTAATTCCCGTTGGCGTGGGACTTGAAGCGACATCTTGGCCCAAGGACTTCAAGATGCCCGAAGTCACCCCTTTTGAAGGCACCACTAATCCCGCAGAGTTCCTCCGAGTCTACGAAACGGCCATAGAGGCCGGGGGGGGGACGACACCACGAAGGCAAAAAGCATTTCCCTCGCTCTCAAGGGCGTCGCCCTCACATGGTTCTTCACCATACCCCCGGTCAGGTGTCGCTTGGGAGCGATTCTGGCGACCTCGTCTTAACAACAACTTCCAAGGAAACTACGTCGAGCCAAAAGGCCTTGGGACACTGCTCGCCATAAAGCAGCCTCAGCGAATCCTCATGACTTCTTGGGAGGTTCGCCGAGGTGAAATGCCGAGTGAGGCGTCAGCGAGACAACGGTAATCAACGCGACAACTGCGCGGCTGCGAAGGGCCCGCTCTCGAAAGGTGGCTCGCAAGCCCATCTCCACCATTGCCGAACTCTTGATAAAATGGAGAATGCTACGAGTGGAGGAGGATAAGGCCGAGGAGGCGGAGGTCGCAAGCACCTAACGCCCAAAACCGCCAAGCGGGCCAGAACAAATTGCAGCAACCAACTCCAAACCGCGCAGTAACTACCGCCCGAAGGGTCGTGGAGTCTACCATGTAGACGCCACCCAAGACCAAGAAGGCACAAAAAATGGTGGCCGAAGAGACCGCGTCGAGCAGAGGCAGCGGGCGGCGTGCGGGCGGCAACGAGACGCTGCGGACAGCGCGAAAGGGTCACGTCATACTGCGACCTCCACGGCGAGTGCTCGCGCCATGCGCAAATTGCCGCACCATCGCGCCATGAACGACTACATCAACCGCCGCCAAGAACTAACAGCGAGGCGAGGGCCCTAGGGACTCCGACAATCACCGCCGGTCGTGGCGAGCCACGAATTGAGGAGCCGCGATGAGCAGCGTCGTGATAATAAACATGATAGCGGGTGGATCCTCACTCGGCCTCAAGTCCAAGAGGCAGCGCTGCGCCTATGCTCGACAAATCCACCATGTCGCGGCATGGCCAGCGCGAACGCCTCCGTATCTTTGAGGTGCCCATCACCTTCGGCCCCGGGGATGCCCAGGGCATCCACTTCCCACACCAAGACGCGGACTTCGAGGTCAGACGGGTCCTGGTGGACGGCGGGAGTTCCGCCGACCTTTTGTTTGGAGATGCCTTCGACAAAATGATGATCCCTGCGGACCGCTTGTCGCCCCCGGGCATACCCCTCGTAGGCTTCGGGGGAAGACCGGTGACGGCGTCAGGACAGATCGACCTGGCCGTCACATTCGGCAGTGGCCCCGCTTCGCGCACGGAAATCATCACCTTCGACGTGGTCCACATGCCGTACCAGTACAATGCCATTTTGGGCCGCGCAACGTTGAACGCCTTTGGGGCGGTCGCCCCACCACAACTACATATGCATGAAGATCCCCACCCAGGGAGGCGTCATCACCGTGCGAGGCGACCAAGACCTCGCAAGGCAAACCGAGTTGGCCATTGACCCCTTCGCCCACCATGTGCACACAATCGCGCCATCTGATCGCCGTAACCTTCGGCAAATGGGCCCCAAGGGCCAAGCCGGAGGGCCAGTTGGAGAAAGTGCATACGAGGATCGTCTCGGGAAAAACCGTAGAGTCTGGGGCGGAGCTTCCGCCGCGAGCGCGACGCCATCCTCGGTGTGCCGGGCCAACTCCGATATTTTGCATGGTGCGGGAGGACATTCGAGCGTGGCTCTGCGAAACCATGGAGCATCGCCTCGCTCTCTGGAGCGAAGCTACACCGAAGAAGCAAAAGCTGCGCCGAATGACGCCGGAGCGGCTACAGGTCGCCAAGGCCGAGATAGCAAAGCTCCTCAAGGCAGGGGTTGTCAGGGAGATTAAACACTCGGAGTGGCTGGCAAACCCGGTCTTGGTCCAAAAGAGCACGGGCAAATGGCGTATGTGCGTCGACTTCACAGACCTCAACAAGGCCTCCCCCAAGGATGACTTCCCGTTACCTCGCATAGACCAGCTGGTGGACGCTACCTCCGGCTGCGAACTGATGAGTTTCCTCGACGCATACTCCGGGTACCATCAAATCTTCATGGCCAAAGAGGACGAAGCGAAGACGGCCTTTATAACACTGTCGGGACCTTCGCTTCATGAGAATGCCCTTCGCCTCAAAAACACCGGCAACTTTCACGGCTCATCACCAAAGTCTTTGGCGGGCGATTAGGCGAACGTCGAAGCCTCGTCGATGACATCGTGGTGAAAAGCAAGCTACGCTTTGCTCTCATGCAGAAGACCTCCAGGAGACATTTGGCAACCTCAGGAGGGAGGGGATCAAGCTAAACCCCGACAAGTGTGCCTTCGGGGTCAAGGCCGGCAAGTTACTAGGCTTCCTCGTTTCTGAAAGAGGCATCGAGGCCAACCCGGAGAAAATCCGGGCCATCCAGAGATGGGCGCCTCGCGCACCGCTGCTGGCGTAACGACGACGCCTCGCGCCCTCGGCCCTCTTATCGGTCGGTGAGCAGACTCTCGCCCTTCTTTAAAACCCTTCGCGGGGCGGAGCCGTTTATTGGACGAAGCTTGCCAGGCGCTTTTAGGACCTCAAGGGGTACTTAAACCAGCTCCCAAGCTTAACAAGCCCGAAGCCCCAGGCGCAGCTCCTCTTGTACCTCGCCGCCTCCACGGCGGCAGTCAGCGCGGTGCTCGTGCAAGAAGATGATGGCCAACGGCCCGTGTACTACATTTTCGAAGCACTGCAAGGCGCGAAGGTCCGTTACACCGAATTGGAAAAGCTCGCGTACGCCCTACTCATGGTCTCGCGCAAGCTCCGCCACTACTTCTTGGCGCATCCCATTGTTGTACCAACATCCTACCCTCTGGCGCTTATGCTCCGCAACAAAGATCTGACCGGGCGCGCGTTGGCAGAGTGGGCGGCGGCACCGCCGACATCACCTTTGCGCCCGCCGACGGTAATCAAATCCCAATCACTGGCGGATTAAATGGCGAATGGACCCCCAAGCGGAGGACCACCTCGCGAAACGACTAGGCGCACCATGGACCGTCCACAGACGGATCGTGGTCTTGCGGCAGAGCGGCGCGGCGGCTATCTTGAGTGCGCCCCAGATGGATGGAGCATGTCATACGCAGCACGCCTCGACTTCCCCACAACTAACAATGCTGCGGAGTATGAAGCTCTACTGCTGGGACTCCGCAAAGCCAAGGCCCTGGGCGCCAAGCGCGTCATAGTCAAGAGCGACTCCCGCCTCATGGCGGGCCACTTTGACAAGAGCTTCGTCACGGGGACCCCAAATAACACGATACACGAAGGCATGAGAGCGCAGCGAGTCACTTCCTCGGCATCACCATACAAGCAATCCCACGGGGGAACAATAAAGCAGCAGATCGGCTCGCCAAGGCGGCGAGCGCAGGGGATCGCCCAAAGCCCGAAGTCTTCTACGAGGTACTGCGCACCCCCTCGGCGCTGCCAGAGGAGCCCTGTGCATCCCCGGAAGCACAAGGGGCTGAGCTCCAAACAGTCGACCTGGCTTTAGGACAAGGGACCCCGCGTCCTGTCCTGCTAGTCGACGAAGCAGATTGGCAAAAGCCGATCATCGCCTACCTCCAAGGCGAAGAGCCCGAAGATTCATCGGAGGCGCGAAGACTCAAGCATCACTCCCGAAACTACCGCATCATGAACGGCGAATTGTACAAGGGGGGTGTGTGCACCCCATTTCTCCGGTGCGTATCGCACCAAGAAGGGAGGGACCTGCTGAAGCACATCCATGAGGGAGACTGCGGAGCGCACCAAGCTCCCCGGCTTGTCGTCGCAAAAGGCCTTCGCGAGAACTGTATTAATAACAGCCTCAGGGCGCCCAGACCTCGTTCGGCATTGCCAAGGTTGCCAATGGGCTAGTCACATCCCCGGCGCCGTATTACCCTCGGCCGCTACCCCGTCTGGTCCTTCAGCGATGGGGATCGGACATCATAGGCCCTTCCGGTTGCAAGGTGCGACCTCGGTTCGCCTTTGTCGCCATAAAATACTTCTCGGTGGGTGGGCGGAGCCGTTGCCAAAATCACGGCGCGGCCAGCGAAATTGCATGGAGGAACATCATCTCTGATGCACGGTGCGCGGGACATCGCCACCGATAACGGCATCGGTTTGACTCCACGACTTTCAAAGCGTTTTGTCATAACCTCGGCATCTGTCGCTTTGCCTCCGTGGAGCCACCACGAGGCCAACTGAGCGTGGAAGCGCCAATGGCAACTCGATCGGGCCTCAACAAAGCGCCTCATGGGACTTCAAGGGGCTCGGCGGAAAAAGCTACGAAGGCATTATGGGCCCTCCGCAGAACGCCTACTCGAGCCACGGGCTTCTCCCCGTTCAAGCTGCTGTTCGGGGATGAAGCAATGACCCCTGGCGAGCTCGCCGCAAGATCTCTACGGGCAACACAATATGTCGACCTTGCCAATCGCGAAGTCTCCCTCGACCTCCTAGAAGAAACTCGCGTCGAAGCAATCTCAACCATGGCGAGATACGCGGATGGCATGGCAAGATCATACAACAAGAAAGTGAGGCCCGCCCCTTCGCACTGGCGACATGGTCCTCAAGCAGTGCGCCAATCACTCCACGATGGGCAAGCTCGAGTCTAAATGGGAGGCCCTACATCATCACCAAGAGGACAAGGGCCGCACACTACGCTACACCGGGAAATCCTGAGCTCGACCATACAGAACGCCAAGAGCTGCTTGTGATTCTACCCCTAGAAGGTTTTTCTTTTGTATTTTGTACAAAAGCCAGCTGCTTGGACGGTGGATCCGCCCCTCCTCCAAACCCACCCAGTGGGACCTCGAGGCGGCATGTACAAATATGTAACTTTTGGGAACTTGCTGCCATCACAAAGAAGACAATGTGGGGCAACTAACTCGCGGTCACCTCTCTACAAACTCAAGCCACCGTGCATGGCCCTAGGCCCCGGTGCACATCGGCACCCTTCGCGGGCCGGTGTATAAACTCAAGCCACCACGCATGGCCCTAGGCCCTGGTGCACACCGACACCCTTAGCGGGTCGGTGTATAAACTCAAGCCACCGCGCATGGCCCTAGGCCCCGGTCCACATAAGGGCTCCTCGGAGCCCTATCTAAAGAGAATGGGGGACGGCGCGAGGCTTCGCCTCCCCCGAACAAAAAAGATCAGGGCTCCCCGGAGCCCTATCTAAATAGAATGGGGGCGGCCAGGCCGCCTCCCAGACAAAAAAGATCAGGGCTCCCCGGAGCCCTATCTAAAGAGAATGGGGGACGGCGCGAGGCTTCGCCTCCCCCGAACAGAAAAGATCAGGGCTCCCCGGAGCCCTATCTAAAGAGAATGGGGGACGGCGCGAGGCTTTGCCTCCCCTGAACAAAAAGATCAGGGCTCCCCTGAGCCCTATCTAAAGAGAACGGGGGACGGCGCGAGGCTCCGCCTCCCCCGAAACAAACCAGCGAAACCAACCAAGGCAGACCTTACTGAAGGTCGTGTAGTACAATCACGTTGATATTATTAAAAAATACTCAACGCAATGTACATCTCATCACGTTACAACACGAAACAGCAGGGAGCACAAATTGTTGCTACGCGACTTCGCCCGCGTCACGGTCCGTACATCTTTGGGACAAAGTCCCACTCTTCCCTATGCGCCGCCCAAGCAAACAACTCCTCGGCAGACGCCCCAGAAGCAACTAGCTGCTCATATTGCCTCTGTACGACCACGTCTTCGGGAGTATCCGACGAGCTTGTCGAAGCCTCCCCGGACGCGGAGGGCACGAGGCCCCTGCTGCACCAACACCCCTGCCGCCTGTGGCCGCATCTCTTCACGCACCTTCGGCCTCTCGCCTCTGAACACGGAAAAACATCTTCATAGAGCGGTTTGGATTGGCCCTCTTCCGCCGCCGCCACCGCGCCATGGCACATGATGTTCGTACCAAATCCTCACAGCCACTGTCCGGATCTCGCGCTCCTCGCCGGGCGCCATCGCGGCAGTGAGTCACGAACCGCCGCCCATGGGCGGCCGAGACCCCTCCGGCCGCACACTTAAACAAATGTCGCTCACCTGTATAGACCACGCGTCTTGACTTAAAACAACAAGTTCAGCGGGGATAAAGATGCATCGCCAAGACAAAAGGTTTTCTCATTTAACACCAAAGAGGCCATTACGAGCAAAAAGCCCCCACAAAAAAGTGTTTTTGCTTCCCCAACATAAAAAAAAAGACATAGAGCAAACAGAGACCGAAGCGCCCAAACTACAATTCGCAACACTATGCTACATTAAGAGTTTTTGAGCCGCTCCGGGCAAGCGGAGGGTCACACCTTGTCATCACGGAGGGACCCCCGCTCGCCGCCTTCGTGAGCCACAACCTGCTCGGCTGATGGAGACTTTCCTTTGGCCTTCCTCGTCTGCTGATCTTGGAAGGACTTTGTCGCATCTGCGTGTCCGCGCAACGCCCAGTAGTCCTCCAGAAGGACCTTGCTCATCTTGCGCGTCCGTCGTTCCACGCTCGCCAACTCTCTCCGGTGGCCCACGAAGCGAAGCGGGTGGCAAGCGCATCTATATCTTGCGCACCTGCCTTGTCTAAAACGCAGCGAGGTCTCGCACCAGTTGCCTTCGCAGATGGTCTCCGTCTATCCGACGCGAGGATGATAGCCCTTGCAACGTTCTTCAGCCGCGCGAAGGTGATGTCCGTCTCAGCTGGCCGGTGAGTTCTCGCAGGGGGCACTGCACCAAGCTTCATCACAGCGCCCTCCAGCATCACCAGTGACTCGAAGGTCGCGGTCCCCATGGTCTCCGACAACTCGCGCTCCGCCGCCATGTCCTCCTCGAGTGACGCCCGAGCCCTCCGCGAAGCCTCCAGCTCGGACCAGAGCCCCGACACTTGCTCCTCCAAAGTTTTTATCCTCAACTCGAGGGAGTCGCACTTGCCGCTGAGGGCCTCGCTTTTCGAGTGCTCCTTCTCGACCTCTCGCTGGATTTTACCGAAACACTGTGCGATGTCATCATCTAGCACCCGTGCCAGCATCATTGTCTGCACGCGAATAACACCTCGTTAGTGGACCCACGGAAACGGAAAAAGAACGCTGAAGTTGCGCTAAAAAGACAAACCTTCATGGCATTCGCCTCCACGCTCTCGATCATGTTGCTTATGGCCATCTTCTTGAAAAGGCCAGGGAGGAGCGGCGAGTGAGCAAAATTCCCCACCGCCTCGCAAACCTTTGCAACGCCGGGACTCACGATGAAGTCCTCGCGGCACAACGGGGCCGCGTCTACATGGCCCGCAGCCACGGCCGCAGGAGTCGCGGGCCGCGAAGCCCCGGACCCCACAGAACCGGTGGGGGCCTCCTTCGACGTGCTGCCCCCGCCACACGCGGGCTCTCCTTCGACGGCCGGTTCAGCATCGCCCGCCCCTGCACGGTCGCACAAGTGTTAAGGCATGCGACAGCAATCACCAAAACGGACGGCCGTTCATACCTCGCGGGGACTGTGGAGCGACTGCCTCCTCCGTAACGATGTCGGCACGCCCCGGAGTGACCGGGGTGCCCAGAGTTACCTCCAACTCCGCAGCGTATACATGCGACGGAGTCTCTTCGTCGGAAGACTCCTCAATGGCAAGGCTCGTCAAGTCAATCACGCCTGTCGCCTTGGCCACCTCCGTCGCACCGCGCCCCACGGCATCCTCCGACGCGCCATCATCGGCCGAGCCACTAGGCTCGCCTGACGAAGAGCCACGCGAACTCGCCAACCCTCGGCCGGGACCACCGCTGCCTTGCGCGCGGCGGTCGCGGCTCCGCACCCTCCGACAGACCAGCCGCCTCGCAAGGGACGGTGGCACGCAGCGGCACCGCGTCAATCGGTCCCGGTCCGCTGCCCTCGACGGGCCGCGCACATTTCCTCTTCCCGGCGTCCGGGTCCGGACGTTCGGAAAGACGAACGGACGGACCGTACGCCCGATTGAGCCGGCAGTCGCGCACCACCGTCATGCGTTTTGAATGTTCCTCGCCGAGATCGGCCCAGCAAGACCTCGGCCGCGCGAGCCTTTGTTGATAGCCTAATCTGCGAGACACCCGCGAACAAAAGTCACGAGCCGTGCGAAGAACAAAAGGCAGGGCCCCACGGAAGGACAACGAGGCCGTGAGGTAAAGACTCATACCTTCGCGCCCCGCCGGCGGTGGTCGGCCGCCTGAACCGCCGCTCCTATCTCCACGCTCGATCCGGGCCGCGGCCAGATCCAGCGCGAAATTCTTCCACGAATCCGGGTGGAGAATCGCTTCGTCACGTCCAGCAGAAGCTGCAGGAGAGCCTTCTCCCGCGTGGTGGGGCCCACTTCGGGACTGGCCACAAGTCTTATCGGCCCACCCCGCGACTGCAAGCCGTCCTCTCGTGACGACTTGTGGTAAAACCACCGACGCTGCGTCGGTCGGTGTCCCGGTGATTCCGCTCTTGCTGGGGGTGAACACGTACATCGAAAGCACAGGCGGCGTGGTCGGAAGTTCACGCTGCCAAAATTCAGCGTCTCGCCACTGTTCTTTTTCTTCTTCGGCTAACAGTGACCATCGTGTACGATCTGTGACGATCGCCTCTCGCCCGCCATAGCCGTGACGGCGAAGATCCACTCGAAGACCCCGAGCTTGACGATCGAATCGGTGTGGTGCGCGCCACTCCACCACTCAGATAACCGAACACGTCTCGACGAGGTCAACACACGGCAAGCGAAGACCCGCGTCGAGGAACGCAACGAAGACAACCGCCTCATCGTCTCGGGGAGCTGGGGTAGTTTCCGCTCCGGGCGCCCGGACCTTCTCCAGACTCTCCAGCTTGCCCTCGTCAACGAGGGTGCCGAGCACAAGGTTGGTTACGAGGGACCTCCCCAGCTCGCTTGTATAAGACACCTCCCTGGCTCCATCCCTAGCACCCTTCGCCATGATGGAGACCACAGTGAACAAGGCAGCGCGCACGCGGACTAACAGAGGGAGCAGAAATGGCAATGGGGTGGTTCTACAGGGGGGGTGCTGCATATTTATAGGTCGGCCAGACCTACGGGTGGAACTCGAGGTTAGGTCCCATCGCATAACCGCCACGTAGCTCACAACAGTCGTAGTCGCCATTTATGGCACGCTGGCAACCCGAGACGCCACAAGAAATCCCAATAGGCGCATAGCCGCGCCATTATGGCGCGCACCAACCCGAAACATCGTAGGTTCCACCAGCACAGGACTTTCACCAACGTTTCCAAACCATGCTTCGCCAAGCCCGGGGCGGTGTGCTCGACCCGCCGGGAGAAGCGGCGCGGTTTGACCATGGCGAAGCAAGGCCTCGACATGAGGGCTTGTCGTGAGGGCTGCCCACCCCTCACGGCCTGGCGACAACCCCAAGGATCTGCGATGCCGGGGGGCCCCGAGGGACCACGACGAAGACCTCCGGATGGGCCCCGAGGCCCCGGAGGAGCGTCAAAGGCCCCAAAGGTGAACTCGAGGCACCCCTGGAAGTGTCCCGAGGCTCAGAGGTGACCCGGGCCGGAGAGTCCCCGGGAGGCATGTTGAGACACCCCCAGGGGGGGCTCTGGGTCCTCATCACCCACCACGGGCACACGGAGGTAGACTAGGTCCTGGCCCGGTAGGCGAGTCCAGGAGGACTACCGTGCTCCCAGACCTACTTCTAGGCTTAGAAACCCCCCTGCTACCCCTACGTTCCGTGTACTTCACTAGGGGTACAAGTGTAATTCCATGTACCAGGGCGGGGAGGCTATAAATAGCCCTCCTCCCCCACCGTGTAAAGGGATCCTTCTTTTGACAATAAAAGTAAGAGCATTTCTAGTCTGAACTCCACATCCGAGACCCTTCGGCCCCTTCTTACGAGGCGGAGGGTCTCCCCTCTTGTTTACTGTCTGGTCTAGTTTATACCACGACACACGGCATGGTCTATTTAGGTACGGGTCCGTTTGGCCCGTTACTTAGACAGGTTATGCTGTGTTGATCCATGGCGAGGCATCGACTCAAGTATGACACGATAGCCTCATTTGACATGAAAATTTGAAGAAAATGTAAAAAAGTTCTAGAAAATATATAAATTTTAAAACATTACAAAATAAATTTACATACACTTATAAAATGAACTATATAAAATTCAAAAACTACAAAATAAAATTGTATAAATATTAAAAAATGAACATGCCTAACAAAGGGGCCATGCAGAGACCAGTCTTGTTTGTCTTTGGGGCGACTCAGCATCATTGGCCGAGATCGCGACAAAGCACGACCACAAGTCGTCATGTCAGGTTGGTATGGCCCGCTTAGGTGGTGGGTTGTGTCGTGTCTAAACCGAGCCAATAGTGATGTGCTTCGGCCCGGCCCGGTTGGAACATCACGGCTCGTTAGGCTGTATGCTTGTATTAAAGATACAAAGCTGAATTTAGCAACTTACTCCAGTGTCAAATAGACAACAAAAATTATTCGTGTGTAGCCCATTTTAATTTCTATGTATATCGGCAAAAACTGTGTTTGGTACTGAATTTTGCAATTTTGGTACACTTGTGTGCACAGGTTCTGCATCCAGTTGTTACTTCCATCAACATAAACAAAAATATTCGGGGTGTGTATTATGATGATGATCTAGCAAGGTTTGTGAGGGAAGGGGCCAATGTTAACTGTTGATCAAATGATGTTTGCGATAGTATCATTTTACAGGTGAGAACCAGAGCCTCACCATCTGATCTTCACAATAGCAGCTCATGTCATACAGTCTTGATTCTAGCTAGTACGGGTAGTTGAACTGGAACCACCCTACCACCATTTCTAATGATTCCTTGTGCTTATTATTCATCATCATAGTTTACAAAATGTTCTTGGGAACTTTTAGCGTAGCAATTCACATTCTTACGAAACATCAAACGTCACTTTCTTGATATGGTTTGGTCTGACTTTGAACTACCGCAGGCACCCTCAGAGAAGAATCACTACGACAGGTTTGTGGTAGAGGCAAAGTTCCAGGAGTCACCTGCTAAGTATGATCCTGCAATGAAAGCACAGTATGGGCATCACTCCCTTGTGCATTGCGCAATCCATTTCGTATATGCCAGCACAACATGTACATCTCACTGACCAACTCGTGATGGATGTGTAGCTGTGTACTTACTTCATGAAGAATGGCGTTGCCGCTGGCATCTGCCCACGGTCTCCAACGACCTCGTTATTTCTTAGTGTGGTACTTTCCCGCCCCCTCATTCCCCGTCAATCTCTCCCTCTCCCGTCATGCTGACCAAGGAAATGTTTGAACATTGAAGCCACCACGTTCTGCATCCAGGATCTCGGTGGGTTCCCCCTGGCCATGTCCCAAGCTAGGCGATCCTCACGCCGGAGGGTGATGGTGATGGCATGGGCGACTTCAAAGTCCAGCCTCACGTGAAGACGAAACTGTCCGAGGCGAAGATATCACATCTTGTGCTGATATGCCTTGTGAGCTTCTTCAAGTTTACCGATGTCAGTGATGTCTTTCACAAGTTGGCTAACAGGGTTGGGGTACCTGTACCAGACAAGGTTCTTGTGGTTGTCGGCATCGTTTTTGTTCTGGGAAAGGCAATCTATGATGTTGAAGTACTGCAAATATTTTTAGTTACACCCACTATCTCATCTCTGTGCTTGGACACCTTCTCCTGCGGTCCTCTGTTTTCATTATTTATTGAGCAATCTTTTGCTGTTTATATGTATACATTGGCAGCAGCGTAGTGCAAAGTACCAATTTGGTGGTAAAATGCAACCAGTCCAGTTTGGGCATCCGTTAACAAAAAAAATATTTTGTTTTCGTTACATACATCAATTTTTTTTTTCTTAATTATGTTGGTTTGCTGTCCAAATCAGCTGTTTGTTGTTGGTGACAAACTGGTGGATTGCTCTAGACTTGCCCCTTAATATGTACTAGGATGATAGTGCGCGCCGTGCCGCGTCATTGATTTGACCGTGTTTGCAATGTAGATTTTGTTTTGAATTGTACAGAACGATTGTCTGGACTACTATGACCGATTGTATTGCTGTTTAGTGATTCTGCGGTTAACCCTTTTTTTACCTTTGTTTATCTTGTTTCTTACTGCTGCGTGCATCCTTGTGCTGCCCAAAAAAACCTTTATTTTCGAGGAAGTGCAAAAGCTTTGCACATCTTTTCATTGATTAGAAGGAAAAAAACAGAGAAACGGAAACAAAGCCAAACACAAACCAAAAAAAATTACAAGAAAACACCGCCGTCTCACCTTGACTAACACCTTACGATCTCTAGGGGAGGAAGAAAAAGAACTAAGCTACTCCTACTCCACTGGAGCTCCCTATCCAGGCGCAACTGCCATGTGCCAATGGTGAAGCTCATCATGAATACTAGCCAGGACCTGATCGATAGAAGCTGCGACCTTCTCGAAGATCCTTTGATTGCGCTCTTTCCAGATCATCCAAGAGACGAGAATTATGTACGAATCGAGTTCCTTCCTACGATGCTTTGGTTCCAAATTTCTTGCAGTAATCCAATGATCTTGAATGGAGGTCTGACCAACAGGAACTGCTTCTCGGAACCCTACCTGCCTTAGGAATCACACCCAAATTTGTGCGGTTACCGCGCATCCCACAATAATGTGATCGATGGTTTCCAGGCCATGTCCGAAAACACACAAACACCTTGGTTTTCCAATCCTCGGCGCTGAAGGTGGTCGGCTGTCCAGTATCAATGGTGAATCGCTAGCCAAATGAAAAATTTGCATTTGAGGGGAGCCCTAGCGCTCCAGATCGCATCGGCGCAAGGACAAGCAAGCGAGCCAAAGAAGAACGCTCTGTAAGCCGACTTTGAGGAGTAGCAGCCTGAGGATTCCCACCGCCAAAGCACCGTGTCACCCTCATCCGGCAATAGCTGTATGGACTGTAGCATGTCCCATAACCGCAGAAAATCTAGCATGTTAACATCCTCTGGGCGACCCGATATGTCAGAGATCCAAGAGCACCCAAGGAGGGCGTGAGCTACCGTTCTTTGCTTCCTTGTTGATATCTTAACCATCTTTGCTATAGACGGCGCCAGACCATGAATGGATCGACCATCAAGCCAGCGGTCCTCCCAGAACAAGGAGTTTTCACCGTTGCTGACTCTGACCTGAACTGAGGCTTTTAACATGTCTTCCTCAGCTCGAGTAGATTTGTTGAGCAATCTTCCCCAAGGCCTCTCTGACCATGACCGTTGCAACCATTGCCAGCGAATGCAGAGGGCGCGACCTAGGATGATCGGGTTTGGTAGTCCGAGTCCCCCAAGATGGCGGGGACTGGCGGGGACGACAAACAGAGGACCATGCCACTAAACATTGTCCACCCACTACATTTTGTGTTCCTTTCTAAAGAAACGCTCGACGCCTTTTATCGATTTCTCTGATTACCGAGAGGGGAGATCAAGGGCCATAAAAGAGTACACTGGTATAGCTAACAAAATCGTCTGAACCAGAACGGGTCATCCCCCTTGGGAGAGCGTGCCTGTCTGCCAAGCTTGCAGGCGGTTAGCAACCGTATCCAGGAGAGGTTGGAACTCCGCCCGGGAGGGTTTTCTTAAGGTGAGAGGCAAGCCCAGGTATTTGTATGGAAAATCAGCGTTTTTGCAATGCAAACTGTTTGTGATGAGCTGGATCTCATGTTCGTTGCACTGAATAGGCGTGAAGGAGCTCTTTTCCAAATTGGTTCGGAGGCCCGAAGCTTCACCGAAGAGTTGCAGAATTTCTTTGAAGGCTATCAAATCTGAGCTGACTGGAGATAGAAACATGACTGCATCGTCTGCATACAACGACAGCCAGTGTGGTAAACCCTGGCGCCCACCGATTGGTTCGAGCAACGCTGCATGTTCCGCGGCTAGGCACAAGCTATTGAGGGCGTCCATAGCGATGATAAATAGTAATGGCGAAAGAGGATCTTCCTGACGAAGGCCCCGACCATGCAACACCAGTTGCCCTGGTTGGCCATTGACAAGCACTCTGGTGGACGATGAGCCGAGCATGATACTCAACCAAGCACACCATCTAGGCCCAAACCCTTTGTGTTGGAGGATTTCCAGCAAAAAGGGCCAAGACAAAGAGTCAAAGGCTTGCGCGATGTCAAGTTTGAGAAGGAAAGCTGGCCTTTTTTTGTTGATGAAGAGAGCATGTTGATTGTCTGACCAGTAAGAAGTTGTCTTGTATGGAGCGACCTTTGGTAAAAGCTGATTGATTAGATGCTACTAGCTTTGTGAGTTCTGGTGTTAGCCTTCTGGCCAGAACTTTTGAGAAATTTTTTGCGAAGCTATGCAGCAGGCTTATTGGCTGGTAGTCACCCGGTTCCTGAGCTTCAAGTTTCTTCGGTACCAAGGTAAGCAACACCTGATTCAGCAGCCTGAAATAAGATCATGCTAAACGATCGAGGGCCTGAAATGCCACCATTATATCTGACTTGATGAGCTCCCAGCATTATTGGTAAAAGAGCATGGTGAAACCGTCCGGACCCGGCGCCTTTTTGGATGGCAAGCTCCTGATTGCTTCCCAGACTTCATTTTCATTGAAATATGCTCAAGAAACTAAAGTCCAGGGAATGAGAGCGGGTGACCGGCGTTCCAATGAGCTTGACGAGATGGTCATGGAAGGCCTCTTCCATACCTTTCTGCATGAGCACCCAGGAGTCAGCGACCTTTAAGCTTGCAATGTAGTTAACTCGCCTTCGGTGATTTGCATGGAGGTGGAAAAAACATGTGTTTGCATCCCCTTCCTACAACCATTTAATGCACGATCATTGACGTGCGATAGTTCTTTCAAAGGAGTATAGACCTAGCATTTTCTTTTTGAGCTCCCTCCTGAACCAGCACTCCAAAGGGCCGAGAGTTCTTTTTTCCTCGGCTAAATCTAGATGACAGATTAGTTCTTTTGCCATCCCAATTTGCTTACAAATGCTACCACACTGACGCTGGCTCCAGCTATGTAGTGCACGACCTGTGGTTGAGAGCAGGCTATGGAGACGACGCAAGGGGTCGGACAAAGAATCGCTGCATTTCCATGTGTGCAGGACCTTATCTAGAAGGATTCAAAGCGGAATCGCTTCTTGGCTCCCGATAAGAAAGCCGTCTACAGCAAAATAGGACAGTGATAAGATGCCGTGGATGGTAGTGCGTGCAGAAAGTAGTCCGGGTACATTAGGTCCACTCCGTCGAGACAAAAATCCTATCAATGCGCTCTAGGGTCGGCCTCTCCCTTGCGCTTGTCCAGGTGAAGGATCTTCCGTTAAGATGCACCTCCTTAAGTTCTAGATCATCTATCACCCGACAGAAGCTACCCATTCGCCTTTTATTTAAGCGATCATTATTCTTGTCACTGGCTTGAAGGATTAGGTTGAAATCTCCGAGAATCATCCACGACCCTGGGATGGTGCTCTGAATATCATGTAACTCCTGGAGGAGCGCTGCTTTGTCAGCGTCATCTGATGGGCCATAGACTACTGTCAACCAGGAGGATGAACCACCTGGTGAATCAACCTTGGCAGTTATAGAATGGTTCCTTTTACTCAGCGACGTACAATTGACCCTACTAGAGGTCCAAGCTAATAAGATGCCTCCTCTCGACTGGGATGACAGAAGGTAATAGAAGCCGTCAAAAGATTGCCCTAGGGTTTCCATAACAATGGACAAATTAAGAACACGGAGTTTTGTTTGTTGAATACACGCGACCGAGGCGTGCGAGGCTATTACAGACTCTCGAATTACATTTCTCTTGGCTCTCAAATTTAGCCCCATTATATTCTAGGAGATTAAATTGATGTTGCAACCTTGCATGGTGATGTTGCCGCGACCAACGACCAAACGTGTAGGGGCTTAGGCGGCAGACTAGGTTGCCAGAGCCAAAACAGTCTAAGCAAGACCAGCATCGGGAAGAAGATGATCCAGAACCGTGATCTTGAAGAGAGCTGCCAGCGCAACGATATGATCTCTTGAAAGCTGTTTGTCAAACAGACTTAGGAAAGCGTTTTGTGGTGATCGTTCCTCCAAACTCTTCCCCTGGTTGAGTCTAAGCTTCTCAGCTAACATGATTTGTGTGCGATGCTCCGCTGGAGCCATTTTCCTACCCGAAGCTGCCAGGCGCTTGCTACGCCTTGGCGTAAAGGATGTATCTTGCTTAAGGAGAGACCACTGAACGTCTGGCAGACGCAGGATGGGCACCTGTAGCTCAGCTTTAGCCCATCAAGAGAAGGTCACCAGATTCCCCGAACCAAACCGGGAGGAGACTCCTTTGTCATGGTCTAAGCATGCAAATGAGATAATACTGGTCTGTTGTGTTGGGAGCACGCTTGGAGTTGCCTCCTTCGAATTGCAGTGGAATGGGCCACAAACGGCCTGCTCGCATGGTAATAGTGGGCCTGCTTGCATGGAGTGATCCTCCTCGCATCCTTGTGAAGCGCAAGCCTCTTGGATAGGTACGCTGTCTGAATCGACAACTAGAAAGCTCGAAGTTGCCTGCGATTGGGCTGGGCCATGAACGTGCTACTCGCATATTAGCAGTGGGCCTGCTTGCATAGAGTGGTCCTCCTCGTGCCCTTGAGAGGCGCGTGCCTCCTGGACAAGTGCGCTGCCTGAAGCAAGGACTAGAGAGCTCAAAGTTGCCTGTGATTGACCACCCGGAGGCATGTGAAGGCTGGCTGCCTCCTCAGCGGAAGCAGTGGCGTCAACAGGAGCACAAGGCGAAACTGCTGTCTTGAGCCGTGCAACAGGATGGGGCAACCCTAGGACGTTGCTCTGGTAGAGTAGTCCTCTGATGGGACTAAACGGCAAAGCGGCCATGTTCAGACCTAGCTTTTTCTTTTCGGTCACGCCCCCATCACGAACTGATAGAATAGGAGGCAAGCAGCGGTTAGGTTGGACAACCTGTTGTGTTATCATCGCCCTCTCACCGGTAAGTCCACTCTGTGTCAGCCTTCGTGTCCTAGCGCTGACAATGGTGGTAGCCTCCCGGATTGGGTGAAAGGACTGAAGTGGGTCCACCAATCGTAGCTCCCTTCTTCTAGACCTTCGGTCGGCCAGAAGCAACCATCAACTACTCCAGGAGATGTGTGGAAGGTATGCCGACGTGGTCCGGAGTCATCAGATTCGTCGTCAGGAAGCCCACCGAAACCGGAGTCATCGCTTGAAGGCGCAAATGGGATTTGCCGCTCAGCCGATGAGGAGAAATCCTCAACGTTGTGGACGTGAATAATCATGTTGTAATGGAGGGCCTCCCGGCACTCCCTAACACCAGAAGGAATTGAGAAAACTTGCTTCCCGTGGTCAAGCACGGTGCCATCCGGGAGAAGATCCGGCTCGATGACGATGACCGATTTTTCTTTAGGAATTATATTAGGGTTTAGGGACCAAGAGACCAAACGAAAAGCCGACAAGTCTGCACGTGACGTTGACGACTCGTCGAAGGCTTCGACCCAACGGGAGGGGGAGAGGATGGCCGACACGGAGGTCAAGCTCCATGCGTGAAGCGGCAACCCCTCAAGGCTTAGCTTGACGTGGAAGCGTAGAGGGTGGCTGGTTTCCTGAGCCAGACGTGACCAAGGGCGAACAATGAGAAGGAAATGGTGTGTCCTGATGGAGCCTTCGTGGAGGACACGATCCTTGATGGAGTGGCTGTTGAAGACAACAAGAAAGTTCTCAGGGAAATAGGGATGCACTGAGAAGCTATCCTAGAGCCTCGCTCAACATGAATGGCTAGTGCGACCTCATGGGCGGAGACTTCTGGCCTCGTCCCCCCTACGCAGACAATGAGTGCCCGCTCTAGGCACCTTTCCATGTCTCGCATCGCCAGGGAGAGTGGTACAACGCAAGATTATTTGCTTGGGCGGTGCAGAGGGTTTCCTGACGAAAACTCATCGTCGACGTCCCCAAAGAGCGACGGGAGGAGGCTCTTTCCGCTTTGAGGACCGATATGGACCTGGTTTTCAGTGGCTGGATGAATCGCTAGTCGTCGGGCAGGAGTGACCGGCGCTAGCCGACGTCGCTGCGGGGAAGGCGATCGACCCAAGCTAGCTGAGGCGACCGATGACATCCTGTGAGCAGAAGGGGTAGCTCCCCTTCGCCAGGAAGGCAACACATTCCACAGATCAAGAACAGGCGGCGGCCTTCTCGAGCCGGGATTGGTGGGGCTTGGCTGCTTCTTGCAGCGGGCGGCTGTGTGCCCCCACACCCTTGTAGCCGAAGCAACGCGTGGGATTCTTGCATCCCGCCGCAACGTGGTCGGCAGCGAAGCAGTTGAAGCAAAGGCCTACTATGTCATATGAAACCGGCCTCAGCACGGGAGCATGTCGCGGACTTGGATGGTTCCTACGTCGCCAGGAGCGGCGACGCCGAACCTCTTCCTAGGTGCCCCCTCCGCCAGCTGGTTTGACCCGGCAACACGCAAGGACGAGTGCGCCGTTGCCTTGCATGAAGCTAGCCCGCTGTTGAGGAAGATGGCCGCCTTGCCCCTAGCTTCTGGGGGCGGATTTGGCTATGCGACCGGAACTCCTGAGAAATTCAGCGACCACAGCCCCAAAGCAACCGGGATTGGTGGAGACGACCTTGTCGGAGACTCGCAGCGCCGGGACTCCACTGAGTCAGGACTTGAAAGGGAGGACTCCATCCAGCGATGTTCCTTCTCCGATTTCTTCCCCAAGACTGTAGCTTGGAAATCTAGGGATGTGGATGAGTTGGAGGCCATTAGGGTTGTGGTGCGTTGTCAATGGAGTGGCAAGAGACACGAGGCAGCAGCGAGGGATGAAAAAGGGGAAGGAGCAGCAAGGCGGGAGTGGCCGCCGCCGCCGCCAGAGTGGCTCGCGGCGCGAGGGCGCTAGAGGGAAGGCCTCAGCAGCGCTCAGAGGGAGTGGCTAGCGGCCATGCCAACCTCATGCATGGTAAACAGAGGTTGCAAATCTTTTAGTGCACTATGTATGTGTTGTGATGGTTGTACAATTGGTAGCGTGGCCTAGCTGTTTTGGAACCCAATTCAATGTGTACAACATGTAGTTTTGTGGCGTGTCTAAAATTTCGCTTGATTTGAACATGTCTAGTCGGGGGTACACAGCAGTTAGTATCATCCTATATGTTAACAGTATGCAGTTCAATAATAGGGACAGGGGCGGTGGTAGGGGGGTGCCCATGGTGCATAGGCACCCCCCCAAAAAAATGATTTTTTTTAGGTATGCTCAATTTCGGCCCATCTCAGACCAATTCAGCCACACACGCACACGGCTCAGCATCAGCAAAGACCAAGGCTTCTCGCCTTCTCCTCCCGAGTCCTAACACGGTGACGCCGCCCGCCTCGGGCCTCCCCTCCTTGCTTCTCCTCCTGGCGACCTGGCTCCTCCGACCGCCAGCCCACCGCCGAGGACCAACAGTCCAACTCCAACACGACAACACCAAGGTAAACATTAGGGAATGGGGATCCGGCCTTCGGGATTGGATTTGGGGGAGGGCGCGCAGGAGCGAGATGGCCGGCAATGAGGCCGAGTCGGTTAGGCGCGAGGGTGAAGGAGCAGTGGTCGGGCGTGGTGGGCGCCGTGGGCGCAGAGGTCTTGGATGGGCCGAACCGCCGAAGAAGCGGAGGTGGCGCACCGAGCCACCGGCAGCCCGCAACCGACAAGGGCACCGGCCACCAGGCAATCGGGCACAAGCCCGAGCGGCAATTGGGAAATGAAGAGAGTGAGAGAGACTGAGAGAGAGGGAGAGATTGGAAAGAAGTCAAGAAGAGGAAAGCCAGGGCCGACGAATGAGAATGACGGTAGGAATTAGGACATTAGGATTTAGGAATTATATAGGATAGAAAGGGAAAGAAAGAGGAGCTCAGCCGATAGCCGGCCAATCTCCCCCAAGGCCAATTGCTCAATGCCTCAATCTAAATGTTATTATGCTATCAATCTGTTCTATTCTTGAATGTCTCCCGACTTCTATGATTTGTATATGCAGGACAAGTTGAATCATAGAATTGAAAAGGAATAGATATATCATTTCTTTCTTTCGAGGTGGCAAGGCAGTCAAGCTTAAAACCGTTGAAGTGGAAACTACTCAAACTCAAGGAGGAGGAACTGAAGCAAGTATAAATGAAAATGAATTGGCTTTGGTTGTGGCTTCTTTGATTCCATCTGTGAATGCACCATCTCAATCTCAACCCCAATCGCAAAGTGAAGCACAAGCAGCTGGTAATAACAGTGATGAGTTATGTTATGATGTTGAGCTTCTTCCACACGATCTCAGCAAAAGGATACCTATCATGAGATATGCTATCAAAGATCAAGATGCGGTTCGAAGAGGATTAATTCTTAAAGGCCCATGTCAACCTCGTCAACATGATTTTCCCGTAAGGGAAATATCAGGTAAAAGACGTCGTTTCAATGTTAGTTAGTTTGATAAGTACAATTGGATTGAATATAGTATCGAGAAGGATGCTGCATTTTGCTTTGCCTATTATTTGTTCAAGGAAAAAATGTGGGAGGCGATAGTTTTGTTAAAGGAGGATTTAGAAATTGGAATAGGTATGACTCAATTGACAAGCACGTGGGTAGTATAAGAAGTATGCATAATCGAGCTCAAGTGAAATACAACTTCTTTGTTAAATCTAGAACATCAATTGATCAAGCTCTTAGGAAGCAAACCGAAGAGGACAAACAACTTTACATTTCTAGGTTGACTTATTCAATTAGATGCTTGAGGTTTATTTTGCGTCAAGGACTAGTTGTATTGCACTATTAACTAATTTCGAATTTTTTTTTTGTGTAATTGTGTTGAATTTGTAAAATTACTTATATGTCGTACAAGATTTTTTTTAAAACATATTTGAAGTGTGCACCCCTATCATAAAACTCCTGGCTTCGCCACTGAATAGGGATAACAGTAACAAAGAACATTAGTAAGCTGGTCCGTTATGTACATACGTAACTTAAAGGTAACAACTTTGTAGGTTGTCGCATCAACCAGATTACGCTATACATTTGGCCATAAGGCACAAACGTGAAGTTATGTATGTATAACTATTATGTGGCCATGGTTGGTACCTATCTATGAATCAGCAACACATAGATCAAGGTGATGTCTTATGTAAAGAATGCTAGAGTAGTCTGAATACGACGTTAGTGCGTGGCATGCATCTAAGAAAAGGATGTACCAGTAGGTATTAAAATGTGAAGCTCATCTATAGCATGAAAGTCACTTTGTGGAAGCAAAAGCAGCAGTCTTGGTATGGTGGGTATCATCATTGTGGTCTACAAAATATGGAGGCAAATTAAGTGGTAGTAAAAGTGATGACATATTTGTAAAGGAGATGTGCGTACAGCAGATTCTATGATAGGAACTGAAGGGATTTACCTTGTGTTGACGGTCTGTCATCGTCGTCTTTGAATAGTTTCCTAGCAGTCTTCGAAACACCTTCAGAGGAGCTACGTCTGTAAGTATAGCAATGATGTTGGAATTATCTATGCGATGCTATGTGTCGTTATCTATTTGGTAGAAGAGAGCGGCAAATTTCTTTTGATTTGACCTAGTTTAGTAAAGATGAATTGTACCGTTTAGAGCTGGTCTATGGAGTAACATCTTCGATTTCTGCTGGAGTTGTGTCTTGGATCGCCAATCTTTTTTCGTCGAACTGCAGAGGAGTGAGCTGCAGTACCATAAAATGAGTTGTGCAATCAGCGAGTGATAGAGCTATAAATGTAGGAGCAGCTGACTCAGTATGGAAATCATGTCTGTATCAGTACATGAAAAATGGTCCTAACCATACAATGGATCCAGGTTACACACAATTTGTCTAGGAAAAATCAACACAATTGAGCTTTTCTGTATTGGTTAAAAAATAAAATTTTAAATGCATGGCCTTAAACCAATATAGTGCTCTTTACCTTTTACTCGTGATAACACACCCATCCGATTATTATTTTTTCTCACTATTTGTTACCAAAAGTTACTAATGTAAACATATAATGATATGTGAGTAATTTTGGTGGAAAATTCATTAACACCTTTTCCATACGAGAAATGCAAATACTTTGATGTATATTACCGGTTCAGGTTGTAAAGGGTCCAGTGTAAGTATCTGTAGGACGACGACTACGACGAGGATTATTGACTAGTCAATTATCCGGGTATATCTTTAGAGAAAGACTACAAAATGCTATAGCATTTTTCTTTAGAACAACGGGATAACACCTCACCGTTGGATCCATTCGATGCCTCCAACCTTACTCTCCGACTGCGGGTGTGATTACTGATTAGCTAGCCAGTAGGGAGCAACTAAAGCACGCAGGGTTATCAATCAACTAGTGCTAGGTACGGTGCAGCGAGATGGAGCCATTGATTAGCGCGATCGTCAAGGTCGCATCGGAGATCACCAAGGCGGCGAGGACTGCTTGCCGGAATAGCAGCAGGTGCCTGGAGCTCACCGAGCGCGCACGGAATGTCGGCGACCTCCTGTACGACTCCACGGTGGACAAGGACACGGCGACGAGGACGAGGGTGCTGGTTAGCCTCAGCGAGGCTCTCGGCAACATGCTTAGGCTCGTCGAGTCCTGCAGGCGCAGCTGCTGGTTCTAGAGGCTCCTGGCCGCCAGCAGGGACACTGGCAGGATCGGCAACGTCGATGTGCCGCTACCCGATTCGGTCGTCGGCCGGGCCATCCTCGAGGAGAAGATACATGTCGGCAGGTACGCACAGTAGCCTGCCTACGCGATCTCTCTGTAGCTGGTGTTTTTTGCTGTGTAACATTTGGTTGTTTCTCTCTGTCTAGCATTTCTTCAGTGCTATTGGCTCTGCGCCCATTGTTGCCCGGCTGTACATGGTGTTGTGGGGCAAGGAGAGGGAGATGAGCGAGCCGGCCGATCTCGACGACGATGAGGCCGCCACCGCCACGGAGACCATCACCATGGACCTGGAATTGAACGGGAAGGACACGAGAAACGACGATGCCGCTACCTTGCCGGTGTTCTGCACCACTGACGACGGCGGGGCGACGAGCATAGCATGCCTCCATCTCCTCGCTGTCCTCCTCTCCGCGATGGTGTGCGCCGCCGCGGCGCAACCGGCCACCGCCGAGGCTGCTCTAGAGACGTTGGCGGTAGTTGGCATCAAGGTCTCGTTCCGACCGAGCATCGCCATCGTCAGCGGCATCTTAACCATGAAGGGGTACAAAACTGAAAAGAATATGAGTAGACAGCGAAGAAGAACAAAAGCAAAAGGAAAGAAGAAGAAAACATAGCTGATGACACAGTTTGGCACGCACTGATACCTGATGGGCTCCAGGTCGATAGTCGTAGAATGAATATCAATCGAACAAGTACGCGGGAAAAAAACAAATGTTTGATCAGATCAATGAAGAGATAGGGGTTCGGCAAAACATGTTTTTCCTAAGTACGGAGCTATCGAGTGATGACTGGCTGATGGGAGTTCCATCATGTAGTTGGGCCAGTTAAAGACGAGTAGGCAGGATACTAAGAAACTTTCTTTCTGATAAAAATTATATGGCACAAGAAATTAAGCTAAGCTGAGAAAAAAAATTATGAATCAGACAATTGTTTCCAAGCATGCTGATGATCTTATCAATATATTGTTGCATCAGCACTCAGCAGGCATCACGGTGTACTAAGTTTTCTTCCAACCAAACACTTTTATTTCCTACAACTTTTAGAATCAGGTGTCCTAGATAATTCTTTCACCAAGCATCATATGCATATAAACACACACAAAAAGTACCTAACATAGTAAAAGCAAAAAACTTAGAAGTGTTCTGTTCTCAGCGTGCCGTATGGCCTAACATTGAGCTAACAAAAATATGAAGTACTAATATAAAGCTCTATACGTTGCATATTTAAAGTACTTTGTACATGTAGCATCATGACTGCATCAATGTATCTAGGAAGTATACCCATGAGATAAAAAAAAGTTATAACGTAATGACACGTGTTTACATCCAAACTATGTACAAAATATTTAGAATATATGGTTGATCAAATTAACTAATCATAACCATGAATTGCCTTGACTATTGATGAATCAGAGCTTTCCTTAAAAAGGGATTTTATGACGTAAAAGTGCAACAATAATTTCTTTAGCAAATTTGTAACTGCATTCGTCTCTCTATTTGTTGAATGATGACCATGTTGGTAATACAATAAATAACATACATGTTGGTAACACAACATCATATTGGACAGGGAAAGAAATATATACTCTTTCAAGATTTCTGTTGCAGCACATTGCATCTGCATGATTAATGCATTGATACCATATGTGGCAAGGTAATCACCAGTTGCAAGAAAGTCCTTATGTCCTTTTTTTGCTAAAAGTATCAGATTCCGCCTACAAAAGAAAAGTGTGACAGTTCAATGTCAGCAAGCAAGTTGGGCTCAAGTGCAGTCACCCTTTTAGTGTAATTCCCTTGTTTAACTGTCTAGAGTGCAATAATCAATACCTAGAGATTAAAAGAAAAAATAAAACAGTGACAACCTATATATAGGGGAATTGCCCTAGCATAATAGAAAATGAAGCATACATTTACCTGTAATTGTGCATCATCTGTACCATGAGCAAAATCTAAGTAGAGATGTCTGCCTAATATGGTGACCTAAACTCTAACATATAAGCCAAGAAATGTCATCGCCCAAATTGAAGACACTATCTTTGTGAAACCTAAGAAAACGGAAAAGCAATTAAGTAATATGGATACCAATCCATGTTTTATGATCACTCATCAGATAAAGAAAAATTCAGCGAGGCATGCAACAGGACGAGATAAGCCAATCATACTCAAGATTTTAATCTTCTCCCAGTATCGTGCTTCTCTTTTGGTGTCGGTAGCATTGGATTCTCCCTTCCTTGCAAGTAGCTTCTCGGTCAAGTGTGAAATATCCAATTCCTCCATTATCCGTGAACGGAGATAATGCATAGCAAAAGGCAATGTGGTCGTATCCGAGATCCTTTGCACGTTTTCGAAGTGGGTTTGCAACCTAGAAGATAATAAAAAACATATGAAACAATCATAAAGGAGCAAATTTTACTAAATGTGCACTACTTAATCTTAAAAAAAAATACTAATTCTATACATCAGACTACTCCATATTACCACTAAAACAGCAAAACCAATGAATCAATTGTTGTTTTTCACAAACATATCTTTTCGACCCTATTTTCTCATCTTGTATGATGTAGTCGATTATTACCATGAGCTCCATGCGCAACAATTACAACAATTTTTGGCTAACATAAATATGCTGGCAGAACAAGGTTTTGTTTATGTCCCTCTACAGCAAAAGGAGATGCAAAAAAAAGCTCAAACTTGTTGGAAGCCTAAACTTTACCTTGTATTTTTCTCTTACAGAGCTGAGAACCCAAACTTATCCACCAATCGAAACAGAAATTCACAACTAACAATGCAAGAACAAGAAACCCCCAATCCAGGTAGACACAAGTAAAGCACTAAACTCCTACATATTAACACATCAGGCACACAACAAAAGGTTCAAGATTCTTCGATCAAAGCCCATACTCTACCATCCATTATAGACTGAGATGGTCCTGGCTGTACAGATAGACATGACCATATATAGAACTAATGAGCCCACTGACTCAGGACGAGCATCCATATGTTGAACTGGAGGACCAACACTCCCAAGCATTGATAACATCAAGGACTTGTTTCTTTAATGTAGTAAGAATCATTTCATTCTCCAATACACGGGTTTGATCCAATACATAGACAACCTGGACAGAAATAACATAAATCAATAACATCTCTACATAGTAGTTTTTTTGTCGTTTGAATACATATCGGCATGTAAAGATAACAAAGATACTAATAAGTTTGTCCATCACAAATTAGTTGTTAATTCCAACTAACTCCAAAACAAGCACAATTATTGTACAATAGCCTAGGAATAGCATGTATTCACTCAAAAACAATGGATCTCTAATTCCATGAATACACTGTGATAACTCAAGTCTGATTTTCATTCCTATAATTTGTATGACTACGAAGCCCAAAAAACCAACCAACACAACCTGGCCAATATCAAGTATAGTACAAACACCAATCAATCATCAAATCAACGATCAACCACAAGCACCAAACTATCCAACCGCGACGTAGGATCGAGCGAAACTATCTAATGACGACATAGAACTGAGCGAAACCAGCCACGCGTCCCCTCACAAAACAATCTTCACATCATCCAATTACTAATAACGACATAAAATCACATATGCATAATGATCGGATTCTTGGCATCTTGAGCAAGAAATGGATTTTACCTTGAGCCCTAGCAGTAGGAGTGGCGCGTCTTTGCCCGAAAGCACGATGCACTCTAGCCCGCCACCTCCATCACGCGCCCATGGCCAACCCTCCCTATCGGATCCGGTCTTTGCAGAATAGGCGCAAAATTAGGCCCCTCCTAACCCAGCCCAACCAAACAAAACCAACCAAATCGAGCCAACTCGAGCGGCATGTACCTTGATGGCGGCGAGGCGATATCGGATGAGTCATCCTAGGCGACTCGGAGCATGCGGGCGTGGTGGATCTTGCGAGACGGGCTGATTCCGGTGGAGCCGGTGGCATGGCGTGCGCGGTAGCGTCATCGCTGGCGAGTCGCGTCGCTTGTTGGTGGCGAGCGAGACGACGAGGCCGGGCGGTGGTGGATCTTGTGAGGGAGGGCCACAGCGAGAGGTGGTGGTGGTGAGGACACCATCGGGAGGAAGCGGGGTGGAGGGAAGGTGGAGGGATGGGGCTAGGGGCGGGGAGAGGAAGGTGGATGAGTTTGAGGGCCGGGAGGGAAGGAGGAGCGCAGTGGGAAGGGAGGAGGGCAGCAGAGAAAGCGTTGAGGGACAGGACGGAGACATGGAGGGACCAAGAGTGACCGCGGGTGGAGGGAAGATGGAGGGGCCGGGGGGAAGGGAGGAGCGGTGGCCAGCCGTGGGCGTGGGCGTGGGGCGGTGGCCGAGGGATGTGGGGAGGCGGGGGCGGGCGCGCCGGGGCGGAGGGGCTAAAGAGAGGGGGCGGGTGTGGGGGCGGAGTGAAGGGAGCCGGGCGCATGGGTGAAGGGGAGGAGCGGTGGCCGAGCGTGGGCGTGGGGGCGGTGGCCGAGGCGCGGATGTGGGGGGAGGGGGCGAGGAATACAACGGCGAAAGACAACGGGTCTGCCGCTGCCACGCGCCCAGCCGAGACGTTCACGTGGCAATCGAAGAGAAGGCTTAGCACGCACGTGGCAACCAGACGGAAAACGTTAGAGGCGGAGAAACACAATGATCGCACAGGCAAGGAACGGCCTAGAATCGGACGGCCGAAAATCGACGTAACGAAATCGAAAGGAGCAGACGCACACAGTCGACGTGGCCATTCTAGCCTGGGGCAAAGTCCACCTTCTTTTATATATAAAGGTACTCTAGTTAATACAGAAGTTTCAAGTCGCAACTACATTTGTTGATACATGATAATTGATAAGCAACCTTTTTAAAATAATAAGTCGAATCAAAGTAATAGTACCTTTTCCTCAAGCTCTACACTCCAGCGTTTGTAAACCGAGTCAAATTCGTTCGTGCTGATTTCCCGTAGTTTTTTGCAGGCAGCTCAGTATTTCTCCTACTCTCCTTGTAATTTATTTATTTCTTACATGAGAATGTGAAAATGGAACAATCTTTTCGACTCCACATCCAGAAGGAACACTAACCTGTAAACGAACTACCCCTTGCTGAGCCCTATCTTTGAATTTCGGATCAGCATGGAATCTTTCGTTCGATGTTTATAGAAAAGCTGCATCAAATAACCAATTTGAAACATAATTATCTGCGTACTGAATCATAAATTCTTATATGGTGCAAACTAATTATTACTTTACACCTTTGGCAAGAAAAGCACTTGGTTCGCAGTTTTGCAACCCATGGTTCTAGTTCAGAAGCGTAAGTTATTACTCAAGGCAGTCGGTTGCATTCCAAAAGAGGTCCTGCTTGAACAGGAGGCACAAAGTTTAAGGGCTTGTTTGGTTAGTGCTCTGGATTTCATACCTGTGAAAAAGTGATGCCTGAAGGTAGCCTGTAAAGTAGATAGTTTTTGCCTGACCAAGCAAACCTGAATAAGAGTTGTTTAGTTGGAAGCATATGCCCGGAGTTGGTGAATAAAAAATAGAACGTTGGATCAAACAATCAACGTAGATCTGAGCTGCCTAGGAGGCTTAGGAGCCAGACGCTCATTTTCTACGGCTGGCTCCCAGGCATTGAACCACGCATCGAGCAGGCAGCGCTCAGGAGGTATCCCAGCCAGGCATATCGCTACCAGGTAGCGATCCAAGCAGGCCCTAATTGCGGTACCAGTTCTCAAAATGAAACATATGAAACATCAATCGGTCGTCAGTGGTACTCATTGTACATAGTCAATTCAAGTGAAGAGGTTATTAATGTACCCTGCACTTGCGAGGTAGGAGCAGCCAAAAGAACCTCCAAGTGAGAAAGAACATAAGAGATCATATAAGAAACAAATATGCCTCTAATTGATAGAAAAACAACATGAAAATTACACAATATTGTCATCTCCCACTCCAAATCAATCATTTTTTTTGTAAGTTCCCAAAATCAAATGCATTTTCATGCCAATTTTTAGCATTCTTCTGGCATAAAAATCAATTGTTAGTGGCACATAAGAATCGAAATTCACTAAAATTCTTGGATTTCCACCTGGAAACCCCAAATCGAAACCCCATGAATCCAACACGCAGAACCGAATTGGTCCGAGCAAAGCTGTGAACCCTGGGAGGGAAAAGGGAGAAAAAAAGGAAACCCTAGGGGGAGCGGGCTCACCCAGAGAAAGTGGAGTTCAAAGCCGAGCTCCCAACGGCGGATTTGGGTAACCTAGTTGGAGGGGAGGAGGTGGGCGGCGCAGGTGAGGGCACGGTCGAAGGGGAGGAGGTGGGCTGCGGTGATGTGGGAGAGGGAGGAAGAGAGCGTGAGAGGAGCTAACTGGGGACGGCGGTGCGGGCGAAGGAGAGGAGGTGGACGGCGTGAGCGCAGGCACGGTCGGAGGGGACGACAACTATGGCGCGAGCGAAGGGGAGAAGGTGCGTGGCTCAGTGCGGCGCAGGCGAGGGCAGTGTTGAATAGGAGAAGGAGGGCTCCGAGCAGTAGCGTGGGAGAGGGAGGAAGAGAGTCCAAGTGGCGGCGTGGGAGAGAGACGAAGAGAGCGGTGGTGGCGAGGCGTAACAAGAAGGGACGGCGACGGGCGGCGCAAGAGGCGAGGATCAGGGGGAGGAGGCGGGCGGAGGCTTCTACGAGGGCTACAGGGGGAGCGCAGAAAATGCGAGGAGAAAACCCGCACGACGCACACATAACCTGGCACTCGATGGTTCTCAGTAGTGCACCGAAAAATAAAGCCAGTGTAAAATGAGAGGTGAGCCTAGCCTAGAGATGGCCAAATGGGCCGGGCCTACTAGGTCCGCACGAAGTACGCTACTGTAGGTCTAGCCCAAGCACGGCACGACCCGCACTGTTTCATGGGCGTGCCGGCCAAGACGAGACCCGGCCGTGCCTAGGCCGCCACCTCGGCCGCAGTGGGCCTGCCCGGCCAGCAATGGGAGGCAGAGGCGAGGCGAAGGGCAGAGCGGAGGAGGAGGAGGCCATCGCGGGCTCATGGCGCACAGTCTTCCTGCCGAGGCGGAGGAGGAGGTTGCGCGCGGCTCGCGCGCGCAGTGTTGTGTCGGAAAGCGAGAGGAGGAGGAGGTCGTCGCGAGCTCGCGGCGCACGGCAGTCTTCTTATTGGAGCGGAGGGAGGAGGAGACGGGCCATGCGGCACCGTGGCGGCGCGCGTGCAGTCTTTATTAAGTCGTCGAGGCGATGGCGGGGGCATGAGGCGAGGAGGCGGATCGGCGATCGCGAGCCGCATGAGGAGGCGAGGCGCCGCCGTGGGGAGGCGAGGCGGTGTCGCCGAGGCGCAGGCGCCACGGGAGGCGAGGACCGAGGAGGCGGCGTTGGCGCACGACGAGGAAGACGCTACATGAGAGAAGAAAACGGCAAGACAGGCGACTCAAGTAGCGGCAAATTTTTTAGGACCGTTAGGGAGATTTTTTTGACCGTTTTTGACCGTTGGGGGCTTAAAAATAGCAAAAAAATTAAAAAAAAATTCCAAATTTTTTTCTATAAAAGGCACCATACCCCCTCATTAAGAACCTCTTCATTCTCTATTCTCTGTTTGAAATTGTGTTGTGCAAATTCAAATCCGTGCTGAGCTAATTTGGCAAAATTCAAAAAAATTGTGCCAAAATTTGGAAATTTCAATTTTCACAAAAGTCGACAAAGTCGAAAAAGAGGTACAATACTATTTTTGTAATACTTTTATTGTTAATTATTGTTATGCTAATATTAAAGTAGTAATAGTGTTAGTTTCGATTTTGCAGTTTTCGTTATGGACAATCCTTACGACAGCTTTGCTCTTAGTGAGTTCGGACTTTCATCGGACGAAATTGCGTCTATGGAGGCGGCTGCGGCTGCCTCAAACCAACCGGAGGTTTCACCGGAGGAGCAAGCTGGAGTTCCGTCATCAGGCTCGATGTCAGCATCAGGCTCCATGGCAACCGGAGCAAAGAGGTCGAGACCGTCTATATCGGGAGTGTGGGAGAATTTCGACAGGACAACCAAGCAAGACGCAACGGGAAATGAGGTACCGTATGCTATTTGTAAAATTTGTCGCCATGAATTGTCTGCGAAGTCTACAGGTGGAACGGGGCACTTGCTTAGACATGCTACAAGATGTCGAACCAAGCAAGGATTGACGATGAGGTAGACGCAGCTACAATACAACCCTGATGGTACGGTATCTAGCTGGGACTACGATCCTCAGGTAGCCCGCGAATCTCTCTGTCGTTTAATTGCTTCTGAGGATTTACCGTTAGGCTTTGGTGAGTCTGCTTCTTTCCAAAAATTACATTAGAACTGCGCATAATCCTAGATTTTCTTCCGTTTCTAGACAGACAACAACTAGGGATCTAGTGAAATACTATAATGAACGTCGTAATAAAATAAAGGAACTATTTAGTACGTGCACATTTTCGGTGGCCTTGACCTCGGAGATATGGAGTGGTCAGGCTAGGGAGGATTATCTTAGTGTAGTTGCGCATTATGTTAATGACGACTGGGTAATGGAGAAAATGATTATAGGTTTGAAATTAATTGATGTAGCACACACGGGGGAGAATATTGCGAACTGTATTCTCAAAGTCGTATAAGACTTTGGTCTTACAGACAAAATATTTGCAATTACCTTAGACAACACCGATTCAAACTCTAGGGCCATGGACATTCTTACTCCAGTGTTGAGTACATATGTCGATTCTTTCTTGCTACATCAACGATGCGCTTGTCATATTATCAACCTTATAGTCAAATGTGGTCTGAAGAGGTTGAGTCCGTATATTAAAGCTTTTCGCGATGCGATTTATTTCTTGAATAATTCTAACGTAAGAATAGCACAATATAAGAACTTCTGCAGGGCGATGAGTGTACGTCCAAGAAAGTTCGTTTTGGACATGGAGGTAAGGTGGAACTCTACTTACCTCATGCTTAAGCATCTTGTACCATACAAGAGCATTTTTTTTCTGTTTTTATTGAAACACACTATCCTAGCACTGACGGTACTTTGCTATTAACTAAACAACATTGGTTCATTGCTGAGAAGATACTATCATTTTTAGAAATTTTTTATGAGGCAACTGTTGCTTTGTCCGCTGTCTACTATCCAACATCTCCTATCATCGTGCATACTATTTTACGGATTGCTACTTAATTAAAAATGTATGAAAATGACTTAGTTTTATGTGAGGCTGCTGTTTCCATGAAATCTAAATACCTTAAATATTGGAGAGAAATCCCTTACCTATATGCATTTGCATTTGTTTTAGATCCTAGGGCTAAAATTGGTGCATTTGGTACTGTACTTGATCTTCTTAGTGATGCTATGGGGCTAGACTGTACTAACTATTTTACAGAAGTTCGTTCTCGGTTATACGAGGTTTACCAAAGGTATGAAAATAAATTCCGGGGAGTCCGCTCGCAACGACCTCCAGTAGCCCCCACCTCGAGTGGGAAGACAAGTATGTGGGGCACGATCTTCGGTGCCTCTTCCTCCAGGTCTAGGTCCAGGTCTTCTTCTTCTTCTTCTTCTTCTGCACCAGCGCCTGCTCAGCCAAGACCCATAAGGAGCGGGGAACTATCCACCTATCTGGACAACGATACGGTGGATTTCAATGCAGAAGGCTTCGACATCTTGCAATGGTAGCAAGCCCATAAGTTAACATATCCCGTGCTATCCATACTTGCACGTGATGTGTTAACTGTTCCTGTCTCTACGGTTTCTTTCGAGTCTGCTTTCAGTCTTTCTGGAAGAATATTGGAGGAGAGAAGAACAAGTCTCACAAGTGAGATGGTGGAGATCCTTCTAACTGTGAAGGACTAGGAACAAGCTGATTCACGAACACAACACTCTGTGGAAAATCCAGAGTTGTCGGAGGTATTCGAAAATTTGTACTTAGACAATGACACCGACATATAGAACAGGGATGTATCATGTCTGTAGAATTGTAGAGCTATAGACTGTACTCTTTTTCTTTTGCTAAGGTTTTCTCATTTTGAGTTTTTACTTGGCGAAGGTTTTAACGAGGCAGCTAGTTGGATATTAATAAAGCTCTTTATTACATTTTCAATATGATTGTCTCATTTTTTTTCAATTCTCATGTCTACTTTTGAATTCTACACATTTTTATAATTTTTCTAGATTTTTTTTTGTTCTGATGAGTCAAACGGGCCACATCTGGCCCGACGGGCCAAACAAGCTCGGACCGGCCCGGCACAGCACGAATGCCTGTCGGGCCGTGCCTGGGCCACCACCTTAGCCCGGCACGATATGAATAGTACACGAGCTGAAACGGCTCAAATTAGCCGAGCCTGCGTTGCTTTTGTGCCGGGTCGACGACCCATTTGGCCGAAATCGGTCTAGCCCAACACGCGAAAAGCAACATCAGAATCTAAAAGCGGCGACAGGTGTCTTCGCGCAGCTGGAAGAAAATCAACGCCGAGCGCTGGGAGAGCTCCATTTCTAGGCACAATAAGGAGAGGCATACATTCATCGTTTGTCAATGTTTAAAGCAACCCTCCTTTGATCGCAGGCCCCTTGCTCTCCATGTATATGCATGCACGGTGTTCTACATGTGTATGCATGCACGGTGTTGTATGAATGCATTGGTGTAAAGCATCCCAGGCACCACCTGGAAGCACTGTTCAAGACAATGCCGACAACCAGGGATGGCCTGATAAAAGTGTTGAAGTTTATGTTTTTGGGAATAGAGTGAGCGAGGTTGTTATTATCATTCTCATCGGTCCACCAAGAAGAGATAGTGATCAGAATTTGACGGAGGGCAGTATTACTCCTATCGCAGCCTACTGCCTACGCTAGATGTGAGTAGTACACAAGATGAAGTTATGATTAGTAGTTTGGTATTGTAGTGACGTGATTCTTAGCCCAAATTACATGTATTTTTTTTCAAAATGGGAACCTCTCGTCAGGCATCTGGTGTGTTGCTACATTGTGATGTGATACGATGAACAAAAAAACTTGTGAAGAAATACAATTAGCTGGATTCTTGGGGTTGGGGAAACTACCACCCCACTCATGCTCTACTTCTATCCTCTTGTTACCAGTTACCACAGTACTTCACCACTATTCACGGAAATTCTACATGATCCTCTTGGATGATTATTTTGTGCATAAAAGTATTTTTCCTGTCCTTGGTGCTATGTTGATTCAATGATCCTCGTATTGCTTGCGCGAATCATCAGATACTTGCAAGTATCAAATGAAGTTGGTGAACACTGACTTAACAAATCGGACCTTCTTCCATCTGTTCTTGAAGAGGAAAGGATGAAGGCCCAATATGTGCTCAGGCATGAAATCGTGCCTTGTCAATATGCCAACAACAGGTGCCCTCTGAATTGATAGAAAATGAGCAGTCAACAATTTATCAGTTAATCACAAGAGATAAGTATAATTTGGAATAGTGATACATGTACTGTAAAAGATAATGCTACTAGTGAAGAAATACATATGCACATTGTGTGGCTTGTGTCGCTAACCATCATGGTTAGTCTCAGTAGTGATCAAGGTTAGCAACAACATTTGCCACAAAGATTGTGAAGCAGGTAGACTTGCTGATACAAGCATGAAACTAGATTTAAGAAATAGTCATTGAAACAGAAAAATAATATATATGCAAACAGCATCACTCACCTTGGAGGATTTTGGAAGAACCAAAAGGTGCCTCAATCCAACTTCACGGAAAAGTATAAGAGCCTTAGCCAAAGACATAGTCTCAACCACAGTATAAGGAGATGTGTTTGTGAATGGATGCAAGTCTACAAACATTTCCATTTCTTCTGCAGTTAATTCAATGTCCTCAATGCTGTCATGTTTTCCTGAACCTCGTTTAGCAAAATCATCAGGTGAGAAATGCTTCGAAGCACCTAATGTTGAAGCAGTGCAACTACCGATAAAATCTTTCTTTCTCAATAGAACAAGCAGGTGGACTCGAAGAAGTAGACCATATAACACAGGAGTATCTGAAAATGGTGGCTCGTCAACCACAGGGAAACCATTATGGCCGGTTGTCTTCAAGACATGCACTATATGGCCAACCTTCTCTATGCCATTGAATGTCTGTAGAGGACCAGTTACAACATCACTAACGGACAATTGCCTCATATAGGGTTCAGCATAGCCTTCAAGATAAGGAAAACCTTTCAATCTAACAAGCAAATCATAGACATTTGCATTCAAAGCATCTGCCACGGTCTTTGATATGAGAAGGGCCAGCATAACCAGAGGAAGCATAAGCAGATTGTTAGTCAGTTCTAGGATGATAACACAAACCGAGACAGTCATCCTCATTGATCCACCTAGAAGGGCAGCAGAGCCAAGAACCGCAAAAAGACCATGATCTAAAGTTGATTGTGATCCAATCAACATGCCAACTAGACGACCATAAGCTGCACCAGTTAAAATAACTGGCACAAAAAGGCCAGATGGTAAAGCAAGGCCGTAGCTGAAAATGCCCAGAAAATATGATGCAATAAAGAACACAAGGATCGAAGATATGTGGAATTCATCATCAGTGCCAGCACTGTAGAGGTTTCTAATAGTGTCATCATTGGTGTTGAAGAACAGGCTAGCCAGGTCATTGTATTCAGTCATTGCACACTGGAACTTCTTGAAATTACCAGATCTCCCTATTGATGGACAAGCTTCTTCTGTGTCAGTTGGACAAGGTTTGCAAGAAGCAATCCATGGCAAGCCAAAGAGGCAACAAGATGTACAGATGGTGACTGTAGCAGCCAGGAGCAGTTTGTAAGCTTGCCCTTTCCTGAAAGTAAGTTGAAGAGAATAGACAAGAAGTTAAGTTGGGGAAATGTTTTCAGTTCAAATGGGTAAATGAGTCTAATTGACAACTGCAATTAAATATCTATAAATGGCCCAGTAGGTGCGCATTGCCATTTTTATGAACAATTTAATTATTGATTCTCAACATTTTTAGGAGACAACAGTAGAGGGAAGTGATGTATTCAGGGAAAGCTTTACTAAATGGATTGCCTACAGTTAAAATTACAGAAGTGAAGATCATTAACAGTAAACCAACATCAGTACATACTCGTTGATAAGATTGTAGAGACGAAGAACCTTGTCCAGGAAAAAGTTGTGCAAACTCCCCAGTATTCCTCCAAGAACTCCTAGAGTGATTACCGGAGGTAAATCGACCAAATGGTAGGTGTTGTAATCTGAAGTCACATCAAACATTATAAGGCCGCCTTTCCCAAACAAGCCACACCTGCCACTTTTACAAAAGTCTATCAATGCCCTAAGGATAACAGCAACTATTGCTGTAGTGAAAAATGCTCGCCAGAGTAAGGCACTCCTCCACCTGCAAAGGCAACAAAAAGATGTTCTAATGGTATTTTACGCAAAAATTTGGTAATGAAGGGTACCATTTTTGCAGAAGCTTTTAAATATTTTGTTCCTTTCAAGGCATATGCATACGGGGCACATCTATAGTAAACCCTACCTTTCAATGCATCAATGCAACCCTTGTTTTAACAAATTTCAAATATTCTCACAAGAACAGATCAAATAAGAAGAGTGGTGGTTCATAATTTCAGCCTTAATCACAACTTAAATGAAAAGTGGCGAAAAATATAAATTCTTTTTTTAAAAGGTACCAATGGTAAGAACCATTATTTATTATGGAATTGTCTAATATCCTCTATTGTGCAGTGAATTTAAAATTTTGCCACTGGGCGGAGCACTCTTCTTCTTACTTCCAAAAAAAAATTTGAAGTCGTTAACTTGAGGAAGATAATGGTGCATTGAGGGCCTGTTTGGTTGGTACCCTGGATTCCATGTCTGGGAAAAAGTGATGCCTAGAGGTAGCCTGGAAAGTAGATGATTTTTGCCTGACCAGGCAAACCTAAAGATAATGGTAGTGTTTGGTTGGTGTCCTGGATCTGTGCCTGAGTAGATACAAGAGCCAGGCAGTGTTTGGTTCATATGCCTGAGTAGATCAAGAAGACATGAATAGATGTAATAAAATAATGGAAATTTTAATTAAAACTTATTTTATTCATTTAAAATATTTCCATTTTCTGAAATTTCCAATGAAACTGTAATTAATCCAATGAAATAGAAATGGTTAATTTTTTTTTAAGCTTTCAGAAGACTCTGAAAAACATGAAAACCGAAAAGAAATAAAAAGAACTCAAGGAAATTACAAGGTTTATTTTAATTTAATTTGGGCTTGAATCAAGTGATAAACAACTCAAAACTCGTACATATGTGTAACATCCCAATTTTCGTGGCCTTTTGAAAATTTTCAAAATTTAAAATTAACCATTTGCTTTTATTAATTTGGTAAAGCTTAATTGGAAATTTAGAATTTAAAAGAAATTTAATATGAATTAATTAAACTTCAATTAAATTAAAGTTGGTTTATTTGAGTTTTCGGATTTTTATTGGATTTAAAAGTCAAAATTATTATTTTAAGTATTTTATTGGATTTTCCGAATTTAGAAATGGCCTTTTCTTTTGTCCCAAATTTAAAACTATTTTATTTGCAAAATTAAAAGCTAAAGTATAGCTAAAAGTAATTTTATTAATTTATAAATAATCCTATAAATTTATGTGCATTTTTCTAGATTTTTTGGACTTTAATAGCTATTTTCTAAAAACCCTTTTCCTTTTCTGGTATTTTCTTAATTCGAAAATCTTTTTAAATCCCCTAAAGAACTTTGGGCCGATTTATTTTCCTCGGCCCACCCCGCCTTTTCCTCGTCGCAATTTCACCCCTTTGGCCGCGTGCTGCTCGCCTTAGGCGCTAAGAAAACGAGCCGTCCGATTGAAATCGGACGGTTCAAATTGGATTGAACGTTCGGAACCGTCCGGACTTCCGAACGTCACAATCAGATCCGGCAGTTGAAATTGAATCGGACGGTCCACAACGCGGTGAACTTTCGGACCGCCCGACCCCCACGCGCAATCTGACCGTCCATTTTAGATCGGACGACCAATGAGGTTTGACGTTATAAAATGCGTGGGCGAGGAAAGAGAATGGCTGACACGCGGGCCCCACGTGTGAGAGAGAGAGGGCGAAGGTGAAACGGGCCGTGTGCGTGAGAGAAGGGTTGGGCCGAGGGACTTTCGGCCCAAGCACTATTGGAGGATTATAATTGATTTAACCTTTTAAATAATTCCAGTAATTCAAATAGGCTTAACCAAATAGCAAATAAAATCAAAAAATTGTGAGAAAATTCACAGAAATTCTCAGAAGCATTTTGGACTTCAATAAAATATTTCTAACTTATATTTGGTATTTAATTTTGCAAATAATTTTGTTTTGGCTTGAAATACTTAGGGAAAAACTTTTAAAAAATTCCACAAAAATATTTGCATGAATTTCTCAACTTGACTGTAATAATCTCAACTTGACCGGTCCGAGTCCATTCATATTCAAGCGGGACTGTCTAGTCTTTTATGGTCTGTAGTTATTGAATTTTATTTTCCACTCGATCATGAGCTCATTCTCATGCATAAACGCCCAGGCAAGTTTGCAACGAACGCCCAGGCGTTCATTTTGAACGCCTGGCGCCCGGCAGCCCTCCAGGCATCTGAGCCAGGCATCCATTTCTCAGGTCTCCAACCAAACGACCACCAGGCAGACTCCAGGAGGCATCTCGGCCAGGCCAGGCAATACCAGGTTCCAAACCAAACAGACCCTGAATGTACCCCCCTTAAGCATAGAACCTGTAGTTCACTATAAGTTGGCAAAGTAAGTTCCATGGTTCTACATTTCTCAGCTCGCGGGGACAATAATATCTTAACCAACAAATAAGGCAATTCATGGATGTAAGTACCAATACTTCAAATAATGGAAGCCTTCACCGTTAGTTAAACTTTTTGCTCCACATTAATAATAGAAAGAGAATAACAAAAAGGAGTCATTACATGCATTTCCAAGGTTTTTACCATGTAGACACTGTTTCCAGGGCAAAAAGAACTCCACCAACTGGTGCCCGAAAAGCAGCAGCGATACCAGCACCAGCCCCACAAGTAACAAGGTCCCTCCGATCCCTATCATTCTTGAAGTACCTTAGCCATTTACATGTAATGTGATATTTACGTGACCCACCTTGCCCAAGTATTGATGCAATGCATGCACCTGTGTGTACCAGAGGACCAGCTTTCCCAACATGCAGTGATGATGATACCGCAGCAATGCAGCCCACAACCTGTTCAGAACCATAAAATATGAAATTCGGACATTATTAACAGAAGAGGAAGGGAATACTATGTTATACAGTGCCAATAAATAAGTTGAACTAAAAAATTATCTTGTTTACCAAATGAAGACAGTGCTAGTCTAGTCAACCAAATGATGTGGCAATTCCATCCAAACTTCAAAGATGTTGCAAAACGATGTCTACTTTTGAAATCTTAGCACTTGTATTCTTGGTGCTCCAAACCATTTTCCATCAAAATAGAGTTACTGGATTAATAGGAAAGGCCTATGGTGTCCTTCTCGGATGACAAATTACCACTTCTCTCCAAGGCAGACAACATATTTTCTAGCTACAACAGCTCTCCGATGGCTCTGCAGCCATATTCACTTTTCATTAAAGTTGCAGGAGTCAATTATATCATTCAGAGCCTTTTCAGCATCTCCTACTTGTACCCAAATTCAAGTGGAATAAGGTAGACATGTCAAAATGGAGAATGCTCGTGCCCCATACAAACCTCACTTGAATGTGTCAAAATTACACTAAAAAACTATGCTATCATATGATTCATATCACAAACCCACAATTTCCCAGATTGCTTCGTTATTCGCTAAAAACCATCGAAGAGATTCACTGAGGTAACTAATAATTAAGGTTAGAAACATAAACAAAAACTTTGGATGCCACAGAACTCAGTACCAATTGCCAGACTTTAAACTTGGCTTTGGAAATGAACCTAGAGTAGCAGGCAGGCAGATAATTGTACATTAACTTGAAGCTACAAGCCTACATATGTCCAACAGAGCGGTTAAAAGATGAACTCAAAACAATTTCAAGATAGACAGACATGGATGTCCTGGCAGGGTGCCATACAATTATCCGTTAATTATATGTCCAACTCTTCTATGGATAACTTAATACTATACTATACCATCAGCCACCATAGATACAAGGTGTCACACTAATAAAGGATACTTTTATGTCATGAAACAACGCGAATGAAAGAGACAGGAATTACTCTACCTTCACCACCAGAGTCTTGAGAGAGAATATGTTGGGGGCATCGACACCGTTCAAGTAGGCCTTCACCTCTGGGATACCGGACCCGGCCGCCGCTGGCGCCACGTACACCGTCAGCACCGCCGCGAACATCGTGAGCCCAAAGTTGGACACTAGGAACACCGCAAACGCCGTCCTGTGCCTAACCAAATCAATTTTGAGTCTAACATCAAATGTCCACGTCCCACACCTAAATTCCAATCGATTCGGTACTAGAAAGCTCTGTACTGCTGCTTACTTGCTGACGAGCATGAGGTTAGAGGTGACGACGAACTTGGCGCCGGCGACGTTCTCGACGCCGAGGTTGGCGACGAAGCCGGCGCCGGCGGTGAGGGCCCCGACGAGGAAGCAGAGGGCCCACTTGAGCGCCACATAGCGCAGGATGTTTGCCCGCCCCCGCGCCCTCCAGTCCTGCTTGAACACGTCGTTCTCGATCAACCTGCACGCCCATCCCACATCGATGGAGTCAAGACCAAACGGAATCAAGCAGGCGAATCGCCTCAGATTGGGGAGCGGGGAGGCCGTACTCGTAGTCGAGGCTCTCGATGGGGCAGACGTCGGCGCCGACGAGCGCGACCTGGGAGGTGGTGTTGGACTGCGAGCGTCCGCCGAGGAGGAACCGCCGCCGGCGCCGGCGCTGCTCCTCGTCGCCCTCGCCTCGGCCGTCCTCGTTCGCCGCGTCCTGGAAGAACGACGAGCCGGAGGGGAGGAGCGGGGCCTCTATGTCACCATCCGGATCCACCCCGCCGCCGCCGACCTTCTGATCCCTGGGAGCCATCGCCTCAGCCGCTCTGCTCCACCTTCACTGTGCCGCTGCCACCACACACAGTTAAAACGAGCAGGGGAGTGTGGGAACTTTTTTTTAAAACCATTTTTTAATTTTTATTTTATAGATAACCCTGACATACTTTATTTCAACTTTTTAATCACGATGTTACACTATAGGATAAATCTGTTAAATAGTATTTTTAGTTGCATCACTGATCGTAATAGCGTTGTTTTGTCACATCACAGATGGTGGAGTGTTCAAAAGAATCAAAATTTAAAATAAAGTCGTAGGAATTAATTTAAAAATAAAATTAAAAAAAATAATTAATAATAAAAAACTTGAGTGGTGGCGGTGGTTCGGTGGGTTTAACGATGTAAATATCCCCGGGATGGCTAGATCTTTATCCGCGGGACACTGATAGTGGGGCCAGGTATTTAACTGGGACCCACATGAACATGGCGGTAAGTAATACGAGGCGCTGCCCCCATTGGGACGTTGAGTTGAAGCTGTTGGGACTCCGGGCGGAACTGATACGCTTCTCGACAAGAATTTTCCAGCGTTACCACAGGTTTAATGATACGTGTGTGTATATATATATATACTACCTCCGGTTACTTTTATTTGACGCTCAACAGCTCATTCCAAAGCTACAGGACGTCAAATATTTTAAATCGGAGGGAGTATATGTTTAATTATAAGCATATAAAATTTCACTTGTAATATTACTTCAAATGCATAGTAGTATGATTAAATATAACTTTACAGTTTAATGAGTACAATAGACGGTAACTTCAATTCTGCCGGTATGGCTAGTATTGTCCAGTATAGTCGGAATCGAATCGGTATGGTCGGTATTGACCGATATCGAGAGCGGTGCAGAACACAAGGCTACACTGTATCGGTTTAGGTGATAAAATGGTATATACTGGCGTACCGGTCGGTACCGAAACGGTATTGACAAGTTTAATCTGATCCCGATGGCGGTAGAGCACTAGTACTCTCGTGTCTTATCGTGTTTGATGATTCTTTCCACTAAACTAAACTTGTGTTTTGATATTTTAATTCTCTTTTGAACTATCAGGTCACTGGTTTTCGTACTCTCTTAGTGTTATGTCGACAAATTTATCGGGATTTTTTTAAGGTATGTTCAAACTATTTTGGACCGTCCATCTTGTTTGATCCAACGGCGAGATTGAACATGGTAACCTAGGGGTAATAGGTCACCAATGACTATTAAATGTGTACTATTGCTTTTTTATTTGAACATTTCGCATAAAAAGAAATAATATATTTGGAAAGTACCGATTGTTAATATGGAAAATATACTGATACGTATCCCTACCTAAATGAGCAGCACGCGAAGATGGAAAGTGACATCCGCAAACACGTTACACGTGACAAGATACAAGATACGTATATTTACTTCAGCAATATCGCTATTTTTGTTTGATTGCAAAAAAAAACGTGTATTGCACCACTAACTAATGCACTTCGGACACGTCACAAGATATGTACACTTGAGCAAGATCGCTACTTTTGATCTATTGCAGAAAAAGAAAAATTGTGTATCGCACCACTAAAAAACCTAAAGCACTACAGTCAATAAAACACTAGTGCATATGTACTGAAACGTGTCGTGACAATGCACAAGCCTAATTGGACAGTAATGCACTAATTTAATATAATTGATGTCACGTGAAACGTGACAATGTTCACATGCAAGAGCAATTCGGTGACCGTGTTCACATACATTGGGATAAGAGAGTGTGGTGCACCAAAAGCGTGATGTAATGAGTAAATTTTGCAAAACGATCGATAAGATTATCACACAAGCGCACTTTTATTAACATGCATCACAGGATCACACTTATTTTGCTCAATTTATCGAACTTTTTTTCTTAAGAAACTAATAACTCCACTAGATCATGGCCTCTTTGGTTGTCACTTTCACATGCGAGATTCGGAATTCAAACGCTACCTTATCAGAACAACATCGTGTGGTAGGTCTAGATTATAATCCTGAACTCCTCTATGTGGAAGAACACTAAGATTGCTGCTAACCTTTTGGGCTACACTTCTTAACATACATTGCAGTTTATCAAAAGCTTCGTCAATAGATAAAACAGGCGCTATCAGTGCCTCACAAGTCATGAGATAACCTTGTTTCACAATCAATTTATCGACAAGCGTACGTAGCATGTTTGTTGACTTTTTTTTAACGTAAGAAGGTAGAGGAATCTCTACCTTATGATCAATGTATTTCAATATTGAACGAACTGCAACTGAACATAAAGCATTAGCTGACTTGGTTCCGATAAGACCAGTGTTACTTGGATTTATCCAACAGCAAATTAAGCAAAAGTACAACAAAATTCATGCCATCGCTTGGCAGGCTCTCTCGAAGCTGTCTTCAGCAGAGGACATTCGCTTAACCAGCATGTGGTCAGGATGTGCTAGCTTCAATTGGCTGCAAAACCACCAGACTTGCATTCAGTACTCTGATAGTTTTAATTTATCAGCCAGAAATGCTGAATGTGAAAGTGCTAAGTGCCAGTAACTGTAAGTATGTTGCGACACAAGATAAGATTCTAGAAATAAGACTTCGCGATGAAGATGCTATGGCTTCTCGAATGGTCAACAATGTCTGAATTCACTTACTTGAGATAGCGCGATGCAGATTTTCCCAAGTTCAGACTGCACACGGTGAGGTTAGCAAGAGTCTCTGCGTCCTTGGCGTCCTGAACAATTTGAGCATTTCCCTTTTTGTTAAGTGCCCTTCTTGTTAACGTTAACAGAGAATTCTGTTCGAGAAGCGCAGTAGCTTGCATGTGGCGACGGTGTTGACAAAGATATTGCCCAGATGGGCAAGCTAAAGATGAAAAGAGCTGACCTTGTTCAGTGATTCCAGCAGCAATCCCTCTGCTTCTTCAAAGTTGCCCATGTGCATCAAGCACAGGGCTTTCCCATTAAGAATCATGCAAGTTGTTGGGTACTTCTCTGCGAAGTCTTGGAAGATGAGGTGCGCCTCTTGGATCTTGGAGCCACCCTGATACAGTGATATATACAGAATCGAAAGTCATAGCAAGCAGTAGCACTCAACTCTCTTCATGTCCGTTTCTTCCCATAAAGAAGCCTAAGTCAAATCCCCCCCCCCCCAATGACACTGTTTAGAAACCATTAGCAGAAATGGTGTCTTCCCGAGCGCAGATGCAAAAGTAGCGTGCAACTCCGTCCCTAGAACGCACGGATACGCTCCACACTGACAAGTCAGAGATGCCTCGTCCGCATCACCTGATGCGGACTGTACTGTTCACGCTTTGTCCGCACCACCCCGTGCGGACTGCACTGTATAGACTACTCGAGCGCAGATGCAAAAGTAGCGTGCAACTCCGTTCCTAGGATGTACGGATACGCTCCACACTGACACGTCAGAGATGCCTCGTCCGCATCACCTACTGTTCGCGCTTTGTCCGTACCACCCCGTGCGGATTGCACTGTATAGACTAATGCAGCTCCGCACATCTGGTGCGGACTATCCTTTTTGAACAGTAAAAGCAATCTACCACTGGCATGATACTGCCCATCAAATAAAATAATCAAACAAGGACATGCCTTGGGAGTAATGGGGCTCACTTGTCAACCGCCAAAACAAAAAACAAGATAGTTAAGAAATTAAAAAGCGTGATACTGCTCTACTTTCAGTACAGCTAATCTCATATGAGTTCATATTTGACTCTTGATGCCAAATCAATCACCTGAGCATTTATCTTTAAGCAAAGATTGTCCGTGAGATCACACTTGACACGCGCATGGGTTAATCCTCGTCCGCATGTCCCTGGCGTGAACAGTACAATCCGCACCACCAGGTGCGGGCGAGGCATCTCCGACGAATTTTTTTCACAATAAACTAATTTTTTTATTATTAATTAAAATATTATACATGCGAAAATATTTTTTTACAGAAATATACTCCTGTAGCTCAACCGTTGAACGATTGAGACACTTATCGCTTAACGGTTGATCCTAAAGTAGACAATTTCACTCATCTAATGCAAGGCATGCATTGTACCGATTATCGACAAAGTGTCCCAATCGCTCAACGGTTCAATGATCGAGTCCAATACCAACAGTTCCACGCATACGAGATATATTTCAGATAATATATTTTTGCAGGTATAATATTATAATTAATAATAAAAATGGATTATTTGAAGAAAAAAATTCCATCTCCGACTGCCCGTGCCGCGGGACGAGGCAGATGTGTTGGCGCGGCGTGCGTCCCGAGGACGGGAGTTGCGCGCAATTTTTGAATTACGCTCGCAAGTGCGAGCACGTTATTTTCTTCTAATGCGTTTCATACGGTGCCATTTAGGGAAAAAAAATCCAAGTCACAGCTAGTAACAAGGGAGGTACGTGCCTACCATGACAAGGTCCACCCATGCGTTAGCGAGCTGCGTCAGTGTGTGGTCTTCGTCCAGTTGCTGCATGATCCTGAGTTGCTTCTCTGCGTGGTCAGGCCTATGCATTTGGATGCAGATCTGAACATTCAACGCGAGCCTGAAGCATCAAATTGAAGAGATTCCTTGATGTTTTAATCTTGGCGAATACTAGAACATAACACGAATTATAAAGTAGTCCTAGCTGTATGAAAAAACTGCAGTTACGTACACTATCTAGTTCACACGTCAGCAAGTCGTGTCATGGAAGAGTTTTTTTTTTCTCAATTAACATGTTTTATAAGCAAAATAGTAAAAATAGCCTAAAAAAACAAAATGGAAAAATGACACCATCACCACGCTGAAAACGCCACGACACAGCGCCAGTCAGACACCCAGATCACAAGAAGCGCCTGTCACAAGATCTAATCTGCGATCTGGGTACGCAGCAGGCCGCCTGTTGCCGAATGACACGCTGCTACGTGTCCTAGGCCCCCGCGGCGTTTCGCGCGGTAGAGCGCCATTTTTGCCATTTCATATGCGGGGATGAATTATTTTTGCTATTTCGCTTAAAAAATGTGCTAAATGAGCACAAAACTCGTCATGAAACAAGGCATGCTTTTACCATAAATATAGGAGTAATTGAGCATAGTGGACTGAATGTCTGAATTATATGATAAAGGAACAAAAAGGTTGCATGGAAGAACGAATGCTTACAGTTCCATGGTCCCACCCGAATTCGTGTGCTTCAGAGCCTCGGCGTAGTCTCGTTCATGCATGAAGATGGTCCCTGCAATCAACCGGAGGATCGGGTTGCTCCCCACCGCAGCATCTCCCAGGAGCTCGCTAAGCTTCGAAATCGCCGATTCCTTGCACAACGATAACAAAAGCACAAGTTGAGTCAAAGGGAGGAACATGCAGCCTACATACATAGAGATCGATCTGCGTTGCATTTTCAGGAACAAAAGGAGAAGCAATTAGCTAGCGATAAAAGAGTCTAAAAACGTGCGTGCCGACGAAAATGGAACCGACCTTGTTCCCGGCGCCACCGGAGAGGTACACGGCGAGCAGCTTGACGGCCTGGAGCGGCGTGGCCGCGCCTGGCCCGATCTCGTCGATCACCAACTGCAGCAGAAACCAGCCAATGAAATGTGCCAACGAGTCAGCACGTAGCCACGTACCGCGGCGCCGCGCCGCGCGCGCGGGCAACTTGACATACGCACGCGCGTGATGCGTCCGTATATCGGGCGCGGGTGGTGAGAGGAGGACGCGCGCACCTGGTGGGAGCCGATGGCGATGTAGGAGCGGTAGAGGAGGGCGTCGCGCTCGACGAGCTCGTCGGGGGAGAGGGCGTGCGCGGGGACGGACTGGCTGCTGGTGATGGCGGCCTGGTACGCGCCGGTGTAGAAGCTGCTGCGCAGGCCGAAGAGGTGGTCCGGCGACGCCATGCTGCGGTGGTGCGCGCGGGCGGCCGTGCGGACGATCGGATCGCTCGGCCGGGGGACGAGCGCGCGCGCGCGGGAGGTTTGGATCTCGTCAAGGCTATGGGCGTTACCAACGTGCACGCGTTGCGTCGTTACGCAAAGGGGTTGGGTTGGGTTGGCTGCCTGTTACGCACGTGTCGTGATTTATGGAGGCTGGGTTGGCTGTTTGGTTTCCTGATCTCGCCTGGTTTTACTCGCACCGGCGGAAGTAGTCAGTCCTGACTCTACAATGATGTGACCTTAGCAGTCCATAAGTTAAGTTTTGACATATATACCATAAGTTTTTACACATAAGATATAAAATGATGTAGATAAGAGAGAAAAAGCATATAAAAAATTGAGTCGTCTTTTATATAGTAATCGACTGTAACATAAGAAACAAGATATATTGCATATGGAGGATCTGTCTATAGAGATACGTAAAAAAATAACATATTATAAAAACTGTCTTTAGTGTTGTCTATAGATAACACAAAATGATACTATAGATAACAGTTGTCTATACCATTGTACATACCCTAGTAACAGTATTGTCGCTACGATTATGAGATGAGTTTTGTGTCACGGTAAAATATTTTTCTTAGTATTGGGTTTTTTTGGCCGCACTTGGATACCCCAAGATTAGGAGAAATGTTTTAACCCACAGTGAAAATCCAACCAAATTGGAAAAAAAAACCGAAATAATTGTGCGTATGAAAAATGCCTGAATTTTCCGAGGAGAACACCACTTTAATGGAGATAACGGTAGGGAGAGATAATCCATTGATATCACACACACTATATTGCCACATTATGTGTAAGACGAGGCAAGAAGAAAAATAACCGAGTGTCCTGTATATATATCATCACATGTGTATAGAGTCGTTGAGTTTATGTTGTGAAGTGTATACCTATATATGCATAGACTTTAACAGGGTAAAATAAAATCGGACCCGATATTCTGTGCATATCGGACCCTAGACCTACTTGGATCCGCCCATGAGACGAGCGGAAGACATCTGGCTAGCATTCCTGGCTAAAACCATGTATGAACAAGACATTCGGAATTATTGATTAGTGAGTACCACAATGTTGAAGTTCTGATCCTAATGAGGCGATTGTTGCTTAGTGCTCACTAAACCTCCAAATGCGCCGCTACAGTGCTCATTCGCCCCTCCACGTGCGGACTCAGATCACTACGGTACATAAATAGTGTCGTTGAATTGCATGAATAGTGTTGTACAGTGCAAGACACCGTTTTTCCAGTTTTTTTGTGGCTCGCATGTGGTGGGCATGCAGATGAGCACTGTAACGCGATTCCGTGAAGTGGACGCGCGGATGAGCGCACGTGTCGTCTCCTGTCACGTCTGCGATGCTATTTTTGTCTCTTCTCTTCGAAGGAGGCTGAAATTGCAATTTTTGTTAAGAAACTCTGGATTAAGGGTTGATGGGCATAATACCGAAACTACTCTTGGTGAGTTTTAGTCTTTAAATAGGACATCTTTATACTCAGAAAGAGATTGATCAATGAATAAAGAGGTTCTCCATATTGTATCTTCATCTATTATCTTTCTGTTGATTGTCTGTTACTTGGTGATTGGTTCCTATGACTACTACGTTCTTCAACACATTATCAGCACGAATTGCTCTACACGGCCGAATCGGTATGTCGTCGGGATTCCATCTTTCAATCTCTAATTTTGCTATGAATTAATTTGGTAGATTAATTTTGCTTGAACTCGATTAGATCTGTTAAATGCTAATTAGTGTTCTAGATCTATTTAATCGATATCTACGATTAATTACCGCTAATTGTCGAAATCAGATCGAATGTGCACTGTTCATTGAGTTATTGTTCATACAACGAAAAAAAAAGGTGAATCAGCAATCTGCCGTCACCGGCCAAGAAGCGACGTACGCATCAGCGATATGTGCCGCTCGCATGTGCGCACTTCTCAGCTACGTCAGCGTCGTACGTCGTCGTCTTGGTATGTGTGCTAGAACGCCCGCTGTCACCGACAGTTCTGCATCTGCACGCGCATGTTGCCTCCCCCTAGATTTGCTGCCGTGACACTAGGAGCCTCCGCCATCACACACCCGTTGCCGTCGTGCTCCAGCCGATCGCCGCCACGCCTCGGGTCGTGCTCCAGACGAACACCGCCATGCTCCATGCGCCGAGCCGCGACAAAGGTCGCGTGCCACCGCTTCGGCCGCATGACGATGCATCGCGACATCGAAGCGCCGCTGCTGGTCTGAATCGTGCCACCGCATGCCCATGCGCAGCTCACTGTCGGGCCTCTGCGTTTGCCGTGCCACCGTGCCACACTAGCCGCCTCACGTCGCGCCCGCCACGCCTCCACACCCGCATCGGTTGGCTCGCTACGCACCACCGCGCTGCCGCCAACGCAAATGAAAACAGGGTATGGGGAAACCCTAGTGCCCTATGGTGTAGGCAATTGGATGGGTCGTGGTGGGCTAAAAGAAAAAAGCGTCCTCGCCGAAAACCGGAAAAAAAATTAGGAGAAAAAAAAGAAAGTCCCAAAAACTTGCAAATAAATTCTCGGAGTTCTAAAAATTATGAGGAAACTTTTGCGGAAAACCCCCTAGAGTTTGGGAAATTTACAATGAATTTTGATTTTTTGTATATTCTTGCAAAATAACCCCTCAAGAAACCGATTTTTGTCTTGTGAGCACAAGATGAAATTTACCATTAGTAGCTCAGCATAGGTTGCAAAGAACCCATATTCTGAAAACACTTGTTCATTGTTTGAGAAGCTTTTCTCCTGTTCTTTAAATTTGGCTTCAGGGACCTTTTTGTTTTCTCTGTCCTTCTTTTTCTTGTGGAACTAGTCGATCCAATTTTCCTTTCGCTTCAATCCACAACCCCTCCGAACCTGCCTCTTCTTTAATATAGTAATATGAGATAATTTTTTTATGCAGTTTAAATGGTGTTGGTTCTTCAAGTTGATCAATGGGAGTAATTGAAGATTCTTTAATCTTGTCTTTGATTTGCCTGTTGAGGTTGTTAAGTACACTATCAACCAATAATAAGTCTCTTCAAAGTCAGCTGCTCGAGAAGACAATGTAAGAAACTTGCGAGAGATAAGTTGGTAGCGTCGTTGTCGACGATCAAATCGCCGATCTTATGAAATGAAAAAGAGGAAAATGACGTGATAATTCCTGGGAGAGAATGGGGGCCGCTCTTTATTGATATGAACTAGATTTACAAGGGGATGCCTACAACCCGACTAAGGACTAATCCTAATTACACTGGATGTGAAGATTGCTATCTTGCTTGTCTCAGTTTGCCTCTTGATTTGTAGAACTTGGATTGATGTTCCGATCTGCCCCTTGGTCTTCTGTGCTTCGCCCTTTAAATAACTTCCGAAGGGGTGGTAGTTACTCTTAGAGAAGGCGTCTCTGGTGAAGCGTTGCGACTGGTCGGGGCGCACAGTTAACAATGTGTCTAACTGTACGGCGGTTTAGTTCCCGAGAGACATCAAACCGCTTGGTAGTTGTTGTTAGTGTCTTTAGAACCCTATAACCGCGTAGTATGAAGTATACAGCACATGCCATATTCATCGCACAGTAAGAATATATTCGGGATTAGTTATAAACACCAGTTCATAGCGTTTCCGAGTAGTTACCCGGTCGGAGGCTGGGTACAGGACCTTGTCCGACCAGGGTACCCTTATGTAACCTCTGAATCCTTACGACCAGTGAGGTCATTAGCCTTAGGGGTTACGACCATGAAGACGTATGGTCTTTTATTATGGATTTTTTATAATACATAGAGGTTTTAATCCTCGTCAGTCGTGTTGCATCAATCTTTGGATTATCCAAAACATTCCTCCCATGAATGTATCGTACAGTTCCACATCTTGCTCCACGACTCCATCTCTTTGAAACATAATGCTTAGGCAATAGCTTAACATTCACCATGTCAAGAACTTTTAAAGCATGACTATACAATATTCCAATTCTTTCGAATTGTTGGCTGGTGCATGAAACCATTTGGAAAGAAGGATAACCCACAACCATGTACTCTTATTCCATTGTTGATTTTCCATCTAAATCTCCAACCCCCCACAATGTATTCATTATTTTTACTGGTTGGTCTAGCATATGTTGCCATCGATCTTTCATACTCACCTTGAAAAGCTTCAAAAATACATGCAGTGTACAACTTGCTTACTTGTAACAACAAAGATGTCACCATTTTTATTCGTGGCAACTTTTTTCTTGATTCATATTCTGAATCCAGCTCTTTAACTCACTTGTCTTGAACATCCCTTTCAAAATGTGTGAAAAACCTAACGATGTCCAAATCAAAATTTAAATGGTTCATGTCATTGTTCAAGCTCTCACTTAATTGTGTACTTCACATTCCTAGTGTGAATATATTCTTCATGTAGCATTCAACCCATTTCTCGTTTAGTTGATAAATACTAATCAACCATTTGTCATTTTGGACTTTACTTTTCAAGGCACTGAAAGCTTCTTCAAATGTTGTCTTGTCGTCATATTCATACATGCAAGCACTAAAATCAGCAAGAATATTTGATCCATCACTCTTGTGACGAGTCAAATGCTTCGGAGCATTTTGCATAATGTGAAAAGTACAAGGCCCATGCCAAGTTTCAGGAAGTATTGCAGCAATTACTTTATTCATTGCCATATCTTGATCTGTGTAGATCATTCTTGGATGCTTTTGATTATGTGTTATCAAAAAAGTTTCAAATAACCATTTGAAAGAGTCAAATGTCTCATCGTACAAGAGAGCAGCTCCAAAGATCATTGTTTCTTTGAAATGGTTAAATCCAATAAACACACCAAGTGGTCTACATTCTTTGTTTGTTCCAAAAGTGGTATCAAAAGTAATAGCATCACCAAACTGAGCATAGTCAATAATCATTTTGGCATCAGCCCAAAATATGTTATTTGTTTACTCTTCACTATCTAGTTGCACAACATATTGAAATGAATGATTCTCTGCACATCTATCTTGAAAATACTTCAATATACTTCCTGCTTCGCCATATATCAAGTTCCTTTGCCGTTTAGTCCTTAAGTAATTCTCGTGATCTAGGCGTGTGTAGCCAAGGTCACTTGAGCCACCAGCTTGTCTAGTGGATAATTCATGAGAAGCTTTAGGCCTAATTTCGGAATCATCTGCCATGTCGATTTCAAAAGCTTGCACATTAGAAATTTTGCGCTGCGATGGCATTAGATGGCATGTTTCTAGCAATTGAAGGATATGATTATGCTTGGTCACCAAATCATATAGCTCGTAATTTCCTGCTTCTCGATTTAATGTTATTCCCATTCGGACATTGCAACCAGTTCTTGTCTCCGCTCGAGGATTCTTGGTTAGATGATCTCTTTTGTCTTTCCCCCGGTGACCATCCTTTGAGCATACAAATCTACTAGAAGTAACCACTCCATCTAATGTGCTTTTGTTGTTATATCGCTTCCTAACATCAAAACCTATCATACCACCATAGCTAACCAAAAAAATCCAAGCCTCATCCACGCTACTAAACTTCATGGCAATCCTAGGCATCCAACATGGCGTTTTTCCATTCTGGAAAACAAGAAGAAAATCAATTCTCATGCACTTGATGTTTGATCGGATATATCATCAGGAAGTTTTGCTCCAAAACTTTCTAGATCAAATGCCAAGAAAAATCTAATGATTCAATTAAAGCAATGAGATTTGACTTACTTGTCTGAATTCTGGCCAATCGCGTCTTCCTCGCACTCCATCACTTATTATTAAGTGCACAATTTCTTTCTTCGTGGATGCATCTTCGCACGATGAGAGCATCCTTCTATATAAAAGGGGGCTCGATTTGGAGCCAGCCAGGGCGTCCACGTCATTTTTTTTATCGACCGTTCGATTACATTCGCTTTTGATTCCCGTTGTTCGATTTCGCTTTGCCTTTTCTTCGCACGTATCGGTTCCGGGTAGTTGCACCGTCCGATGCCGTGCTATTGTTCCTGGCCATTTGATCAAAATGCACAAAGTCATCTCAAGGGTGCTGCTTTGTCGGCTTTCCATGTTGTCTGGTGCTTCGTTTCTTGGACTACATTTAATGCTCGTTGATTTCGGTCTGGGTTTTTGCGCTAGGGATGCTTCGGTTTGCACCGTCTGATTTATTGGCTCGGTTGTTGTCCGCACGATTTGAGACGGGCATTGCGTTTGACTGTGCCTTCGCTGAGTCCCTATGCGTTGTGCCACTTTGGTTATTATGCACTGTTTAATGCACGCTGTGCTCCGTGATAGCTATCACCTTTTGGTTCCGCTACTTTGCAATGTCCATTTTAATTCCCTTTGTTCTCCATCGTTCGATCAGCCTGTGCGGTGCTCTCACTTGTAGTTTACGTGATTTCCCAGTCCACTCGGTGTTTCGGTTTCTGTACGACGTTTATTTTATTGCCCATCCTAATTCGCGATGAGTCACATCTTTCGTTTGCCTCACCTCCTTCCTGCTTCTGCTTTTTTCAACTGACAAGAGTGCCTTTCGTTTCCACCTCCTCGCTTCTCTAGCTGTTTCTTCTACTTCTTTGTCTACGTTGCGTGTGTGCATTCGTCTACTCCTCAGTTTCATCTGCTCTTGGGGATGGATCTCCGTTAATCTGTGCTTCTTTCATCTTATTTTTGGTGGGGAAGGGGTCTCTCTTCGTGGATCTGTGCAGATTTGGTTTTCCCCAAGTCTTTGTCCTCACGTTTCTCTTGTTTTTTTGTTGTCCTATCCTCATCGAGTTTCTTCTCCTTGCTTTCCGGTAGTTGCTTCCTTGAAAATATTTGGGACCTGGGAGGGAGGTGTGGTGTGAGAGTGTTTCTTGGTGCTGTGGTGTTGTTTGTGTTTCATGGGGTTGGACATGGGGGAGATTGGGATGGGCCTAGACTTAGGTCTAGAACTGAAGCCCTTCATTGCACGGGGCACTCACCGGATGGCGGTGGTGGCGAAGGAGGCACCGGCGGTGGACGCCTGCATCAGGAGCCTCGAGGAGGAGCGTTGCGGGATCGAGGTCTTCAGGCGCAAGCTGCCACTCTACGTAACGTTGAGGCCTCTTGGTTATTTTTTGTTTATTTGTTTTCGTTTGTTTTTTTAAGGGGTTGATTGTGGTTTTCTGATGCGGTGTGGTTCGGTGCAGTGATCAAGGTGATGAAGGAGGAGGTGGGGAAGACGAGGGAAGACAGGGACGCAGAGGCCAGGGTGGAGGACAGCGACAGGAGGAAATGGATGAGCACTGAGCAACTCTGGGTGGACAGTCGCGGCAGTGATGTCGATTCGCAGGTAAATCACCTGTGCTTCTCAATATCATACTTTACGAGCTAGATTTGGTTGACCTCGGTTCTTTCTCTTCAGATTTCTTCTGCTGCTCGCCACCATCGTCTTCTTCTGTTCATCCCTTCCTATGGTTCTCCTTCTGTCTCTTTCAATGCGAAAATGGTGTGCTCAGTTTCTGTATGGTACATTTTTTGTCCCCAAACATAGGTAGTATTTTCTTCCACTTGAAGTTTGGAACTGCCTTGATTCCAGATAAAGGGCTAGGCTTTCTTGGAATGTCGTTTGATTCGAGAGGAGGGGATATTTAGCTACTGGTGATTGGTAGTATAAAGAAAGGGAAGGGGGGAGGTTTTAATACTGTTCTTGGGGTGGAGGGTGCAGGGGGGAAGGAGGGCGATAGGGGCGACAGAGGAGGCGATGGTAGTGGCATGGGAGAAGGCGGAGGCCAAGGAGGAGAGGATAATGGTGTCTGTGCGGCTGTGTCCGCTTAATGGCAGGGAGGCCTTCGACAGCTCCGACTGGGAGTGCATCAACCCCACCACCACCATGTTCCGCAGCACTGTCCTCAAGCGTGCCATGTTCCCCACTGCTTACAGCTACGATGAGCAGTAGCAATAGAGCTCAATTTCACAAAGAAAGAATGGCAGTGCTAGTGACAATTGCTGGTGTTGTGAGGCTCAAGCAAGTTTCTTGGTGTAGTTTTGTAGGCATTTTATTTGGCAGTCTATTACTCAAACTGCTTTTATTTCTTGTCCTTTTCAGATAGTGTCTTTGGCCCCAATTGCTCTACGAGGCAGGTCTATGAGGAAGGGGCGAACGAGGTTGCTCTATTAGTTGTCAATGGAATTAATTGTATGTACAGGAGCAATGAGGTGCTTCAGTTACATCGCTTTAGTTTTGGATGAACTGATGTGAGCTAACTAACATTTGCACATGCATTGACAGCAAGCATATTCGCCTATGGGCAAACAAGCAGCGGAAAGACTTACACAATGACCGGAATAACTGAATACAATGTGTTGGACATCTATGACTACATAGAGAAGGTGCGTGTGTGTATGCCACAAACGTTGTTTCAGTTTACCTTTGTGAAACATTATTTGGCTTATTGGTTGTTATTGGTACAACATCCTGAAAGAGTTCATCTTGAAATTTTCGGCAATTGTCGGGACCCCGAGTATGCAACCTCGAGGCCCTCTGTGTATTCTGAACTAGTTCCAGATCAGTAGCTAGCTCACACAGTTGCAATATTGATGTAATCATATCCATACAACAAACTATAGATGAAGCAAACAAATTAATATTATTTAGCAAAATGACTTTATGGTCAAGTCTTACAAAGTTTACCACGCAGGGCTAAAGATAGCAGAGTAAACTTGCAACAGAAAACAAAACGTCTAGTGGAAGCCATCCGACATGCCCACAGGCAATCAAGTGGAGGACACGACCCAGTTTGTAAAGTCTTCGTAGTACTCTTCTTCATAAAACTCAGTGTTCCCTGGTTCTTCTTCGGCGACTTATCAACAAATGGTGCAAAGCTGTGAGTACTTTAAATTACTCATCAAGTCGTAGGGAAATGTATGCAAATATTATTTATACAAGGCTTGACAAGGATAGCTTTATGGCTATTTTGCAGAAAGAAGTATTGATAGTAAATATAGTAAGTAGATTGAAAGCACAATTTAAAAGATTAATACATAAATAATTGAGTTTCTTCAAATCAACTAGTGAACACCCCGTTCACTTCCCAACCATCAACCAAAACCATCTACACAGATCCATCCAAACCATTCTCACAATTTTTATAAAGTCTACCCCTCATGTGAAATCATCAGACATTGTCCATAACCAGAGATACGGCTATTCGACTAGTTTTACACTCTGCAGAGGTTATACAGTTTGACCCACAAGACACGAAGTTCTCTAGTTTGTTTGGCTTATATCTATGCCACCACTCACTACCTTAGGTAAGCGGTCTAGAGCATGTGACAAGGCCTTTACAAAATTCTTTCTTGACTCGGTTCTACTCGCTAAGGATTCACCGTACTGGCCTCCTCTTGCGCCATAATCAATCAAAACAGAACCAAATCAAAACATTGCTAATTAGTTGGCCATGTCCATCCCATAAATAGACTTGTGGTTGCACGGTATGGCCCAGATCAATGGCTTACAAGGTTAAGTCCTTAGTCACTACTCAGGCGAGGCAACCACATCCAAAATCATCCCCGTTACTGCACGATCACTCGCCCGAGTATAAATCATTTTGGGTTCAACCCAGCCAAATGGCTACCCTAGCCATGGCACAACATCTTTTAATAACAGTGGCCGCGTCACAATTTCATAATTCATTAAGTCATGTTTATTCATAAGAGCATGTGATCATGAATTCCATCGTATAACTACAGCATAGGCTAAGCACTTACGATACCCAAGTTGGTAGTACAATAATGTCCAACTAATAACTAACCATCCTAAGGTGTCCAAGGTTTTATGTCATTCAAAGGTATATGTCATTCTCAAATTATCAAGGAGGCATAATGGCAATTAGGTAATTAATTATTCCCGAAACCATTTTCATACAATTAGCCATGCATGTTTATACCAAATAGTATACTTTTATAACATGGGTTTAATATGATCAAAGGTCTATGACTTGCCTTCGTTGAATACTTGAGATGCTTTGGTTGTCGGGTCCACGAAGTCTTCTGAAATGCTAGAGTCTATACGTGCGAATAAAGCCAAATAAATAAAACAATACCAAATAAAATCAAAATAATTACCAAATAAGCACCAATAGAAAGATAATGAATTTAGAAATTTGAATCACTCGAATCGGAGTTCGATGAAGAAGTTATGGCCTTTAGAAGTTTGAAAAACACATGAAATGATGAAATTAGGGTTTTCCAGATTTTCTGATTTATTTTTGCAAAGGAAAATCGATTAATTGCGACTGCTGACGTCAGCAGAGGGAATTTCGGCCGAATTAAAATAAAAGAAATGATATTGACATGTGGGTCCCAATGTCAAAGGGAGGGTGCATGTGGACTAGGTTCACAGAGCTTTTGGAATGGTGGGAGGTTTGGAGTGCCACGTGGGCGGACGATGTGGACTGTCACATGGGACCAAGGCGCTGAGGTGGTGCTGATTTGGCGCCACCTAGGCAGCTACGTAGGCCCCGAAGTGGTGGCGCACGGGAGCCGAGGGCTCGTTGGCGAATGATGGGGTGGCAGCCGGCGGTGAGGCCGCTAGCGACTAGAGGGGGTCGAGAAGAGCATGGTGCTCACGGTCGCAGCGGCGGGGCTCCACGGGAAGGCCGGCGGCGAGGTGTAAAGGCGGCGGTGGTTGCGGTTGAAGGCGGCGGCGGAACTCCGGAGGGCTTCCTGTGAAGGTGAGGCGAGCACGGGGTAGGCGGCGGCCGTGCGAACTCGGTTGAAGAGACGAGGGCAGCAGAGGTGGCCTAGCGGCGGTGCTAGAGGCGGCGACGAGGAACTCGGCCAGCGGCGGGGATTCTTGAATAGAGGCCAGAGAAGGGCGAGATGGAGAGGGGAAAGCAGGGGAAAAGGAATCTGGCTGAATGGGAAATTCGGTCCAAGGCCAAGGGAGAAATTAAAATAGGTTTTCGATTTAAATAAATACCAAAAACTAAAAGGTTTTTAGAAAATAGTTAACGCAGTCCAAAAATTCTAGGAAAATACAAAGAAATTCCTGGAATTAAATAGCACTTAATAAAAATACTTTTAATTATATTTTAGCTCTTAATTTTGCAAATAAAATAATTTTAGCTTAGGGACAAAAGGAAAAAACCAATTTTAGATTCCGTAAAATCCAATAAAATACTTAAAATAATACTTTTGACTTTTAAATTCAAATAAAAGCCAAAAACTCAAATAATCCAACTTTTAAATAAATTGAATTTTAATTAATTCAAATTAAATTGCTTTTGATTTCTAAATTTTCAAGTTAAGCTTTAGAAACTTAATAAAATCAAATAGTTAATTTTAAATTTTGAAAATGTTCAAAAACTCAGGAAATTTGGGATGTTACAGCAATAGAGTTATACAATGAAGCTGTGAGGGACCATCTGAGCCATGATACAATGCCACTTAGACTTCTCGACGATCCAGAGGTACACTTTTCTCCTTCACCTAAACTTACTATAGCTTCTTTTTCTTTTTTTCTCCCCACCCTGTATAATGTTCTCAACATTGCTCATGTTGTCAATTGAATTCAAATAGAAAGGGACTACTGTAGAAAAGCTCATTGAGGAAACATTGAGGGATGAGGATCATCTTAGGGATCTTCTTCCAATGTGTGAATGTATGGGACTAAACTTGCTCGAAACAAAAGAGGCATAATTGTTTTTCCTTTTCTTCATTTGCTTAATTCGGTTTGTGCTACAACTCAAAGGCAGATTGGGGAAACTGCTTTGAATGAAACGAGTTCTAGGTCCCATCAAATACTGACTCTGGTTGGTGCTCATCTCACACTATTTGTTTTACATTACTTTATTACTATTTTTTTTACAAGTTTAAGCTAATTTCGGACAATCAAAAGGTCTGCTATATAGTATTTGGGAAGAGGCAACTCGAGCACCCTTGTGGCTTGTGTGGTATGGAATATCCTTCTATATTCAAGATTCTTTGGTATAACATGTTTAATGGTCTCTAAGGTTGTTCTGGACAGAACTTTATGGACCTAGTAGCAAGCGAACGTGCATTTGACACATCTTCAGCTGGCGTGAAGTTAAAAGAAGGTAGCCATATTAACGGAAGTCTTCTAACACTAGGATGTAAGATCGAGGATGCCGACTAAAGGGGGGTGAATAGCTGTTTTAAAGATCTTTTGACTAAAATCGAGTTTTATGTGGAATTGTAAATCAATTCGATTTTACTCAATTAAAACCTATATCACTAGTCTTGACTAAGTGCACCAACAATATAAGTCTACTGATAATGATAGCAAACATATAAAGACATGTAAGCAATTTAATTTTAGGAATGTAAATTTCACAAAGTAAAACACAAGAGAACAAACTACAAGGACACAGTGATATTTTAGCGTGGTGTTCGGAGACTTGTCGGTCTCCCCTAATCCACGTTGAGGTAAGCCCAACCACGTCGGACTGGCTCTACCACTTGAGCCAACACCTCCGAGGTAAGTCCAACCACTTGAACCGGTTCACCACTCGAACCAACACCTCAATTCACTCGGGGTTGCTCTTCCCCCACTCCAGAGATGGCGAGCACCAAACCACTCACAACTACCCGGGTCTTCTCACAACCTTCTTTGATAAGATCACCGGTGCAACTCCTTTAAGCCGTCTAGGTATCGGCAAACATCAAGAGTAACAAGTCAGAGACGCTCACTTGAACAAATCAAGTGTCTAAGCTCAATGGTACACAATCCACTGCCTAATGCAACACATGCACTTATGGTTTGCTCTTTAAGCTCACTAAGTGCAACACATGCACATAAGAGGTGATAGGGCTTGCTCTTTGCTCAAAGGAATGGGAAATGATAACAGCAACAACACTCCCACAACCAACCACAAGGGGTATTTATACCCACACAAGAAAAATTAGTCGTTGGAGAGAATCTGCTGAAAAAACAGGGAACCCCAATTTGACTGCCAACCAATGGCCGGTCAGACCGCCCTTGCTCCAACGGCTATAAAACTAGTAGTTGGACACACAACTGGTCTGACCGCCAACCACTGGTCGGTCAGACCGGACCAAACCGGTCAGATCACCAGAGGGGCGGTCAGACCGCTCCACAAAGGAGCAAGCTAAAACCAGAAAAACACATTCTCTGGAAAAACCTGACCGGGTCACATGACCCGGAGGTCCAGTCAAACAGGCCAACACATGGTGGTCAGACCGGCACCCAAAACCAGAAAAACACATTCTCTGGAAAAAAGCTAATCGGCTCACATGACCCGGAGGTCCGGTGAAACCAGCCAACATATGGTGGTCAGACCGGTCAACCACGATGGTCAGACTGCTAGAACAAGAAACTGGTACACAGCTCGGTCAAACTCTTGACGGTCGGTCAGACCGCCCAAAGACCCGCGGTCAGACCGCTAGAGCTGAGAAACACAGATTTTTGCATTCCGCTTCAACTCAATTTGCAAAACATATTTGCCAATTAATGCACGATGCAAACAAGGGATAAAGACGAGATTCTCAACAAGTTGCAAAATACATTTGCCAACTTTTAGAATCACACCACAAGGAGTAAGGTACATAGACTTAAACCATTTGCAAAACACATTCGCAAACTAAAGTCACATGCTACAAGGATTATGCATGAGCCTCAACTATTTGCAAAACACATTCGCAAATATTAGTAACATGCTAACGAGAGCTAGAGCACGCACAACAATCTATCAACACATGACACTCTCAAGCTACTAGTCAAGACCCATCTCAATAGTACGGCAACCTATACTAGCAATCCGGTCTTCCAACCAAACACCAAGACCGGTAAAAGACAAGGAACACATCCTTAGCCCTAGCTAGTCATACCTTTGCCCTGTACATTCACTTGAAGCTTGATAACGCACATCTTCACTTCAAGTCTGGGTCATTGACTTGATAATCATCAACACATGACAATTTCCTTTTCTTCGAGATCTTGATATGCATCAACACATGATGTATCATTTACTTGACCTCCATCACCACATGATGGGTCTTCTTTTGACTTGATGATCAACTCATGATGTCATCTAAAGTCTCTATCATCATGGAACATAACCTATTCACCCAACTCATGGAAAATATTAGTTCCATATGACGATTGTCATTAATTACCAAAATACTTCATTAACTCATAATGGCGGGTTTAGATTCTTCAATCTCCTCCTTTTTGGTGATTGATGACAATCCTCTTGCAAATAATTGAAATTGAATTAACATGAGTATATATCAACTACACAAGCTTTATATACTCAAGGATACATTTCAAAGTAGAGATCCTTAATATAAGAGGATGGGAGAACGTGATTAATACTAGTGAAATAACAAAACATAGAGTGAACTCCCCCTAAATATGTGCATTCAAATATATGGAATGAAACAAAATGCACATATTCATGTTTGACTCCTGGTGGAGTTCATTCTATATTTTGGATCCAAAGAATGCCATAATTGAAGGATATGATAATTTAGCTCATGCTCATGAGAAAACATGCATTCATAAAGATCCATAAACCATTTTAGGCAAATTACAAATTAGGTTTCCCATATAATAGTTTACCTATTTTAAACAAAGCCCAAAACGTTTTTCATTTTCGCTAAGAAAACCCCCTTTTAGGAAAAACTCCACCTTACACAAAGGTTGTACTCCTTTGATACACAAAGACTTTCTCTATCCAACTAATATCTCCCACTTTGACATCTCTTTGAAATATATCCATCCAATACTCATGATGACTTCAAACTATCTCGTTTGACCATTATTTGCAATCAAATTCTCCCCATTTGACATTAAGCACCAAACATATTTATATATGGATCACACTTGAAATATAGTCCTTAAACATTACTTGTGGATACCATGTGTCGACAAGACTTGAAATTACAAAGTGTTTGAACTTCTCGCAAAGATCCTCAGAGAAAGCATCCAAAGACAAGAGGGAAAGAGAGAATCCACTCGTACACGGAGAGTACTTGAGCTTGGTCAAGAGAAGTATGCTCGGCAAGGAATAAGATAGATGGAACAATTGCCGAGGTTAAGATGATCAAAAGAAGCTACCACTTGAAAGAATATCACTTGAATAATAAAATTTGCATCTGTAATCAAGAAAAAATAGTAGAGGGTAGTTTGCAAAGATAACAATAACCAACTTGACCAAAGGAATCAAACAATGTGGCCGAAAGAAGTAGAAATCGACAAATGGGCCATCTTCTGTTGCTAACAACAACTACCGGTCATACTGGCGTTCAAGGAGCTGTTAGATCAAGGGCAAAAGTCGACCAGACTGTCTGATATCTTCTAGGTCAATCCGATCGAGACCGAATCACAACAGATTTCAGTTTTGATTTTGGAGAAAAGAATGGGATTGTTGTATTTTGCTCCATACTTCCACACAGTCAACCAAACAAATATATTTGGAGCATTTTCAACTTATATAGCCTTTGAAAATCCAAATATAAGTAGTTTTTATGAATTAAGTTTTTGTTTTCACAAATGAAATCTGATTTTCATGAAATTTAGAGCATCCTATTTTATGTATGAATCATTAATACCATTATAGACCTATTCATGTGAATAATTTTGGCTCATATGGTAAAACTCACTTAAGTCCTAGAAAGTGACCACTTAGGTCAAAATAGGATTTTGGACGAGTTTCGAAATTAAATAACTTTTGCTAGGTTGACCTTTTGAAAATATCTTGAATACCAAAAAGATTTAGAATAACCAACTCTAGGATTTTCCTTTTGGGATGACTTTCAAATTCCTTTTGGAATAGATTTTATACAAAAATCTAATTTATGTAAAAAAAACAAGATACTATGATCTAGAATTTTGGCTAGAAACTCATTTTCGTTTAAAATAGGTTTTTCTTGAGCCAAAACCTTTGGAAAAACTTTGAATAGCATTTGTATATATTTTGCAACTAGGTTTTCAAACGATTAATAATATTTATTAAATTTTTGACTTTTGGCTAAAAAGGCTTAATTTTGAAAAACATTACTAGTACTTAATTATTTAGGCGCACTTACGGATGTGATATACATATGTATGACTTAGCACCCCCCTTAATGTGCCACTTACCATCTTGCTCAAGATTTCAATAATGAAGTTTTTGGACAAGAGCAAGAACACCCTTTCTAAAAGATTTTCATGGAATGCAATATAACCTACACAAGGCTAGGGGCTAGATACTTCAATGTAAGTACGTGTTACCGAAATGGCATTGGTGCTTGATGTGACAAGTTCATCTTCTTTCTTGGCTCCAATTTTGCACACGGTGGAATCCACCTCTTCTTGTGAGCCAAGCCTCCAATGCCTCTTCAAGTACCTATTTAAGCATTTAGACGCATTTTGGTACCCAATACTTGGTTGGGTCCATGAATGTTAGTCACAGGACACCCAAATGGCCCTAGAAATAGATTTATGTGAGCTAACACTTCTAGCAAACACATTGCTATTTTTATCCTTCCTAAGGAAATAATGATCATTATAGATAATAGGCTTAGGAGAGATACCTTTGGGACAATCCTTACTAAAGTATCTCTTTTTTCGGCAATTGTAGCAAGTTTGACATTTTATTCCATCATTTGTCTTCTTGTCTTGCTTATTGCCGGCTTGCCTTTCTTTTGAATGTCTTGACTTGGCATCCATTTGATTTGGGCACACCGAGGCATAGTGTCCCTTCTCATTGCATCCAAAACACTTGATATTCTTGAATTGTTTTCCACTTTGCTTTGGGTTTCTCTTCACCTTTTTCTTGACGTTGAAACTAATTCCTCTCTTGTCATTCAATCTTTGTTGCTTGCTCAAAATATCATCAAGAGAGGTCTTCCCTTTGTAGCACTTCTCCAAGTCATTGCTCAACTTGGTGACTTGGTCCTCGAGCTCTTTATTTTTCTCTATAAGGTTAGTCTCAACAAGCATAGAGGAAGTAGAAGCATCTATTTTTGAGCTACAAGGAACATTTAGCAAATCATCACAAGAGGTGGATATGCTAACCTTAGATGAAATGTAAGGGCTAGGAGCTATACATGACATATCATCTAGTAAATCACATGTAATACCTATATTCACTTTGGAGCTAGTGAACTCCTTGAGAAGTAGAGACTCATGCTTTTCTTTTAGCTCATGATAATTCTTTTGAAGAGAGATATGATCTTTCTTCAAAGCTTTGAATTTTATCTTTTCTTTTCCAAGATTTTCATTTAGATCCTCCATCATATCCATCAAATCATCATATGAAGGCTCATCATCATCATTTACCTCATTATTAACTTTTGCCATGAAGCATGTAGACATGTCAAATAGTGATGGAGCCTCATTTTTATTTGAGTTCTTTGATGGATCACCTTTTATGGCTAGCCTAACAAAATGTCTTCTTTTGTCATTATTCTTCTTTCTTGATGATGATTTGGACTCTTCTTCATCTTCCCCACCATAAGGACACTTTGAAGCAATGTGTCCCTTTCTTTGACAATTGTAGTACCTTAGAGTCTTGTGGTACTTTGCAGTTGAAGATGTGCTTGAATTTTTATGTGAGTCACGTCTCTTCATGAGATCTTCAATTTTATTCATGAGAGTGACCATATCTTTGATCCCCATCGTCACTTAATCATACTTAGCTTTGAAGGCATGAATTCTTTTATTTGAAGTTGATTCCATCTCCTTGAGCTCATCCTTGTCCTTCTTGTACATCTCATTTGTGATGAGATTGCCCAAAAGAGCGGTAGGAGTCATCCGTGGCAATTCGAGTGAATTGAGGAATAATGTCACCAAGATCTAATATTTGTCTGGTAGAGCTCTTAGCATCTTGCACACAATATAAAGATCGGTTAAATCACAAGATAGGCCTTTGAGCTCATTTGCTATGTTGTTCAATCGAGAATACATCTCATTGATGCTCTCATGAGGCAACATGGTGAATGACTCATATTTGAGCTTCAACCTATGCAATTTAGCTTCCTTGACCGTAGAGATTCCCTCATAAATTTCCATGAGAGTTGTCCAAACATCATGAGAACTAGAAACCCTTGCGCGCATTGGCGCGCCGAATGAAAACTGGACAAGTATTACTGAGATTATGAGGCCATGAGTAATAAAAGTTATCTAGACGGTGATGATAGACCTGATGACGAAAGACAGTGATGAGTATGCTAACTATAACAGAATGAATCTATGTAGATAATCATGGTTATGTTAACAACAATAAAATATGTTTCTGTGTACAATAAGTTGCTGGCTGGTTATGACTTGCTCTATTAGGCTGCGAAGGCTGGCCTAGGTAAGACAGCAATATGGGTACAAACTGTTGTAGCTAGGATGTGCAGCTGCAGTAAATGTAATCCAATCAAAGATAAACTATGGTAGTTGAATAAAGAATATATACTGAAGCAGGTAGAGCAAACGCCCTATATTAAGATGAGTGCAGTTAAGCATTGTTTCTTGAAGATTCCAAAAGGGCAGTACGTTGGTGTTGTTGCAGAGGTGATAGGATAGGAAATATACACATTAAGATTACACAATACTAAGCAAAGCATACTATATGCTTTGATCTAGCCGGGTAGACGACAAGCAAAATACTGGTGCTTCATGCGACAAGCAAAACACACGTGCTTCATGCGACAAGCAAAACAACCGGTTTATATCATGGCCTGTTAGAAAAAGAAAACATCGATCAGCTGGAAAAACATGTATATAGATGGGGCACCGGATAATTTGCACTGGAAAAATTATTAGAACCATAATGTAATACTAAGTATTGTATACTTGTTTTCTATTTTTTGTCTTGACTGCCAAGGCCTTTTTTAGTTGTATCCAGTGGACTTTGGCCTGGAAAGTAGACGTGGGATGTAAGAAAGGTATACGTACAGGGCCAACATATGTTAGCAAGTTTTTTTCCCAGTGAATTGTTTGATACCATCGGCAAACAGTTTGTAAAGAAAACGTTTACTTGAAGTCTATGGATAGTACAGGCTGCTGAGGTAGGACAGCTATTATAGAGTATGTGATAAAGAGCTGGTGTATACAACATATTGATGTTTTGCTATTGTGTACTAAAAAGTTTGATGATCAATAGCGTTCGGAGCACTGGCTATATAGCAATGTGCACACACCTATTTCATGATAATGGTACATAGGAAAGGAATGTAAGAGGGGAGCTCTTGTAGATGTACAACCTTGTAGAGATGACCGGATGGTGGATCCTAAATGATACAATCTGTAAGTGCTAATCTTTTGTTGCTGGTAGGAAAATATAATCTATAATGGGGTAGCACAAAATCTGGGGTAGTACAAAGTAGAAGAATGTAGAGAGGTAGGTACATAATACAACCGTGGGTATGGAAAGGCTGCCCAAAAAATATATGAATGAGTGTAGCTGTTTTGAAAGGATTCTTGTGTGTTTTTATTGGCAGTCAGCTGTGCTAATCTGTGACCCTGAGTACAGTTAGAGAGGGCAACAGGAGCATCTAAATGGATTGTAAATAAGATAGAAGAGACCGTGAATAGACAAGAATAATAAGTTCTAAGGTAGCATGAATAAGCGCTTATGTCGCTACTGCTCAAGAGTGTCGTGGGTCATCTCGCTCTCCGATGAAGCCCTTTTTTGAGGGGGCATCATGCTGCATGTTTTATAAGCGAGTGACGATTAGACAAAAGATGATATGAGCGTTGTTTTTCAAACTGTGGACATATGTAGAAGCGGGTAACGGTAAAACTCATTGTTTTTTTGGTGCGGTAACTTAATAGAACAAGCTTTTTTAGATATATGGAGACGGTGCATAGCTATGGAACTGCTGTGTTGTGAGTAATAAAGCATGAGAGGAAAACACAGGGGTATTGCTTACCTCAGTAGAACCAGATGCTGCATCGAAAAGTCTCTTGCGAGTGAAAGCAGGCGTGCCATCTACATCCTTTACACTGCAAACAAAACACAGCTGGCGTATTAGGTCAGCTATAGGGGCATAGTTGTTAACTGCTGGACCAGTTATTGAAGGAGAGTATTATAGGAACTATACCTCTCATGTATTTCTATTCCAGTGTTACGTATCAGCTGTGGATGAGGCGGTGTGTGCAGCAGTTTCTAGACACGCATTTAAAGTAAGGTTGTAAGAGGCGTAGAATAAGAGAGGCAAGAATAGTATCTTATTAACAGGTCAGCTAAATTGTGACGATTGACAGGTGCTCTATATTTGCCAACTGCAAATTGCTACGTGCAGTTTCTGTATTTGTTTGCAGATTGGAAGTTGGCTAGCTAGAATGGCACTATTTGATCCTGTAGTCTTTTGACAAAGGTCATTTCTAGAGCGAGAAGCAACAGTTGGTAGATAGAGTAGGTTATCTAGCCTTCGCATTATAAATGTATTATTAATAGATTAAAGTCAAGTGTCTAATTGCTACGACTGATAGGGGCTGTACATCTGCCAACCGGAAATTACTATGGGTAGTTTCTGTGTCTGTTTGTAGGCTGGAAGCTGGTTATCTAGTATGACGCTATTTGAACCGGCAGGCTTTTCACAAAGGCTATGTCTAAAATGAGAAGCAGCAGCGGGTGGATAGAGCAGATTATTTAACCTTTACATCATCAATGTATTATGAATAGAATAAAGTAAAGCGTAAAAATGTAAAACAGCGTATATGAGGTATCATAAAATTGCTGTAAGAATAAAAGGAGTGGCAGTATTTTGGTACCTCTATAGAATAATCGTATATGAGGTATCATAAAATTGCTGTAAGAATAAAAGGAGTGGTAGTATTTTGGTACCTCTATAGAATAATCGGGCTGCAGATTAGAAGAGGCAACACGGGATGAAGATGGTACAGGGTCTAATAGGCCAGTAATGCGTGGAATTGTAGACTGCCTGCCTAATGAGACTATGATACGGTTCACTTGATAAGATTTTCTAGGGCCTTGGAAGCTTTTTTCAGTAATGGTAACATGCCATGTGAATTTCTTGGTTACAACCTGCGCTATATTTGGGGGAATATCATCTCCTCCACAGTTAGCTCTAAGAACCGCGCCGACCTGTTTTCCAACCACCTGTTGACCAATATCCCCGAATAACATAAATTCTGCACTTGCTGTTCCATCAGTCCCGATTACACATAGCTTGTATCTGCATATGTACCGATAAAAAAAGCAGGTATGTAAGATATGAATAGAGTTAGAGACTGGCATATAACAGTAACATATTAGCTACCTTGGTTTGGCGGCTCTACAAAGGCAAGATGAGCATTTATAGGAGCTGCCTTCTGGATTTGATTTTCTACTGCATTTGTTACATGAGAAGAACCACCAACTTTGAGCAGGGGCAAGCTTACTAATAGTGACAGTGCATGTTAGGCCACCCCACTGTGTGTGCACATTAGAGAAGTGTTAACAGTCTGACTAATAAAGATGTATCCAAAGCATGGGGGTGATGAGGAGGGCAAAAAACTTTACCGGGAAATCGTAAGGATTGATCTCAATTAATTCGTGTAATGTTTTTTCTTCAGTTTGCCCTGCAACAGGATTAATAGGTGGAACGCGGTTGCGTAGAACGATGTGTGATATCGGTTGGAATTGCACGACCATACTGGAAAATGTAAAAGGATTATTGTGTTTTCATATATATAAGACGAGTTATAATGTGAGTATAAAAAAAGGATTTCAAATCTAGAGATATTCACCTAGATTCGATGGTTGCAGCTTCAGTGATATCTGGAGAAACGTACCAACGGCATGCTGCGTTCCCATTGAGGCCCTCTTCATCTACAATAAGCAGATAACAAGAAGGGAATAAATATGGTCAGTGTACAACAGCCGAAACTTGTAGGACGTAAATCTATGCAGACAATATGTAAGAGCTAGTTAAGAAAACTTAGAGATGAGAGTAAAGGAAGCACGGACTAAGAAGGAAAATAGGCAGAAAAAGTTTATAGCCAGTTGGTAAAATCTGGAGAAACGTATTTTGCGTTTTTTATTAGATGAAATCTATACGTTGACTAAGCATCCTCTCTAACAGAGGCTAGATAACCAGCAACTGTATAGCCATTTGAGGCTTTGTATAGTGCAACTGCAGTTTAAGTAGCACAAACGAGCAATACAATAATATTGCATCAGATTGCAGTCTTGGTCCCCTTATAACAATCAACTCTAGGATACATGCATAGTAAAAGGCACAAATCATTTGAAAGTGGACACGAGAAGCAGCAAATTTTGGATGAAATGGACAGGTGCATTCGTCAAAAGAAGCACTCAAATCTGCAGACTTCACCTAGCTAAATAAGATAAATGTAACATCACAAACAATATTGAGCATGCATGGTCCCGAGACAACAACAAACCTATGGAAACACATCCAACTTAAGAACCTGCCTTCCCTCCAACCCCACAGAACTAAGTGCTGGCTGTACATACATTGAACTCCCTGAATAGGCTTCACTTGAACTTTCTCTACCACTAACTACGTAATCTATTAGTTTTATGTGATATGAATAGACTAAAGCAAAAACCGCAAGGTCCTCAACCAAGCAATAAATTTTCTAGCTGACAACTCACAGTGATTCTCTTATCCCCGTCTACTTTATCAATCAGTTAACCTTTTCTGTCCTCAACGTAGAGACACCAATCATTCCTGTACTTCAAAGCTTCTTTTCCCGTTCTTGATGCTCTCTCACTGTGAGAACATTTTTTTCAAAAAGTATTTTGGACTTTTAATGACTAATATTTCAATGGACTAAGGCAGAGTCCAACAAAGGAAGATTATGCCCAAGATATTCTGGATCAAGCTGATGGTGACATTTAGCTTTGTGTGCTTAGTGGGAGAAGAGGAAAAGGCTGGATACTGGCAGCACTAGCAACATCTTGGAACACTGTGTGCTTATGACCACCATCTATGGATATTATTAGAAGGCATCTTCTGATTATGGTGACTTCTGTAATTACAAATAACCAAAGGCACGCATTAAAGGCGGATTTTGGTCAGTTTATAGCTAGTTAGATACCGAACTCTACACCTTAAGTATGTATTTTTTTTCGTAAACTAAAAGGAAGCACCATAGACTGTATCATAAGAATCTCTCAAATCGAGTTGTTTGGTCAAAGGAAAGATTGGATCAGGGCTGGGTTAGTTGATGTCAGAAGAAACTCCAAACAATCTAGACTGAGTAGTAGAATAACACACATACTATGATCAGAATGAATTTTTTGTGAAGGTCACAGATGATAGGAGGAGATGATGGGGTTTTGGACCAAAATCCTTCAATCCCCATGACTAATTTGAGGACTCTGTGCGTGGAAAATACCTCACGTACGTATACAAACTTTCATAACCACTTGCGATGCAAAGAAGGCACCTACTTGAAAATTAAATCTATAATGTAGCATATAATTAACTTAACACTTGCCATTAAGAAACATTAAGACAAAGAAAAGCTTCATAAAGCAAAAGGTAACAGGAGATCGTGTAAATATTTTCTAAGAAAGATAACTTACAGCCATATCTTTTCATAAGCACTCCCACAAAGAGAATTATCACAGGTTTTGTCTGGCCTGTTTTAAGAACTGAATCGGCATCAAATTCAGGCGCGCGTTGTCCCCAAAGCGTGAGCTTGACTTCATTATTGCTATAGACAAATGAAGGTTGTATATGAGAACAGGAATTGAACAACATAGAACAAGTAGCAGCAAATGGGAAATAAATGTGTTAGGAAAAGCAGTAATAGTGATTGCGCACGTCGCATTCCTGAGTACAATCTCTCTTTTCTGTGAAGGGACACTTTGATTTGCACTTTGCATAGAAGCGACATTTGAAACAGAGATAACAGCACCTACTACATCTATCAACATGAAATGGAATATGTAAGTAACATGTTTGAAAATGGTGGACTTCATATAAAGGCAGGGTAGGAAAGGAAAAGATATAAACAGGTTTCTGTCCAGTATCTAACCAAGAAAAGATCTATCTTCACCAACACACCGCGGCAAGTCAGCAAATGGAGTAAGCTTGTACATGTATATTGGGAAATTGGCAGCAGTGATGATTGGCTTTTCTATTTTAGTGTAGTAGGTAAGCTCAATCATATACTCACGATCAATAGATCTGAATTTCTGCTTGTTAGAAGATACCAAGAATCGACTAAGAGTGTAGATCTGCCCTTCTTGTAGCTGTGTTTTTTTAGCTTCGACATAGTCTGCAGGTACTTCAGTGTACATAGCACCTCCCTGAAACAGATGATCGGTAAATTATACACATCATGAAGATAATATATGAAAGAGTGGCAAATATAGATAAATGCAAATTGTAAAAGCACGCATTACCTGTTCATCAATCAAGACGAGATCAAGGTGCTGAATACTACCACCCTCAACATTACCACGGTATTCCCATAAGCGTGAAACCCTAACGCAAATCTTCCAGTGCTTGCTAGTTGGGTTAATGTCTGCTAGCATACTATACGCCATCTGCACGTACAAGTGGAAGAGATGTAACTAATAGAATATAGAGTGGCACAATGCGAAATGTATGTAGTAATATGAATAAGGCTGCTGGTACGGGTGAAGCAGCATGTGACTAAGGCTGATCATAACGGCTGTATAGATAGAATAGCAGCTTATGCAGAGAATCATGCAGCACATGTGGTAAAGATATGGGTGTTTGAAACTGTACGTTTCCAATACATAATGAAAGGCATCTACTGGTTTTTTTAATTATCTGTGGAACTAAGCAGCAGCGAGTTCTTCGGAGGTTGACAGGACGGAATAGTAAAGGAAACATTGCACAAAGACAACTAAATCTGCACCCTTTGCAAGAGTAAACTGAGAAATGTGCGTACAGAGTGCATAATAGACTGTATAAGATAGACCTGTGGTTAGGACGGTATGAACAGCGTCTTGAGGGACTAACGCCATATGGATCGCAGACACTTCATGGTAAACAATATTTTTGTCTCATACCACATGAACCATCATCATTTTCGATGAGAATTTTAAGGCCATCTGCTGACGTTACTCATGAAACAAAGAACATATAACTGTCCATGAGTAAAAACAGGTTTCCTAAGGTAAACTCCAACAATGTCAAGTGTTTGTCCCTGGCTTTTATTAATGGTCATTGCATAACAAACTTTAATCGGGAACTGTCGGCGTTGTAGTACAAAATGCCATTTTGCGTTTCTAGTTGTTAAAGTTATACGAGGGATGTAAACAGATCTGCCGACTGCAGAGCCAGTCATGATAACAGCCTCAATAACAAAATTAGCAAGCTTTGAAACGACAAGTCGGGTGCCGTTGCATAGACCAGCACGCTGATCTATATTTCTTAGAAGCATGATAGGTGCGCCTATTTTGAGGACCAATCTATGTGTAGGGAAGTTGTTTGCATCAATAGAATTCAATAGTTCTATAGGATAAAGAAGATCAGCCTCGCTCGTTGTGTCTGCGGATTTTGAAATTGTATCACAGCTAAGATATTCTTTAACTTCACCAGGGACTCTTGTTAAAATAAAGGCATTTATCTCGTCAGCAACTTCATTAGTTGGCGATAGTATTGCTCGAGTACGTAAGTAAGTTTGATCAAGGTAACTATTATGGAAATCTAGGTATACCGCATTAAATATAGCTTCGATTTTATCGCCTTCTGTTATAATAAGGTTTCTATCAGGTATGTCTATCAAGGTAGGCTCAGTCTCGTTTGGATGAGCTGTAACAGGCAAACGGCCATCACCAAGATCCAAAATCCATCGGCTGAATATAGCAGTCGTATTCTTCTGTGATAAGTCTCCACCTTGGGAAGACAGCCGCATATTAATGTTTAGTGGTAGGGTCTCAACAAATTTCCATAGAGGTGAATTTGTGATTGAAGCGTTGATTATTTGAGCTTTGGTTCCTCCCTCAATAACAGGCAAAATCTGCCTAAGATCACCCCCAAGCACCAAAACTTTACCACCAAATGGAGTGTCATAGGCAATCCAATGTTTCGAAGCATTTTCTATGAGCCATAAGAGCCTCATCCCAAATAATCAAGGACGTAGATACAATTAATTGAGCTAACATAGTTCCTCTTCTAATATCGCAGACACTTGTCTCGTCAATATCAAGAGGGATCTTAAAACGAGAATGCGTGGTCCTACCCGCTGGTAAAAGCAATGAAGCAACCCCTGAAGAAGCAACTGTTAGGACGATCAATTTAGCGGACCTTAAATAGCATGCAAGCGCATTCCATAAGTATGTCTTGCCTGTGCCACCACATCCCGATACAAAAAAGAAACCAGGTTTATTTTGTACGACACGTGAAACTATGCAATCGAAAGCATGTTTTTGATCAGGATTAAGTTTTGCACACAAATCGCGAGACACATTAATCAGGCTATCAATATCGTATGATGTCTCATCGTGTACAACACTATCTATACAAATTGGATCAGTACGTCGACTTCTGCTAGGTAAACAAAAATCAGTTATTTTAGCTCCACTTTTTGCCAATAGAGTACCAAGTTCGTCTAACAGGAAATCTCTAAGATCAGAAGGAGGCATACTGTATGAAGGATCATGCAAAGATTTACGCAAACGATATTGGAAGTCTTCTGACATATCTAGCCAGTTTTTTTCAAAAAAAGAACGCTCATCGTTAATATCACAGAAAATTAACATCGTAACAAACAAATGTCTAAGTTGGTAAGCTGTGCCTCATATGGAAGCCTCTTGAAATGCGTGTTGCCACTCGCTATCATCACCCAACAAGCCACGTGCTGCACACGCGCCTTTAAACGTATCATGGATAATGCCTTGGAATGTACGGAGATGCTCATAGCTTTGGGCGCCTTTAACCACCATAAGAAGCATTCTAAGGAAATATCGTTCGCCAGCCGATGGATGGACAAAGTATAGTCGGCCTATCTTTGCTCCACTGCGCCTTTTTTTTCCAAGATCGAGTACTATCATCCCAACACCATTCAGATGGGAATTCGCAATAGGTTAAATTCTGGCCTTCAGAGTAAGTTCTATTTGTAGCAAACCATTCAGTGAGTGTGGTCTTTCTAAGGAAAGTATTGGAAACAACACGTGCTAGATTAGCATTAGGATTCACCGAAACATTGTTCATATTAGGAAGGTGCACGACAAGACGCTCAACAGACGGAAATGTCTATGGATATCAAAACCAAGGGTTCTCTGCATCGCATCCCGCCGCATATATAACGACAATCAAGGTATTCTTTAACCTCGTTCACAGACGAGGTGCTGGAGTCATATGGAGCATCCTCTCCCTTAGAAAGCTTTTCTAGATAGATCTTAGCAGAGTCTTGTCCTTTGGTGACATACTTGAAGAGGTATTTTAGAACTTTGGTTTTGTTGCACCATTCTACGTTAATATGCGCACAATATTTCTTTATGAAAAACATGTTATATGGTACGACCCATCTGTTGTCTAGGCAGATATTTCCTTTCATGACAAAACGGCCATTGTCAGGTCTCCTGTAAACAGCAAAACCGTCTTTATCAATTGATGTCTCATTCTGAAACGATTTTGGGTAAAATTTTGAGCAAGACCCTTCTTTCATGCATGGGCACCTCTCGTTGAGAGGACCACATGGACCATGCATCATATGTTCGGAAACCAAGGTATATCCCAGAAGGTCAGTCTCAGGATCGGGGATCTCAGCACTGATAAAAGAATCGATAAGCGAAGCCGTTGGTTCGGAAGTGTCAGCAGATAGCCAAACGATTATATGAGCGTGTGGCAGGCCACGCTTTTGGAATTCGATGGCATGAAGCACTAGTAGGAAAAACAAAAGAGGAGTTAGACATGCATACGTAAAGGGCAAAAGGATCTACCGCTGTATAAACAGAAAGGAAAAGAAATTTGCAGCTAGCATGGGCAAGGACGTACATGCATCAATGGGTCCAAAGGCAGTGCCATCCTTGATATCTGTTAGCATTTCTTCCAACTTCATATTGTACACTCTATCAACAATATCTGGTCTATCAAGAGCACGTTGTCCGAGCTCAAACCGCAATAAGATCGTAAATCTCAAATTTCATTTAGGATTACATGTGAAAGTAATAAATGGTCGGGTGGACCATGGACGCGACATATCGCAATAGCATCATGATAATTCTGGATCATGTATCGACGACCACCAGTGTAGCTTGCAGGTAAGACAACACGCTTGCCAACATCACTACCGTCTATAGATCCGTTTGCAACAGCATCGGCTATACCTTGCAAACTTTCTACACGAATTTCGTCCTGGTGATCTAAAATATACTGGAGTCTACATTCCTCAATGCAGGCTCGAGCATCAACCTTTATCTGTGAAGACAAGCGGCCGCATTTCAGGTAAGGATTTGGCTGGCGCTTCCTATAATGGAAACAGTAGCGGAAATAGTCTTGCATCGTTATTTTTTGCCGAGCATGCGGTGCATCATGGGCCGTACCAACATACGGCACGTCAACCTGGAATCCACGTTCACCATACGGGAATAGGAGCGGATACTGCAGAGCCGTGAAGGCAGGATGCAAAGGAGATATTCGTTGTAGGCCATCAGATTTATTATGAACGATTATATCTCGCTTGTATGTCTCAACCGAAAAATCACCAACCACCAACAATGCCAACTCGTCACAGCTGGGCAGGTTATATTGAACTGGATCACCTGGCCTGGCTCCTATTATTCTTATACCCAAAGAGGCACCACTCGATTCTTGCAGACAGTCTCTTGCAAGGCGGAATTGTCGGACTAAAGGGTTATGTTCGTTAAGCATGTGCATAAGACCAGAAACTATAAGAGGATCTAAATCACCTTCCATATTGTCGGTAGAGTCCAACGCACGTATTCTATTGTTAACCTCATTATCAGTATCATATATGTATAGCTCAACAAACTTTGGATGACCATCGGTAGGGGGAACCAATGAGCCTATACGATGATGCACCTGGCCATTAACTCGGAAAACATGTGGGCCTCCACCTCTATTTATGGAGTGGTCTATATTAGCGCCCATAGATGTGAAGGCAAAAAGACAGTTGTAATGTCTTATGTTACGAAGGAATTTCTTGCAACGAGCATCTCCATCGAATTTTAGCAGATCTTCTAGAAATGGCGGAGGTTGTCTAAAAGGGGGGATGTAGATTCGACCTCCTTTGCAACAGGTGTTATACACAAACCTCTGCCTTCGAAGAGACGAATCTTTTTTTGTTCTTTCACGGTACCAGAAAACCGCTAAGCAATGAGAGCATTCATACTCAGGAGGGCCGTAGTACGATCTACCTGGGTACGCAGCTGTATATGGGAACAAGAGAGAAAGGCAAGTAAGAATCAAGGGGCATACAACAGAGTGGAACTATAGCGGTAAGGAGACAATAGGATACCGTAAGAGGTAAAAGGAAAAGGAATATTGCTAGCGTTAAGAACGAGCAGTAAACAAGGAGCAAAAGAACGGCGGTGTACACAATAGATGAAGGAAATACCTTTTAGGGCTTCAATGTATTCCTGTGGGAGACGATCCCAAGAAGGTGTTAGGCTATGATCAGCCCAGGGATCAAGCCCTATAATATCGGGGAAGAAGGACGATAACAAACCCATACAGATCAGCAAAATATGGCTCTAAAAGCGAAGCCAATCGGTTGCAAGGCAAAATAGTAACCAATCTAAATAAGCAGCTATCTAATTTGAAAGCTGGCACAAAGAAATCAAACAAAGCACCTGATCGGATCATCCGACGATGGGAGAGGACTCTCCGACGTTTTTCCCTATTGTACCGGTCATTGGCAGCAGGGACAAGAGCTGAGAACGAAGGACCTAAAGCAAGCACAAGAGGTGAGAATACAGGGCCTAAAGCAAGAGAAGGTAAGAGATAATAAAATAGGAGTGAAGAGTTAGGCAAAAGCAGCAGCTAGAAGGCCAAAGGACAGGCAAGAAGCAAAGTTCTGAACAGGACAACAATAAGGCGGCATAAACAGTACCCGAATCAGCATGTGAAGAAGGTACGGTCGAACCCGAAGATGAAGGAAGGCGACCAGGGATCATCTACACAAGCCGTGTGCGTTGTAGCAACACTAATGAACGTGGAAAAAAGAGCATAAGGAAGCATGCCAACATGAAAGGCTTATATAGAGGGAAAAGCATAACAGCAACTGAACGTGCCGCCCACACAACAACCAAAAGAATAAAAATATTTTGCATAGACAGACGGTGAGAAGATATAAGCATACAGAGGGACGAATAGCAGACAGAGCGTATGCTAGATGACACTGGAAATCGTTGCATACATAGCCGACCAACGGCGAGCACATGCCTTAGGAGAACAGCAACAATGCATCGTATTATAGCAACATATATTCGACAATAACCAACAAAAAATCTGTTAACAAGGTAATACACTAAGCGACATAAAAACGATTCCAAAGAAGGGAGCACAGCAATGGGTGCAGTGGCAGTGCCATACACTGTGGACTTGATCGAACAGGCTACGAACCAAATACAAGCAGCAACAGATGTATAGCAAGGTAATAAACAGATAAGGAGCAACGAAAAATAATATAGCCAGAGGCCACAGCACACAAGAATAAAGCATTAGAACCTGCCATAAAGCACACAACAATATAAAACCAGCATAAAGGACGTGGACAGACCTTAATCGGTGGAAGGCAGAATCAAGAGCGTAGAAGCTGGACAATCAGCAGACAACAGTAGGCAGATAAGTCGTCAACCTGTGTACAGGGTATGGGATATATATCAACCAAAGAAAGAGCAGCCCAATACAGCGATAATAAAACACAATCAGGCAGAGAGCATAGGCAGGATCAAAGCCAAACAAACGCGAATAGGCGCGGAAGCAAAAACCGTAAAAAGAACACAAACATAGAAACGGAATAAGGCAACAACAAACAAGACAGGCAAGCACCGCAAGTAAGCGGAAAACCAGAGCACAATGGCACATGGATGAAGCGCTGAAAAAGGTAAGCCGTATATGTAGCATGGCAACTGGCGTAGACAAAGACAAACCTCAACCGTATGCACCCATCTCGACCAACACAGGCATGGCAAGACAACGTATAAACAAAGCTAGTTACCCGAACACGGTATAAACTCAGAAGAAAACCACGTGAAGTTAGATACGGTCTAAGGAAAAAGGAAGGCAGCACCGAAGAGCAAGAACCGAAAAAACGTAAGGAACCGAGGAGGGGAACCGAGGAGCTGACGGCAGAAGACGAACTGCAAAGGGACGATGCAAACTAAGCAGCGGACTAAGCGAGGAGGCAAGCGGACAGCCCTGGAATTAGGCATATAAAGAGGCAGGAGCAATGAACCGAGTCCGACGGACCTGTGCTAGGTGACAGAAACGACGGTGAACAGAGAGGGTCATTAATGGCGTATAGGAACCGTAGTATGAACTACAGGGTAGAACTGCTGCGACCACTCCCGAGCACATCGATACACCAGATCTAAGAGCTGAGAACAAAGCATGACCCTGATCGGACGGCACAAAACAGGCAACCAAAGACGAACAAGAACCGGAGCAACAAACAGAAGCAACCGGCAGTTTCAAGAATACAAGCAGGGGTTTTCATAAGCACTGCAGCACCACCAAGCACCAACGAAATCTCTAATCTGGAGCACACCACAAGAACGCAAGCAACCCGGCCAAGCACGAGATAGATCAACGAAAACACGAAGAACACGCGGACTATCAATCGCGCATACGAACGCATCGAGCTCTCGAGATAGGGCAGATGTTACCTGGAAGAAGCCACAGCAATCGGCGGCACCTTCATCCGACCCCAATCCACAACCAGCCTCATTCTCTACGAAAAAATCAACAAAACAGAGGCATCAGTAAATGCATCGAGCTCTAAATCGTAATAATTGAACCAACAGAAAGAAGAAAAGAGCACAAGCAGGTCGAGGTCTAAATCGTAGTAATTGAATCAACAGAAAAGAGAAAAGACCACGAGCAGCCTGCCGTGGTAAGCTCCAGGATTCTCTACGAAAAAAATCAACAAATAAGGCTCATCGGTAAATGCATCGAGCTCTAAATCGTAATAATCGAATCATCAGAGAGGAGAAAGGAGCACAAGCAGGTCGACCTCTAAATCGTTGTAACTGAATCGCCAGAAAGGAGAAAAGAGCACGAGCAGCCTGCTGTGGTAAGCTCCAGGATCCTCTACGAAAAAATCAACAAACAAAGCTCATAAGTAAATGCATCGAGCTCTAAATCGTAATAATCGAATCATCAGAACGGAGAAAAGAGCACAAGCAGGGTCGACCTCTAAACCGCTGTAATCGAATCGATAGAAAGGAGAAAAGAGTACGACCAACCTGCTGCGGTAAGCTCCAGGGACCCCAAGGCCGAATCGCAGTTAGGCGACCAGCGAGCGCGGCTGAAGACATCGCCGGCGCCAAGCCATAACACGGCGCGCGAACCGAGCAGATCCGTGGCGGCTAGTCTCAGCTTCAACGACGCTTGAGAACGGGGCTGCATCCGAATCGCAGCAGGGGCGACCAGCGGCAACGCGGCCTAAAGACACCGCCTGCCGCTAAGCCTGGCAACGCGGGCGGCGGAACCGGAGCAGATCCGTGGCGTTAGCTAGCCGCCGCTATAGTAAACTTCAACGACGCTGGAAGGGGGCCGCATCGGGAGTCGCCACGAGGCGCGCTAGGCCGGGAAGGCGGTGGCGACGGTAGATCACAAGAGCGACGGCAAGGCTGGTCGAGGAGGAAGGAGTCGAGGGAGGGAAGAGTTGAGGGAGGGGAAGACGCGGGAGGCGCCCCCGCTAGGCGGCGGCGTCGGGTCGGGTCGAGGGAGCGAGAGCCGAGGAGGTGGCGACGGTAGACCATGGATGCGGCGCGTGGCAGATCGTGGAGGAAGGAGTCGAGGAGGAAGAGTTGAGGAGGGAAGACGGGGAGGCGCCCGCTAAGCGGCGCGTCAGGTCGGGTCGAGGGAGCGGAGAGCCGAGGGGGGCGGGGAAGATCTGAGGCGCCAGGCGAACGGAGAGCTGAGGGAGGAGAAGGTGCGGGAGGCGCCCTCGCTAGACCGGCGGAAGGCGGCGGCGACGAGCACCCCACCAAGGGCCGGGCGGCGGCTCGGGTCGAGGAGGGAGGGCAAGGGCGGCGCTGGTCGAGGAAGAGGAGGCTAAGGAAGGGGAGGCCGAGGAGGCGCCACGAGGGAGGCGTCTCCTCTGTAAAACCAACAGCGAGAAAGCGGATGCGGAGAAAGAAAAAGAGAGAGAGAGAGAGAGCAGCGCTACGAGCGACGCGATCCAACGGCGGCGACAACAGCGCGCGGCAGAATCGGACGGACACGAAAAACTGCCGACGTGGACACTCTCTTTGAGCCCAAAGTTGGCAAGGATTTATATAGAAAGATTATCAAGATTGTTCACTCTATTGAACTCCTCCACACTCAAAGCAATATATAGAGCATTTAGAGCTTGAGCATCGAGTTGCAAGTTTTGTTCTTTCTTTTGAGTGGGGTTTTGTGGATCAATTGGAGTAGCAAAACCCACATCAATAAATCTCCATAGGTTTGGGCCTATGGCCATAATATAGATTGTCATTCTAATTTTTCAATAAGCATAATTTGAACCATTAAAGAGTGTTGCCCTACCGGGGTGCATGACCTCTATAGTCGCCATCCTTTACTCTCTAGATGGTTAAGTCTAATAGAAGAGAGACCAAGCTCTAATACCACTTGTAAGATCGAGGATGCCGACTAGAGGGGGGTGAATAGGTGGTTTTAAAGATCTTTTGGCTAAAACCGAGTTTTATGCGGAATTGTAAATCAATTCGGTTTTGCTCAATTAAAACCTATATCACTAGTCTTGACTAAGTGCACCAACAATATAAGTCTATTGATATGATTGAAAACATATAAAGACATGTAAGCAATTTAATTCTAGGAATGTAAATTTCACAAAGTAAAACACAGGAGAACAAACTACAAGGACAAAATGATGTTTTACCGTGGTGTTCGAAGACTTGCCGGTCTCCCCTAATCCACGTTGAGGTAAGCCCAACCACGTTGGACCGGCTCCACAACTTGAGCCAACACCTCCGAGGTAAGTCCAACCACTTGGACCGGTTCACCACTCGAACCAACACCTCGATCTACTCGGGGTTGCTCTTCCTCCACTCCGGAAATGGCGAGCACTAAACCACTCACAACCACCCAGGTCTTCTCACAACCTTCTTTGATAAGATCATCGGCGCAACTCCTCCAAGCCGTCTAGGTATCGGCAAACACTATGAGTAACAAGTCGGAGACGCTCACTTGAACTAATCAAGTGTCTAAGCTTAATGGATGCACAATCCACTACCTAATGCAACATATGCACTTAGAGTTTGTTCTCTAAGCTCACTAAGTGCAACACATGCACATAAGAGGTGAGAGAGCTTGCTCTTTGCTAAAAAAAAGGGGAAATCACACCAGCAACAACACTCCCACAACTAGCCATAAGGGGTATTTATACCCACACAAGGAAAACTAGCCGTTGGAGAGAATCAGTTGAAAAAACAGGGAACCCCGCTCTGACCGCCAACCAATGGCCGGTCAGATCGTCCTTGATCCAACGGCTATAAACTAGATGTTGGACACACAACCGGTCTGACCGCCAACCACTGGCCGGTCAGACCAGACCAAATCGGTATCAGAGGATTTGGGGTGTTAATCCCGAGTCCTTACAAAGTGGTATCAGAGCTGTGTCGACTGTAGGTCGTGACCTAGTTAGAATGGCTGTTAGTTGAAAACTTCAAAACTTATTTTTTGTGTAACAAGAAAGATAAATTGTTCTCTCCTCATCTTTGGTCATCTTTCTTTTCTTACCTTTTTAATGGTATTCTTTCTTACCTTGTTCTCTCTTCACCATTTTATGATGTTAAATGGATCCTCTTCTTCTTGAAACTTTCTATAGATGGTCAACACGTTTTACCATTATGTTGAAGACCACAAGACATAAAGCCATCACGGAAGTATCATCATCTCCACCATCCAAGGACAACGGATAGGATTAATCGAAGACTGTGAATCGAAGACCGCGATGTCAGCCCAACCATATAGCTTAAGTTTGCCAAGACTCATTCTGTATATTGAGTCGCTTCACCAGTTTAATAGTATCGATCGAGTAGAACGTTGTATTATTTCTTGACCTACATAAGATATTTTCTTTTGGTACGTCGCGCATAGATCTTTTTGATCTTGTGTGCAGCGTTTGCTTAAGGGGGTAGACTTCTCTCCTCATAGCTTTCTCTCTCATCCCATGTTTTTCTCTCTTCTCTATTAATCGATTGGACAACCTAACCTGTCGATGCACAAAGGACTTGAAGGATGAACTGACACTTCAAAAACTTCGAACAACTCAAGATCGTTTGATATGAAGCCAACTTAAAGATAAACTCTTCCTACCTCTTTCTAGCCTCCCAATACAGTCATCCTATATCCATCTTTCTTTCTAGTCTCTCCGAATCTCGGGGATGAGATTCCTTTAAGGGGGTAGTTTGTAACATCCCAAAGTTCTGTTACTATTTTAAATTAATTAAATTATTATTTTATTGATTTCTCTGATTTGTAAAAGAGTTTTCTTGATTTTCTAAAAATTTAAAAAGAGTTTTATTGCTTTTCTTGAATTTCCTAAGTTTTAAAAGTTAAGAATACAATTTATTTGAGTTTCTGAGTTTTTAGAGGATTTAAGCTTAAAAAAGAAAGTTTAATTAATTTACTGAATTTTCTGGATTTTGAAAAGGCTTTTCCTTTTTCCTAAAAATTAAAAATAATTTATTTACAAAATTAAAAGACAACTTAAAGTTGTAAATAATTTTATTAAGTTCAAATTAGTTCAAGGAATTTCTGCGTATTTTCTCTCTCGATTTTTTGGACTTTATTTGCTATTTTCTAAAATCCAATTTGATTTGTTGTATTTTCTGTAAATCAAAAACCATTTGAAAATCCAAAATCCTTTTCGGGCCGTCTTCCTTGCTCGGCCCGTTTTCTTTCTGCTCCGCCAGCCCGTTCCGTTCGGCCCACCTCGCGCGCCAGCTCATTCCCTCTTTTGGTCGTTCGGACGGTCCGAAAGCTTCCTTGGTTGTTCGTCCGGTCCGAACAGCCGCTCCTTCTCTCTTACCGACAGGTGGGCCCCACCTATCGGCGTCACCGCCTTCGTCTTCCTCCCGTTGGGAGCCCATGCGCCGCCACAAGACGCCTCAAGATCATCGCTGCCATGAAGTCGCCACCTCGCCGCGAATCACTCCCCTTTCCTCCCCGTTTCAATGCGAATTGAATGCGCCTGTCACCGCCACACCCGCGCCATGCCTCTGCTCCACCGCCCGCGCCCTGCCTCACCTGCTCCCATCCCGTTGCCCATGTTGTCCGGAGCTTCGTCGTGCGCACATGACCGTTAACCTCCTCCCTACTCCCCCTCGGCCTCTATAAAGGCGAGCCGTGGAGAGCCCTTGAGCTCCTTCTTCTTTTCCTCCACTTATCTCTCTTTCTCTCTCTCTCCTCCGTTCGCCGGATTTTTGAGCTTTAAGCTCGTCGGCTGAGCTCCTCTCCGCCGCCATTTGTGCCGCCTTCGGTGGAGCTCCTCCGCCGTGGTCTTCGCCGATGGCATCACAAGGCCGCGTGCTACGTGGTGCTCGCACCATCTTTCTCCAAAAGCCACTGGACAACCATCACCACCTTCGATCACCGCCACCGTTTTTCCACACCACCGGCCATACCCTTGAGCTTCGTCGCCGGAACCTTGAGCACCGAACTCGCCTCGCCCGTGCCTTCCTTTTGGTACCCCAGCCAAGGCTCGCCATGGCGCGTAGCACCGGTGAGCCTCGCGCCCGCGCCCCCACTGGCCCTTTGCTGACGTGGTCACTCATGTCATCGCTAAGTCAGCGCCACCTCTCCCTTTCATCCTACGTGGCTGCCCCCTCCTGCCCGTGTGTGTGCCTATGTGGTAGCTGCACTATTCCCGTGCGCCTAGTCCACCGCGGACTTAGGCATTCTTGTGGACCTAGCTAGTCCATAAGACGTGGGTCCCACATGTCAGAGGCATAAAGCCTTTTCCTTTACAAAAGTAAATCGGCCGAAAATCAAACCCAGCCGCTGACGTCAGCTGACAAAATAAATTGATTTTCCTTTAGAAAATTAATTCCAAAATCCAAAAAATCCCTTTTTCATCATTTCATGTATTTTCAAACTTCTGAGAGCCCGTTCTCCTTTGTTCGAGCTCCGATTCGTGTGATTCAAATTTCTAAATTCAATATCTACCTTTGAGAACCAAAATTATTTAATTTAGAGTTCATTTGAATTTAGCTTATTTTCGCGTGTAGATTTCAACGACTTCAGAGAACCGGATTTCGACACCATTTGAGAACAACAACTAAATAAGCAAGGCAAGTTACATCTTTGATCATATTTGAATCCTAGTATTTTAAATTATTTAAATTCTGTTTTAAATTATTATTGCATGCATATTTATATTCAAGTAATTTAAATTCCTATCTTGAGCTTTATAGCTATTCCCAATTCCAATGTATAGCCTTTATTGTCAAGATAGATAGTATAGATAATCTTTTCGAATGTGATGTATTTAGGGGTTAGAAATTGAAAGGATTGGAGTATAAGAACACATTATTGTTGGATGTTTGATTATAATAAAAACCTTATTGATGGATTATAGCAATATACGATGGATGGAAGTTGGATTGTAGGAATGCATGATTCTTATATATTGATTATAGAATTATACAATTGTTGATTGTTGGATTATAGGTTTTGTTGATGGTGTAAAACCGAACACAAGTAAGAGGGCGGACGATGGCCGTGCTATGGACCTTCGTCCATGAGAGCGAACGTAACACGAGGATTTATACAGGTTCGGGGGTCCGAGAGGACCGCCCTACTCCTGTCGGCGGCCTACGGGGGTTCGAGGATCCCTCCCGAAGGCTCACCTAGTGACCTGCTTGTATGTATTGCTTAAGAGCTCCCCTCCCATGAGGAAGGATACATGGGGTATTTATAGGCTCCCAAACCTGTACAAATGACCATAACACCCCTTGGGGGTTGGCTATTCTAAGAATACAATGGTGGGATTACAGCTTTTTACTGCACAAAGAGGATACAAATGGTCTTTGCCAGGTGACTACATTTTCAGTTTTGATGAGCCGAGGTTCACCGCACGGAGTGGGTCCCACTAACAGGGGGATAGAATATTCCTCCAACAGGTTTGAATAATTGTTGGAGATTGAATCGTAGAAATGCAGTATTGACGTATGCGGATTATAGAAATGAATGATCGTGGATGTTGGATTTTAGGAATAAATCTTGGTGGGATTATAGAAATGGATTATGATTGGATGTTGGATTTTTATAGAAATACGATCGTCGGATATTGAATTGTAGAAATACATTATTATTGGATTGATTGGAATAAGCCTCGTTGGATTACTAGAGTATATCTTGTTGGATTATAGAAATGTATAATTGTTGAATATTGGATTACGGAACTACATTAATGTTGGATATTATATTATAGGACCAAATTAATGTTGGATATTGGATTGGACAAATGCATTATCGTTGGACATGGAATTATTAGAAATACAAGATTGTTGGATATCGGATTCTAGAAGTAGATAATTGTTGATATTGGATTATCGAAGATTGGATTATAGAAATAGATGATTATTGGATATCGGATTATCGGAAATTGGATTATAGGTTTACATAATCATTGGATTGATGGATGTGGAATTATTAAAAATAATCTATTAATGAATAATGGATTGATGGATATCGGATTATAGAATTAGAGTATTGTTGAATGTTGGATCGATGGAAATCGGATCATAGAAATAGACTAATATTGTGGATATTAGACTAATTGATATCAGAGTATATGATTATATAATTGCTGGAGATTGGATTATGACTGCAGTACTGATAGTTTACTTACTGGTCTTGAAATTGACAATTCTTGGACATTAATCCCTCACACTTGTCGCTCTAGATAAAACTCTGGTTAAATACAATAGTACTGACTAGATGTTCTTGTGGAAAAATGTGCCTAGTCATGCTTAGACCAAAAATGTTTAATTTGTGGGAGTTTAGCCAAATGATCAACTATGATATAACATGATGCTATGGTATTGCTTTTACCATAGAAATTTTAGAAAATGATTTAACTTAAAAAAATAAAATAAAAGTTGGTTTGGACTTGGGTGAAAATGGAAGTTTGGATGGTGCACGTTGATGCACAGGATCGAGTCGTTTCTATGATCGAGACCTAAGGGTTATTTTGGAAAGTCACCCAAGTCAATTAAGGACCGGTCTTCGAGCCGCGTCTTGCTAAGCCCCATCGCACTACCACATGTCTTGAATGGGCAGGACTAGGCTAACTAATTTGCAATATTTCACCGTGGTTGTGCCATCAGGTTGTGTGGGTGTCTTTATGACCTACTTTTATATATTCCCACATGGCGCAAGAGGGGGCTTAAATCCGGCGGATGGTTCAATCCAAAGGAAGTGATACTTTAGCGAGACGGGACTACAGTGGGATGGTGGATTGTAAAGGCCTTGTGATAATCTCTTAGTCGCACACCTTCGGAAGTGTGTGAGCGGACAATATAGTTGATTATCTCTTGTGGGTAACGTTGTACAACCTCTGCAGAGTGTTAAAAATTATTCGAATAGCCGTGTTTATGGTCATGGACATGCTAAGCAAAGCCACTCAAAGTTAGATTTTGGTTTTGATTTCAAAAGACTTTATCAAATGGTTTTGGATGGTTTATCCAAATGGGAATTTGGGCGGGTAGCCTTGGGATAGGAGGGTATCCTTCACCACTCGTTGATGAATGTTATTTGACTATAAAACTTGAGAATTTAGAAAATAAATTTTAGTTATAGAATAACTGCTTTGGAACTTAGTACAAGTATTTGAAAAGAAGCATTGCTTTATGCAAAATCAACTCTATAAGCCTTTCTTTGTTATATCCCTGCATGCATTATAATTTTGTTATTAGGTGTAACTTGCGGGGTACAGTTGTTTGTGCTCACTCTTGCTTAATAAAATGTTGTTCAGAGGAGAAGAGCTGTGCAGCTGCTGAAGATCTTGGACGATTAGGCTACGCCCCCAGACGATTGTCTGTGGCAGATTAGCTGAGCTCTACTGCTTCTTATTTTGACTTCCGCTGTGTTCTGTTCTGTTGGCTCGAAAGCCTATCTTGTAATCAACTCTGTTGTTTATTAATAAAGTTTTACGATTATGGTTGTGGTACTATGTTTGTTTACTGTGTGAGCTAGCCACTGATCATAGGACTAGTTCAGAAATGCACAGAGGATTTGTGGTGTTAATTCCAGATCCTTACACAACACATGATGGGTCTTCTCTTGACTTGATGATCAACTCATGATGTCATCCAAAGTCTCCATCATCATGGAACATAACCTATTCATCCAACTCATGAAAAATGTTAGTTCCATATGACGATTGTCATTAATTACCAAAATACTCCATTAACTTATAATGGCGGGTCTAGATTCTTCATGGGAAAGGTCATTCGCCAACTCAGGTTTGTTTTCTTCTTGCAAGAACTTGTAATTTCAATGGTTTGCAAATTTTTTAACAATTTTTTTTCCTAAAAATTCTAGGAGTTTGTACATATCCTTTCCTCCTTCCTTCATATTCTCTACATAAACTAATTTTGAATTCCTTTTGGTGTTACAACTTGACATTTCTCCTTTCTAGTCATTTTGCATGCTCTTTGACCATAGTATTATCATCGACTATAGTCCGAACTATATGTTGTTGCCGCAGCAAGGGAAGAAATGGCCATACCCTTAGAGAGATTCAAAGTTGACCCGTATGTATAGTACACTCATCCCTATTAAATTAACCACATAAACACGTTGCCATTACCATCTTTTGATGTATATGGTTATATTATTCGATCATACACATTTTTTTGCTTTCCATTATCCAACTGCAGATTACATTTTTGTGATAGTTACACCAGGCTGCAAACTAGATTTTTTTGTTCTTTACGATGTATGACAATACTCATCTCTATTACAGACTATCCATTATTCACAAACCACATTGTCACCATGTCATTTATTTACACATCTGTGTTATTGTCATGTACTGTATATACCCATTGTCATTATAGACTATTACTACCCTGCATATAGGTACAAACATATTTACCTATGTTGTTGTGCTTTTGTGACCTGCCATATGTCCCTATTCTCTTTACATGCTATTGCTGCCCTATCATGACAATGTTTACAAACCGTTTTGTTGCCATGTCATTTATGTATGTAGTTGTACCGTTGTTATGTACTACATATACCCAAATCTTTATACACTATTGCTATGCGACAATAACGTTCTTCACTACTTGTCTGACAGTCGTGTTGTTAGCTAATTCAAAAATAGACACATATGTCTCCAATATACTACTTAATTCTGTTTTGAATCCATACTATCTGCTTCCCATTGTGCTACAACTTTGCACTCTATTTAACCCTACAGATAACACTTTATTACATGCTATATATGCTTTACAGATCACGCCACTCAGTACCTGCTGATACAACACTCTCTGCCCATGAAACAGAAAAGTGTTTACATAGCAAAAGGCCAACAATAGATCCAGGTAATGTTTACTCATATATTTGATCATTCACATAAGTTTCCCATCCTCTAAAAAAATTCATATCATGTTCTTTCGTACAGTTTTATAACTAACTTTTGTTCTATTTTTCCTATGGCAACATCCGCTAAGAATGATCATATGGCACAACGTGTGTTTTGTTTTTTTGCCTACACGCTTATATTAGTCTACGCAGCGACTGCAGCGACATCTGTAGCCTACAGAACCTTAAAGTTTGTTTATATGAGTCTTATGTGCTCCTCATATATATATTTTCTGTACTGCCGACTCTAGAACAATATAGATATCCTGCCCTTTTGAGACTTTCTACGGTTGATGGGCAGGTGTGCCTGTAAGCAGCTGAATACAGAGCTTCGGTTCTATCTCCCTTTACAAAGTTATTGTTCATCTATTGTAGTTTGTACCCAGTTGCGTATGGTAGGTTGTATTTATACTATTTGCCAACTCTGGTAGCCTGCTTCACCTATCGTTGCATACAGTATCAATCTGAGACCATTTTTCTATGTGATTTAGATCGATTTGGAATTATTCACGAAAGATTACATCCATTACTACTCTATGATAGGTGCAACAAACTTCGCCATCAAAATTTTGCTTCTCTACTTACAGCCTATCACCTGCATCTCCATGAGTTCTATGTCCAGTGTTTTCTTTGTCTTCATCACACTCGCACGCATTCAACTCTGCACGCCAAGGCGCAAGCGGGTTTCTAGTATGGAGAAAAGCAAGGCCTAAGGAGGGAGCAGAAAGACTGAGAGGAGGGAACATGCAGAACAACCGTTCATTTTGGATAAGTGGCCCAGATCTGTACTAATGCCACCTCTGCATTAGCTTCTTCGAATGCAGAGGATCCTCATCCCTCCTCAATACCCCTCTTATCTCCATATAGCTTGTGGGCAATCCAGGTCACTCCTCAGTTTCTTGACTCTATTCTAGGCTTCTATAAACTTTTGGTTTCTCATCAATTTTATTTCGGCGGGGTTGAACCCTCACCACATAGTACTAAAAAATAAATACAAATGTTAAATCTCACACAAAAGCACTTCTGTATTAGACCCGCAGAATGCAAACTCCCCATGTTTGGTTGATGTATCTTCATCTGGGCAAAGAAACCTCCTGCAAGATTTCAGTTTGTAGCTAGGTTTGGAGGAAATATCCAATTTGAGCTATTCTTGCTAACCCAGCCCAGCCCAACCCAATTGATACGCGTAAAGGCTCATGTGGCACATGCAGCAGTGCAGGGTACAAGGGTTAGGGTTACCCTCCCATGCCTCCGCCGCCTCCGATTTGCCTCCTACACTCGCCTTCACTCACTCACCTCCGATCGCCTCTCCTTCCTTCCATCGACGAAGGACCGCGGTATGGCTGAGAGCTAGACGACACATTTGTTTCCTCTTCATGTGCAGAGGTAGATCTAGGAACCCCCTCCTTTCTCCCTCCCTCTCTCGATTTTTGCATTGCTTTCTCTTGATGCCCCCTTGGTAAGCTTTGTTTTCCTGATTTCATTTTAGATTCACTTTTGGAAAACTTTGATTTGCGATTTTCCCTAGACCATTCACTTGGATCTATAGTTTTTTTCCCCATATGTTCATGCTGTAGCATGCTCTCATAACTAAATTATTACGATAAATATATTCATTTTGCTATTCGTAGCTTTTGATTTGTCATTTTTATCCTACCGTATTTTGGATCTATAAGAAATATCTTTTTTAAGAACAAGATCTATAAGAAATATCGATGGTATGACATGTATCTCACTTACACCCCTTGTTTTGCTACGATACATTGCTAGTAGCATTTTTTTAACAATACTTCCATCCTAATTTGCATTGGATTATCAATTTTTGTTGCATATGCTTATGCTTTGGTATATATAATCTTGTACCTAGAAACTTGACGTCTCGTGTTCTAAATCCTAGATCCAACTAACATTTGTGACCTAGAGCTAGGTTGTTCTCCCCGAAATGCATGAACTTCCTTAGAGACATGTTAAAGTTAGGCAATGTGTTTCGATGGAGGAAGCCGTTGCTCTATAAGAGGTCGTGTAGATACATTATGATTCGACTCAATCATTTTGGATTGACTGGAAATTTGAACTAAAATCCCTTTAAATCATTGTGGTCCGACTCAATCTCTTCGAATTGATTGAGAATTTAAACTAAAATCCCTTCCAACCTAAATAGAATAGTTCTAAACCCTTCGTGTTTGCAAGGTAAACGTTTGTGCATAGTGTACGAATCGGGAGACGGGAGGGACGTGGTCGCTGACAGGTAGGGTCGGTCCGACTGGAAGAGGGAATGGGGAGGGGATTGGTGGGCCCACGTGCAGTCCCTTCCCTTTCTCCCATCCGACCGACCGACCTACACATCTGCGCTCCGTGAGACTTGAGACAGAGACTGACGCGCTAGTTAGTTTCTCCGTCCAACGATTGCCTTCCCTCGCCTCGACGACGCAGCGGCGACACTTCGACACCCACCCAGAACCCTCGGCTCCATTCCAGGTGAGAACCCGCGCTTCCTCCTCCTCCAATCTTCCCCACGAGTTTCTTTCTCAAATATTCGCTTCAGATTTTGGCGCCTCTTAGCCGCCGCGGCAGCCGTTCTCCGCTGGTACAGAGTGTATATAATCTTGGCGGGGATTGGTGGTGGTGGCCGATCGAAGTTTCCCCCAAAATTTCAACCTTTTTATTTTCTTCCAAAATTGGTCAAAAGTAGGATGGAGTGTGAAAACTGGTTCTACATGCTAGTTCGGTAGTTCTCTTGCCTGTAGTTTTAGAGGCGAGCGCTGCAAACAGCCACATGCTATGCTAGTAGTAGTTCAGTAAATATTGCTGCATATGAACATTTTGGTTAGTGAGTCGGATGACATGGTACACGCAAAGGAGATCAACTTCTGGAACTTGCAGCATTCTTTGTTACTGCATGGATTTAGTCAGTAATGATTAATGAGCTGGTGCTCAGTGCTCACTATCTAACCATCTGAATTTACAGAGCAATTTTCAGGATATGGTTTACATGTAGATTAGCTTGCTAGTAAGGATGCCACTTTTGCACACTCTTATCCCAATATTGACGATTGAGCCTTTCCTATTTGCTATGTTTTGACAGGCTCGATATTTTAGCTACATTATCATTGGAAGTATTGCTGCTACCTGCAGTTGCGCATTCCTTTAATTCCACCTTTGCAACAGTGTGGAACGAAAAACCAAACAACGTTACTGTTCCAGAGGAAAGGATGAAGAACCATAGTGATTCCCCAAACAGGACCTTTCAGGTTTATACGTCTAGAAAAAGGAAACATTTGGACCTTGAACACAGTGACTCTAATATTGCTGTTTCTCATGGATCTTTGGTAGTCACTAGTGCCAAAGAAAGTAATCTAGGTGAAGTACCATGTCTACAAAATTCAGTTGGTTTCAACTCTTCTTTGAATAACTCAAATGTTTTTGCCCCTAAAGATTTTCCATCACGCACTCCAGAGCTGAGTGGCATTATTTGTACAACTAGCCAATGCCAACCAACTGAAACCCACTTGCGCAGTATTTCAACAGGTAACCACATGATGGAGTCACTTTCTGCATTGAAGGCACAGTGTACAAATCATACAATGCCAAACAAACCTAAGCAGTCACTGAGCACTTTTGAATCAGTGAAAATTAAAACAGAATCTGGCAACAGTTGTGCTAAGGACACAGAACTAAGAGATCAGAGACGGATATCGGTGGCTCAGAAGCCACCTTCTAGCTGTGAAAAATTTGACCAGATTAATGTGGCTATGGACCACCCTTCTCTGAGATCCAGTGACAAAATTCAACGGAAAGAGGGTATAACAAGCTATAAAACTATAAAGCATGATGTGCAGGATTCTACAAAGGCAGCTGATATTTCTAGTGCATTTTCTTCTCATTCATCGGACAATGAAATCAAATCAGTTGTTGGTCAGCTATCTCCTTCGATTTATGAAAGCCTCTGGGATGGTATGATCCAGTTGAGTAGCTCTGTCAAGGTGTCTGTGATTGCCTTCTTTAAAAGGTGGATTTCATGTCTACTAAACCTGGTGATTCTAGAGTGCCCGTATATAAGTTTTCGAATGCATTTTTTTTTACATCATTCCTATCCTCGGTTAAGCATAATCTTGTCTCATTTCCTTGTTCTTAGCTTCAGACAAATAGCATGACACCCTTAAGTCCTTAATAGATGCAGTATTTCTGATACCAACTAGCGCCAAGCCATGAGCATTTTTACAACCCTAGATATGTATGAATGTTTGTTCATTTAGGCTTAAAAGATACAAAATTTTACCAAACTCGTGTTTAGCAGTTACTTAAGTGCCTTTTCGAGGAATTAGAATTTTTTTGATGCTTTTGAAAGCCGAAGTACTATATGAATGGTTTGGAACACTAGAAAATGCTGTGTCGATCAAACTGAACTTTTGGACTGATTACTGCCCGGCTACTGTTCCTGCCTCCTGAATAACTGGGTGGTAGACTGGTAGTAACCCAGTTATTTGCTTCAAGTTGTACTAAATTGTTGATAAAATTTCAGAAAGATGTTAATTCTTGTTCAGTGATTTGATCTGTCAAAAGATTAACTTGCCTGATTCAATGTTCTTCTCAGAGTTCTATATGGCATAAACCACTTAGGGCCTGTTTGGATTTTTTTTCCGTTAAGAAATCCCCCTCATCCTTAGATATCCTGGTTTCCCATCTCATTTTCATTTACCTAGAATAATGCTAGGCATTTAAAATACATATTCCATACATGATGTACTACTACGATAATCCCTGTGGAGGATGAGAATTGATCGTCCATGATGCATCCAGACAAAAGACAACCAGAATCTAGGTTTAACACATCTGACATTAACTCGATCACACTAATATTTCCTTATTAGCATGTTGATCAACAGAAGTATGCAACTATGTTTCTAAGTTCTTCAAAAACTGTCTTTATCCTCAAAACCACTCAATTCTCCTTTTGCAGCCTTAATAAAACTAATTAGTGTTGAAGCCTTGAATATCAAATGGTTGTGGTCCTTCAGGCAGCACTTTCCTAATTAGCCAGAGGGTGAACTTTTCATTTCCTGTTGGTATGGAGGGGGCATATTGTCCCAAAACCAATTGATAGTAAAAGAGCAATGAAGTTGAAACTGTTATGAATATTGTGTGTATCTATTCAAGAGACCCAATGGGCAATATATATAGGGAGTACAAAGGGGGTTGCCATATACAGATAAGGAAATACAGAAGGAATCCTATTCTAACACCCTCCCTCAAATTCATGGTGGATTACACACACTGAGTTTGGAGAGAAAATACAAATATTGTGTCCTAGTCTGTGCCTTCATGAAGAAGTCAGCAACCTGTAACTCTGATGGCACAAACTGTAAAGCAAGTACTCCCTCCTGCATCTGTGAGCGAGTGTATGAAGCATCCACACCAATGTGCTTGGTGAGCTCATGCTTCACTGGGTCCCGAGCAATACTGATAGCACCTGTACTGTCAGACAAAAGAGTCGTACGCCCCATCACAGACACTCCAAAATTTGCAAGTAGCCATCTCAACCAAGTAACCTTTGCTGTCACTGCTGCCATAGCTCTCAACTCAGCTTCTACGCTCGAACGGGAAACTGCAGTCTGCTTCTTAGTCCTCCAAGCAATCAAGGAGGAGCCAAGAAAAACACAGTAAACAGAAAGAGAACGACGATCAGAAGGATCACTAGTCTAGGTCGCATCGAGTACGCGTCAAGTCAGAGTGAGGTAGAGCTAGGGAAAAGCAAGCGACGAGAGATAGTCCCACGCAAGTAGCGAAGAACATGAAGAAGGTGATCAGAGTGAAGATGGGTAGGGCGTGCCATGAAGCGACTCAAGATATGAACAAAGATAAGCAATATCGTATGAGTGCTCACAAGGTACACCAAACTCCCAACAAGATGGCGATATCGAGTAGGATCCTCAAGAAGATCACCATCAGTGGCACGGAGCTGTAGGGATAGCTCTATGGGAGTCTCAGCGGTGCGAGTGTCAGTTAGACCAGACCGATCAAGAAGATCCTGGACATACTTCTACTGGGAGAGGTAGTAGCCCTCAGGCATGGAAGAGACCTCAATCCTAAGGAAGTACGTAAGAGAACCAAGATCAATCATAAAAAACTGCTCACTGAGATGCTTCTTTACATACGTGATGAATGAGGAATCATCACCAGTGATGAGCATATCATCAACATACAGAAGAAGCGATGTCCTACCGAGATGAGATATGGACAAAAGAGCGGATCATAGGAACCGACAAAGAAACCGACAAAGCGGTAATCATCGAGGTAAAACGCGCAAACTAAGCACGAGGAGCTGTTTGAGGCCATAAAGAGCACGACGAAGACGACAGACGTGCCCATCGAGAATGTAATACCCGGTGGTGGCCGCATGTAGACCTCCTCATGCAAAACATCATTAAGAAAGGCATTCTTAACATCCAATCGAGAGATAGACCACCGTGAGCGAAGCAACCGCAACAAGAGTCGAATAAAGGTCATATAGGCAACAGGGGCAAAAGTCTCATCGTAGTCACGACCGTACTCCTGCTGAAAGGCACGAGCCACAAGACGAGCCTTGTAGCGCTCGATAGTATCATCAGACCGGGTCTTAATCTTGTATACCCACTTGCACGTGATCGGACGAGCATGCACAGGTGTTGGTACAATATCCTAAGTCTCCGTACGTCGAAGAGCATCAAGCTCCTCTGCCATAGCGAGCTGCCACTCAGAATGAGGAGCAGCCTCACGATTAGAACTAGGCTCAGTGACAGATAGAACATGAGCTATCGGAGCAAATCCAAGACGATCAGGAGGTCGAAGGGATGTCCGGTCACGAAGAACGTAACGAGGAGCATTATCAGAAGGATCAGATGTGTGTGTCGCAAGACACCAGGAGAGGAGACTGGTGAAGGAGAAGGGCGCCTGGAGAAGTGAATACCAGAGAAACAAGACGGTGGTGCTGCAGGAATAAGAGGCGGTCTTTGCGGGAGGCAAGACCGCAAGTGAGGTATAGAAGGAACCACGGAGAGCGGACGGAGGAAGACTGTGATAGTGGAGAAATTGGTGAAGAGTCAGAAAGATACAACCATGAAATCGACTCAACGGTGGAAACAGGAGCGGCCGAATTTCGATAGAAGAAAGGTTGAGATTCGTCAGAGACAACGTCTCGTGAAATCCTGATCCGTCGAGCAGAAGGATCCCAACAACGATAACCCTTATGCTCAGAACTATAACCAAGAAACACGCGCTCAACCGATCGGGCCGATGGTTTAGTGCGTTCACGAGGTCATGAGAGAACAAAACAAGTACAACAAAAACACGGAGGCGAGTGTCTTTGGGGGCTCGAGAGTAAAGCGCTCTATAGGGTGACACCGTTAAGAAGCGGTGGAGGTCGCATATTGATGAGATATGCAAACAGTAAAGCGAGCTCAACCGTAATCTGTGTTGGAACGTGAGAGGCAAGGAGAAGAGTGCGGGCAGTTTCAATCAAATGACGATGTTTGCGCTCAGCAACCCCATTCTGAGCATGGGCATCAGGACAAAAAGACTGGTAAAGAGTGCCCTGCTCAGAAAGAAACTGTCTAAAAGCACCAAAACAGTACTCACTAGTAGAATCACAGCGAAAAGTATGGATGGGAGAATCAAACTGAGTGCGAACCATCGTTGTAAAGCTACGATAGATTGCAAGAAGCTGACCACGATTAGATATAGGGAAAATCCATGTAAAACGAGAATAATCATCAATGAAGATCACATAAGATTTATACCCGCCTTTAGAGATAATAGGCGCAGGTCCCCATACATCTGAATGAACTAAATCAAAAGGGCGAGAAGACAAGGACTCACTAGAATAATAAGGAAGTTGGAGCTGTTTGCCCAGCTTACAACCCTGACAAAACATGGACGTGTCAACAGGAACACGTCCAAGAACACCCTGACGAACTAATGAAGAAAGATGAGACCCACACAAGTGACCTAAACGATGATGCCATCGCAAAAAAACTCCGGAGGTGGTGGCAAAGGTGATGATGGATGTAGAGGTGATAGGAGCAATCAAGTGGATGGAAGGTGGAGGCGGTCAAGAATGTAAAGACCACGACGATCCTTACGGCGGCGGCGATCCCAAGTACCATCCTTGTCATGGGTCTGGACAAAAGCAGTGTGAGAGTCAAAACCAACCCTACGGTAGAGATCGGTGAGCTGACCCACTGAGAGAAGCTGCATGGTAAGCTGAGGAACATGAAAAACAACTGGAACAGAAAAGTCAGTGGACAAAAGAGTGCCTTGACTGCTGACAGATAGAGGAGTACCGTCGGCTGTTTGAACTAAGATAGGAAAAATAGGAGGTCCTACTGAAGTGAGAGATGTGAAGTTTGGTGTCATGTGGAAAGAGGCACCAGAATCCAGAACCCAAGAAGTACCTGGAGGAGACGTCTGAGCTAGACTAGCAAAATCTGCTGAGCTGAGAGAGAGCTGCTGAAGTAGAGCCTGGTAGAACTGCTGAACAGAGTCACCTCGCTGAGAAGATCCTGACGTGCTAGTCTGTCCTCCTGTCGAGGAAGGGCCTCCCTGCCCTCCCTTGGAGCGTCCAACTCCACGCGTCTTATTCTACTTTTTTTGCACCGCACAACGCCGTAGTCGTGCAAAGTTCTTGCAATAATTGCATCAACCCCGCTGGTGCAAAAGCAGAGTAAAAAGAACACCCGAGGAGGGGCGTGGTCGGGCGTAAAACGTCGGTGTAGTCGAAGAAGAAGGGGTAGCAAGCACAACCAGAACAAACTGTGCTGCTAGCCCGCGGCGAAGCTCCTCAACACGAAGCGTCGAAAGAGCCTCAGTGACTGTCGGTCGTGGTGAGCGGCTCAGCAGTTGAGCCCTGATAGGCTCGAACTCTGGGCGAAGACGACAGATGAAGTCATAAAGGCGAAGGCGATCACGATCCACCTTCTGCACTTTATGACACTCCTGGCAAAGCGGAGAAGCTAGCTTGTCCAGTTGACGCCAGAGACTGGCCAGAGCTCGGAAGAAGTCGTCGACGGAGGAGTCCTCCTGGCGAAGCGTCTCCAACTCACGCTGAAGCGAAAAGAACTGAGCATCGCTGCTCTGCTGGTATCGCTCGCGCAAGTACTCCTAGATCTGACGAGTGGCACGCAGACCAACAATGTCTGGCTGGATGGAGTCGTCGACACTGACAACCAGGATGGCGCGAACACGGGCCTCGTCAGCATACCAACGCTCAAAAGTGTCTATGGTATACTGAAAGACCTCATCAGCAACATCAGCAGTAGCAATAGCGGCCTCTGTCTCCTTGACAGCCTCATCTTTTGCAGGAGGTGCAAAAGTAAGTTGTCTGGGAGAAGGCTGAACCGGTGACGGCGGACAAGGGCGGGCACCAGTAACATGTCCCCAGAGGCAGAGACCATCGAGCGTGATCTCCATAAGTCATAAGTGAAGACCGCAATCTGCAGTTCGTTCCATTAAGCTTTGTTCCCGAGAATGGGATCACAACTGATGGAACAGAAGTCATTGGTAGGCGGCGCTGGTCAACGCGGCGACCAAGACAACGAAGTCTAATAGGCGACGCTGGACGGCGCGGCGGTTAGATCAACGTTTTTTTTCTTTTTTCTTTTCGCTCGGTTAGATCAACTAACTGGGCCGGCCTACTTAAGAAGAGCCGAAGGGGTTCACGCGCATGCGCAGCTTGAATAGGTTTTCCTGCGGCGGCGTCTCGGCGGAATAAGCGGCGGCGGCGGCGGCTGGCGGCGAACTTCGGGCGGCGGCTCGTTCGCGGCTTCATGCACGGCAGTGGCCGGCGAGATGGCGACGAGGCGGCGGCGGCGGCAAGGCGGCAGCAAGCAGCAGCGGAGACTGACCGGCTTAGCCGGGGAAGGAGGACGCGTCGGCGGCGACGGCGAGATGGCGACGAGGCGGCAAGCAACCTAAGCGGCGGCAGCATGCAAGGCGGCGTGGCGTCGGGAAGCTTCGGCGGCCGTCTGGGGTGATTTGGCGTCGGGCGGATCTGCGATCGTGGCTCGTGCAGCATGGATGGTCTGCCGTCTGAAAGCATTTACGCGCGGATGTGGCAATGAAGAAAAAACTAGGTTAGAAACATAGCTCTGATACCATGTTATGAATATTGTGTGTATCTATTCAAGAGGTCCAATGGGCAATATATATAGGGAGTACAAAGGGGTTGCCATATACAGATAAGGAAACTATATACAGGTAAGGAAATACAAAAGGAGTCCTATTCTAACAGAAACCAGTCAAACTCAAGCAAAACTAGCTTTTCGTCCAATTACTGTGCAGATTATAGAGCATAGTCATAACATGTTAAATTTGTTCCAATCAAAACATTTCGCTATTACAACATCTCCTTTACATAATATTCTATCGGTGTATGTAACATAAGTTTACATACGATTTTTGAGCAATATTACAGGTAATCATCAGATAGTCAATGTTTCCATGCGTACATGTGGAATTTTGTTCTTGTACTCAAATCAGTACCAGTGACATATACTAGCTAACTAGCGGATGATTTCCATGCACATGGAGATCTCTAGAACCAATACCAATTGCGCATCTCATTGTTTTTTTCTAAAACTTGATATCCAGTCAGATCAGAGTTCAAGTCCATTTGTTGTGCTGCTCAGATATTCCTATGTTGTTTCTCTGCTGAAACATAACTAATCCAATGCTATGTTCTGGTAATTCAATTATTTTTTTACTAGCTAGAAATAATAGAAGCTGTCTTTGTTCTACTATCCGGTTTCTGGTATTGTGAGTTGACTGAGTTCGATGATAATATGGTGATCATACGGTATTGTTCCTCAATAATTATGCTTTGGGAATATATTTGTTTCTTAAACTTTTGAAGCAGGTTATTTTTGTGAATGACAGATATTTGCTCAGGAAAGAAGTTTTTTCTTAAGTCTTTGCTTGTTTTCTTGGTAGCGGAGAAAAAATCCAAGATATTACATGGCCAAAAATCATAGAAATCAAAGGAAAAGTGAAATTGGACGCATTTGAAAAGTTTCTCCAGGAACTTCCTTATTCTCAACACCGGTCATTGATGGTAAGATTCTTTTCTTCTTTTCTACTATCTATTCTCTTGCTGACATATTAATAAATCCTAATAGTTTATGTCCCTCACTTTCTTGAAGGAAACACTCACCATTTTCATTTCTAATCAAATGCACAACTGGCTTCTCTTTGCTTTACAAATGACTCATCCCCCTTTCTTGTGTTTCAAAGTTTTTCCCCTTTTTAGGATTATTTATTTTTGTGCGCTCATGAATTTAAAATGGATTATGCAATAGTTTTAGAATTCTGTCTTTTATAGGTGGCAGTTCATGTTGCATCATATGTGTTGTACCAGTTAATGTAACATTGCAATTAATATTGCATTACATGTACATATAGGTAATTTCCCTTTGCTGGAAGGTTGGGTCCTCAAAAGCTGGCTTAAAGGGAATGAAGGAGGTATTACAGGCATTTGATTTTCCATTTCTGATCTCTAGCAGGTATGGACTTTCTGGACATTGAATCTAACTTATTCAAGACACTCGTCCAGGTTGCCAAGAGCTTCGAAGTGAGCCAGAAGGTTGGTTTTGCGGAGATCTGTGGTGGTTCTGGTCTCTATGTCTGCCCCAGAAGCGAGGCTGTAATAACAATCCTTGCTAAATATGGTTTCTTTAAAGGCCTTTCAGCAGTTGATACAAATCAAGACTCGTTGATGGGTTGCATTGTATGGCGTCGAAATCCACTATTAAAAAATTCTAATGATAATAAGTCTAAAACTAGAAAAGGACCTCCTTGTGCGTCTTCTGTTGGAGCAAAGTCTCCAACTTCAGTACCATGTTCAAAGGGTCATCAAGCAACACCATACTCCAACAGTTCTGACATGATTTCTAGTAGAAACACAAGCAAGATTCAGAGCAGTATTGAGAAAATACAAGAAATTCGGGGCACATCTGTGAAAACACAAGATGTGGCAGCTGGTAAGCTTGTATCATCCATTATCGCATAGACATGGAGACCGCTGAATTATTTATATCTATGTCATCCAGGTTTGCCATCTCGGTGTGGACATGCTGAGATTACTGGTGAAAGAGTTCATCCTACAGAAGCAGCAATGCCAAAGTCACCATTCAAACCAGCATCAACACTACTCCCGCAGTCACCTCAGATTACACCGATCAAAGTACCATCCTTAATAGCATGCCAGCAATCACAGGCTCCACCATTACAATTGGTATCACATGAAGTTCCTAAGCCACTATCAACAAACCCAGAAATTCGGCAACATGTTCAGCCTATCACAGACTCTCATTCTGGATCTTTGGGAGTGGGGCATCCTGTTTCACACTATCCAGTAATGCAAAATTTCACTTTGGCATTTCAACCTAATAAAACTGATCTTCACAGATTGCCTCTGCAGTCCCTAGATGCTCCGCAGAGGACTATCCACTCTGGTTTAGCTGCAGAAAAGGTCTCTTTATCTTACTCACCTGAGTTAATTCGTATAATCAGTTCTGTTTGGTAGCAGGTGCTAATCTACTGAACACTTTTATTCTGTAAACTGTGCAGAATCATATGGTGGAGGCTTTCTCTGGCAGCATGACACAGCAGAAATATGCATCAAGAGCTGCCGAGTCATCAGAACTGCAGCAGACCCATCCATTATTACTGCAGCCTGATTCTTATGGTACTCACAGACCTGTTGATAAAGATGACCTACCAGAATTTGACTTCTCTACTGTCTCTGGAGCTGAGGTGAAACCTAATGTTCATCCACTCAACAAGGAGATAGCAAGGACTTTCCATGGGCTGATGCGCCCTAAGTTACCTGGTAACAAGTCAGGTGGACAATTCCAGCAACCATCACATTCGTTCATTCAAGTTGAAGCCATCAAGCCTCGTGAAAATGTTGTGGTGCAAGGAAATTTCACAAATACGGTGTCAAAGGAGATAATGAACCCAGTATCTCATTGCAATACAGCGACAGAGAGCTCCAGGAATAAGGATGGCATCGATGATGAAGACATGCCAGAGTGGCACTTCCCGGAATTAGATCGAGACAAACTGCATAAAAGCAGTTCAATAAAAGTACCGTTACCATCTTTGAAGACACTCCCAGGGGCCGAAGCACCATTAGGGGCGTTTCTTCCGATTACTCTGAAGTCACATAGTCCACCGAAAATAGAAGGTTTTATCCATGAACATCATCCACACATGCCTCCTCGATGTTCGAACTCACTGAGAGATCAAGGCTTATTTCCTCGGCATCGTCCTCCTGTACCAGCAGAGCAAGGCTTATTTCCTCGGCATCGTCCTCCTGCACCAGCAGAGCAAGGCTTTTTTCCTCGGCATCATCCTCCTGCACTAGCAGATAAAGGCTTATATCCTCGGCATCCTCCTCCTGTACTAGCGGATCAAGGCTTATTTCCTCGGCATCGTCCTCATGTACTAGCGGATCAAGGCTTATTTCCTCGGCATCCTCCTCCTGTACTAGCAGATCAAGGCTTTGTTCCTCAGCGTCCTTCTGTACTGGCAGATCAAGGCTTCATTCCTCGGAGTCCTCTAGCAGATCCAGACTTATTTCCTCGGCATCCTCCTTGTGTACTAGCAGGTCAAGGCTTCGTTCCTCGGCATCCTCCTCCTGTACTAGCAGATCAAGGCTTCATTCCTCGGCATCCTCCTCGTGCACTTGCGCCAGGATTTTTCAGCTCCTCAAGGGATCATGGAAACAACAATGGTACTCCTGATCAGCAACATTGTATTTTTGGCCAACGCCCTGATACTAGCAATGTTCCTGCAACTTCAGGACACATAAGGCCATCTAGCAGTTTTGCTCCCCCTGGCGCATGGCGTCCAACGTTGCTCCATCCAACGCTGGAATACCATCACTATGGTTCTGAAAGATCAGACGGTCTGTCTGGCTCTCCCAACATACCAGGTCACCACCCCAGTTTTGGAAACGCACCAGGTAGCAGGCCAACAAGCTCAGGCCATCGGTGAAATCATAGCTCTCTCACTAGCTGCATTCTGGATGGTTGTCTTAGGTTGATTTTATTCGCTATTACATGCTAGACAACTTGGTATATAACCTTTTCCTGCATTGCTGATTCACTATGGGTGTGTTTGGTTCCTGCATACCCCTAGCTTTGTCTTCGTCACGGCTCATCCAGCCGAGTTCACCAATTTTGGATGCATGACCTGAATGCAATGTTAGGTTGTTTGGTTGCTCGCTTTTGTAAACAGTTCCTCCAAATTTCTGCAAAACAAAACTCCTAAGGTCCAGTTTATTTGAGATCCATGGCTCCATGTTCTAGTTGATGCTGCCCTGATGGCAAGTCTACCAATGAGCAGAACTCATAATAATTATGTGCTGTACATTGCCATCCTGCATTGCTGATTCATAAAATTTGTAACAACGGAAGAAACTCTAGCGAGTTACGCCGCATCACATCAAAAAGGTAATGTACAAATCCACTAGACACTTCATCGCCTTTGTTTTAGTTTCATAATTCCAAGAATCATCCTCGCTATTAATCCTATCCATTGGGTGTAGAGCTTTCCTTTGCTAAATAGAGGATAAATAAAAGATTCAAAGATAGTGGTCCGTAAGAATCATGAGAAGAGGTGCCCATGATCCTTTAAAATGTCAAAGAGTACTTCCATGCACCTTTTCTCGAGAGTTGATCTTGTGTCACCGTCAATCTAGCTAGACTCAAGAATAGAAAATTCAAACAAGAACCACGTTACAAATGTGATGCATTTCCAAATTGAACCAAAAAGACCCATGTAATTTTGCGAAATAAAAAGTAACATACCAAAGAAGCAAAGGAACCCGTATAAACATGATCATCCTTGTGCAATCGTGGCATTCCCTGTCTGAAGAATCTAAATTATTTGGTTGATGGTCAGATCCTTGTCATGACAAACAAATCCTTCCTCGGCAAGTTTAAGGGCACGAGAATCAAGAAATGCAATAGCATTGAGACTGGCATCATTGCTAAATTTACTACTTGTGAATGTAATAAGACATTTAACTAATCAAGAAATGTCGTGGTTTCAGCCTCGATTATGTATGGAAAATAATCCCGAACAATCTTTTCCATTGTCTCAAATGCCAATGAGAACAATACAGAGGTCAAGAAAGACAATGAACTAAAGATGCGGATTCTATGGATGACGCGGAGGAAGAACAAAAAATCAAACCATGAAAGGCAAAGAGAATTTTGGATTGCAGTATTTGACTCGAATTTCAGCACAAACATGCACTAATACATCCAGTTGCTAGTATTTCAGCTCGAATTTGACTCGAGTGTCAATGAGAGACATAAAGCTCCGACATACAAAATTGAACGGTCCAGTTTAGCTAAGTTTACAAAAATGCCACCTCAGGATGTTCGTCATCCACAAATAGTTAGTTAGGATCGCTAGGTAGAACTAACCCTAGCGCTAGACCTTTTGCATCTTGAAGCGAGGCGGATCTTTGTTGAGAGGAGAAACTCGGAGAGGGCGGGCGATGATGAACCCATCGCTTGGTTGGTCTGGCTGGAAGGTGCACAGAGAGTAACCTAAACGCAAATCGGATCATGTTGCGGAGGAAAAGCCTGCTTCGGCTTTGGCTGAGGAAAGTCTGCGAACCATTTGCGCGCGGCTAACTGGGCCGGTCTGTGAACAACGAACCAAACACACCCTATGTCTTTGGATTTGTCAATTAATGGAGCTTTTTTAGTATGGATTTTCGGATAATTTAACTCAGTTGTGTCCACTGGACCACTACTAAGTAGAGATTCTAAGGCTGTGTAAAAGTACATGTGGTTCAAGAGGAACTGGTCGGCCCCACACCAATCCACAGGGAATCTTCTGTCCCCGTGGCTCGACGCCGCTGCGCCAACCGAAGCATTTCGTGGCCACATTTTGCCGGACACCAACCCGGCCAATCCAGCACCCGCCGGCGGTCGCCATGTCGTGCTGCCCCTGCACCACCTCCTCCTCTCCTCTGTTCCTCCTGCCCTCCGTTTCCACCGCTTCCAGAGGCAGCGGCAGCGGCAGCGGCAGCGTGGCCTTCTCCTCCACATGCGGTGGCGCGAACGCTGCTGGGAGGCTACGAAGAGGAGGAGCGAGAGGGCGGGGTGGCCACGTGATAGTTGCGGCGAGCGGTAGCAAGGACGAGGCGGCGGAGGGGGGAAAGGAGGAGGAGGACCTGGCGTTTAACCCGTTCGGGTTTGTGACCGACAACCCGTCGAGCCGCAGCGCCATCCAGCTGCCGGAGTCGCCCGCCGAGGACGGCAATGTCGGCCAGATGCTCTACGTAATGCTAACCTCCCCTTCCTCCCCCTGACCCCCTTCTCTTGTTTGGTCCTTCTTGCTATCCATTTTAACTGATGACTAACCTTGTTGCGTCCAGAGGACAGAGGACAAAGGGAGAGAGTACGGTTCGACTGTGAAATCAGGAAAGCTGAGATGGTTTGTGAGGGAAACAGGTACTATTTGTTCATCTTTGTGCTGGTGAGATGACGTTTTTGGAAAAAACGAGTGTAAGTAAAACGTTGGATACACATTGACATGGTGACCGATGGACAAGGTAGTATTGCACTGTGTGAATGCCAATTGGCTTTGAAGAGTAAAACCAGATGTCATTTTTACGAAGATGATGGATTGTCGCAGACGTTTGTGGAATTGAAAGTATTGATTTTGTCTAATGCGATCCCTCATCTTCTGCAAAGCTGTCACATGAAAAGTGAAAACAAAACTTGTTCCTATGTGCTTTGTTGCAGCCGCTATATAATTGTTGATTTAGTTTGTGTTTGTCTGTGCTGTATCAAGCTCTTCACTAGTTGCATTGCTGAACAAAATGAACCAAAGGATCATCAAAATATATATTCCATGTTCTGTAAACACAATCCTCATGCAATTGTCCGTGCAAAAAAAATAAAAAATATGCAATTGTTGGTTTCATATTTATGGTGATACAATTGTAGGTTCCTCTGATGCACGGCGTGGGACTATTATGTTTATTCACGGTGCTCCAACTCAGTCATTTAGCTATCGCATGGTTATGTCTCAGGTTAGCTTCATTGACCTCGTAGTCCGTTGGACTAAACCTAACTTATTGAGCAATTAGTTGCACTTAATTTGCATTGCTCAACAACAAAATATTACTAGTTTTGGTAGTTTGAGTTGTTTAATTAGAAAGATATCTATGATGTAGTATTTTTCCCATAGCCTTATGCAATTTGTATGTGGTTATTTTATCTAGATTATATTTTTTCATTAGAAATTTAGAGCCATACATGATTTACATAGTGCCTCGCGACAGTCTAACAACCGCAACATGTCTTTTTTGTTTTGTTGTTGAGAACCAAATGGCTGATCTTACATAAGCTATTGAACAAAAACAGGGGTTTACTTTTGAACATTGTGTTCAATGTAAACTTACTAATCACACTGCCGCTTTTGTTTCTATCAATCATTCTATCCCCTAAGCAGCTATTGAACTTACTAGATGGCAGATGCTGGCTATCACTGCTTTGCTCCTGACTGGATAGGATTTGGGTTCAGTGATAAGCCACAGCCTGGATATGGATTCGACTACACAGGTCAGGAAAATGTCTATAACCTTATAGTTTGCTAAGGACTCATGTAAGTTGTATCATTTGCAGAAGAGGAGTTCCACAATTCATTTGATGAACTTCTTGGTACTTTAAATATCACTAAACCATTCTTCTTAGTTGTCCAGGTACATACTTGGAACTTTAAGGAAAATCCTTGTTCATAGAAGTTCTCATATGGATTGTCTGAATCTTTTCTTTCATTTCGTTGTAGGGATTTCTTGTAGGCTCGTATGGGCTAACATGGGCATTGAAGAGCTCAAGCAAAGTTCTTAAAGTAGCAATTCTTAACAGTCCACTTACTGTTTCTTCTCCAGTGCCTGGATTGTTTAATCAGCTAAGGTATGCTATTTCTGTTTCTAATCTCTGAATTGTTGGGAATTCAAGCTTATAATCCTATGAACTTTGCAGCTAAATTCAACTTAAGTTCACATATGTGCTTCATTTTATTTTGTATTTCTTGGTCTGGGTGTTTATGATTGCACTATTGTACTCTGTATAAAATGCCTTGAGGATGGTTATGTTATCTGCTTTATTTACTTTACCAGTGTAATGTTGTTCATCTTTCACTGTATAGTTTGATTTTTCACCCAAGATATAGTTTATGCAAGCCGGTTGTGTTATAAAGTGAATAATTGATACAAGTTCAAATGGACTGTTTTCTAATCAATGTTTTTCACTTGTGTTGTAGTTGATGTTCTTGCATTTTTGCAGTCAATATTTCTGCTTATGTATGCAAACTGAGCGAATCTTTCAATGCAGATTGCCGCTTTTTGGTGAATTTACTTGCCAAAATGCTGTTTTGGCTGAAAGATTCATTGAAGCAGGTAGCCCGTATGTATCCTTGTCGCAGAAACTCTGTTCGTTATGCCATGGCAATTCTATTATCACTATGCCTCTTTGCTTCTTGCTGAAGTGCATGCTGCTTGAAAGAACATAAAAGTTTTGTTCATTCTCCATATGATGTTATTCTATACTAGTCCTGTCAGCATCTATGTAGCACACTACTCAATTTGTGTCTCGACCCAAAATTTTCATTTGGAAATATTGTCCTCTTGTTTGACAGTTATGTGCTGAAGTTGGAGAAGGCTGATGTATACAGATTACCGTATCTATCTAGTGGTGCGCCTGGATTTGGTTAGTCCTTACCCCCCTAATCACATGTTTTCATTATGTCATATATATTGGTTTGTTTACATTCAGTTTGTATTGTATCAGCCATGGAATGGACTTGAATAATTTTCCAGCTATATGACTAAGTCTTATCAAATTAGAGAAATAAAGGGAATGCAAATTCTACCAGGGCAGCCACACATTATTTAACCAAGTTTTAGTAAATTTTAATCACTTGAAGCCATGCATTGACATGGCTATATTATATATACCTCACTGGCTCACCCTTGGGAAATTTTCATAGCTGTATTCCCTTGGGAAATTTTCTTCAGAAGTTCATATTCATGCATATTGACCTCACTACCATGTTTTTTTGGAAGTTATCTTATCCTAGCAATGGTTTTCACACTTTGTCTCTTGGATACTAAGTTTCCTATTTGCATATGCATTTTTATAAAGGATCCGAAGTATATTGCCTTAACCTTTGTTGGGAAAACTACAACTAATAGAACCCAACAGGTTACAAAATCTGAAATTCACTAAATTATGATGTTTCAGTTAGCTTATTATAGAGTATGTGCTTGCATGTTTGTGTCACCAACTTATATGTGTAACATTAATCTGAATGAATTATATCTAGTGACCGCCAATGAGAGTTACGCTTTTTAAGCAATTGATTTAAGTCTGTAAGACGTTAAGTGTTACATCATCTATAGAACATGTTATTTTTGTTCAATTGGACTATGCCATATGTAAATAGCATCGACCATCTATTAGTTTACAGGTGCTGCAACTTTTGTTAGATTTCGTGCAGCACTTCTTTATGAGCTTAATGTTCAGAATTATTTGGTATATTTTGTTAGAATAGGACTCTTGTATTTCCTTATCTGTATATGGAAACCCCCTTTGTACACCCCTATATATATTGCTCATTGGGTCCTCTTGAATATACACACAATATTCATAACATGGTATCAGAGCTAGAGTACTAACCCTAGTTTTTCCGCACCCACCTCGTTGCCACCGCCGCCATCCACCACGAGTCATGCCGCCTCCTTGTCGCTGTCACATGCCATTGCATTCTACCGCCGCATGAGGAACCCTAGTCCCCAAGTGCTGCCATTGAGTCTGATCTTCACTTCGACGCTTAAGCCTTGCTTTCGCAAACCTCACTTCGACGATCGGTGCCTCCCGACACTGGTCTCTCGTCATTGTCGCCGCATACTACCCGCCACATGAGTTGTGAATTAATCCGCCACCCGCCACCCGGCCATCACCGCCGCCGGCCAGCAGGAACCTAGTCCCGCGTGTTTGAGCCGGCCCAATCCTTCAAAAAAAATCAAAAAAAAAAATAAAAAAAAAAGAATGTCAATCTAACCGCCGCGTCGTCCAGCGCTGCCTACCAATGGTTTCCGTTCCATCAGCTACGATCCCATTCTCAGGAACAAAGCTCCATGGGACAAACTACAGGTTGTGGTCTTCACTCATGGAGATCACGCTCGATGGTCTCCGCCTCTGGGGACATGTCACTGGTGCCTGACCTTGTCCGCCGTCGCCAGTTCAGCCTTCTCCCCGATAGTCTACTTCTGCACCTCTTGCAGAAGATGAGGCCGCCAAAAAGGAGGTAGAGGCCGCTATTGCTACTGCTGATGAGGCTTTTCAGTATACCATAGACGCTTTTGAGCGCTGATGTGCTGATGAGGCCTGTGTTCGAGCCATCCTGGTGGTCAGCGTTGACGACTCAATCTAGCCAGACATTGTTGGTCTGTGTGCCACTTGTCAGATCTGGGAGTGCTCGTGCGAGCGATACCAGCAGAGCAGCGATGCTCAGTTCTATTTGCTTCAACGTGAGTTAGAGACGCTTCGCCAGGAGGACTCCTCTGTCGATGACTTCTTCCGAGCCCTGGCCAGTCTCTGGCGCCAGCTGGACGAGCTCGCTTCTCCGCTCTACCAGGAGTGTCATCAGGTGCAGAAGGCAAATCGTGACCGCCTTCGCCTTTATGACTTCGTCTGCCGTTTTCGCCCAGCTTACCATGCAGCTTCTCTCGGTGGGTCAGCTCACCGATCTTGGCTGTAGGGTTGGTTTTGACTCTCACACCTGTTTCATTCAGGATCGATAGACAGGGACGATACTTGGGACTGGCCGGTGCCGTAGGGATCGTTAGGGTCTCTACATCCTTGATCGCCTCCACCTTCCGTCCACTTCAGTTGCTCCTGTCACCTCCACGTCTCCTTCCACCGCCACTGCTGCCACTACCTCTGGCGTTTTTGTGCAGTGGCATCACCGTTTAGGTCACTTGTGTGGGTCCCGTCTTTCTTCATTAGTTCGTCAGGGTGTTCTTGGACGTATTACTGTTGACACGGCCATGTTTTGTCAGGGTTGTAAGCTAGGCAAGTAGCTACAACTTCCTTATCATTCTAGCGAGTCCTTGTCATTTCGTCCTTTTGACTTAGTTCATTCAGATGTATGGGGACCTGCGCTTATTATCTCTAAAGGCGGGCATAAATTTTATGTGATCTTCATTGATGATTATTCCCGTTTTATATGGATTTTCCCTATGTCTAATCGTGGTCAGTTTCTTGCGATCTATTGTAGCTTTGCAACGATGGTTTGTACTCAGTTTGATTCTCTCATCCGTACTTTTCGCTGTGATTCTCATGGCGAATCTTTGTTCGGGCGCTTTTAGATAGCTTTATTTCGAAAGCGAGGCACTCTTTACCAGTCTTCTTGTCCTGGTGCCCATACTCAGAATGGGGTTGCTGAGCGCAAACATCGTTATCTGATTGAGATCGCCTGCGCTCTTCTCCTTGCCTCTCACGTTCCACCACAGCTACGGTCGAGGTTGTTTCTCTGTTGCATATCTCATCAATATGCAGCCTTTCACTGCTCTTAAGGGTGTAAGTCCTATAAAGTGTCTCTACTCTCGAGCCCCCCAGTACACTCACCTTCGTGTTTTTGGCTGTATTTGTTTTGTTCTGTTGCAGTCTCGTGAACGCATTAAACTATCGACCCAGTCAGTTGAGTGTGTGTTTCTTGGTTATAGTTCTGAGCATAAGGGTTATCGTTGCTAGGATCCTTCTGCTCAACGAATCAGGATTTCACGAGACGTTGTCTTTGACGAATCTCGACCTTTCTTCTATTGAGATTCGGCTCCTCTTGTTTCCACCATTGAGTCGATTTCATGGTTGTCTCTTTCTGACTCTTCACCCATTTCTCTACTATCACAGTCTTCCCCTGGTCTGTCTCCAGTGGTTCCTTCTGTACTTCTGTCTCTGGTGCTACCTCCTGCAGCACCGCCTCTTGTTCCTGCAGCAGCACCATCTCGTTTCTCTGGTATTCACTACTCCAGGCGTCCTCATCCTTCACCAGCCTCCTCTCCTGGTATCTTGCCGACACCCACATCTGATCCTCCTGCTGATGCTCCTCGTTACGTCCTTCGTGACCGGACATCCCTTCGACCTCCTGATCGTCTTGGATTTGCTCCAATAGTTCATGCTCTCTCTGTCACTGAGGCTAGTTCTTATCGTGAGGTTGCTCCTCATTCTGAGTGGCAGCTCGCTATGGCAGATGAGCTTGATGCTCTTCGACGTACGGAGACTTGGGATATTGAACCGACACCTGTGCATGCTCGTCTGATCACGTGCAAGTGAGTTTATAAGATTAAGACCCGGTCTGATGGTACTATCGAGCGCTACAAGGCTCGTTTTGTGGCTCGTGGCTTTCAATAGGAGTACAGTCGTGACTACAATGAGACTTTTGCCCCTGTTGCCCATATGACCACTGTTCGCACTCTTGTTGCGGTTGCTTCTGTTCGCCAGTGGTCTATCTATCAGCTGGATGTTAAGAATGCATTTCTTAATGGTGTTTTGCATAAGGAGGTCTACATGCAGTCACCACCTGGGTATTTTGTTCCCGTTGGGCACGTCTGTTGTCTTCGTCGTGCTCTTTATGGCCTCAAACAAGCTCCTCGTGTCTGGTTTGCTCGTTTTACCTCAGTGATTACTGTTGCCGGTTTCACTGTCAGTTCCCATGATCCTGCTCTTTTTGTTCATGTCTCATCTCGGGGTAGAACACTACTTCTTTTGTATGTTGATGATATGCTCATCACTGGTGATGATTCCTCATTCATCACGTATGTGAAGAAGCGTCTCAGTGAGCAGTTTTTGATGACTAATCTTGGTTCTCTTGATTGAGGTCTCTTCCATGCCTGAGGGCTACTACCTCTCCCAGCAGAAGTATGTCCAGGATCTTCTTGATCGGTGCAGTCTCGACCGACACTCAGTCACCGAGGCTCCTATGGAGCTATCCCTACAGCTTCGTGCCACTGATGGTGATCTTTTTGAGGATCCTACTTGATATCGCCAACTTGTTGGGAGTTTGGTGTACCTTGTGAGCACTCGTCTATAAAGTATAAGCATAATATTTGCTGAAATAAACGTAATTATCTATTTGCAGAATTTCTAGTTACTAAATCTTATTGTTTGACACCTTAACTTCTGACTTTCTTGTATTTCTTTTTTCTTAGCATTGCTTGAAGCTGCCAGGAAAGCCAGCTTTCAAGATGTATTAAGTAGAATTTCGGCTGGATTTTCATCAAACAGGTAAGCTTATCCACACAATCATGCACCCATATTTTTTACACGCTATAGCCTCTGCGTTATTTAAAACAGACAGGCTATGTTGGTAAGACGTGCTAAGCTCTAATATCACTCAACAGTGTCAAAAGGTTCTTTTTTCCTAATACAAGCAATCAATATTAGACAGGTAAATCAGTGACCATAAGTGTCTTCCTGTGCTGAAAGAAACATCTATTTGGTAATTTCCTGCAGCTGGGAAAAACCAATACTGCTTGCATGGGGAATATCTGATAAGTACTTACCGCTCTCGATCGCTGAGGAATTCCAGAAAGGTAATCCTGATGTGGTAAAATTGAAGCCAATAGAAGGAGCTGGTCATATGCCGCAGGAGGACTGGTAATTGTTTTGAGTAGCACAGTAAATTCAGTTGATCTTTGTCCTGCACCTTAATATTCATGCATGTATACTACACAGTTTCGCGAATCACGATAGATAGGCGTTTGACACTATGTGCACATCTGCAGACCTGCTAACCTTTAGATCTTGTACGTCATATGCTTCCGCTGATCCTTCACGCATCTCGCATGTCATGCAGGCCAGAGAAGGTTGTGACGGCCCTAACATCCTTCCTGTAGAAGTCAACAAGACCATCGCACAAGGTACACTAAAAGATTGGTAAGCCGATATACCTCTATAACATGCTGACTGCCAATGCTTTACAGCGTCCCCTTGTCTGATTTCAGTACGCGTCTTGAATTGCTTGGAGTTTGGTCGCGTCTGCCACATTCTTCAGCGTTTCACTACTGCACATTGCACAAGCATGCCATGCGCAAATCAGTATACAAGTGAAGGATTCAGGAAGCTAAAGAAGTGATCGTAGTTGAGTTTCTCTTTATTTTTTTTATTTTATAAAAAACTATCGTTTTGTTACTTGCTCCTATAGTAATCACAAGATTTGGTCGTTTAGGTTTCACTTCCTCGATAAATGTATAGTGTGTATACTCTTGTATGTAATGCGACTAGCCGAGTGTCTGTATGGTGCAACGTTTTCAAATAAATATAATATAAGTTATTAACTTAGAAATCTAATATCCATAAGTTAATTATCCTACAAATAAAAGTTTCATATATAATTTGCATCTAATCAACAAACCATGCATAATTTTATCACAAGCCTCAAACACATATAATTTAACTATTTATAAGAGATTTTTCAAATAATTTATACATGTATACGCATATCTATTCATAAAAAAAAATCAATCAATTCAAAAAGTAGAGAAGGGAAGTGATACATAACAGACTCACCGCCGACAGGTCTTTCTTATGTAACAGTAAATATACCTGTTTCCATACCATGAGTCATATGAATGTACAAGTACAACCAGATCTTCGTTTCCCCAATTTTGTCGCTATTTACTTGACAGTAACATCACTTGTGTTACATCGGCCTCCTCCCTGCGCCGCCGCCACCTCGCTCCGGTTCGAGCTCTGCGCGGCGCCCTTCTTCTTCGTCCCCTCTGCCAGTGCCAGATCGCCTCGCCCTCGCCTCCTCCCTCGCGCCGCTGCCAGTGGCCCCCGCACCGCCATCCCCTCCTTCCGCGTCGCCACCCGCCTCCTCCCTACGCCGCCGTCGTCGCCTTCCCGCGGCACCACCGCTTCCTCCCCACGCCGCCGTCCTCCGTGCTCTAGCGCCGCCATCATCCACCCAGCTCCTCATCGCCATCTTTTGTACTCGACGGGAGCGGTCGCTGCTACTGCGTCTGGAGGAGCAGCCGGACCACGGCGGCGGTGGCACACGGGAGCACCTCTGTCATGCCGGTGAGCTCCGCACCCACCGCCCCGCGTTGTTCTCCGCCTCAGCCTTTCTTCCCTCTTCGACGACCCCTGCACCCGCTCCCGCGCACCTCAAGATACACATCATCACCACCGACAAGGACAAGGTGCTAGAACCTGGTCCGGATGTTCGTTGCGGTTCTTCATCTGGTGCTTCCATTGCTTTTCCTTGGATGTGCTCTTGTGTTCTTGGAATTGATTGGTAGATGAGGACGTGATGTCGTGGCCTCTGTAGGTGGCCATGCCGGGCTAGAGGTTGACCTTCTTCGCAACCCAGTCCTGCCTGCCGGTGCTCGATAGCGAGGGAGGTGCATCGGGGTCATCTTCAAGAAGGACAGCTCAAGGGCCTTGCAGACCTACCATTACTTGGTATTCATACCTTAATTTGCCTTCTTTGCGATGCAAAGTGATGTTCTTTTGATCTTCTAAAATTGTTATGAGCATCCTGCTGGGGGGTTCATTCTAATCAAGTGTGCTTTGGTCGCTAGCAAGAAATGTATCTTTGATAGCCGATTGTTTGCTATCAACCAATCTGCAGCGAAAATTGCAAAGAATGATATAATCTAAAACACAGCATAGATGGATGAATTTATTTAAACAAGTCTTAACACTGCATATATATGTTGAAGTTCCTTTCTGCATATTATTTTAGTTTTTCCCCCCTTTTGGTGGTGCGCTGATTCTTCCAAAATAACCATGTTTCCTCTTATGTTAACAGGTAATCTGCAAACACTGATGAGTAAACTCTAGATTAAATGACTTATGGGAGAAGATATGCTACAAAACCGAACTTCAATTTGTGTGAGGTAATTAAATCTATGTACTGTGATGTTCGCATTGTTGAACCGATCAAATCAATGTGCTATTAAGGTGATCCATTTCAGCTCTTAACCTGCACTTCGAATTTTATCGTCAGTGGTTTTTTATGCAACTAGGTAGATCCATCTCAGTGAACTATTAAATCTCCAGGCTTTTATTTTTTTGAGGTAATCTTGACATCCTACACCGGAATGGAAAGACAATGTAGAGCTAATTACGAGGCGAACAAGTAAAGAGTTAATTTGTTATTTGATTCTATTCCTGGTTGCTAGCATTTCTTGTTGCTCCATCATTTTTCCTTGAAAGCTAAAATGGAAGTTGGCTGCAGATCAAACAATGGTCTGCTCAGCTGCTAGAGAATTGTTATATTTAATGAAAATTGTTTTTATTTTTCTATTCAAGCTTGCAGTGGAATGTCTCAAAATCCAAGACCAAGAAGTTAACTCCAAAAAAGAAGAGCAACAACTAGGCTTGTTTGCCTCTTCTTTGTCTTTCGCTCACTACTATGTGGTGATGCATGGACCATTGGACCTATTATCTTGCATGATGAAGACTGATGTCTGGACCGGACCTGTTGCCCCTATTAAATTCTTGAAAGTATCATCAGATTACTACATTGTGAAGCATGGTCGCATGGACCTATTCTGGACATGTCTCAAGAGCATGCCAAGCTCTTATGTTTTTCACGATTTTGCCAGATTATGGTTAGTGCAGAAAAGCTAGCATCTGGAGGTGTTTTGTTGGTTGAACTTGCAGGGTTCTATTGCGAACATGGTAATTTTCAGGATTTAGTCACTTATCAGTTATCACGAACTAAAATATTTGGTCCCTGTGTTAATTAGATAACCTTAAGATAAAATTCCTTAGTGGTGACTATATTTTTTTATCAATAATATGCACCTGGCCTCCATCCACCATTATAGCAAGAGTCTTAGTTTTCCTTTTTTACGGTATAAATGCCTAATAAATTCAGTGTCCTATTTTTGTGCCATCCATTGTTATTTCAGTACATGCTTTGGCATGATCTTGCACCATTTTGTCACATGATGTCTTGATGTTTCCAGATGGTTAGCATAATCAAAAGGCAGATCTTGATTGGAGAATTAGCTCCTGCTAACCATGTTGAGTGTATACCATGCTGCGAACAACTTCTACAACTCCACATAAAGTGGGAGGTTTGTACCCATTGTTCTTCAAAATTTCCAACTCTTTGTATTGCACAGTAATGCAATTCTTGCCCTTTCCTCTGCAGTAATTCCTTTTTTGTTTCCATTATTATTCTACATGCTAGCTTGCTGTGGTAAATGGGATAGCCCTTTACTAAATAAGTGTAACTTAATTTTGGGAGTATTGGAAAACAAGTCTAATAATTTGTATTTCGTTGTTTCTAAATTGGTCTGCTACGATACGATGTTGTTCAGGAGGTTCATGCCTATCAAGGTGATATTGATATGATGTTGAAGAGATATCGATGTCGATGAATTTATCGTTTTTGTTCCTTATGGTACTATTGTCACATGTCATAATAGATACTCAAAAAGTCCTCCTAGCTACTCCCTTGATAATAAAATAAGTGAGGGTATACGAGCCGCACCATTCTCCATATAGAATTCTCCTAGGCTGCCCACTCCATGGAAATACTTTCTGCTATTCATGATAACACTATGTTACTAACTCTATAGGTGTTTAATAGTTGTACTTAGATCTTGCTTCAAATGTTCATCCCATGAATTAATTATTGTTTTTCTATTTTGTTATGTCACCTCAGGAGGGAACCTGCATCTCCACTGTTGATTTGTTCTGGATAAGAGATGAACCTCCTATTATCTTTATGCTACAGGATCTTTATACTACAAGTAATCATGCTGCCTCTGATCATCTTCACATATATACACTGAAGAAGCATGCTTTTTCCTTCCCATCATTAAATCCAGACCATGTTATCTTTTTTAATTATAGGATTATCGTCTCCCTCCCAACCCTTTTTCCTGTGCTCTTGTTTTTCTGTTTGTAGGTCAGAACAGACCCTCTTACCAGTCTTATGTATTCTGTTTGTTCAGGGGATGACCGGTTCGCTGATACCATTGTTGCTGTCACATGCCTTGGTAATTTATATTTGCTGAATGTTCAGGTGATTGGTCCCAGTTGTTCTACACTTTCTAACATAGGTACATAATTTGTGTCTATTGAATGTCCATATGCTTAATGTCTTTTGTATCTCTGCTCCTTTGTTACTATATTCGTAGCATTCACTAATTTTATCCGTGTTATTTGTTCGTGTTACAAGTCATAGAAGCCAATGCTTTGCGTTTTCATGTATCACCCTCACAGATAGGGATTTATGCTTCTTTGAGGCAGTTTTATTGCTCAGGCTGGCTATATAGACTTGATCTCTGTACCATATTTATTCCTGGCCTTTCATGTTGTGCTCATAGGTAAAGGTTTTCATAATTGCTGCTTTTATCCAACACACGGGCAACATGGTATGGACTGGATAGCTAGCTACTTGCCTATTTTTCCGATTGGCTCATTCTTTCTAGTTTACTGCTCTACAGAATGTTTACTTGTATAAACTCTACTAAAGTGTTGTTGGCCAGAATGTATTATAAGCCTAAAGCAAAGGCAATCAATAATAAACACTGCTTGTTTACATCCATACACTCTAATGCAAGCCGTGGTTGAGTAGGTTAAAGCATTGCTTGTTCTGGTAATCTGGTACATGGGTTCCTGAAATGCTGATTGCTGATGGCTGGGGCATATTAATTGGCCTCTCTTTTGTAACCCACAGAAATCAAACCCAACAATTTTGCTCCATTCTTGTCTTAGCTACTGTTTCGGTTCCAGACATTCACAAAATTCTGTCATAGTGAATTTTGAATCTGATTTGAGTGGGCAACACCCAGGACTAATTGACTCTTGCTACTACCTACTAGCATTACATATTCCCCATAAGTGTTCTCTCAGTATAGTCTTTTGAAATGCTACTTTCAGAATGCGCATTTTTTTTGGGTGGAATGCTTTACTGGCTATTAGAGGAGGCGCTGTGAAGTTTCTACTCCACTCCCGGCAGGATCGGAAGACCCTCGTCGCTGCAGGATCACCAATGGCAGAAGGGCAGTCTACCCTTTCTCGTACGCCGGCCGAAGGGTCGCGCAGGGCATTTCTCCACTTGACCACTTGACCAAGAATGGCCGCGGCGCCACCCATTAGCACACCACTTGACCAAGAATGGCCGCCCGCCGCGGCCCTCACCCTCGCGCTCCTCCTCACGGCCGCCCGTGTTGACCACCGCGCCGCGCAAGGGGTTGGGGAAGGACTTCCCGGCCAACCCGTTCTGCCCGTGGGACGCCGTCAAGTTCAGCGGGTGCGTCGGCGTTGCTCGGCGCCGTGAGCGCGCAGGGCGGCGCGAAGCTCGGGAGCAAGTGCTGCCAGCTCGAAGGCGGGCTCACCGCGGCCGAGGCGGCCGCGTGCTTCTGCACCACCATCAAGGAGAGCGTGCTCGGCATCCCCACGGAGTGGACCGTTGGCGTCGGGCTCCTCGCCAGCGCCTGCAAGACGGAGCTCCCGGACGATGTCAAGTGTGTGTGATCGATGGTTGCAAGCGCGTACTGTGGCTAGTTGTCCCAGTGAAATCTATTTATTTGCTTTGCTCTCCGAACATCGCATCCTTGTCCTTCAAGTGCTTTCGTAACAGCTCGTTTTTAAGTCCGTGAGCAGTAACCGAAGATTTGCATTTGAGTTCATAAGCTCTATTTCAAACTTCAAACCTCGGCTTCAGCGTTCGGTTTTGAATTTCTTTTTCCTCTCTTGGGCTCAGCCCACTCCTTCTGTCTAGCCCGGCCCAAGCCGGCCTTGCCCTCACCTTTCCTTGGCCCAACCGCCCCCTTGCCAGCCCCGTGCACCCACCTGCCCTGGCCGCACTCTGAAATACGCCCGACGCAGCGCCGCACGCTCATCACCCCCCTCCCTGCGCTCCCCTGCCCTCACCAGCTCCCGCCCGGTCGTGTCCTCGTCATCACTCCAGCCCCGTTGCGTCACCTCACCAACGTCGTGCCGACGTTAGCGCCATACACAAGGCTTGCGCGCTAGCAGGTGCGCTTGCTTGGCCGTGCCGTCCTGTCCCCGAGCTGCTCCCACCTGCTCTCCCTCTCCGCGTCAACGAAGCACCAGAGCTCACCCATGCCGCTCGCGTTAGCCGTGTCACATCTCTGTCGCTCCATCACCTGCCGCCTCGGGACATCGCGTCGCCTCTAAGCCTCCTCAACGGCTCTCCCTTCTCGTGTGGCTATAAGAGTAGTCCCCGACGTCTCCCTTGCCCTCCCTACCTCGCCCCCCTCTCTGCCATCGAAGAACGCCCGCGCTCCTTGCTCGGCCGCCGCGCTCCCGGCGCTGAATCGCCGCTCCGGTGAACTTCACCCTCGGCCACCCCCGTCATCTCGTGTTTCGGCCCCCAAGGATTCTTTTCCCCCGCTCAATTCCTCTTTTGATTCCCAGGAATCGCCGGAACGCCGCTCTCCCTCCGCTCCGACTGCCTTGAGCTCCACCGTCGCCATCTCCTCCTCGACGCCCCTCGAGCCGATTCCTCGCAGCTGGAGCTTCACCTCGACGCCCCCCTAGCTTCCCCAACCGCTGGCCAAGCCTCCCTGCCACCCTAGGCCGCCGCCGCCACAAGCCTCCCCGCGCCGCCTCGGCCTTGCGTCGTCGGCCGCTCCAGAGCTCCTCCGCCTCCATGGACTGCACGGTGAGTTTCCTCTCCCCTCCCTCGTGCCCGTGCTCACCTCCCCTTCCTCTCCCCTCTCTCTGGCCGTCATCGCCTCCGTTCGGCCAGCCCTGGCCCGTCACGCTCCCTGCCCTGGCTCCTCCTCGGTCTTGCCTAGGCCGTGGACGCCACCTTCCTCGGCCTCCTCCTCCCAAAGAACCGGTTTTGCCGCCCACGCCGCCTCTCCGGCCACTGCTGCCAAACCAAATTTCATGTTGTGCACTCACTGCTCCCTATTTCCCTCTGTCTTGAGCTCTCTGTCTCACTTTCTCTCAATGACCAGTGGGCCCCTTTCCTGTAAGAGCTAAATAGAGGCAGTAGTCTATTTGGTTCATCTTGCAAATTAAAGATCATACAACACTCTTGTGATAACTTTCATATTTCAACCTCTCTTTAAATAATAATTATTTAACTGATAAAATTAATCTAACTAATCTTCCACTAATGTTTAAAACTGTGAGATGCGAGAACTTAATTTACAAATTTATGGGAATAAAAGTTGAAGCTATTCAAGGATTTTATGATGCTCTCGATATCTTGCTCTAGAAACTTGAATTATTAACTTGCAAATCCTACCATATATTCTATAGTCCAAATGAAAGCTATCTTATCTTTATACCCTGATCTAAAATTATCAAATATAATTAAAAATACTTGGTGTAAGAATAAGCCCGGCAAAAATAACTAGTATCATCTCCATACCCCAAAAATCATGAAGACTTTTAAAATGGTGATTTAATAACTAAGGAAAATCATTTGAATCTTAAGTCTCTAATACTTATATCAAATATAACATATTTATGGATATATGCTCAACCTTGTGTAAGTGACAAATAAGTTTAAAGTGAAGTAATTAACCAATATGCCTCGCCATCTAATTTAAAATGCAAACTTAAATTGGAAGTCTTGCTAAAAGTATAATCTTGCCCAAATATCAATTGCTCTATCTTTATCTCCAGATTTAAATCACCAGTGGTGATTAACAATAATTAATGTATCAATAATTCAAGGCACAACCTTAAGAGAGAACTCTGATAAAATATGAACTCCAAGATTAAATCGACGAAGTAAAAATATACTCCTCGCATGTTGAACTCACACCCTAACACCATAATCTCTAATGGTTAACCCTCATCAAATAATGTCTAGTGTTCTTTTAGACTTATATCTATAATAAGTCTAATCCAACTCATGAAACTTCCTTAATAAACATCTAATAATTAAAAAAGCTCTTGAATTTAAAGACCGAGCCATGACATTTCCCGATCGGCGATATCTTGCCATCTTCCAATCCAAAGTGGAATATTCCTGTAAATATTCCTTCAACTTTGATCCTTCCTTGTTTTTCCTTCCCGGTAGAGTTTCTCCGCCATTTTCTCGTTCGCTCAAATAATCGTTGACCTTGTCAAACATCCCTCATTCGCTAAATTTTCTCTCAACTTCTCGATCATCGCAAAACTTAAATAAGCTCAATTGAATTTATTTGGTCTTTTTAACTTCCTTGGATTTATTTGGCTTCTCGATCGTTTATCGTGTAATTAGAGGTTGGAGTCCCGAAGAAACAACGACTCAAGCGGGATCAAGATTCGGGTAAAGACGAAGACCAAGAATTCAAGGCCACTGACTGAGAAGGCTTTGAGTAAGATCAAGGCCATGGTAAATTGACCCAGGCGAGTCAATACTTTGATCATATTGAGCCTACATTTTATGCAAATCTATATTCCTTTAAAAATATCAAATTGCATGCTTAATTCACTATGCAAATGTATGTAAAATCTTTAAGAGTTGGTTACATGCCTACTTGGTAATTAAATAATTATTATGCCACCCCTTGACAATTGAAATACTCAACCCTTGTCACCCTAGTAATTATATGGTAAATTACTAGTTATAGATTATACTTAAATGACATGCTAGTCTTGCTTAAGTACCAGGACATTAAATGTCATAATCATCATCTCTTAAAACATGAAATGGTTTTGGACAGTCATTGGAGGTACATAACTGAAGTATTTGGGTTAATCTAGTTTTACTCCTCAAAACCCTGTTAAACTGCTATTACCACATCTGGGCGGATGGTATGATGGTGTGTGCTGACGTAGCACGAGAATATGTGGAATGTGGTATGAACCACCCGAATGACTTAATAACTTAATCTTGTCATGACCTCCTATTGTAAAACAAGTACAACCATAAGTCTGTAAACTACAACTTGGCTTAGTAAATTTATTGAACACTGAAAGTCATCTCATTGGAGGAGTAATAAGGTAGTGCAAGCACTGGATACGTTCGGCTTGAATGGGACACCGATACAAGGTAAAGTTGCCAGTCGTTGTGGTATAGTCCAGCTACGCTAGTCGCTGAGGTGAACATCTCTCACAACTTATGGGGCCCACCGCAAGTGGGAGTAGCCCATATGGGTGAGATGACGGGAGGTGCGAGATAATTTGAAAAGTTACTGTGATAGTCTCTCAACTATATGACTAAGGAATCATGTGGGGCAACGAGTTTATTATCTCTTGTGGGTACAGTGTACAACCTCTGCAGAGTATAAACTGTTTAAACAACCGTGCCTACGGTCAAAGGCGGACATAGAAACTTACTAGAGTTAGTTCTATTTCAAAAACGTTGGTGGGCAGGATGAAAAATGTGGCGGGCTCACCTAGCCCCGAGGTTAGATTTTTCCTGGGTCGTCGAACTCAGTGGTGTTAATAAGTGGGGATAGCCCTAATTAAAATTAAGCATAAGGTGGAGGAAACCTCTGCTGTTATAAATATTGCACAATTACTCTTTTTAAAAAATACAAATTGTTAAAATGCTAAGTGATAGGAATTTCTAATTATGATAATTAAAAATATTGCTTTTAGCAAATAAAAGAACTCGAGCCATCTTTGTTAAAAGCCATGCATGTATATTATTGCATTCTGTTTGTGTTGGCTCATGAGTGGAAGTCACTCCCCCAAAAAAAAAACCTCACAGGCTATGGATGAAGGACAATTCGCATACTACAAGGATTCAGGCGTGGATGGTCAAGAAGATTAAGGAGTTTAGATAGTCGCTAGTAGTCTAAGTCTCGCATCGTTCTAGTTGGCTTTATCGGTGCTTGCGTATATCCAATATTATCCAAGTCTTTTGGTAATATCGGACATACACAGGATACCACAGTCACTTGCCTGTGGAGAGATGAGCTCTACCCCTTTTTGCTTCCGCTGTCATTTCCGCTACTTTTGTAATGTAATCATTTGGCCTGTCCAGCCCTTATTGTAAAACTTGACCCGATACGGTCTATGTAAACTCTGATATGCTAATTAATGAATGGTTTAGATTACATCGTGTATGAATTGATTCAGTGATGTATTCGGTGAGTGCTTTCTACGGATCAAGGGAATAGTACAGTGTTTTCACAAATAATTCTGGATTAAATTGACGAAGTAAACATATACTCCTCGCATGTTGAACTCACACCCTAACACCCTAATCTCTAATGGTTAACCCTCATCAAATAATGTCTAGTGTTCTTTTAGACTCATATCTATAATAAGCCTAATCCAACTCATGGAACTTCCTTAATAAACATCTAATAATTTAAAAAGCTCTTGAATTTAAAGACCGAGCCATGACATTTCCCGATCGGCGATATCTTGCCATCTTCCAATCCGAAGTGGAATATTCCTGTAAATATTCCTTCAACTTTGATCCTTCCTTGTTTTTCCTTCCCGGTAGAGTTTCTCCGCCATTTTCCCGTTCGCTCAAATAATTGTTGACCTTGTCAAACATCCCTCATTCGCTAAATCTTCTCTCAACTTCTCGATATCTTCTCTCAACTTCCGATCATCGCAAAACTTAAATAAGCTCAATTGAATTTATTTGGTCTTTTTAACTTCCTTGGATTTATTTGGCTTCTCGATCGTTTATCGTGTAATTAGAGGTTGGATCGAGTCCCGAAGAAACAACGACTCAAGCGGGATCAAGATTCGGGTAAAGACGAAGACCAAGAATTCAAGGCCACTGACTGAGAAGGCTTTGAGTAAGATCAAGGCCTTGGTAAATTGACCCAAGCGAGTCAATACTTTGATCATATTGAGCCTACATTTTATGCAAATCTATATTCCTTTAAAAATATCAAATTGCATGCTTTATTCACTATGCAAATGTATGTTAAATCTTTAAGAGTTGGTTACATGCCTACTTGGTAATTAAATAATTATTATGCCACCCCTTGAAAATTGAAATACTCAATCCTTGTCACCCTAGTAATTATATGGTAAATTACTAGTTATAGATTGTACTTAAGTGACATGCTAGTCTTGCTTAAGTACCAGGGCATTAAATGTCATAATCATCATCTCTTAAAACATGAAATGGTTTTAGGCAGTCATTGGAGGTACATGACTGAAGTATTTGGGTTAATCTAGTTTTACTCCTCAAAACCCTGTTAAACTGCTATTACCATATCTGGACGGATGGTATGATGGTGTGTGCTGACGTAGCACGAGAATGTGTGGAATGTGGTATGAACCACCCGAATGACTTAAGGACTTAATCTTGTCATGACATCTTATTGTAAAATAAGTACAACCACAAGTCTGTAAACTACAACTTGGCATAGTAAATTTATTGAACACTGAAAGTCATCTCATTGGAGGAGTAATAAGGTAGTGCAAGCACTGGATTCGTTCGGCTTGAATGGGACATCGATACAAGGTAAAGTTGCCAGTCGCTGTGGTATAGTCCAGCTACGTTAGTCGCTGAGGTGAACATCTCTCACAACTTATGGGGCCCACCGCAAGTGGGAGCAGCCCATATGGGTGAGATGACGGGAGGTGCGAGATAATTTGAAAAGTTACTGTGATGGTCTCTCAACTATATGACCAAGGAATCATGTGGGGCAACGAGTTGATTATCTCTTGTGGGTACAGTGTACAACCTCTGCAGAGTATAAACTGTTTAAACAACCATGCCTACGGTCAAAGGCGGATATGGAAACTTACTAGAGTTAGTTCTATTTCAAAAACCTTGGTGGGCGAGATTAAAAATGTGGCGGGCTCACCTAGCCGTGAGGTTAGATTTTTCCTGAGTCGTCGAACTCAGTGGTGTTAATAAGTGGGGATAGCCCTAATTAAAATTAAGCATAAGGTAGAGGAAACCTCTGTTGTTATTAATATTGCACAATTACTCTTTTTTTAAAATACAGATTGTTAAAATGCTAAGTGATAGGAATTTCTAATTATGATAATTAAAAAATATTGCTTTTAGCAAATAAAAGAACCCGAGCTATCTTTGTTAAAAGCCATGTATGTATATTATTGCATTCTGTTTGTGTTGGCTCGCGAGTACGGAAGTTGTGCTCACTCTTGCTCCCCCCAAACCCTTAGAGGCTATGGATGAAAGACAATTCGCATACTACAAGGATTCAAACGTGGATGGTCAAGAAGATGAAGGAGTTTAGATAGTCACTAGTAGTCTAGGTCTCGCATCGTTCTAGCTGGCTTCATCGGTGCTTGTGTATATCCAATATTATCCAAGTCTTTGGGTAATATCGGACATACACAGGATACCACAGTCGCTTGCCTGTGGAGAGATGAGCTCTACCCCTTTTTGCTTCCGCTGTCATTTCCGCTACTTTTGTGATGTAATCATTTGGCCTATTCTGCTCTTATTGTAAAACTTGACCTTTATTGTAAAACTTGACCCGATGCGGTCTATATAAATTCTGATGTGCTAATTAATAAATGGTTTAGTTTACATCGTGAATGAATTGATTCAATGATGTATTCGGTGAGTTCTATCTACTGATCCAGGAATAGCACAGTATTATCACAGAGGATTCTGGATTATGAAATCCAGGTCCGACACCAAAACAGATTACCACTTGACATTTTGGAAATATCATGGAGATTTGAGAGGTGGAGGTGGGGATACTCGGCGTGTGCTACCGTTGCATTTCACACGTTCCCACGAGCGATCCTCACCCTTGTCGTCCCCATGAACGGGCACGCGTGGAGTTTACGCGCATCAAAGAAGACCGGATGTCCATTAGGGCCGCCCTCTCCTCCACGGAGCAGCCACAGGACACGTAAAGCATGGACTGTAACACGCATAGGACCAAAGACAATGATCTCCATGACAGGTGGCTGCGCATCTCGAAAGAAGCTCTGCCTTCTCCTGCTCTCGTACTACGGTATTGTAATATACTAGTAGGATGCCCGTGCGTTGCAACGGAACCCCAAAACTTACAGAAATAATATTCCCCTTTAACACGAAAAGTGAATCAAGCAATTACAAGATAGTGATATATACGAGCATCACATTAGTGCAATATAGTAGAACAAGAACTTTGTGCGACAATTCTGGAAATAAACAGAGAAATGACAAAAATAAGAGAGAATTGCTTTAATTTAACAGTTTCAGTGAAACAAAAAAAATTGATGGCTGCTCAAATAAAGTAAGAGCAATGCAGCGATAGATCTTTTGATAGAACATAGTAAGATAACTATATAACTGTTGGAGCACATACACAATTAGGAGCAAGCAATTTTTTGATAGAACACCACAAGGAAGCAGACCCAAATTAAAAAAAAAATTACCTCAGACATGCACATGTATATTAAATAGAATTACCGGAAAGATTATCTCAATCACAAACAATTTCCAAAGAAAATCTGCTATTCAACCTTGCAGCTAGACAGATAAGCAATCTGAAACAGAGCACTGAACAAATTCAATTTGGAAAAACAACCTTTACATGACATCTCATGCTATCCTTACAAAAGAATTTCATTTTTTTTAAATGAACATGCATCTAGGAGTCTAGGTAAAAGAATTCCTTTACACCTGACCAAAGACATCCATCACAACAAAATTTCAAAACTAAAAGTATAGGATTGCGATGATACAATTTTCAGAACTTGAAGCTAAAATATAGTCAAGTGCTTGTACAACTTACAAAGATCAATTTCTAACATTTGCAACGATGGTACGCTTCCTCAATATCTGTAATCCCAATATAAAATAATTCAACACAACACTATAAAACAACATGAATGTCCGATTTGCTGGTACTGTAGATTACTAAACAATGATATGATACAAGGAACTCACTACTTTGCAAAAACTTGTCCAATTTTGTAACTAAGAATGAAGTGATCAAAGGAGCTCACTACTTTGTAAAAACACGTCATTTCTTCAATAGTTTCCTCAACACATCCTTAGCATTATGCATCATCTTTGGTAAAGCCCAGTCATGCTGGATGATATCCAAGCTGTCTTTCTCCGCGCCCAAACTCTGGAAATGGCAAATTGAAATAAAAAGAAAGAACTTCTGTATTAATCAAGTTCTTACAGAGAAATCACTGAAACATGCATGCATATAGGCACTCAGTGAAATCAATAATGTAAAAACAACCAAAACACTACAAAACATAAAGAAGATTGTTATACTTTTGGCAAAGAAATGACAACAAACAAATGAAGAATTAAAACAACCATGTGTTTTGCTGAATTGATAATATGCCTATATGAAAGGGCAAAAGGAAGATATGCCTGCTTTGCATTGGAACTGTAGCACCCCAGCAGTACCATATGTTTGACAACAAACCAAGAGAAAGCAGGTACAATTTGCATTGCACAACATGATTCCTGAAAAACAACTGAAATCCTAAAGTATTATTTAAAACTTAACAAAGCCAAGCATGTGGAACAACCGTCCATAGGAGGTCGCCAATTAACAGTAATCACCCAAATCATCACTATGCGTCATTACAATAAATGCAACGCCAGACGCAATTCAAACATCATTTACACAAGCTCCATCAAGCTTATACAACTTTTGTTTAAACTACAATCTGATTTATGAGGTCGAACTAAATGTAGTACATAAAAAACAAAAATGCTAAGGGGCCTCAAACGCTACACAGAGTTGTTGTTTTTATATTATGCATGTGAAATTACGAGTATTGTTCGGTACATGTATATATCTATCAACTGGGGGTAAGCATAAGGAATTTCATTAAAAGATGGAGTGCTTCATACCATTTTTGGATTAAAGCCAAATCCGCTACCCATCTGCATCATCTTTTGTGCATCATCGGTAGCTGCACATCATGAACAAATCATAAAACTCCGAGACAACAAACAACAATTAAGACAACCCATAAATATTATAAAGTATTGTCTAGAAGTGGACTAAAGTCAAGTGTGTATCTAACCATTTTCTTCGCCGAGGATCAGACTGAAAAGACCCCTCAAGCCGAATAAATTGAGGAAGTATCTAATAATAACAGCAAACCATTAGGACACTTTAGACCTTGCAAGTTGCTATGTAATTAACCTAGATCATTCCTTACTTGACAAAAAGGTAACAATTTTATACACACCATGAACGGCTGCTAACATAGCTCACATCAATAGTACTGAGATCTATCCCGTTTTGCAGCATTCCCCTGAATCGTTGAGTCAATGGAAAAGGAATTTTGGCTGAAAAAAGATTGGCAGATATGTGAGTCCAAGGCTGCAAGCACATATCACTGAAGTGCACACATGATCACAAAAACAACAAAAGCAGATAATGCATATGGCTATAAATCAGCTACCAGTACGCTGAATCCCACCAACCATTTCGATCTTATAAGAAATTTCTAGATCTTAAAAAGTCAAGTTCCTTTTAGAATTCTATTGTCAAAAAACATAATTTTTGTAAAATCCAACTTCATTATTGGTACTCACCAGTTACCACCTAGGCACCTACAAATGGGAATACTAAGATGCCCAAACAGACTTGATTGTCAACCCTTCATTCTCCCCAGTCCCCACAGGAAAGAATGATTATGAGTACATGAAAATGAGGAAAAATACAACTTGAAAATTACCAAGTTGGTTAAGAGAATTTACTACAGTTGGCTAAAGAAAGCAGTGGTTATTTGTTTTACTGTTACCTCATACAAGTGATTGTTGCACCGTGGGACCTGTAATTTTCCACCAATTCAACTTCTGGCCAACCAAGCCTCAATCTTTTGGCTACTGGACCCTGGATAGAAGAAACTGCATGCCATATGTTGCTTTGCACAAAACTAAGCTTTTGATACTACGGCAATCTGCTCTTTGCACTGGTACTTAACCAAAAGAGCAAACCTGCTCAATGAAAGAAGAACTAAATCTTGGTGTATTGTTACTTACCTGAGAGAACCAAATACAATTCCTATCGAGCATCAGATGGCTTGGTGCTAGTTCTGCAGAATTTGGATAATAAATAGCCGATAGGGGATCATCGAATTTCATTTGATGTACTTTAGTGTGCCTCGGAATGTACAGTTCTTTAAGCCCCAAAGCTCCATGAGGTACTTGTTGAAATGGCCATTGCTCCCTGAATGTGTAAATAATCATGATAGAACAAATAAGTAGGCAATCATACACGTCATTTTTCAAAGACTCAAAATATTCTATGGTTTGAGACTCTGAAACATTCAGATGATTTCTGTGAGTTCAAAACAAGATTTATATGCCTTCAAGCTACTCATAGCAAACCGTGAAAGTCACTGCAAAAGCATCAGCAAGGACAAATGAGCATCATTTAAAGTGGCAATTGTGAACCAGAAACATTTGTTGCTTGTCACTTTCAAATTTCGTGCATCTCAACATAACAAAATTTGTATGGCATGGGGTAAACCCATTCGCGAAATCGCCGACATGGAATCGAACAAAATAAAACCAATTGGTCCATACCTGAACAGTGGTTATTTGTTTTACTGTTACCTCATACAAGTGATCCTTGCACCATGGGACCTGTAATTTTCCACCAATTCAACTTCTGGCCAACCAAGCCTCAATCTTTTGGCTACTGGACCCTGCATAGAAGAAATTGCATGCCATATGTTGCTTTGCACAAAACTAAGCTTTTGATACTGCAGCAATCTGCTCTTTGCACTGGTACTTAACCAAAAGAGCAAACCTGCTCAATGAAAGAAGAACTACGAAAATAATAGTCAAAGTTGGATATTAGAGACCGTGCCGATATCCAAAATGTCATACATTCTTGAACTAAGAGAGTATTCAAATTTGTTCAGCACAGTTCATCACCCTTCAGAAATCAGAATATATGCACAGCAGAAAGGAAAAACATTTGTTCCAGAGTCCACACTAATAGATGCACCGTATAGTAACCAAAAAAAAAGATTGCAAAGTTATGTGGTACTCTTGTTATCTCTTTGTGTCTACAAAAGAATGGATCGTATAATAACAGTTTGGCAGATTGACAAAAAATCTGTTCTCCAAGACCCAGGGGCTAATGAGGCTAAGAAACTCTGAAAAAGGGGGTGAAGAGCTAAAGGAAACATACAGAAAGCACAATAGATTACATCGAGGGCATTGTCATTGCTATAAATATCGCCGCAGCCCAACCCAGGGACTAAACTACAAGCCGTCACAATTGCTGCAGCGACAACCCGTCTCTCAAGGTCCAGATCTGTGTTACGAAGCTAAGTATTGATTGATTTCACAATTTACATAAAGAGAAAAACTGCTTGTGGAGTTGAGACTATATGCTGAGGGCAAAGAATCAGGTTGAAGTCAAATAGATGTGTAACTGGTGAATATCTTCAGTAGGTTGTCAAGAGCTTGGGATAAAATTTTCTAGCAAAAAGGTAGCATGGTCTCTTCGATCCGTTCCACAAACATGGCTTCTGCGTCAAAAGTTTCTGCAAGCAGAAGGAAACCACACATCAGCATTTGACAGTTCTTAAGGCATGACCTTTTTTTACCAAAAAATGGTGCGGCTGTTCATTGGAATTTTCATTGTTTTGAGTATTCACAGCACCAATTACGAGCTTGCATTGAACAGGAAAGTGTCACAAAAAAACATTTTAAATATGAAGCAGAATAGCAGATAATCCACAACAAAGTAAATGAGCAAGATCTAACATGGAATTTTTACTTGTTGTTCCTTGATAGTCTATATTGATGGCAGGTTGCTGTACTTACCTTGTCATTACTTGTTACATGGAAGTTCTCATCAACGGCCTGCACAACAGTAACGTACATCAGAATATGAATGTAAAGATCGCGCAATAAATGAAAAACACACGTAAAGCTTATCTCAAAATAAAAACATGTCAAGCAAGGCAAAAACATACTGTTATATTCTTTAAGAGATCATAGGTGACATCTGCAGCTCTATATGACCTTGGATGCCATTTCCCCTCAGACCAATCAACATGTGTAACTGACCAATTAGCTATTCCACCAGGATCTACCATCTGAAGTTTAAATAAAAGGATTTAGCAAGCAACTCAAAGAAACAAGAGCTAAATGCCACTACAATAGATTGTAAATACTGACATTGAATAGGGTTGGCAAATAATGCTCAAATCAGCAATGCAGTTGCGCCCATCTGCTGGCTGCAAATCACGGGAAAAAGGTGATGCATTTTCAAAAATCGGCTTACCAGAAAAATTGTTAAATGTCTAAGCTAGAAAAGTGAAGATCATGAGCATTGGCTCAGACTTCAGAAATGATGACTACAGCACAATCACAATTGCTCAGATGCTTGCAGCATCTTAGGAGGTTACTTACACCATAAGGAATGTATGCAGTGCCATCCCAAGCCTATTAAGTTCATTTAGTATGTTTTACAAAATCAAAACTGTTCTTCAGTTCCTCATGGATTATTTTGTGTAAGTTGGAGGGGATTGGTTAAAGACCCTTTTGCATATTTACCAATTAGAGGTAATTGCTAAATTTCTGTACTAAAGTTTCACTATAACAGCTATGAATTTTATATTGAAAAGATATATGTACAGATATCACCATCAACCTTATAGTGAAACAAAAATATAAATTCATTTTTCATTGTATGCATATTTTCTATTGAGATACCGGTATCTAGTTCCATTCTATTAACCAAAGATAGTAACTTTAAAAAGGCAACACACCTTGCAATGTAGCTTGAACTTCTTGTAGTAAAGGCTGTCCGCTAGAATCAGTAAAGATGTCTCCGTGTAATTGCAAACCACTACAACATGAACACAATTTACACAAGAAAGCATGTAAGATTAGAATTTGATACTCAATTACCGACTTTTGAACATTTCAGTTATATGATGAAAAAATTGCAAATAATATACCTCTAAAAAAATAAACTTTGTAGGGGCAAGTATCCTATAACCTAGCAAAGTATTGTAGCAAAAAAACTGTACCTGGGCACCCTTTCTGAAGTCTCTCTCCTCTATTTCAGGAAGCATCTCAACAGAATACCTTCCATTCCCATGTGGACCAGGATCCTGGAAGCTGACAAAATGATAATAAAGACAGACAAAAATCAAAATACATGGACATGGACATCTTCAGTGATAACACAAAAGTTAAAACTAACCAACATCCTTGTGGTATTAACTATTGATCACATGCCAACACCACTTGTTTCACCAGTTCCCCTTTACTTCCCTTCTTTTTCAAAATAACAATGAAATATGAGTTCCAATGTTCTTACCAATAAATGAAGCTAATGTTCATTCCCATCAGATAATTATAGACAAAATCAAATGAATGCAGTGGAACACAGCTGCAACACAAAGGAAAGATGATTTCATTACAGTGAATGAAATTATCAAAAAGGTAAGTCATCCATAATCAGGAGTCAGAACCTGTCATAAAGCAACACAAAAAAATGGTTATCAACATCTTCTAGTGCATTCGCTAATAGTCTCTTCTCTGCATCAACCATTGAAATCTTTCCCCATACTACCTGCATAGCAATTACATACTCGGTTCAAATCTAACAACCAGACTTGCAACACAAATCAACAGAATAATCTGTTAGAAGATAAGCCTACAAAAAATCTGCAATATAAGAAGCCCTTCAATTTGTAGAAGTTAGTGGATTAAGCAATTAACATTTTTGTGTGTGTGTGGGTGGGGGCATCTCAGTCCGAAATGCTAGTAGTGGCCTTCTTAGAAGAGATGGACCTTCACGATACAAGTAATGCCCTTTAAACTATAAATAATGCAACACACTTCTTGTGGAAGAAACCTTATGTTGGCATATAACCTACTAACGCATGGCCTATCTCTAACATCATGGGAAATTCTTTCTGGCAGAAGTGCTTTCACTCATAAAGCTACAGGTAGTTTTGAGGCATTCTAGAAATAAGGATGTATGAAGAAGATGGTTTCATTAACATAGGTCCGGTGGAAGGAACCGAAACAAATGAATAAGAGAGAAGGCACTACCACTTCTCTGAAATCTACAATAGCACATTAAAACAAGTCCAAGGTGGAAGCTGCATCCAAAAGATAGTAAAGTTAAAGATAACTTGGTGTCACTGTATGTGGAGTTAAATAATATAATTCAGAGACATTTCCCTTACCTCTGCATGAACTTGTGAGCAGCATCCAGGATCTATTAGTAGAGCATCTCTAGAAGCAAAGTAATCAGAACGTTTTGATCCACCACCAGCATTGGTTGCTTGTACTACCACAAGATTAGTTGTACGGAAAGGCTACAACGTCCTACTCTTCATTGGCACAAGTGTTATTCCAGGAGGGTACTCCTATCAAATAAAAAATTCAGGAATGAAAGGAAACAGTCTTGGCACGAATGCACGATAGTTATCTCTATACGAGAATTTGATGCAAGCAAAATGTAGAGACCTGGGAGGGCAATGCAGAGGCAGCTATCCAGTTTGAAGATAGCCCTGACTTCAGAAGTCCAACATACACATACGACCCTATGCGGGTAGTACCGGGCTACGCTTCAGAAAGCAACTCCTTAGCACATTCCTTGGACATCCATTTACACGACTCTGCGATGAAGAACATAGGATGGTCAAGCGAATTCATAGAGACAAACACTTAAGAAATCAATCATTTGACCTTGTGCCGCCTCCGGTTTTGACTAAAACAGCAGCAGATCAGAAAAATTAATCAAGGTGCGGATAACCTACCTGATCGAGGGCGGCGGACACGTCGAGGCGGGAGAGGTCGAGGCATCCGGCGAGGGAGTCCGAGCTGCCGATGGCCACATCCGAGCGTTGCTCGCCCGCGAGAGGCCACAGAGGCACCGATGGGAGGTCGTAGAGGTCGCTGTCGACGTAGCACCGGTACTCCTCCCAGCGTCCACCCACACCTCAGCGTCGGCATACATCACCCCTCTGGTCGCGAGCTGTACGGATCCGGGGCGCGCGGCGGCGCAGCTGAGCAGATGGCCGCTGTAGGAGATGGCGGCGGAGACCGCTCGGTAGCGGATAGGGAGGAGACCGGGGTTGTGGAGGAGGAGGCAGAGCGCGAGGTGGAGGTTGAACACGGGGAAGGGGGGCGGGTTGACGCGGAAGCGATCGAGGCAGAGGTCGGCGACGCGGGCGGCGGGCGTGGAGGGGTAGAGGAGGAAGGCGAGGAGGATCAGGAGCAGGCGGGCGGAGATGCGACGGAGGCAGGAGATGTGGCGCGGGCGGCCGCGGAGGCGGACGAGGATGAACAGCGGGGATGAGGCGTAGGCGGCGGCTGGGTGTGGGGTAGAGGGAGGACGGCGGCATCAGGCGGGGGGAAGAGGGAGGACGGCTGCGTCGGGCGCGGGGAAGAGGGAGGACGGCGGCGTCGGGCGTGGGGGAAGAGGGAGGCCGGCGATGGAGACCGGCGGCGTCTGGCCCGGGGAAGAGGGAGGGCGGTAGCATCGGCCGCGGGGAAGAGGGAGAGAGGGCGCTGTAGCTGGCGGCGGAGGCGGCGAGGCGAGAGAGAAGTGGGTGGGCGGTTGCTCGGCAGGGAGGTTTTGGTCGCGAGTGGGGTGTGGAAACGACGGTTTTTTTCCCGTGCGTGCGCTCTCGGTGGTGGGACGATTCGGGGGATTGGAGTTTCGGTGGACGATTCGTTCCGTGAGCGAACTAAATTCGAAATTATAGTAGTAGAGATATGCGGGTTGCGGAGGAGACTGATGGGTGGCATGGTTTGAACGCGCTACTCCAGTTTCCATGAACGTGCATACGTTTACACAGTTCGGTCCAGGGCCAATGCAACTTTTTACTTGGACCATGACTTCGTCATGCATACTGGCTAGAGCAGCGTTGGCCCAAACCATTGAAATTTCTGTGTGGTGATATCTGATCCGGAAATATTATATGTGTATGCTTCAAATTCTGAAGGAAACCGCGAAAATTACAGGCTACCTTTTAGACTTTTTTTTCTTCATGTGTGTGGATCTTCTAGCTCCTGTTTCATGATTACGGAGAGAAACATGTATACAGGGAGAAATTAGAATAAGTAGGGTATTCTTCGATTTATTTATCTCACTACTATCACATACACTCATGTAACAGACAATTTTGCAAGAAGATGACTAATGTGGTTTGCATGACATTTCTAGTGGCACACGATATAAACTAGTACATAATGCATGCTTGCCTAAAAAAAGCGACCGGCTCTGACCTACGGTTTGAGTATCACACGCCTTAGAACGAATGACAAAACATGAATGCAACAAAGGCCCAAAATGTCGGGACGAATGAGGCAAAGACCTTGATCGTAGAGAATTGGATCATCTGCCTCCTCATCACTGTCTTCTAATGGTGAAGGACCTGATCCTGGACTGGAAGTGCATCCACTCCCCTGCGACGCCATGTATAGGTTGTTGTTCCCTTGGTAGCTATCCATATTGAACGAGCCGAACTGACCGGAGTTTGGTATACATCCTGATAAGTTGTTGTGTGCCACTGAGAACACAGCTAGTGATGTCAAACGAGTTAACTGCCATGGTATTGGTCCACTCAACTTGTTGCGGGATAGGTCTAAGCTTTCTATCTCGATCATGTTTGCAAAAGTTACTGGAATTGGGCCTGTAAAAATATTGTAGGACAGATTGAGCGAATGGATGTGGCTTAGATTTCCTAACTCCCAAGGAATTTCCCCAGAGAGCATGTTTGCAGATAAGTCCATACCGGAAAACCAATTGATGAAATTAGACTTGTATGGGAGAAGATTCCTTTTAGTACCAAAGAGGAAGCCTCCCTGTTGGTAACAGCTTCCGTAATTGAAGCCTGGATATTGAAAGCCACGACCACAGCCTATGCCCCAATAGGCCAGATCATATGAATTTTCTTCAAATGAGAGGTTCCCAATGCATGGCAGCAATGCCCCTGATAGACTGTTGTTCGATAAATCAATTATCCTCAACGATTGGAGTTGACATATGGGAGAAATCTGCCCTTCAAACTTATTGCTGCCTAAGGAAAGATACCTAATTCTACCTAGATATTGTATCCATTCAATGTTTCCCGTGAATTCGTTGTGACTGAGGTCCAAAGATGTGACATTGGCGTTAACGAAGAAAGAATGTGGTAGTATATCGCCTGACAAGGAATTCCCAGAGACGTTCAGAAATTCGAGCCTCATTGTAGTACTACTACAGTTGGGTATAGCCCCTGAAAGATTGTTATTCGATAGATCTAAAAGTTTAATGCTTGTTAAACTGCAAATACTTGGATGGATTTCACCAGTAAAACCATTGCCACCAAGACTCAAGGTCCACAAATTATTAAGTCTCCACAAGGAAAAATCGAGTTTACCTGACAACTTATTATCATGGAAATCTAATGTTCCAACAAAATTAAAATGTGCTGTTAGATATCGAGGCAGCTCTCCTTCAAAATTGTTGCCATCAAGGTATAATTCCCATTTGATATACAAATTATTATTCCCTCCAAGTATGGGGCCACTAAGTTTGTTCTTTGAGACCTTCAAGGTTTTCAGCATGGGATAATCAGTGAAGATGCAATTTGGCAACTCCCCTGAAAGGTTGTTATTTGATAGGTCTAAACATTCCATGTTACTAATGTTGCACAGTGATGATGGTATTTCTCCAGAAATATTATTGCTAGAAAAATCTAGAAAGCTCATGTTTGGAAAAATTGAGCTGATGTTAGCCGGTAGATGTCCTGAGATACGGTTCGCAGAAAGACTGATAGCTTGGATATTCGTTTGGGCGTACCATACTGAGTCAAATAATGATCCGGCCAGCGAGTTATTTCCAAGATTAAGGTAAACTAATGTTGCTTCCTTTGTAAACAACCAATTGGGCATGCTCCCAGACAAGTTATTGTTGGACAAATCAAGCACCTCTAATTGACGCTGTGTGCGTAGAAAACGTGGTTCTGCAATAATGCTCCTGTCAAGGTCACAACCGGAGAGCATTAGCTCTTTCAATTGGAATGGAGGAGTCCAACCAGGGAAATTAACGCCAACAGCCAAATTATTGTTTCTTGAAAGATCTATCTTCTCGAGATTGGTGAGGTTTCTCAGCCAGAAGAGTGAAAAATTACCACTTAATCTGTTCATGGATAAGTTCAGGGCCTTAAGTGATGAAGAAATATTCGAAGACAAGCTAATAGGAACACTTCCTTCAAAGAGATTTCGTGAGAGATCCAAGTGTTCAATATTAGGAAGTGTAAATAAGGATGCTGGGAGGGTTCCATTGAATTGATTGAAACTCAAATACAATTCTCGCAGATTCCTGAGGTTTTCGAAAGCTGCAAAGCATGTGGAGTGTGTAATAAGTACAAACTGCACCAACATAAAAGCATAAATATTTGCAGCAATGGTCATCTTTATACCTGAAGTTGGAAGTGTTCCAACCATGCCGGTAATCTCATCAAGATGTAAAACTTCCAAAGAAACCAATTTCCCAAGAGATGGTTGGGTTCCAATCAATGTATTGGAACTCAAATACAATTCTCGCAGATTCCTGAGGTTTTCAAAAACTGCAAAGCATGTGGAGTGTGTAATAAGTCCAAACTGCACCAACATAAAAGCATAAACATTTGCAGCAATGGTCGTCTTTATACCTGAAGTCGGAAGCGGTCCAACGATGCCCATAAACTCAAGATGTAAAACTTCTAAAGAAACCAATTTCTCAAGAGATGCTGGGATAGTACCACCCAAGGGGTTGTTACTGAGGTCGAGATGCTGAAGCTTGGTTAATCCTACTAGACCTAACGATGTTGTTCCATTTGAAAATAGAGTAAAAATAAGCCTCTTTTCAGTATTTGCACTCTCTCCTAATATTCACGTAAAAGAAAAAGGATATATGCATGTGTATAGTGAAACCACTCACATACCTTCCCAACTTTGCAAAGTGACATGGTTCATAGAGAAATCGAGGAACCGAAGATCAGGGAACGCTGAAAAGGCTGTCAAATTCAGGTTCGTCCGACATCCATGAAGAAGGAAGAGCTTGGAGAGGTAGAGATGGGATATGCGTTTTGTGCTGTTGTTGCATATGACGCGTTCCCAGGAGCAGCAGTTATCACTCTGTAGCCATGAAGAAGGCATCCCGGCAGTTGTGCACAGCAATGAGCCGTAGATATCCAATAGCGCAGTCCTCTCCTTCTCGAAACAGCCATTGGACATGCAAGACATGGCCAACAATACGCATACGATCCCAAATAAGGATCCCTGTGAAAAGTAGCAGCTCATCGCAGAACAAGTTCTGTTTTCTCCTATGCACGTTCTAGGGCTGCAAAACGCAAACTGCAGGAGTACTCGAGGACGAGAGGTGAGTGACCACTGTGGTATTTATCGTACGATGTGGCTGGTTCCAACTTGCAAGCAAATTAACGCGGACGAATTGATTGTTGAAGAAATAATTATATTGATGGTCCACGTTTCCAAGGCACGACTTCACACTAGTAGTACTGTCCAGTCCTCACGTTACGATACTCCCCGACAGCAGAGTTAACTGCAGCCACCAAAGCAATCCTTTATTGTGGATAAATTATGTCAGTCTTGTATCATGGAGGAAAAACAACTCAATGTTGCGAGTATGAAAATACCAATAACATCACACTGGCACCAACAAAGCCTTCTTTCTAATGAATAGCATTTTTTTTGTAGAGCATGTGATGATAATTTTGTACAGCTCAATGTATTTTAAATATCTGGACAAGGCTGCAAACTTCTAATAAAACGTAGATAACTGAAAACACGGAGGAAAAGAATTGACCTTGGAGCGATTCGTTGGTTATGATAAGATCAAGTTCCAGACGATCAAGAAGACGGCCAAGATCAACTCCGCTAGTCCAATTTTCAGGGCCGTGGTCACATGTAAGCTTTAGCCTCCCACGGTTTGCTGTGCCACCCCATATTATGCCAATAGGACGTGGCTTCTCACCATCCTGGCTGGTCAGGATAATAAGGCTTCCACTATCACCTTCCAAATCGAATGTTTGGCGGTTCTCACCAACAAGCAGCAGGTCAGTGAGGAAGCATATTCCTTTCTCATCGTTATACTCGAGGGCATAAGCCATCACAGTCCCAGTTGTGTGACCAGAGCTTCTGCCGACTTTGCAAACTTGCCTCCCTTTGAGGCTATTGATAGGACACTGCATATCTATAACCTTTACATCCCCAATCTCACCGACTCCCCCTAACTAAAGTTGTGACTGTGGAAATATCAAAGTCATCAGCAAATGGGATGAATGCCCCTTCAGCTCGTACAAACGTCTCTGCAGGTCCATCACAGGATAACATATATGTTTGGGAATTAGAACGGTATATGCATCATTTGGAACAATAAATAAAAAGAGAATTGTATTAGTTTACAAACATAACACAAAACTAAGCATTATTTTTCACATAAAAAACTAAATATTGTTTTGTTCCTAAGAAGTAGTCTAAAGTGCAAGTTGGTATTAATATGACTAACAAAATTGGTAAAATCGGAAAGACAAGTCCTGCTTGATATGAACTGATCAATCATTAATGCTGTATCGTACAAATTTATCTTTGTGTTTGTGCAATGAATTAATGTGTTTTATTTTTTTGGTGTATTTAGGATACTATTGTTAAAATAGACAAAACATGAACTAGGCGTATGCTCTATGACCATATACTTTGCAATTAAGTGCTGCAAATAATACATAAATTCCCTATATCAACCAGATAATTTGTAACTGCACTACCTGGGTTTGTTCCAGCATAAATTCCATACCAACCATCATCGTTGATGAAAGATGTTGCCCTTTTGACAGCTCCAAGATAAACACCAGGCGTTTGTACGAGCACTATCTCTTATGAAGTTGTGTAACGCCATACATACAATTATCATTTTTATTTGAATCTTCATTTTGTAACTTGGCAACGCCAACAAGATTCTCCATTTCATCTTCAACACGCCAAATTTTTTAGGGGAGGATCTCACCGTGAGGCCCTCCTCCACCCACCCTTTGCTTTGTTTATGGATGAGCAGCGGGATCGAGGGCCTCATGAGTCCTCTCCCTAGAAGATTTATTTTTCTAGTATTACTGTCCAGTCCTCACACGTTTCATGTGTAGTCTAAACTTTGATCACTAGTATGCATAATTGTATTTAGTTTTTTTTACATGAAGATGATACTAAAATTTTATCATAGAATTACTTTGGTATCACAACATGTTCCACCTTCCTAATTCCTATCCGTCATTCCCCTCAACCATTTTCATCTTTCTCGCCTCCGTCTGTCGGAATCGAGCCCAACTTTATCATCTTTGCCCGGGTGAGTAGTGCTCAGCTTCTGCATTCCCATTTGGTCTGATATTTATCCTACGCGGCGGCAGGTTGAACTTCCCAGCAAATTAATGTGGACTAGTTGAAGGTTACGGGAAGAATTCTTGGGCCACGACCTGTACCGTTGTCCCGTTCTTCACGCGCCGCGGACCCGTTCTTCACGCGACGCGGAAGTCAAGAGTCTCTGCATTTCTGAAGTGTAGCATGACCCGTGGTACATGCGTCTATTCTCATTATGATTCTCCCGTCTTACTTACGCTGTACGTGGTTGAATACAATGCTCACGAGGGGCCCGGATATACGTGGACAGACTGACAGACGACCGTGGCACGGCGGCAGTGACCATTCTTTTTAAGGAAGCATTGACCAATTTAAGTCGGTCATAGCTCATGAACCGCATAGGGCATCTTCAATAGTGTTATTTCAGCTATTTCTAAGATTATCATATAGATTTTTTTAGTGACGTGAAGGAGAGTGAAAGAGGAGAGAGAATACGGCCGTCCTCTCGCGAAGCAACAGACGTATCACGTGAAACAAGGCACTAGCGATGAAACTTTTTGCTGTTAAAGCGCAGTCGTCGTTTATTCACGCGAAACAAGGCACTTAATTCATGTAAAACTTAAATGCTTGTGAGGCTTTAAAGAGATAGCCAGAGACAATGTATTGAAATTGTTGTCTCTAAATTTATCTCAAAATAATATAGAGAGCATTAAAGACAATCTAAAAGATAAACTATTAAGGGAAACGCTATCACCCGAACGTCCGATCCCACGTACGCTTCGCGATTCGTGCGGACGATCTGATGGGGGTTGGGGGGAGCCAGCCGGTACACGTTTTTCACGAGATTTGACGAGAGCGCGTACACAAAAAATGAATGAATCAAAGCGGCTGACGCGTCGGTGCTTTAGAGTATATACTTTGTTCACTTAGCTCCCGTTAACAAAAAAAAAAGACGATCAAATTCAGCTAGAAGGCCGCACCGGCATTCGATCCAAATGCCCGGATCGGACGTACGAGCCGTTGTCCTAGAATATTGCAATCGTTATTTGGGGATGTTACAAGTGTTGCATCTATAGAAAAAAATGTTGTATACGGTTCACGGCGATGTTGCAATTTTTCCCAACGCGTTTTTTTCTAGATGCTTTTTTTTATTTGTGATGTTGCAACCAGTGTCCGGGGATGTTGCATCTATTGTCCGGGGATGTTGGAACTGTTGCCCGGGGATGTTGCAACCGTTATCCGGAGATGTTGCATCTATTGTCCGAGGATGTTGCAACCATTGTCCGGGGATGTTACATCTATTGTCCGAGATGTTGCAACCGTTGTCCGGTGATGTTGCAACCATTGTATTAGGATGTTGCAACCATTGTACTTGTTGCAACTGTTGTCCGGGGATGTTGCAACCATTGTCCTAGGATGTTGCAACCGTTGTCCGGGAGATGTTGCATGCAGCGTCGTACTTCTTTGCGATGTTGCATCTATATATAAAAAATGTTGCGGCCCGTCGAAAAAAATGTTGCATACATAGGGAAAAAATGTTGCATACTGTTCACGGCGATGTTGCAATTTTTTTCAACGCGTTTTTTTCCAGATGATTTTACAACCAAAAAAATTGTTGCGGTCCGTTGAAAAAAATGTTGCATCTATAGAAAAAAATGTTGCATCTATATGAAAAAATTGTTGCATACTGTTCACGGTAATGTTGCATCTATAGGAAAAAAATGTTGCATATATATGAAAAAAATGTTGCATACATAAGAAAAAAATGTTGCATACTACTTGATCATCACCACCCTTAGTACCAGTACATGTAGGGGGAGAGAGAGAGATGAGAGAAGGGCATGGGAAGCAGCATGGAGAAGCGACGGTTGGAATGGACGGTTGAAAAAATGTTGCATACTATTCACGGCGATGTTATAATTTTTTTCAACGCATTTTTTTCCATATGCTTTTGTTTTTTTATTTGTGATGTTATAACCGTTTTCCGGGGTAGACCCTCATGGCGACATGCCAAAAACTCAATGCATAATTTCTAAACTCCAAAAAAACTATCGTAATACATGGTGCAGACCTTGGCTTATATAGCCGGCAAACATGCATGTACAAAGGGTGTACTCGACTAGAAGTTACATGCACATAGAAAATTGACTAGAAGTCCTAATGGAAAAAACCAAAACGTGCACGTACACAAGATGATTCAACTAGACTTAAACTCAAACTGATGCTCCATCTTTTGTATTGCACCGGCTTCTGGTGGCCCCCATTCAAGTGCATGCAAAGAAAGGAAAGCATACACGCTTAAGGAAAACAAAAGCGCCAGCCTTGATGTCATCCAGCCGCATGCAATGTCAGCGTCCGATGGGAGCACTCCCATCGGACGTCTGATTCCTAGTTGCGCCCAACTATTAAATATACATCGGACGCGGGCAGCTCCGTACGACAAACGTGCGCCGAGCCCAGTTATTTTGCCGTTTCTGATTAACTCGGGCCGAGCCCAGGATTGCAGCACCGGTTGTTTCCAGAGTTTTCTCCTCCAATTCATCTATTCCAGGATCATCATGTAACGGGACAAATGATTTTTCGATGTGCAACGGGACAATTTTGCGAGAGGCTATAGAGGGATGCACGCTACAGTTCATTTAAGATTACACATACAAATTGGATAAAGTACGGCAGATTTTCACGCTTGCCTTTTGTTTTTCATATAGGTGGATATCAGTTTGACGGTCTACAGTTTGAGAATTACACGCCGACCGAACGAATGGCAAAGCAAGAACACAACGGTGGCCCAAAATGCCAAGACGAATGACGCAACACTGACCGCGTGGAGCACCGGATCATCTGGCTTCTGATCGCCACCTTCCGATGGCAAAGGACCTGGTTCTGAACCGGGAGAGCATCTATTTCCGTGTGACATCTTGTGAAGGTTGTTGTTGCCTTGGTAGCTATCATTGCTAAACGAGCCGAACTGACCAGAGTCCGGTATGCATCATAAGTTGTTATACGCCACGGAGAACACCTCCAATGACCATAACCGGGTCAACTGCCATGGTATCAGTCCGCTCAACTCATTGTGAGATAGGTCCAAGCTTTCTATCTCGCTCATGTTTCCAAAGCTCGCTGGGATTGGGCCGGTAAAGAAATTGTAGGAAAGATTGAGGGACTTGATATGGCTCAGATTTCCGACTTCCCAAGGAATTTCTCCTGACAGCAAATTCCCAGATAGGCCGATGCCAGACATTAAATCAACGGTAGGACCGTATGTATACTGCTGCCCTTTTGTAGCAAAGGTGAAGCCTCTTAAGTCATTGACGGCCATGTAAGCCTCCATGAGAACCTGAAAAAGTAGAAAGAACGGCGAAAGATTTTGAGCTTCTACATTATCTTCGAAAGAGATGTTACCAATGTTAGAACATGACTCTATTTGTATTTCTTTATCTGTATATGGCAATCCCCTTTGTACTCCCTTATATATATTGCACATTGGGCCCTCTTGAATATACACACAATATTCATAACATGGTATCGAGGCTAGGGCAAACTTAGCTCTTTCGTGACACCGCCGTCACGTCACCAGTCACGCCACGCCATTGCCATGCCACCTGCCAAGTCAGAATGCGCTCGCCGCCGTCCTCGTTCCCGATGCCTGAGCCCATTGGCCACCACCCGACGCCTACCATTCCTTCTTCCCCGACTCCTTCCCGACGCCGGTCTCGTCTCGCCGCCGCCGTCGACGACCGCCGTTCTTGAGAAAACGCCGCCGCCATTAAGAGACTCGAAGAACCCTAATTCCCCGCCGTTAACGGTAGAGTTCCTCTCGGGTTAACAGGCTGGCCCAGGTCGGGCTTTTAAGCCAGCCGAAATAAAAAAATAAAAAATAATAATAATAAAACAATATGTTGATCTAACCGCCGCGCCATCCAAATATTTTGTTAGACTTCATCGCCTTTGGTCGCGCGCCATCCAAATACACTCATCGATGGCTTTCGTTCCATCAGCAGCGATCCCATTCTCTAGAACAAAGCTTAATGGGAGGAACTACAAGTTGTGGTCTTCACTCATGGAGATCACGCTTGATGGTCTCCGCCTCAAGGAACATGTCACTGGTGCTCGACCTTGTCTGCGATCGCCGCTTCAGCCTCCTCTTAGACAGCTTACTTCCACACCTCCTGCAGAAGATGAGGCCACCAAGAAGGAGGCAGAGGCCACTGTTGCTGCTGCTGACACTGCTGATGAGGCCTTTCAGTACGTCATAGACGCTTTTGAGCGCTAGTGTGCTGATGAGGCCTGTGTTCGAGCTATCCTTGTGGTCCGCGTTGATGACTCCATCCAGCTAGACATTGTTGGTCTGCGTGCTACTCGTCAGATCTGGGAGTACTTGCGCTAGCGATACCAATAGAGCAGCGATGCTCAATTCTTTTAAACCGGCGTGAGTTGAGACAACCGCCAGAGGACTCCTCGTCGGCGACTTCTTCCGAGCTCGGCGATCTCTGGCGCGGTGGATGGTGACTTCTCCGCTCTGCCAAGAGTGTCATAAAGTGCAGAAGGCGGATCGTGATCGTCTTCGCCTTTATGACTTCGTCTGCCGTTTTCGCCCAGAGTTTGAGCCTGTTAGGGCTCAATCTAACTGGCCGCCACCACGACAAGCGATCCACCGAGGCTCTTTCAACGCTTCGTCTTGAGAGCTTCGCATGAGTTAGCGGCCTGATTTATTCGGTTGTGCTTGCTACCCCTTCTTCTTTAACTACACCGACGGTTTTTGCTTCGACTACAGTCCCTCCTCAGGTGTCTGTTTCTGCTCCTATTTTTGCACCAACTGGGGTTCAGTGCAATTATTGCAAGAACTTCGCATGACTACGGCGTTGTGCGGTCGTAAAAATAAAAGGCGTGGAGTTGGGCGCTCAAGGGAGGCGAGGAGGCCCTTCTTCAGCAGGAGGACAAACCGGCCGCGTCAGATCTTCTCAACAAGGTGACTCTGTTCGGCGATTACGCCGAGTCTACTTCACAACTCTCTCATTGCTCCGCCAGTTCTACCAGGTCTAGCTCAAGACATCTCCTCAGGTACTTCTTGGGTTCTGGATTCTGGTGCCTCTTTCCACATGACACTAGACTCCACATCTCTCACTTGATGAGGACCTCTGTTTTCCTATCTCGATTCGAGACGGCCGATGGTACTCCTCATGCATCGGCCATTAAGGCACTCTTTTGTCCACTAACTTTTCTGTTCCAGCTGTTTCTCATATTGCTCAACTTACCATGAAGCTTCTCTCAGTGGGTCAGCTCACTGATCTCGACTGTAGAGTTGGTTTTGACTCTCACACCTGTTTTGTCCAGGACCAACAGACAGAGATGATACTTGGGACTGGCCGGCGCCGTAGGGATCGTCAGGGACTCTACATTCTTGACTGCCTCCACCTTCCGTCCACTTCAGTTGCTCCTATCACCTCTACATCCACTACCACTGCTGCCACCACCTCTGGAGTTTTTGCACAGTGGCATCATCATCTAGGACACTTGTGTGGGTCTCGTCTTTATTCATTAGTTCGTCAGGGTGTTCTTGGACGTGTTCCTGTTGACACGTCCATGTTTTATCAGGGTTGTAAGCTGGGCAAGCAGCTCCAACTTTCTTATCATTCTAGTAAGCCCTTGTCTTCTCGTCATTTTGATTTAGTTCATTCAGATGTATGGGGACCTGCGCCTATTATCTTTAAAGGCGGGCATAAATCTTATGTGATCTTCATTGATGATTATTCTCGTTTTACATGGATTTTCCCTATATCTAATCGTGGTCAGTTTCTTGCGATCTATCGTAGCTTTACGCGATGGTTCGTACTCAGTTTGATTCTCCCATCCATACTTTTCATTTGTGATTCTCTTGGCGAAATCTTGTTACTGCGCTTTTAGACGGTTTCTTTTTAAGCGGCGCTCTTTACGATCTTCTTGTCTGGTGCCCATGCTCGAAATAGGGTTCTTGGCGCAAACATCGTCATCGATTGAGGCGCCGCGCTCTTCTCCTTGCCTCTCACGTTCCACCACGATTACGGGCTTTCTCTGGTGCATATCTCATCAATATGCGACCTTCCATTCTCTTAAAGGTGTCGATCCTATAGGCGTCTCTACTCTCGAGCCCCCTAGTACACCCACCTTCGTGTTTTTGGTTGTACTTGTTTTGTTCTACTGCAGCCTCGTGAACGCACTAAACTATCGGCCCAGTCAGTTGAGTGCGTGTTTCTTGGTTACAGTTCTGAGCATAAGGGTTATCGTTGCTCGGATCCTTCTGCTCGACGGATCAGGATTTCACGAGACGTTGTCTTTTACGAATCTCGACCTTTCTTCTATCGAGATTCGGCCCCTCCTGTTTCCACCGTTGAGTTGATTTCATGGTTGTATCTTTCTGACTCTTCACCAATTTCTCCACTATCACAGTCTTCCCCTGGTCTATCTCCAGTGGTTCTTTCTATACCTCCGCCCCTGATGCTGTCTCCTACAGCACCACCGTCTCGTTTCTCTGGTATTCACTTCTCCAGGTGTCCTTGTCCTTCATTAGTCTCCTCTCCTAGTGTCTTGCCGACACCTACATCTGATCCTTCTGATGATGCTCCTCGTTACGTCCTTCGTGACTGGACATCCCTTCGACCTCCTGATCGTCTTAGATTTGCTCCGATAGCTCATGCTCTCTCATCCTTGAGCCTAGTTCTTATCGTGAGGTTGCTCCTCATTCGAGTGGCGGCTTCGCTATGGCGAAGGAGCTTGATGCTCTTCGACGTCTGGGAGACTTGGGATATTGTACCGACACTGTGCATGCTCGTTTGATCACGTGCAAGTGGGTGTACAAGATTAAGACCGATGCGATGGTACTATCGGCGCTACAAGGCTCGTCTTGTGGCTCGTGGCTTTCGATAGGAATGCAGTCGTGACTATGATGAGACTTTTGCCCTGTTGCCCATATGACCCTTTATTCGCGCTCTTGTTGCGGTTGCTTTTGTTCGTCGGTGGTCTATCTCTCAGTTGGATGTTAAGAATGCCTTTCTTAATGGTGTTTTGCATGAGGAGGTCTACATGCAGCCACCACCTGGGTATTCTGTTCCTGATGGGCATGTCTGTCATCTTCGTCGTGCTCTTTATGGCCTCAAATAGGCTCCTCGTGCCTGGTTTGCGCGTTTTACCTTAGTGATTACTGCTGTCGGTTTCACTGTCAGTTCCCATGATCCTGCTCTTTTTGTTCATATCTCATCTCAGGGTAGGACACTGCTTCTTCTATATGTTGATGATATGCTCATCACTGGTGATGATTCTTCATTCATCAAGTATGTGAAGAAGCATCTCAGTGAGTAGTTTTTGATGACTGATCTTGGTTCTCTTACATACTTCCTTGGGATTGAGGTCTCTTCCATGCCTGAGGGCTACTACCTCTCCCAGCAGAAGTGTATTCAGGATTTTCTTGATCGGTCTGGTCTGACTGACATTCGCACCGCTGAGACTCCTATGGAGTTATCCCTACAGCTTCGTGTCACTAATGGTGATCTTCTTGAGGATCCTACTCGATATCGCCATCTTGTTGGGAGTTTTGTGTACCTTGTGAGCACTCGTCCTGATATTACTTATGCTGTTCATATCTTGAGTCAGTTCATGGCTTGTCCTACCCATCTTCACTACAGTCACCTTCTTCGTGTTCTTCGCTACTTGTGTGTGACTATCTCTCGTCGTTTGTTTTTCCCTAGCTCTACCTCACTCTGACTTGAGCGTACTCCGTCGCGACACAGGCTAGTGATCCTTCTGATCGCCGTTCTCTTTCTGCTTATTGTGTTTTTCTTGGCTCCTCCCTGATTGCCTGGAAGACTAAGAAGTAGACTGCAGTTTCCCGTTCGAGCGCAGAGGCTGAGTTGAGAGCTATGGCAGCAGTGACAGCAGAGGTTACTTAGTTGAGGTGGCTACTTGCAGATCTTGGAGTGCCTGTGATGGGACCTACAACTCTTTTATCTGACAGTACAGGTGCTATCAGTATTGCTCGGGACCCAGTGAAGCATGAGCTCACCAGGCACATTGGTGTGGATGCCTCATACACTCGCTTCACAGTGCGAGGAGGAGTACTTGCTTTACTGATTTATGCCATCGAGTTATAGGTTCTTGACTTCTTCACAAAGCCACGCACTAGGGCACAATATTTGTATTTTCTCTCCAAACTCAGTGTGTGTGATCCACCATGAGTTTGAGGGGGAGGGGGTGTTAGAATAGGACTCTTTTGTATTTCCTTATCTGTATATGGAAACTCCCCTTGTATATCCCTATATATATTACCTATTGGGCCCTCTTGAATATACACACAATATTCATAACAAAGACGACTTCTGAAGCTCTAGAACTAATAATGCACAAAGGTACGGAGGATAGGAGGGGAGTGGACATGAACACACACATCTCCAATTTCTCTGCACAAGCCATATATATGGCAAGATTTTAGTGGCCTCTGTTAAACAACTAGGATAGCTGTGTTTCCACTGCGGTTTAGTATTCTCATTAGTGCTGATGTTCCCACTAGAGATAGTGCTTAGTATTCACACGTGAGAGTGTTCTCACTCATGTACTTTCATAGTGGTCACACTATATTCACACTCATGTACTTGTATATAAATAGATGATCAATAGAAGGCATCAGGTGTGTCAGATGCAAACCATTCTCTTGATATTTTTTAACTTGGGATCAGAGCCTACTCTTCCCATCCAATGACAACCTCTACAAATATATCTGCTAGCCTAGGTTCATCGATCTCAGGATCGCTCGGCACTCAAGCCATCAGCCTGATGTCCATTGGTTACCCATTCTTTGGTAATCCTAACAAAACACCATAAATTACATCTAGAATTTTTTTCAGAATTTTTTATGCTAATTTGATACCCAAACAAAAGTTTTTCTATATGTGCACCAAATGATGTTTATGCACCTGATATGTCCCCCACAAGGAGAGGGCTGAACTGCACGGCCGTATCCGGTGCGGTATGACATAGGAAACAGGCTTAACTTGTAGCCCGTCTTTGCCGGCAGCATTGACCCGGAACCACAGACTCCAAAGTCCAGAGCCTTCAAAACGCTGAACGCCGGAACCACAGACTCCAAAGTCCAGACGATGAAGACATGCAGGTATTTATCGTACGATGTGCTCTCATCCTCGTAGTGTGTTTACTGCTCACCTAACAACCATACATGTGGCCATGAGGATTAATTGTGCGATGAAGACATGCAGGTGACTAGTCTCGCTACGACGTGGAACCACCAGAGTCCGGCAGCATTGACCCGGAACCACAGACTCCAAAGTCCAGAGCCTTCAAAACGCTGAACGCCGGAACCACAGACTCCAAAGTCCAGACCCCAAGTCTCACTCAGCCGTCCATCGATTTATCGTGACGCCTACCGCACCACCAGAGTCCGGCAGCATTGAATGGCCGTATCCGGCATGACATAGGAAAACAGGCTTAACTTGTAACCAGCATTGACCCGGAACCACAGACTCCAAAGTCCAGAGCCTTCAAAACGCTGAACGCCGGAACGGCTGGGTCATGCCACGGTGACATACGACAAGTTATACTTACGTCTATTCTTATCAAATTCATGCTTGTTTCGGTGCATTAGCTAGGGATTCTCGAGTCTTGACCAGTTATACTTACGTCTATTCTTTGCATCACCATGACTGACGTCTTCGATCAGTCCCTTCAGTTCGTCTTTGCCTTGGCCTCTTAACACTAGTATGCTTGTTCGTCTTTGCAAGCAAATTAACGCGGACGAGTGGATTGTTGAAGAAGTAATTATACTGATGGTCCACGTTTCAAAGGCACAACTTCACACTAGTAGTACTGTCCAGTCCTCACACGTTTCGTGTGTAGTCAAAACTTTTATCACTAGTATGCATAATTGTATTTAGTTTTTTTTACATGAAGATGATACTAAAATTTTATCAAACAAGTACTTCGGTATCACTATATTTTAATAGTTTTCACCAGCATATAATTAGAAAAAATAACGATCAAACTGTTGGAGACCGTGTCGATGTACAAAACGATAAGTACCACATTCGTTTGTTTTTAGGAAAATGCTACACACAAGAAGAAAAACTTTAGTACATGCGTACGAAGTCTCTCTCTCTCTCTCGCACCACGAACATAGGAGACAAGCTCTGGTCGGCAATCACACCACCGCCCCCTTCCACCTCCCCATTGACCACACCACCGCCCCCCTTCTACCTCCCCAGCGGCCTGTGCCCCCCTTCCACCTCCCCACTTGAGCCCCACCATCAGCGCCATGGTTGCGCAGAGGCTACAGTGGAGGTGCGGCCTTCGTTGCTGCTGCCGCCATCGATGAGACAGTACTTGCCGCCGTGGACCTACCTGACGTGGCGTACCACATGACACCGTCGTCTTCTCCAAGTCCGTCTATCATACTCCCGACCCGATCCATCACTCTGGTGAGTTCCTCGTGAAACCAACCGTGTCACGATATGTTCCACCTTCCTAATTCCTATCCATCATTCCCCTCAACCAATTTCATATTTCTCGCATCCGTCTGTCGGAATCGAGCCCAACTTTATCATCTTTGCTCGAGCGCCGCCATAGTCAATTACGCCGCCACCGGTGAGCTTCCGCCCTCACCATCCCCTTCATCTTGTGTCTTCGTGACAAGTTCTATCATGTGCTCATCTCATCGTCACTAGAATTCCACCGTAGAGTGGTCGCCGCCACCGCGATGTCGTGACCCGAAGCCTCTCCAAGACCCTGCCAACCCATTTTGGCCATCGTCGTCGCCTCTGGAGACGTCATTCGCCGACAACGCATGCCAGCTCCTTTGTTCCATCTGTTCTCTCTCTCTCTCTCTGCCGAATGGGTCCCACTTGTCTAAAAGCGTGAGGTGGGAGGCTTCGTGCAAGTGTTGTCCAACACACTTCATGTGTATAGCAGCGCGGTTGCTTTTATAAGGCGTAGTTTGGTAAAGCACCACGATTAAGAAAGTTGTAAGGCAAGGGAATGGAAGAGGAAGGAATAGGAGAGTGAATAGTTAGGGGGAACACTTACTTATAAGTGTTCGAGAGAAAAGGTGGATAGATGAGGGTAGTAAAGAGAAATGATATTCAAGTTGCATGCACGTCTTATATTCTAAAAAATATAAAAAAATATAGGTCTTATATTTTAAAGGACTTATATTTTAAAACAATATTTTTTAAAAAAGTATACACCTTATATTTTTGCAACAGACAAAGTAAATAAAATGAACTGAGAGAGTATTGTTACATTTCTGAATGTTTGAACAGTTCCTCCGATGTGAACTTTTCACCTTGATGATCTCATCTAGAGGAAACAAAACCTTTGTCATGTTCAATTAATTCTCGCGTCTTTCAGTGCGAACGTAAGCGAAGTGTGACTCATGGAGTAGACATCTATTCTTTGCGTAAGTGCAATTCTTCTGTGGCACGTACAGCTGTTGAATAAAATGCTACGAGGGGCCCGGTTACGTGGTGACATTTTGCTGCCCTCGCTCCGTTTTAATTGGGATAAACTTGTAGCGTTGCCTCAACCCACACAAGAATAGCCCCTTTCCTTTTTGCCGGGAGCATTGACCCGGAACCAGATCCTTCGAAACTTGGTTGAACGCCTGGTTGCACGAACGGCTGGGTCATGCCATGGCACCACCGCAACAGGGTTTGCTATTTATAATTATTATAGTCAAACTATTTATAATCATTATTGTCGAGTGTCCGTACATTACCACGGAAATACAAACTATAGAAGCAAGTTAAATGAATTATTTTGAAGCCATTTTTATAACACAAATGAAGGAAGAAAAACATGACTAAATAAGACCGACTTGGAGTCATTTACATCCCAATGAAAATCCAGTATTCCATCACTGAATGTAGTCCAAATCATGCATAACAAAATGTTGCATTCATGAATTGAGTCCTTAAAATAAGCAACGATACAATGAACTTAAGAGATACTTTGCTTCAACGCGATATTGAAATAATAACAAATGAAATAACATACCATTGAAAGTACTAAAAAAATTGGAATTTAAACTAACATAACCATGGAGCGCATTATAAATAAGTCCATCAACTCTGGAGATCATTTCCCCCTTTGCCTTCCTATTCGTTCAACCCTTGATAATGAGGATTAGCAATCACATTGATCCTCATTTGGATGATGAAATTGATATAGTCACGTACAGCCGCAGGGGTACTCATTAAGGATGCATGAAGGCCTATAAATAAACCAAAAAATACAATATTTAGAAGGTTACCGTAGAGAGGTAATTACTATAAAGATGCAATATAATTAGAACATAGATGCCGCGGAGACTTATACCTTCCAACTCGTTGGTATAGATTGAGTTTGGAAAGAATATGAGTTCACTCTCTACTGTGGTCGACAACCTGCCTAAAGATGGATCATAGTAGAAATTTAAAACAATTTATATACCAGCATGCTGTGAAAGCAAAGGTATATTCTCCTTACCAGTGGTTCTGTTCATCTTCAAGAGGGTAGCGGCCAGACAATGGAAGTCGGCCTCTACCGGACGCCATCGTGTGATGTGGTGCACAACATGGAAGTCCCAGACTCGTATGAATATCAACTCTCAGCTGTGCATTTACCAAGTAGTGAGAATCCAAAAATGCCAATCGTATCTAATCATCAATAGTTGAAACTGTTTACATTGCTCATGCTGAACATTCATCATGGCTATCTCCCTGGTTGACATTCGATGGGGCCATGGTTCGTGGTACTAAATGTTGCCGACGTGCACGACCATGCCAATGACATCTGCAAAAAGCCGCAAGCCAAATAATAACATATATATGATTGAAAAGCTAGATAAGAAAAATGATTTTTTTTTACAGAATGACAGCTTACCTACCAGAGTATTGTTTGGCCGGGTGTACACGTCACGAAAATCCATGAATATCCACGGATAGATCGAGAAATCAATATGCCTTGCGGTATTTACCATTGTTTTGTTGTTCAACTTCATATAGAACTCGGATTTACAAACCAGAACATGCGCACTGACATATCGGTGGGTTCAAAGCCGACGTTTACGAAATTGTAAACTTTGCCGGCCCAGAGTATACCATCGAAACGGACCACCCGCCGTTCGTACGATAACACCTCCATTTTTGTTTCCTGCATAACATAAATTAAATACGAGAAAGAACATGCGCTGAAAAAATATAATGCGGTACTTAGATGATCTTCTACTCATAGAGTGATTTAGTAAAAGTACTCGCAAGTAACGAGATCCAAGAGAATCCTCTTGTATCTGCGATTTCCTTATCACCTTCGCGCAGATCATCCAACATGTCTGGTATACATGTTCCGTCTCAACCTTGTGGAATAGCATCGACCTGCATCGTAAGACAAGAAGGATGCGAAAACAAAACTACAAGTATTAATGACAAGGGAACAAACTGAGAGGAAATGAACATCTACCCGCTGAAAATTGGGATACAGATATACTTCTGTATTTCTTTTACAGAATGTCTATTAGATACTTACCCTTTGTACATTTGGCTGTGATCCTCTCTACTAGAAGCTGAGACCCAAATTGGGATAGTTAAATTCTTTCTTGAATCATGCAGCACACACAACTAAGAATATAAGGTAGTGCAAGCATTGGACGCGTTCCGGCTTGAATGGGATACCGATGCAAGGTGAAGTTGCCCGCTGCGCTAGTCGTTGTGGTGTAGACCAGCTACGCTAGTCGTTATGGTGAACATCTCGCACAACTTATAGGAGCAGCCCATATAGGTGGGATGACGGGAGGGGTGAGATATTTTGAAAGATTACTGTGATGGTCTCTCAATTATATGACTAAGGAATCATGTGGAGCAACGAGTTGATTATCTCTTGTGGGTACAGTGTGCTACCTCTGCAGAGTATAAATTGTTTAAATAGTCGTGCCTACGGTCAAAGGCAGATATGGGAACTTACTAGAGTTAGTTCTATTTATAAAACTTTGTGGGTGGAATGAAAAACTCATCGGGCTGAGGTAACCCTGAATTTGGATTTTTCCTGGGTCGTCGTACCCAATGATGTTAATAGGTGGAGGTAACCACAGTTAAAATTAAGCATAAGGTGAAGGTAACCTTCGTTATATTTAATATTGCACAATTATTCTCTTTAATAAAATGCAATTTGGTTAAAATGCTAAGTGATAGGAATTACTAATATTGATAATTGAAAACATTGCCTTAGCAAATAAAAGAACCCGAGTCATCCTTGTTAAGCCTTGCATGTATATTATTGCATCTTGTGTGTTGGCTTGCGAGCACGAAAGTTGTGCTCATTCTCGCTCTTTCCACAAACCCTTCAGAACCCATGGATCAAGGTTATTATGCTTATTACGAGGATCCAGATGTTGAAGGCCAAGGCGATAATGAAGAGTAGCTTTGTTCTTTTAGCCTAGATCTCGCCTCAGACTAGCTGACTCCGTCGGTGCTAGTGTACAACCAATATTATCGAAGTCATTGGGTAATAACGGTCATACACGAGCTACCACAGTCGTTTGCCTGTGGATAGATGAGCTCTGCCCCCGCCTTCTCTTCTGTTTCCGCAACTTTTGTAATGCAATCGTTTGGCCTGTTCGGCCCTTATTGTAAAAGCTGACCTGACACGACCTATCTGACTCTCATGTTTCACTACTACACAAAACATCATCACAGACGGTTCTAAACCGTCATCACAGATGGTTTTGTGAACCGTCTCAGATCTATTAAATGCGTGATAACACGCGGTTATCACGAGCGGTTTGAAAACCGTCTGTGAAAATAGCTATCACGCAGCGGTTACAACAAGAACCGCTCAGATAATTACTATCACGAGCGGTTCTTGTTGAGAACCGTGCGTGATAGTATACTATCCTGAGCGGTTACGAACAAGAACCGCTCGTGATAGTAATTTTCCTGAGCATTTCTTGTTCGAACCGTCTATGATAGCTTTTTCAGTATTGCAAAAAAATTCACAATAGGCTCACGGCTCAACGCGGTCTCACCACGTCAAAAATAAAGGCGGCGTTCGCGATAGAGCTTCTAAGAACAACTCCTCACACAACCAATAGAAACCAATTGCTAAAGCGAAATTAAAGGATCAAGCGCGCCACGACCACCACCACCACCACGACCACAAGCACGACCACCACAAGCACCGGTAAGACTCGCCGATGGTCGTGAAAGAGAGGCGATGGTAGGGTCGAAATAGAAAAGGCGTGATATTTATGCAGGAAATCAGAGGAAAGCAAGGAAAGAAGGGAAAGAACCTGGAGATTGGGTGAGGTGTCCATCTCTAGTTGAACTCGCCGTCCTCCCATGGCAGGCTCAACTTCCTCGCCGACAGCGCGTAGCACTTGGCGTGGTTCTCCATCTCCAGCCACACCCTCCATCTCTGCTGAGCTGAGCAACCGCAGCAGCACGCCCTAGCTCGCCCCAGCGCGTCCCGCCTCGACTCGGCTACAATTTATAAGGACATCGCCAAAATATTGAACCCCCGCGCAAGATTTCAAAATTTTTGAACTCCGTACTGCGAATCCTGAGCGGTTTTAGACAAAAACCGTGCAGGATGATTATATCCTGAGCGGTTCATCTGGCAAATGCGTCATGATACTTCATGACGGTTTTTATCTGAACCGTCTGTGATAAGTATCACAAAATTTGAAGCCATGGTAAAATTGAAGAGTAAGGAAATTTGAAGTCATGGTAAAATCAAATTTGAAGCCATGGTAAAATTGAAGAGTAAGGAAAATTTGAAGCCATGGTAAAATCAGAAAGTAAGGAAATTTTAAGCCATGGTAAAATTCCACGTTACAGACGGTTCTAATTATAAACCGTGCAGTGATAGCGATGATTATCACGAGCGGTTTTTAATAGAACTGTCAGGAATCATCACGAGCGATTCTATTAAAGAACGAAATCGCGATCTTTAAGCGATCTTGGCGGTGCGGCAATGGACAGAGGCCTCCATAGTGGCGGTCTGGCGAGCGATGGCGGTCGCGGCGAAGGATATCGCGAGCGGTTCTCATTTAGAACCGTCGTATTATCCTGACGGTTCTTATTGCGAACCGCTCGTGATTGGTCTGAATTATCGCGAGCGGTTTGTGAATAGAACCGTTTATGATAATTCGCGACGTTCTATTAATGAACCGTGCGTGATGAATGATTATCGCGAGCGGTTAAATAAGAACCGCTCGTGATAAGCTGGCAACACCAAACGCAGGTCCGAATAGACCCAACACAGACGGTTCCATAGGAACCGTCTGTGATGGGGCGTCTACTATAGCCTGTTTTGTAGTAGTGTTTGTAATATATATTGAATGGTTTAGTTTATGTTTTGTTTGAAATGATTTAGTAATGAATCTGTGAGTGATCCGGGTCCGACAGCTTTTCACAGGTGTTTTCATGAACTATGAATCGACGCTAATTTAGTCGTTTTGCTTGATACGCGAAGAGTCCATCGATCGCTTGCTGTAAACTATGCTTAGAATCTGGAAAAATTATGAGGATAGCGAGGCTAGAATGGCGCGTTTAGTTGCAACAGAGACCTGATGGCATCTGATTCTGGCACCACACACTCGGATTCACAAGGCATGCGACGTCCCATCGCGCTTAACTGGCACTGGTTCTGTTCGATCAGCAGAACCACGTCCTCGTCCATGATGAGCTGCAGATTGCTTTCGTATAGCTCGTCAGGAGGGGCTACTATGTGCTGGTTTCGCTCGTTAGGATGAGGGTATGACTACACAACAGGGAACATTTCGTCGAGCCAGATCGATAAAAAGTGTCACGTGATTGCTTCAGGTCGACCCCAACCAGATCTGGCTAGCTCAGTCACTCACATGCAATGCAATGCATCCTAGAAAAGCCCAAGCCGAACGAGCAGGGTGTTTTGAGTTCAACATTCACGTTGTGGTACGCGTAATATGCCTCAAGTGCTAAAAACTTTGTACAAACTATATAAACGAAAGTGATTTTGGCCTTAGTTTGATGATTCGGCGCACCTGATACCGCTCATGAATTAAACCATCCAACCAAATTTAACTAGTGCGTGTAGCAATTGACAATTTGGGCATTTGCAGCATTGGCCCAGTATCCTTACAGTGGCTATTCTAACTCCCTGTATTTACAGGATAAGTAGCCTTCTTTTTAGGCCCCATTTGGAACACATAATTTTCACATGGATTTCGCACGAATTTCACAAGAAACAGTCTCACAATAAAAAAAAATCTCATGTGCAACATGTTCAGTAGTTGTTTTAATTGGAAATCAGAAAATAGGATTAAGGTAAGAAGCAATTGAGGCATTCGGAGCTTCTTACGAGATGTTCAGAACTCCTTGCCTTCTCAATTGCATCAGTTGGAGAGATGATTGTACATTTCTAAACATAATATTGAACGCATACAACATTTCTGAACCAGACATGGACGCCCAACTGACCAACTCTACGGGTGTGTTTGGTTCCCTGCATGAGACTAGCCTGTCCCGTACGAGTCATACAGGCTGAGTTGAGCCAGGCTGAGTTGATGCAAGATAGAGTGTTTGGTTGGCTGTTTCTGTTGGTAGAAATTTGTCTTTGAGATGTTGTTTGGTTGGTATTGCTTTACATTGGTAGAAATTTGTCTTTGAGATGTTTGGTTGGTTGTTTCTGTTGGGCCAAAAATTTTGTGCTAAATAAAATAAAAATAAACGAGAGCACACTTCTTCCTGATTTCTCCTGTATATCCAGTAAGAACTCCAATCTTGCCCATTCTGACCATGGACACCTCAAATTCATGCAAGAGAATTTCTGTGCCAAAACAGCAACAGCAAATACAACAACTACTACTTCTTCATGATCTCATGATCTCCATAGAACAGCAACAGCAGCTACCCATTCTATCCCGGATGATAAATCTTACTCCAAGCTATTCTCTAGCTGCCATTTAAAACTAAAATTTCGTCTCTCGTAGCCCTACAAAGAAACAATCATATGTTAGTGCAAGAAAGAACAGGAAATCATGCAGTAAACTAGAAAAAAATAGCATATGAATACAAGATGACACAAAAGGTACTGGTAAACGACCATAAGTTTGTTCAGATAGCTTAACATACAACCGTATCTTTCACTAGGCACTGAGAGTTATTCTTTATGATTTATTCTGATGGAAGGTGAATTCTAATATTTCAAGAACTGCCCTATGATTTCTGGGCATAACTCAAGTAACAATACCTTCATATAAGTCATGTTAAACCATGTTTCAATACATATTTCATGATTTGTCAATCTGATTCAGAAAAGGATATTGGCAGTGCCACTAGAGCAGTTTTTTAGTTGATAAAAATAATCAAATGCGCCGCTGGCTATAGATGCAGCCTTATTCCCTGAACCTAAGGCTTGCAAAAGTAGCCAATTACACTCACTCATTACTTGCAAGTAAGTATTAGAAGAATAAAACTTGTATGGTCAATTTTCACCTAGTTTGGGCAAATTGGAATTACTGATGTGACTCAGTAAATTCACGACATTACAAGATTAAAAAATTGATGTTAGGTGATGTGGTAACGTTATTGGTTCTTCCCTGATGATGTGGTAACGTTGACCGACAACGAACCTGACAAAAGAAAGACACTGTCAGTCGCGGCGACGAACTAGAGGAATTGATGGTCGAAATGCCATGGTAGAGAGGAATTTGAGCTTACAGTCGTAATCTGCCCAGCCCATGCGCATGTTTGCCAAATCATACACAAATATCTTATCCTTCAAAACAAGATCTGCAACAACGGGGACCAAATAGTTAGCAAGAAAACACATGTAACGCCCCGTTTCTTGTGCTTGAGGGGCTAGAAAAGAAATAAGGAGAAATAAGTAGGGGAAAAAAAAGGAGGCATGGGCCGGGCCGTGACGTGCGTATGCGCAGGGGAGAGGTAGTCGAGCCCTAGCCTAGCCGACTCCCTGCTCGCCGCCGCTGCTGCTGTGTTGCCGCCGTTGCCGCGGCACTGCCAAGCACTGTCGTTGCTGCTATGCGGTTGTCGCTGCTAGCTGCTGCCGCGTGCTGCCGTCTAGGGTTGCTGCCGCTGCCGCCATGCGTGCGTGGTGCCTTGCCGCCGTCCCTGATGTGCTGCTTGCCGCCGTTTGCAGCTAGGGACAATAGCTGCTGAAGCCAGGAGATAGCAGCGGCAAGGGGGAAAGCACCAGCGGCAGGAGAAGAAGGGGAAAAGGAAGAAGGCAGGGAGAAGAAGGGATTAAAAAGCGGAGCTGCATGCACGCGATGGGCCTGGCTCGCGAGAGATGATCCGATGTCGCGTTTGCGCGGAGCCAGGCCCGAGCGAGCCGTTTGCATCAGACGGGCCAGGCCGGGACGAATGAACAGTCAATCAAACATCAATTTCTCGGATTTCGAGCCAGTTTGATGCGGGTAACCAAACAGACCCTACATGTATGGAACGGACTGCATAGACTACCCAAAAAAAAGGATCAGAATTCAGAAGGATGAATACATAAACACTCCACAACTCTTAAATTCCATTGGAATGATACCAGAAACTTTCACCCTTGTTTTCTGAACCAACCATCTGCATTGTTCGTCCGGAAAGGGTAGGTTGAACCCAGCGATAAAGACGAACACTGATTCTGAGTCATCTGTGATGCATGTAAAATTAGCACCTAGCTCTAACTCTAAGCAAGAGGAGTGAGCAAAGGGAGGAAGGAAGCAGTGCGTTGCAATCAGCCGCATGGACGCGAACAAGCGAGTCACACGCCGCTGCGCCTATTTTGGCGGCTTCGCAACCAGCCAAGGCACCCAACACTGGCAATCCCACTGGCTTCACGTGACCGGCTCTGCTGCATGCCACCACACCAATGGCGCGCAATAATGGAATTCCCAGCCACATCTCTGAAACAACCCAAAATTTCGAATTTCAAAAGTTCTTGAAGTTTTTGCTTAATTTTCGAAATCTTTCCCAATTCGGAAATTTCTCCTCCTTGCCGCTTTCCTCTTTCGGCCTTTCCATTTTCCCCTCCCGGTAGCGCATTCCTCCCTCGGCGCCACCCCCTTCTTCCTCCCGTGCGTCACCGCCTCCATCGCCTTCGTCATCCCGCCACCTCCTCCCTTCGTCACCGGGCTAGCTCGCCGCGCCACCTCCTACGTCACCATCAATGCAACACGCATCTCCACCACCACCTTACTCGCTCTCGGCGTCGCCCAACCACTCCCAGCCGCACACGTCGCCGCCACTGCTCCCACTGTCACGCTACTCCCGCCACCTTACTAGCGCCACCGCCTTCCCCCTCCGATAAAACCCCCCTCCGGCTTGCAATCTCCCACACCTCCCACCCCAACACCTCCTTAAACCTCCTCCCCTCCCAGTGCTGGTGAATTCCGAAGAATAGCCGCCACGCTGTGTTTTGTTCCTGATGAGACATCGGTAAAATTCATCCCCTCCATTGCTCCCCTTCCCTCCCCCTCCCGGTTCTAGCATCACCTCACCGCCGCCCCACCTTTTCCCCATCCTCTCCCATCCCAATTTCTGCTAGAGTGCGCCGGCACCGCCCCTTCCCACCGCACCTCCTTCGGCCACCGCCGCCAAGCCGCCACACACCACCCTGAGCTCCACTGCCACCCCCAATGAACTCACCTTGCCCCACTGATGCTTCATCACCCCATCACTTTGGTCGGAGTCTCACCGGAGCGTCGTCGCGCCTCTCCCCTGCCTCTGCGTTGCGCCTCCGCCGTCGCCGCCCTACCTCCGCACCTCCCCTGCTCCTCAAACCCCCCAAAATGGGATCCTCACACCTTAGTGGTGCTCACTGCACCCTCCCCTTCCCGACTCTAGCATCACCTCACCGTCGCCCACCTTTTCCCCATCCTCTCCCATCCCAATTTCTGCTGGAGCTCGCCGGCACCGCCCCTCCCCCCGTACCTCCTTTGGCCACCGCCGCCACACACTCACACCAAGATCCACCGCCACCCCCAATGAACTCACCTTGCCCCACTGATGCTTCATCACCCCATCACTTTGGCCAGAGTCTCACCGGAGCGCCGTTGCGCCTCTCCCTTGCCTCTGCGTTGTGCCTCCACCGCCGCCGCCCTACCTCCGCACCTCCCCTACTCCTCAAACCCCCCAAAAATGGGATCCTCATACCTTAGTGGTGCTCATTGCACCTCACTGTCGTGTCGGCCACCACTGTCGCCGAGTCGCCATTCTTCTTGGCTCAGCGAGCCGAGTGTGCTCTGGCCTTCCGCCGAGCGCAGCTCAAGGCTGCTTGGGGCTAGGCCAAAAGGCCTGGCCTTTTGGGCTTGTAGCCCACCACAGCGCTAGGCTCAGCCTAGTACTGTTCCAAATACGACCATTACAGTTCACTTATTTTCGCCCTTTTACTGGTCAACAACGTTCATCGCTCGAAAACCAAGGCACTGTCCATTTTCAGGAATAGTAATCCCTGATTACTGTTCATGAACCAAAAACAGCAAACCCTTTACTATTCATAGCCTATTTTCATCTATGAATAGTAAAACTAGCACTATTCATCGTCTGACACTTTTTACCCCGAAACCCTAATTTGACAATATATATCTGTTTCGACCGTTTCGAGCCCGTGAATCCAAATCTCAACTCCGTTTCGCCAAATCAAGCTCCAAATAAATTTATACCTTCCCACACCACCTTTCTTTTAAACTCTTTTCTGAATTGTATTTACTTGCATGTTGTTCCCAACTCATTCCTTGTTGAGCCGGATTTTATTTGGATTTTTTTATTTTGTTTCGCGTTAGGTCACGACTTCAACGACCAGACTCCAGAAGACCTCGAACAAGAATTAATAGAAGATTTTGTACAAGGAGGCAAGTCGCATTCCTTTGATCATTTTGAACCTACATTTCATGTATTTATTTTATTACTTTCATTATTGTATTTGTGCCAATTACTTTAAATATTGAAATAATACTTTTGAATGCCATGATAATTAGATAAATCCTATTACCCATAGACAAACCCACCTATTCACCTTGACAAGTTCACATAAAATAATATCTATATAAGTAGCATTGTCACGCAATGTGTTTATAAAATCATCAAAAGAGCATTAGCGGTTCGCCAATGGTTTTGGTGGAGAGTTGAGGGTGGTGTCCGGATGTTGGACAACCCAATAGACTTGATAAAAAGTGAGGCCAGGAAATGGACAACCACGAGTTGGTGTTGGTCCATAGCCTCAAGTAAGGACAAGAACCTTGTGCCAAGTATCAGACACAAAACCGCTCAACCACAGGTGTGGTCATTCCTCCCTGACTTAGTACACTGCTCTTCCGATTGAATATCTACAAGAAAGGCATGTGCTCTTGTGTGTTAGAGCAGCGCGAAACAGGGGTAGGGCAGGAGTGGGCCTGAAGCGACACTCGTTGGTCTACACAACGGTATGGACTTACCGGGTAGAAGCTAGAAAAGGTTGAGTAGTAGAAACAATCTTGTTATCTCAACTCAGTCGCACACTATCGTGTTGCGTGTATATTGATCTGACAATATGAGTTTGAGATATCTTGTGGGTAAAGTTGGACAAGTCTGCAGAGTGTATAATTAAAAGTATTCAAATACGTCGTGCTTCCGGTTAATGAAGCTGTGTTCATGGGTGATTCCAGTACATGAGGCATAAGTAGAGTTTTTGAGATGTTAAGTTGGTATTTGGAATTGTTGGTAAACTCCCCTGATGTTATATTATCATTGTTTTACTGTTTAAAGTTAAAACTGCTTTAAACTCAAAACTGCATCCACATATGCCTGTTATGGTAAACCCTAGCCATCCATTGAACCCCTTGCATGTAATTATTTAGCTTTTCCATGTGGCTTGCTAAGTACGGTAGTAGTACTCATTCTTGCAAAATCTGTAAATCAACTGTAGAGGAAATATGAGAAAACCTTGAGGATCTTGATGAGGAAGGTTTTGGTAGGATCAACAGACGGTGATGAATACTATTTTTAGGTCTCAGCCGCGCTCGAGCATGCGTGTGGTTTGAAGTTCTTTTGTCTTGTATTATATTAAATTTGGGCTTGGATGCCCGTGTCAGTGTTAAAACTGGTTGTTAAGCCTTAATCTTGTATAATAAATGTTGGTTTTTATTGTAATCGAAAGCTTGCTTGTAATGCTATTTGCTTCACAACTGTACATTCTGAACGGTTATGAAGGGTTTAACGGTCCAGAAAATCGGGACTGCTACAATCTCGCCACCCTATTTTCGGGACCTTTACAATCTCGCCACCCCAGCCCGCCTATAAAAACAAAGCTCAAACGCCTCCCGCCACAGTACGTACTAGCTAGCTTCACGTTGCTCACTAGCTAGCTCGCAGCAATGGAGTCCACCAAGCTCTCCGCCCTGCTCGTCCTCGCCATGCTCACGCTCTCCTCCTCTCCTCTCGCCCTTGCGTGCAACTTGTGCAGTACTCCCAGCACCCCCTCGATCGGCACACCCAGGGGGTAATCACACTTAGGCATACGAATTAGTATTTATTTGCTCAGTAGAACACTGCTCCAACGAATAGCAAGCCTTTACCAGAGTTAATGCAGCAGAACAATAAAATAGAAACTGCTCTTTATTACAACAGTAGCCACACAAGACTAGGGTTTTGAATACAATTATTTAATTACAAACATGAATACACTTCCCGCGCTTGCCTGCTAGGTTCCTCCGGCAATCTACTCGTCCCACGGGTCGAATATGGCGTCCACCTCGCACGGCTTCTCGCAACTAATGCCCACGTCACCAGCAGCCTTCCCGGTACCTGCAAAATTCCTCATCCCCCTCGGGATAACTCCCGGTCGGATTAGGGGCTAAGCAAGGGGAGAGATAGCAAGAGTGAGTACTATAGTGTACTCATCAAGCATTAATAGCTAAAATGTAATTGATGATTCTACCTCTTGTCCTAATCAAAATTCCTACTTCTCTTATTCTGAAAATAGTTTTCAAAATTTATGTTGCAATTTTAATTCAAAAACGACTACTTGATTACTCAGAGAGAAGATAGACCCCCACTGGTTCTCGTAGACTCCAATCCAGGAAACTGGCATGAATTCATGATTTTATATAGAATTGCGCAAGCTTTGTACCACTTTACCCATAGCTATCCTGAACTCTATTTGAACTGGGTCCACCGCATTTCCTTTGATGCGACTTTGAGTTCAGAATACAGAACATTTCCCAGTTACGTGATTAAGTCTCCACCCATTACTTTTCGTCGGTGTTGATTTAGTCACGGTGCTGACCTCGTCACCCACCGAGTTCTAGTAATGTTGGTTGGCCGGCCCTCCGGTCCCAACACTTCACTGTGCGGTAGTATATATCGCCCTGGGTCCCCCATGTTCTGGGATCCTCCCCGTACTTACTTACCCGATGTGGAGAGTATAATTACATATCAGGTAACATTTTCTGCCCGTCTAAACGGGAAAATAGTTGGCACTGAATTTATGGCCTCTGACCGAGTAAGAGTTTTGTTGGTCCTTATATTTTAACCACCCGTAAAAAGGAGCCCACCTCTTACCTCATCATCATCATCGTGTTCCCCAGCCCGGCCCCCTTTTACCAACCTATTTAGTCTCATTTCTTCCTTTCTTTTGTCTAATTTCTTATCTTCCCAATTTCATTTTAATCCAATTTAGTTTTGAGAAATAGTTTTGATACAATACATATATGATAGAGCAACATACGGTTTACATTTAATATAGCTATGTTCATGATCAAGGGAGTAGCTTGCCTTCAAAAGACTAGAAAAGATTGCCGCCGAAGAAATCCGTATCGACTACTGCCACCTGCGTCGGCTCGTCTGCTGCAATTATGCGACGGAGTGAATAATAAATAAATAAGTAAATACTTAGTGTCATTTTGGTGCTACTAGGTGCACAATAGTTAGATGGTTCTTTTCGTTAGTGGATTTTAATTTAATAACATTTTTTGAATCCTCTGATAAGTTAGCACTCCCCAACTACGATCGTTCGACGGTCTATCGGCTTTAGGATTAAGGTTACCGGTACTAGCTTCTAATCGCATGAACATAAAATACTAAATATACTCGCATGCAACTATGTTTAACTAATTCTACGCATGCAAAATAGCCTAACTGATTTTATTCCGGTACGGATGCATTTATTTAATTCTTAAAATAAATTCAGGGTGGATTAATTTAATTATTCTAACCTGGTTAAATTATTTCTAATGCATTAGGTTATCTATTAATTTAGCGGTTCAAAACGGTGATTAGTTTCAATAACTAACCTCAGATTGGTTTTACGGTTTTTTCTTGCATTTCCTCTCTGCTGGTTCGGCCTACTGCTACTTAATTGCCCGCGGCTTTAACAAACTGCTAGACCAAAAATTATGTTCGTTGCGGTTCTTCATCCGGTGCTTCCATTGCTTTTCCTTGGATGTGCTCTTCTGTTCTTGGAATTGATTGGTAGATGAGGACGTGATGTCGTGGCCTCTGTAGGTGGCCATGCCAGGCTAGAGGTTGACCTTCTTCGCAACCCAGTCCTGCCTGCCGGTGCTCGATAGCGAGGGGGGGGGGTGCATCGGGGTCATCTCCAAGAAGGGCAGCTCAAGGGCCTTGTAGACCTACCATTACTTGGTATTCATACCTTAATTTGCCTTCTTTGCGATGCAAAGTGATGTTCTTTTGATCTTCTAAAATTGTTATGAGCATCCTGCTAGGGGGTTAATTCTAATCGGGTGTGCTTTGGTCGCTAGCAAGAAATGTATCTTTGATAGCCGATTGTTTGCTATCAACCAATCTACAACGAAAATTGCAAAGAATGATATAATCTAAAACACAGCATAGATAGATGAATTTATTTAAACAAGTCTTAACACTGCATATATATGTTGAAGTTCCTTTCTGCATATTATTTTAGTTTTTCCCCCTTTTGGTGGTGCGCTGATTCTTCTAAAATAACCATGTTTCCTCTTATGTTAACAGGTAATCTGCAAACACTGATGAGTAAACTCTAAATTAAATGACTTATGGGAGAAGATATGCTACAAAACCGAACTTGTGAGGTAATCAAATCAATGTGCTGTTAAGGTGATCCATTTCAGCTCTTAATCTGCACATCGAATTTTGTCGTCAGTGGTTTTTTATGCAACCAGGTAGATCCATCTCAGTGAACTATTAAATCTCCAGGCCTTTTTTTTTGAGGTAATCTCGACAGCCTACACCGGAATGGAAAGACAATGTAGAGCTAATTACGAGGCGAACAAGTAAAGAGTTAATTTGTTATTTGATTCTATTCCTGGCTGCTAGCATTTCTTGTTGCTCCATCATTTTTCCTTGAAAGCTAAAATGGAAGTTGGCTGCAGATCAAACAATGACCTGCTCAGCTGCTAGAGAATTGTTATATTTCATGAAAATTGTTTTTATTTTTCTATTCAAGCTTGCAGTGGAATGTCTCAAAATCCAAGACCAAGGAGTTAGCTCCAAAAAAGAAGAGCAACAACTAGGCTTGTTTGCCTCTTCTTTGTCTTTCGCTCACTACTATGTTGTGATGCATGGACCATTGGACCTATTATCTTGCATGATGAAGACTGATGTCTGGACCGGACCTATTGTCCCTATTAAATTCTTGAAAGTATCATCAGATTACTACATTGTGAAGCATGGTCGCATGGACCTATTCTGGACATGTCTCAAGAGCATGCCAAGCTCTTATGTTTTTTCACGATTTTGCCAGATTATGGTTAGTGAAGAAAAGCTAGCATCTGGAGGTGTTTTCAGGGATCCAAATCCCGCCGGTAACCGGCCCAGGTACCAGAGGGTGGCCGGGAAAGGGAATCCCGGCCGATTTTTTCGGTTTTTTCAAATTCAAATTCTAAATTTTGAATTTTGGATGGTTTTTAATCAAATTTTGGCGAATTTCATACCGGGAAACCGGTAACCGCCCGGTGGCTGGCCGGGATTCCCTCCGGTACCGATTAGCTGATCCCTGGGTGTTTTGTTGGTTGAACTTGCAGGGTTCTATTGCGAACATGGTAATTTTCAGGATTTAGTCACTTATCAGTTATCACGAACTAAAATATTTGGTCCCTATGTTAAATAGATAACCTTAAGATAAAATTCCTTAGTGGTGACTATATTTTTTATCTATAATATGCACCTGGCCTCCATCCACCATTATAGCAAGAGTCTTAGTTTTCCTTTTTTAGGGTATAAATGCCTAATAAATTCAGTGTCCTATTTTTGTGCCATCCATTGTTATTTCAGTACATGCTTTGGCATGATCTTGCACCATTTTGTCACGTGATGTCTTGATGTTTCCAGATGGTTAGCATAATCAAAAGGCAGATCTTGATTGGAGAATTAGCTCCTGCTAACCATGTTGAGTGTATACCGTGCTGCGAACAACTTCTACAACTCCACATAAAGTGGGAGGTTTGTACCCATTGTTCTTCAAAATTTCCAACTCTTTGTATTGCACAGTAATGCAACTCTTGCCCTTTTCCCTGCAGTAATTCCTTTTTTGTTTCCATTATTATTCTACATGCTAGCTTGCTGTGGTAAATAGGATAGCCCTTTACTAAATAAGTGTAACTTAATTTTGGGAGTATTGGAAAACAAGTCTAATAATTTTTATTCCGTTGTTTCTAAATTGGTCTGCTACGATACGATGTTGTTCAGGAGGTTCATGCCTATCAAGGAGATATCGATACGATGTTGAAGAGATATCGATGTCGATGAATTTATCGTTTTTGTTCCTTATGGTACTACTGTCACATGTCATAATAGATGCTCAAAAAGTCCTCCTAGCTACTCCCTTGATAATAAAATAAGTGAGGGTATACGAGCTGCACCATTCTCCATATAGAATTCTCCTAGGCTGCACACTCCATGGAAATACTTTCTGCTATTCATGATAACACTATGTTACTAACTCTATAGGTGTTTAATAGTTGTACTTAGATCTTGATTCAAATGTTCATCCCATGAATTAATTATTGTTTTTCTATTTTGTTATTTCACCTCAGGAGGGAACCTGCATCTCCACTGTTGATTTGTTCTGGATAAAAGATGAACCTCCTATTATCTTTATGCTACAGGATCTTTATACTACAGGTAATCATGCTGCCTCTGATCATCTTCACATATATACACTGAAGAAGCATGCTTTTTCCTTCCCATCATTAAATCCAGACCATGTTATCTTTTTTAATTATAGGATTATCGTCTCCCTCCTAACCCTTTTTCTTGTGCTCTTGTGCTCTTGTTTTTCTGTTTGTAGGTCAGAACAGACCCTCTTACCAGTCTTATGTATTCTGTTCGTTCAGGGGATGACCGGTTCGCTGATACCATTGTTGCTGTCACATGCCTTGGTAATTTATATTTGCTGAATGTTCAGGTGATTGGTCCCAGTTGTTCTACACTTTCTAACATAGGTACATAATTTATGTCTATTGAATGTCCATATGCTTAATGTCTTTTGTATCTCTGCTCCTTTGTTACTATATTCGTAGCATTCACTAATTTTATCTGTGTTATTCGTTCGTGTTACAAGTCATAGAAGCCAATGCTTTGCGTTTTCATGTATCACCCTCACAGATAGGGATTTATGCTTCTTTGAGGCAGTTTTATTGCTCAGGCTGGCTATATAGACTTGATCTCTGTACCATATTTATTCTTGGCCTTTCATGTTGTGCTCATAGGTAAAGGTTTTCATAATTGCTGCTTTTATCCAACACATGGGCAACATGGTATGGACTGGATAGCTAGCTACTTGCCTATTTTTCCGATTGGCTCATTCTTTCTAGTTTACTGCTCTACAGAATGTTTACTTGTATAAACTCTACTAAAGTGTTGTTGGCCAGAATGTATTATAAGCCTAAAGCAAAGGCAATCAATAATAAACACTGCTTGTTTACATCCATATACTCTAATGCAAGCCGTGGTTGAGTAGGTTAAAGCATTGCTTGTTCTGGTAATCTGGTACATGGGTTCCTGAAATGCTGATTGCTGATGGCTGGGGCATATTAATTGGCCTCTCTTTTGTAACCCACAGAAATCAAACCCAACAATTTTGCTCCATTCTTGTCTTAGCTACTGTTTCGGTTCCAGACATTCACAAAATTCTGTCATAGTGAATTTTGAATCTGATTTGAGTGGGCAACACCCAGGACTAATTGACTCTTGCTACTACCTACTAGCATTACATATTCCCCATAAGTGTTCTCTCAGTATAGTCTTTTGAAATGCTACTTTCAGAATGCGCATTTTTTTTGGGTGGAATGCTTTACTGGCTATTAGAGGAGGCGCTGTGAAGTTTCTACTCCACTCCCGGCAGGATCGGAAGACCCTCGTCGCTGCAGGATCACCAATGGCAGAAGGGCAGTCTACGTTTCTCGTACGCCGGCCGAAGGGTCGCGCAGGGCATTTCTCCTGCCGGCCTGGCCTTGCGCCGGATTGGTGAGCCGAAGGACGCGCGCGACGTACGTCTGCGTGTAAAGGCGATCGACTGCCAGCGCGCGTGCGCCGGTTGCCCATCAAGTTAGCGCGCTAGGTGAACCGTGAACGTCACCAAGGCTCCAGTTGGCGCGGGCTGTCACAGGGCGCTGGTGCTAACAGTTCTGTCGATTCCGTCATGGACTGAGAACCGAGCTACGTGGCCAGCGTTGCCAGGAGCGCACGCAGCCCACCAGCGTTCGAACCTGGACTGAGAACCGAGCTACGTGGCCAGCGTTGCTAGGAGCGCGCGCAGCCCACTAGCGTTCGAGCATCAGGCTCGAACACTGGTGCTCACCCAATAATGCGCGGTTAGGAGTGGGTTTTGGGATTAGTACACGTACATGTAAAATGCTTTTAATGGTTAGCGCGTGTTAATGTCGCATTCTTCGACTTCCGCTCTAGATTAAATGTGTGTGTGGGCGTGTGTTGTGTGTGCGTGAGTGTCCAGACATGTACTCTCAAAAAAGATTCCGTCATGGAGTTGCGTGCGGTGCCTATGGAGCTACCACATTGTCGTGAACAGATTAGTGCCCTTCGAGGAAAAGGGTTAAATTTGTGTGGATGAAAAAAATTGTGTGGACGAAGAAAAGGGTTAAATTTGTTCTATAAAAAGCTGGGTTTCTCGTGTCAATTTTTTTGTGTGGATGAGACGCTGAAACAACAAGCAAGACAATCTGCCGCCTGTCGCCATTCACAGCATGCTGCCCCCATCGTCCCCCTGTCCTTTTTTTGTTCCGTCGATGATGCCACTCGCTCGTCACATGACCATTCATTAACAAGGCCATACGCTGGTTCGCGTAGTATTGCGACGCGACCATGCATGGACCACCGGAATTGCAATCGTCCCGTGTCATGATTATATGAGCGGGTACCAATCCTATGATCGTATCACAGCATAATGTACTGTCGATCACACATCGTCTTGTACTAGATTCTCTCAAAGCATAAGCCACCACTACTACTATGTTTACGTACATCTCATCTCCAGATATCTTTTTTCACAGCACGTCTTTGCAGCATACGTACGTGCACCGCGCGATACATGGCTGGGCGCCAAGAGGCGGTATAAAAAAGCAGGGAACGCTAGTGGCAGAGGCAAAAACAGCCGCAGCGCCACCCATTAGCACACCACTTGACCAAGAATGGCCGCCCGCCGCGAAGCCACCGCGGCCCTCACCCTCGCGCTCCTCCTCACGGCCGCCACCCTATCCGCCGCGGCGCCCGTGCTGACCACCGCGCCGCGCAAGGGGTTGGGGAAGGACTTCCCGGCCAACCCGTTCTGCCCGTGGGACGCCGTCAAGTTCGGCGCGTGCGTCGGCGTGCTCGGCGCCGTGAGCGCGCAGGCCGGCGCGCAGCTCGGGAGCAAGTGCTGCCAGCTCGTGGGCGGGCTCACCGCGGCCGAGGCGGCCGCGTGCTTCTGCACCACCATCAAGGAGAGCGTGGTCGGCATCCCCACGGAGTGGACCGTCGGCGTCGGGCTCCTCGCCAGCGCCTGCAAGACGGAGCTCCCGGACGGGTTCAAGTGTGTGTGATCGATGGTTGCAAGCGCGTACTGTGGCTAGTCGTCCCAGTGAAATCTATTTATTTGCTATGCTCTCCGAACATCGCATCGTTGTCCTTCAAGTGCTTTTGTAACAGCTCGTTTTTAAGTCCGTGAGCAGTAACCGAAGATTTGCATTTGAGTTCAAAAGCTCTATTTCAAACTTCAAATCTCGATTTCAGCTTTCAGTTTTGAATTTATTTCTCCTCTCTTGGGCTTAGCCCACTCCTCCTCTCTGGCCCGGCCCAAGCCGGCCTTGCCCTCACCTTTCCTTGGCCCAACCGCCCCCTTACTAGCCCGTACACCCACCTGCCCTAGCCGCACTCTGGGTACGCCTGACGCAGCGTTGCGTGCTCATCACCTCCTGGCACTCTGCACCCCCCCCACCCTTGCGCTCACCTGCCCTTACTAGCTCCCCCCGGTCACGTCCTCGTCATCCCGCCCAGCACTCTAGCCCCTTTGCGTCACCTCGCCAACGTCGTGCCGACATCAGCGCCCTGTGGTTGCTTTTGCGCACGCGCGCCTGCGCCTCGCCTGCCGTGCCATCCTATCCCCGAGTTGCTCCCACCTGCTCTCCCTCTCCGTGTCAACGAAGCGCCAGAGCTTGCCCATGCCGCTTGCGTTAGCCACGTCGCATCTCTGTCGCGCCATCACCTGCCGCCTCGGGACACCGCGTCACCTCTAAGCCTCCTCAATGGCTCCCCCCCCCTCGTGTGGCTATAAGAGTAGTCCTCGACGTCTCCCTTGCCCTCCCCACATCGCCCCCCTCTCTGCCATCGAAGAATGCCCGTGCTCCTTGCTCGGCCGTCGCACTCCTGACGTCTTCCTCTCATCTAGAGATGACAAGTGCAGAAATGAGAAAAAAGCATAAGAAGGAGCATGCATAAAATGCAATAGGGTGGCTTCATTTTTTGAATTTTTCAAAATTTGAGTACAAGAAACTTTAGAGATTACCCAAAAGAGTAAGCTAGCATTTTTATGATTACTCAATACATATCAAGCCTAAAAGCACTAGCAAGATCATGTTAAGACATATATATCAAAACTAAGTTAGAAGGCTCAAGATAAAGCGATGAATTTTTAACAATTTAAGCAAAGCTTCAAATCTAGCAAGTTCATCAACAGGGATCCTAAAGTGATAATGGCCATATCAAAATATCAATATGAGATCAAGAAGCTAACAATGACCACTTTAACAGACAAAAAGTCTTGAATTGAATCATTTTGCTCAAATTATCTCAAACGTCCAATTTTTACAACATTTTTCATTTGCAAGGAATATTGAGTTGATAAAAGGTCTATCTTAGTGAAGAAGATCCTGGACTAGGAGCTATCCACAAACTCTTCCTACGCTTCAACCAGAAGTTGATTAAATGTCTATCTTAGTGAAGAAGATCCTGGACTATGAGCCATCTACAAACTCTTCCTAAGTTTCAACCAGGGCGACAAATCTTGAGGTTCATGTCAATTTTGACAAGCAATCCCCATGAGATCGTTTGGATCATCAAACTATCTCAAAGTTCATGTCTTTGACATGCAGTCTCGTGAGAGTAGTTTGGCACAATTTAACCACATGACAATCTTGAAATTTGATTTTTCATTTTGCACAAGAGTAGTTTTAGATTCACAGAGGAACAAGAAGCTCAAGTAATGATCAATTCTAGATTCAAGAGCTAACAAAGCAATTTTGACAAGACCAGTGTCACAAAAGGATCACTAATTGTGTAACTAGCTAAGGGATCCACAAATTACAATTTTTAGTTCAAGTTGTCTTAAAGTTCTAGCACATTTAGCAAAGACTTAGCTACACATGTGAAAGTATGATAATTCTAGCAAGTCAAAGAACTAGACATGATATTGAGCAAGAATTGCAATACTCAAGCTCAAGGGGGTAATAAGCAAAGCTTCATCAATTAAAAAACAAGCAGTAAAGCTTATATTACAATGCATCTTTTTGTGATTTTCATATACATGCAATATGATACAATGAGATGCAAAAAAAAGCTCAAAAAGCCTAAAAAGATAAAAAAGATCAACAAGTTCAAAAGAAGATCAAGAAAAGATCAGATGAACAAGGAAAGATCAGATTAAAACCAACTCCCCCTCAAACCAACCCATAGGGATAAATTACCTCTAACTCACTCCCCAAGGTAGCAAATCTAGTTGGGTCTAAAGGCTTAGTGAGGATATCAGCTAACTGAGCTTCGGACTCCACAAAATGTAGTACAATATCACCCTTCTCAACATGGTCTCTAAGGAAGTGATAGCGAATGTCTATATGATTGGTCCTAGAATGTTGCACTGGGTTTTTAGCAATATTAATAGCAGAATTGTTATCACAGAAAAGAGGAACATTAGCAAAATTTAACCCAAAGTCCTTAAGAGTGGACACCATCCATAAAATCTGACTATAGCAACTAGCGGCAGCTACATATTCAGCTTCAGCAGTGGATTGTGCAATAGAGGACTACTTCCTAGACGACTAAGAGACAAGAGAAGTGCCTAAGAAGTGACAAGTGCCTAAGATACTCTTCCTATCTAGCCAACATCCCGCAAAATCAGAATAAGAAAACCCCCGAATGGACAAAGAAGAAGAGCAGGAATACCAAATGCCATACTGGAGGGTAGAGTGAAGGTACCTAAAAATACGCTTAACGGCTTGGCGATGTGAAGTCCTCGGAGACGCCTGAAATCTCGCACAAAGGTAGACCGCGAAGTGGATGTCCGGTCTTGAGACCGTTAGGTAAAGAAGGAGCCAATCATGCTGTGGTACTCACATTGATCCACGGCTTCTCCTTTCTCATCTGGATCCAAAACAGTCGAAGTCGCCATGGGAGTAGCGATCGGCTTGCAGTCATCCATCTCGAAGCGCTTAAGCAAGTTCTTGGTGTACTTCGTTTGATGGATGAAGATCCCTTCCTTGCATTGCTTGATTTGAAGCCCCAGAAAGTAATTGAGCTTTCCCATCATACTCATCTCAAATTCCCTGGACATGGTCTCAAAAAAACTGGAAACAATAGCATGAGAAGAACCACCAAAGATGATATCATCCACGTAAATCTGAACAAGCAAGAAGTCATTGCTATGCCTAAGAATGAATAGAGTCTTGTCTACCTTATCTCAAATTTGTTCTTAAGCGTGAAGGTCTAATAGCTCTTTTCACAATAAGAGTTATCCATACAAAGGATTGCATTTAATTATGAAAGTTGGCTAAGTAGTAATCTCGTTAGTCCGTTCTTTTAAGATAAAGGAGCATAAGCCTTTTTCTTTTTATTACTATTTCCTCCGCTTAATGGATAACCATTTTCTACCAATGGGGAATTGCTTCTTAATTTCCAATTTAGATGATTGGATTTGCACCAAAGGAAACCGAAATTCCATATACCATAGAAATCTAGGATAGAGAAGCTCTATCCTATTCATTGGTACCCATCATGGATACTTCAAAATTGTCTTATTTGTTTGAACTCATGATCCTAACTAGTCGCACATACACCCTAGCACATGTTCTCGACGCCGAGGACATCCCTTGCGGGCGATTTTCTAGCATTTCGTAAGTCTATCATACTAGACTCTAGGGGCTTGCTTAAGACCATACAAGGCTTTGGATAGCTTGAAAACACGATGTGGGTGCTTGAGATTCTCAAATCCTAGGGGTTGCCTAACATACACTTCCTCCTCTATATAACCATTCAAAAATGCACTCTTAACATCCATCTGATGCAGCTTAAAACCCTTAGACGCAGCAAATACAAGTAGAATACGAATGGCTTCTAATCTAGCAGCAGGAGCAAATGTTTCATTAAAGTCTAACCCCTCAACTTGGTTAAAACCCTGAGCTACCAACCTAGCCTTGTTTCTAATTACAGAACCATCCTCATTTTGTTTGTTTTTGAACACCCAATGGGTCCCTATCATATTATAACCACTAGGAGTCTCTACTAGGTTCCAGACTTTGTTTCTTTCAAAATTCTCTAACTCTTCATGCATGGTATTAGCCCAACTAGAATCGGATAAAGCATGTGATATATCGCGATTCGAAAGAAGCAACAAATGCAGAATGAGAGTAAAGACTCAAATCATGATACCTGGAGCGAGTGACTCGCTCATGAAGCTAACCAATGATCTGATCTGGAGGGTGATGCTTCTGAATGTGAAGTGGAGCGCTCGGGGGAGATGGCATCTCCTCAACCCCCACAGGTACTGCTGATGATGAAGATGCAGCAGGAGTCTCAATTGGAGGTGAAGTAGTCGAAGCAGGTTCTGGAGCTTGGACAGGAGCATCAACAACAGGTGGAAGAGCAATATCGGCTTCATCATCATCTTCCTCTACAAAAAATGCTCTCCGTCGCCTGTGTATCACCTGAAATGTTTGATCTAGCTTCAGGGCTAGTCTCATCAAAAGTGACATTACATGTCTCCTGGACAACGTTAGTCTCAACATTAAAAACCCGAAAACCCCTCGAATGAGCAGGATAACTCAGAAATAAACCATCAGAAGTTCTTGACTCAAATTTATCTAGGTTTTCTGTTTTGAGAATGAAACACTTGGATTCAAAAACTCGAAAATGAGAAACAAAGGATTTTCTTCCAAACCAAAGCTCATATGATGTCTTGCCCAAAGAAGGTCTTAAAAAGACACGATTGGCAATATGACAAACTGTAGCAATAGCTTCGGCCCAAAACCTCCTCGGAGTGCTATACTCATCTAGCATTGTCCTAGCCATCTCGACTAAGGTTCTGTTCTTCCTTTCCACAACGTTATTTTGTTGAGGGACGCGTCGAGAAGAGAACTGATGCTCAATTTCACGCTCAGCACAAAAAGAAGCAAATGAGGCATTCTTGAACTCTGTGCCATTGTCACTGCGAATCGCTCTCATGGCACCAGGGAGTTCAGAAGCCAAGCGAAGAACATGATCATGAAAATGATCAAAAGCTTCATCTTTCGAAGTAAGAAAGAACACCTAAGAGTATCTCGAAAAATCATCGATTATGACAAGAATATATCATTTGCCACCGACTGACCGAACCCTAGCAGGACCAACAGTATCCATGTGAAGCAATTGTCCCGGTCCGTCAGTCATGACCATAGTCAATGAAGGGTGTGAGGCGACAACTTGCTTACCATGCCTACAGGGCGCACATACAGCATCCTTGACGGCTTTGAGTTTGGGCAAACCTCTCATGAGATCAAGGTTGCTAACTCGCATAAGATGATCAAAACCAATATGCTCCAAACGTCGGTGCCAAAGCCAGAACTCAGAAGAAGATGCAATTAAACACTTGAGAAATCCAGCAAGAGATTCAAAAAAATCAGCTCTAAAGATCCTACCAACTCTAGAAATCCCAAAAACAAGCTCACCAGCTGAATCAAGCACACGACAAACATTTTTCTTAAATCTAGTCTCATAGCCATCATCAAGAAGCTATGAGACAGAAAACAAGTTGTACCTTAGCTTGTCCACAAAAGTGACATCCTTCAGGATGAATTTGTCGTTCACCCTGATCGATCCCATTCCTTCAATCTGCCCTTGTATATCATCTCCAAATGTGATGAAGTCATCACCGTCGATCGCGTGAAGGAGGTGAACCATATTGAGTCTCCGGTCATGTGGCGTGAACAGCCAGAGTCGACGAACCACGTGTTCTTCCCCCTTCCATGGCGATCCTGAAAATCAAGGCACAAAAGATTGATGTGTCTCAATACTGGGTTAGTTAAACATGACTTGAGAACCCAGTACTGAGACACACGTCTGCGAGTAGTATACAAAGCAGAATTGCTATCCTTGATTCTATTTGAAGTTCTATCATGAGAAATTGTTACACGAACATGAGATGCATCCTGTCTAGGAACATGATGATAATGAGCATGTGAAACAAATCCTAGTCCAGGTTTCTTCTTTTCTAAATGACTATGTCTCATAAAAGCTCTAGGTTGATGAGATGAAATTCTAGCAAGATTTCTCCTAGCATTTTTCAACCTCGCCAATGTAACCTCAATCAAATGCCCATCCTTCTTACAATAGGTGCAATGGTACTTGGTACCACTTTGGAGAAGCACCTTTTGGCTCAAAAGATGGTTGGGCAAAACCTGCAGATTTGAACATGGTTTTTGCAAGTTGGGTTTTGAACTCAACTAAACCATTTTCCAAGACTTGAATGATATTTGGCTTGGATTTGTCTTAGGCAAAGTTGTATCCTAACCCTTGCTTCTTATAAGGAGTTTTAGACTTGTCAATAATCATGTTTAACTGTTTTTCACCCTTAGAGAATTTTTCTAATGTATTCTTAAGATAAACATTCTCTTTTCCAATATTAATACATGATTCATAAGTTTTGACCTTAATGGCTCTAGCATGTTTCTCCTTAAGAAAAGCAACTTCAAGCTTAAAGGCTTCACATGAAGCACAAGGAGCAGAATCAATTTTGTCCTCAAGCTTGGCAAATTTAGCTCTAACTGCTTCTATTATGTCTTTTACTTCATATTCACGTTCTAAATAGAAAGAGGAAAAACTAGACATAGTCTTATCAGAAGTGACCAACTTGCTAGATTCTAGGCATTTTTCACAAGGAGCAAATTTAACTTCAATTAACTCTGTCCTAACATTTTCTAGTTGGTGTAAGGCAACATCATGAGTATTTTGCAGTTTAGCAAGTTCAGAATATAAAGCATGGCAGGATGAACATTCATCAGCATCAAGACTCTTAGCATTCACAAGTTCTAATGTCAGATTATCCGCTTGTGACTCTAAGTCCTTATTCCTAGCCATGGTGAACTCTAAAGCCTTATCTTGACTAAGTAGTTGCTCAAAGATAGTATCACATCTAGCAGAGAGAACTTCATAGGAAGGAGATACCTCATCGTCGTCGACGGAGTCGGCCATGAAGCACATGCCGGTGAAGTTCTTTGCCTTCCCTTTTTTCTTGTCTTGAGGGAGCTCCTCCTCCTTGTCCTCCTTGCTCCCGGAGTCCACATCGCTCATGGATTGCTCTCCAAAATCGGCAAGAACCCGGTAAGCAGCCTTCATGAGCTTGGCAGCATCATACTTGGACTTGTTTCCTTGAGGCTTCCTGCAAGCTGCCTTCTCCTCCTTGTGGTTGCACTTCCCTTTTAACTTGGGGCAATTTGCCCGGATATGGTAGAGCTCTCCACACTCATAGCATGTCACAGACCGCCTCTCTTCTTATTTCTCACATTGTTATAGGCCGTGTGAATTTCTTGGCTAGAAAGGCTAACTCGGCCTTAGGGATACTCTCAAACTCCTCTTCATGGATCGCAGATAAACATGCAAGAGAGAATCCAGAAGAAGATTCAGAAGAACCATCAGAAGTCCTCTTAAGAGGGTCACGACCAAAGCCATATTCTCTTTTTTGGAATGATCAACCCTCTTGATCTCATAGGTCTTGAGCTTGCTATAAAGCAACTCCAAAGTAAGATCAGAGAGGTTGACATTTTCCTCAATGGCAGTAGCCTTCATCTCCCACTCCTTGGTGTTGATTGTAGCCAAGAAGTGGGTGGCATTCTCAGACTGAGAATACTTGATGTCGACCACTCTCATCTGATCAATCACCTTATTAAAGCGTCTGAATACATCATCGATGCTCTCTCCAGGACGCATCTCAAACTTGTTGTATTCACGCTTAAAGACCTTCTGGCGAATTTGCTTGATTTGGGACGAACCCTCATGGTAGGTTTCGAGGGTGTGCAAAATCTCGTGCACGGTCTCAAGATTGCAAATCCTATCATACTCTTGTCTACCAAGCCCGGCATATAGGAGATTCTTTGCCTTATGGTTGTTAGCCATGAGGGTCATTGGTGGCAAAACAACCTCGCAAAAAAGCGCGTGGCTCGAACAACCTCTCACATAGCATGTCCTTCGCTCTGAAGGAAGACTCGCATGCGATTTTTTCAATAGGCATAGTCGAGTCCATCGAAGATATACGGCTTGGTGGAGTACTTCTCCATCGCCAAGTTCAGTGATCGGTTAAGATCAAGATTGAACTAATCAGGCTCTGATACCACTTGTTGGACCGAAAAGGCGACTAGAGGGGGGGTGAATAGGAGTATGAACTCTTTTTCACTTTGATCGGATTCAACACGATTATCACTCCAATAGCTATGAAAGCTATGAAGATCAGAATACAAGTATGACGGAAGACTTGTATTGAATCCAATCAAAACCCCAAAGCAAATAGACCAAGAGCTAAACCTCAAATGAGTTGGGCGGTTTGACCGACGGCTAGATGGCAGTCTGACTGGAAGTGGCGGTCTAACCGAAGTTAGAGGGTGGTCTGACCGGCAGCACAATGAATAGGGAAAATAGCCCGAACTCAAAGATCACAAATCGGTCTAACTTTTGATTTATGACTCTAAACCTTACCAAACTTGAGAGATACCTTCTCTAGGATGTCAGGAACCTATTCCAATCAAGGATCGTGAAGATCCATACCAAAGTTCTGACCTTTTTCTATTTGAGTGAAGGTTGCTCTAAAACCGAGTCAGAACCTAAATATGATCCAAACACTTGCTTGTGGGTGATTGATGATCAAGATGATCCTAGATGTATTCCCACATGTCACAGCAAGCTAAATCTAGGCTAGAAACCAAAGGAAAACTTGTGTATCGAAGAAAGTCCCAAAATCACAAAATAGAGAGCAAGAATGCAAATAGACTCATCTTGAGAAACCTTACTTGGATTGATTTGAGATTGATGTTGGTTTACATCCATTCCATCCAGGAGGACAAAGACTCAACACATGAGCATACAATCAATCCAACTCTCTAGAACCCTAACCTCTCCACTCTTCTCTCCCTAAGCACAACTTAGGGTTTCACAAATGAAAGGGTTAAGGAGGTGCTGGCCAGCACCCTCCTCTATTTATAGTGGAGGCTAGCTTCTAGAAGAGTAAACCCTAATGGGCACCCGTTAAGTCCACACACAAACGGGTTTTACTTACGCACGTATTTTAAAGTGTCGTCTTCATCTCCTCTTGACCTAATCCGCTTCTCCTTGTGTCGTCTTGCGCCACGGGTTAGTAAAAGGTCACTAAGGCAGTATTTAGGTGAAATTACCAAAATCCCCCCTTCTCAATCCTTTTTTAAAGACCGAGTCCAATCTTCGTGAAGCACTCCCATGCTTCGCCACGTGTAGGTTGATCAACGGCTTTCTTCATGTCGGCAAGTCTCTCCCATTCGGCTCCCACCGAAACCACCATAGCACTTGCACCGACTCCCGCGACGCTTGATCCAACCCGTCGCACTAAACTGCCCGTTCGGCCATCCTTGTCCATTTTGCGTCAAGCTTGAAACCACTGACTTCACCCGGTATCCTCGATTGTTCTGAACCTCAGATCTCCAAGCCTAGTCCCGACCATCCTCGCCGTTGACCGTCGTTGGCCTCCAAGCAACCTGCACAATAATAGACCAAGAAATCATTTTTGGAAACAAGTTCTTCGCAACTTGACCCACGTTAGTCAAAACATGCATCATGCAATACATATGCACTGAAACCCATGAACTTGACCTAACCAAACACTCATCGCCACAAAGGTTGCCCGATGAACAGGTGAACTCCGGTCAAACCGCCACACTGCCGGGCCTCGACCGCCTCGATCGGCCATTTGCACACTGGTCGGTCTGACCGCCCAACAGGGACTTAGCCAATTTCCAACCCTAGAAATCCAAAACTTTCGAAATTTCAAACTAATAGATCTTTTGACTTGAAGCTCCAAAAATTATGAGACCAAGTGTAGAAGAAACCTCTCTCCTGCCTACACCCTCTATTTTTGGCCTAACTCCAAACTCAACCTTTCTATATGGCCGGTCAGACCGCTTCCCAATTGTCGGTCTGACCGTCCACAGTCTGGTCTGACCACCACATGCTGGCCGGTCTGACCGCCTAAGACCTGACAGACTTTTGATTGTGCCAAATCGCGCGTTTCGATAAACCTTCAATCCCATTACCAATTGTATCATCATCCTAAGATCGTGAGCATATCCCCATGATATCCACATGTAAGAATAAGCCCAACAAAAATAACTAGTATCATCTCCATACCCCAAAAATCATAAAGACTTTTAAAATGGTGATTTAATAACTAAGGAAAATCATTTGAATCTTAAGTCTCTAATACTTATTGTGGATATCATAGGGATATGCTCATGATCTTTGGATGATGTTACAATTGGCAATATCGTTAACGGTTTGTCGAAACATGCGTTCGTCGAGTTTGGAATCTTTGTCGGTCGAGTCGAGCGCGAGATCGGCGTTAAGCGATGGTCGGTCGACTTATAAATAATGTAAATGGCGGCGACGGCTAGCGGTTAGACCGGCCATTGAATGGCGGTCTGACCGATTTTGCTACTGTTCATCGACCAAAAGTGGCGATGAGTGTTGGGTTAGGTCAAGTTCATGGGTTTCAGTGCATATATGTTACATGATGCATGTTTTGACTAACGTGGGTCAAGTTGTGAAGAACTTATTCCCGGAATCGATTTCTTTATCATTTGTTGTGCAGGTTGCTTGGAGGCCAACGACGGTCAACGGCGAGGATGATCGGGACTAAGCTTGGAGAGCTGAGGTCCAGAATGATCGGAGATGCCAGGTGAGGTCAATGGGGTCAAGTATGGCGCAAGAGGGACAAAGGTGACCGAACGGGCAGTTCGGTGTGACGGGTTGGATCAAGCGGCGTAGAGGTCGGTGCAAGTGCCATGGTGGTTTTGGTGGGAGTCGGATGGAAGAGACTTGCCGATATGATGAGAGCAGTTGGATCAACCTACACGTGGCGAAGCATGAAAGTGCTTCACGAAGATGTGACTCGGTCTTTGCAAAAAGATCGAGAAGGGGTATTTTGGTAATTTTACCAAATACCACCTTGATGACCTTTTGCCAACCCACGATGCAATACGGTGCGTGGAGAAGCGGATTAGGTCAAGAGGAGATGAAGATGGCGCTTTAAAATGCGTGCGTGTGTGACCCGTTTGTGTGTGGGCTTAACGGGGGCCCATTAGGGTTTACTCTTCGAGAAGGTCTAAGCCTCCACTATAAATAGAGAAGGGTGGTGGCTGCACCCCCTTAACCCTTTCATTTGTTTTGAAACCCTAGTTTGCTTAGGGAGAGGATAGTTGGAGGTTAGGGTTCTAGAGAATTGGATTTGATTTCGTGCTCATGTATTGAGTTTTTGTCATTCTTGATGGAGTGGCTATAAACCAATACCATATCAAAATCAATCGAAGGAAAGATTCCTCAAGATGAGTCTATTTGCTTTCCTTCTCTCTATTTGGTGATTTTGAGTCTTTCTTTGATCTGCGAGTTTTTTGCTTGGTTTCTTACCTTGATCTAACTTGCTGTGACATGTGGGAACTCATCTAGAATCATCTTGATCATCATTCACCCACGAGCAAATCTCTAGATCATATTTCATTTTGACTCGGTTTTGGAGCGCCCTTCGTTCAAACTGAAAAAGATAGGAACTTTGGCATGGATCTCTGCGATCCTTGATTAGAATAGGTTCCTAATATCCTTAAGAAGGTGTGTGTCAAGTTTTGTGGAGTTTGACCTTGTAGATCAAAAGTTAGATCAATTTGTGTCTTGAAACACGTGCTATTTTTTTCTTGTTTTGAATCAATCCAATCGATCGCCTTACAACGCCGGTTAGACCACCCGGTGTCGACCGCGCATTCTTGTCACGGTTAGACTACTCGTCGGTCCAACCGCGCTATACACGCCGGTCAGACCGCGCCCTAGGGTTTGAACTCCTGTTTGGTCTCTTGCTTTGGGGTTTTTGGTTTGAATTCAATACAAGTCTTTCGTTGTACTTGTAGATTGATTTTCATAGCTTCCATAGCTACTGGAGAGAAATTGGTATTGAATCCGCTCAAAGTGAAAAAGTGAGCGTGCTCCTATTCACCCCCTCTAGTCGCTTTTTCGGTCCAACACTTATATCAAATATAACATATTTATGGATATATGCTCAGCCTTGTGTAAGTGGAAAATAAGTTTAAAGTGAAGTAATTAACCAATATGCCTTGCCATCTAATTTAAAATGCAAACTTAAATCAGAAGTCTTGCTAAGAGTATAATCTTGCCCAAATATCAATCGCTCTCTCTTTATCTTCGAATTTAAATCACCAGTGGTGATTAAGAATAATTAATGTATCAACAATTCAAGGCACAACCTTAAGAGAGAACTCTGGTAAAATATGAACTCCAAGATTAAATCGACGAAGTAAAAATATACTCCTCGCATGTTGAACTCATACCCTAACACCCTAATCTCTAATGGTTAACCCTCATCAAATAATGTCCAGTGTTCTTTTAGACTCATATCTATAATAAGTCTAATCCAACTCATGGAACTTCCTTAATAAATATCTAATAATTAAAAAAGCTCTTGAATTTAAATGCTGAGCCATGACATTTCCCAATCGGCGATATCTTGCCATCTTCCAATCCGAAGTAGAATATTCCTGTAAATATTCCTTCAACTTTGATCCTTTCTTGTTTTTCCTTCCCGGCAGAGTTTCTTCGCCATTTTCTTGTTCGCTCAAATAATTGTTGACCTTGTCAAACATCCCCCATTCGCTAAATCTTCTCTCAACTTCTCGATCATCGCAAAACTTAAATAAGCTCAGTTGAATTTATTTGGTCTATTTAACTTCCTTGGATTTATTTGGCTTCTCGATCGCTTATCGTGTAATTAGAGGTTGGAGTCTCGAAGAAACAACGACTTTAGCGGGATCAAGATTCGGGTAAAGACAAAGACCAAGAATTCAAGGCCACTGACTGAGAAGCCTTTGAGTAAGATCAAAGCTGTGGTAAATTGACCCAGGCGAGTCAATACTTTGATCATATTGAGCCTATATTTTATGCAAATCTATATTCCTTTAAAAATATCAAATTGCATGCTTAATTCACTATGCAAATGTATTGATGAGGATTTAACCTCTATGTATTACTTTAATACATAATAAAATACCATACATCTTCATGGTCGTAACCCCTAAGGCTAATGACCACACTGGTCATAAGGATTCCAGATGTTACATAATAGGTTCTCTAGTCGAACAAGGTCCTGCGCCTAGTCTCCGACCAGGTAGCTGCTTGGAAAAGCTATAAACTTGTATCTAGATCTGATTGCAAGTATATTCTTTACCGTATGATGAATAGAACATGTGTTGTATACTTCATTCCACGCGGTATTACATAGTCCTAAGACACTGACAACAACCACCATACGGTTGTGTGTCTCACAGATCACTTAACCGCAGAGTAGTTGACATATTGTTAATTGACGTCTCGCTCGACCAGTCGCAACGCTTCACTAGGGACGCCTTCTCCAGGAGTAATTGCCACCTCTTCGGAAGTTATTTAAGGGTGGAGCACAGAAGACAAAAGGACGATCTGAGACAAGCAAGGCATCATCATCAGATTAGAGCAACGCAAGCAGCCTTAGATTCGTGCTTTAAGCCTGATTGATTAGCATAGCAAGTGTGATACTCAGTGTAATTAGGATTAGTCCCCATTCGGGTCATAAGCACCCCCTGTAAATCCAGTTCACATCAATAAAGAGCAGTCCCATTCTCTCCCAGGAAATATCGCGTCGTTTTCCTCTTTTATTTCGTAAGATCGGCGACTCGATCGTCAACATGTATGTTAAATCCTTAAGAGTTAGTTACATGCCTACTTGGTAATTAAATAATTATTTGTGCCATCCCTTGACAATTGAAATACTCAATCCTTGTCACCCTAGTAATTATATGATAATTACTAGTTATAGGTTGTACTTAAGTGACATGCTAGTCTTGCTTAAGTATCAGGGTATTAAATGTCATAATCATCATCTCTTAAAATATGAAATGGTTTTGGGTAGTCCTTGGAGGTACATGACTGAAGTATTTGGGTTAATCTAGTTTTACTCCTCAAAACCTTGTTAAACTGCTATTACCACATCTGGGCGGATGGTATGATGGTATGTGCTGACGTAGCACGAGAATATGTGGAATGTGGTATGAATTGCCTGAATGACTTAAGGACTTAATCTTGTCATGACTTCCTATTGTAAAACAAGTACAACCACAAGTCTGTAAACTACAACTTGGCTTAGTAAATTTATTGAACACTAAAAGTCATCTCACTGGAGGAGTAATAAGGTAGTGCAAACACTGGATACGTTCGACTTGAATGGGACACCGATACAAGGTGAAGTTGCCAGTCGCTACGGTGTAGTCCAACTACGCTAGTCGTTGAGGTGAGCATCCCTCACAACTTATGGGGCCCACCGCAAGTGGGAATATCCCATATGGGTGAGATGACGGGAGAGGCGAGATAATTTGAAAAGTTACTGTGATGGTCTCTCAACTATATGACTAAGGAATCATGTAGGGCAACAAATTGATTATCTCTTGTGGGTACAGTGTATAACCTCTGTAGAGTATAAACTGTTTAAACAACCGTGCCTACAGTCAAAGGCGGACATAGAAACTTACTAGAGTTGGTTTTATTTCAAAAACCTTGGTGGGCGGGATGAAAAATGTGGCGGGCTCACCTAGCCCTGAGGTTGGATTTTTCCTAGGTCATCGAACTCAGTGGTGTTAATAAGTGGGGATAACCCCAATTAAAATTAAGCATAAGGTGGAGGAAACCTCTGCTACTATAAATATCGCACAATTACTCTTTTTAAAAAATACAAATTGGTTAAAATGCTAAGTGATAGGAATTTCTAATTATGATAATTAAAAATATTGCTTTTAGCAAATAAAAGAAGCCAATCTATCTTTGTTAAAAGCCCTGCATGTATATTATTGCATTCTGTTTGTGTTGGCTCGCGAGCACGGAAGTTGTGCTGACTCTTGCTCTCCCCCAAACCCTCAGAGGCTATGGATGAAGGACAATTCGCATACTACAAGGTTTCAGATGTGGATGGTCAAAAAGATGAAGGAGTTTAGATAGTCGCTAGTAGTCTAGGTCTCGCCTCGTTCTAGCTGGCTTTCGTCGGTGCTTGCATATATCCAATATTATCTAAGTCTTTTGGTAATATCGGACATACACAGGATACCCCAGTCACTTGTCTGTGGAGAGATGAGCTCTACCCCTTTTTGCTTCCGCTGTCATTTCCGCTACTTTTGTAATATAATCATTTGGCCTATTCGGCCCTTAGTAAACTCTGATGTGCTAATTAATCAATGGTTTAGTTTACATTGTGTATGAATTGATTCAGTGGTGTATTCAGTGAGTGCTATCTACTGATACAGGGAATAGCACAGTATTTTTACAGAGGATTCTAGATTACGAAATCCAGGTCCCACACCAAAGCAGATTACCACTTGACATTTTGGAAATATCACGGAGATTTGAGAGGTGGAGGTGGGATACTCGGCGTGTGCTACCGTTGCATTTTACACGTTCCCACGAGACAATAGCCCCGACGGTCGTCCCGTGAGCGGGCACCGTGGAGTTTGCGCGCATCAAAGAAGACCGGATGTCCATTAGGGCCGCCCTCTCCACGCGAGCGACCCACAGGACATGTAAGGCATGGATATAACACGCATAGGACCAAAGGCAATGATCTCCAAGATGTAGTTGCCCATCTCGAAGAAGCTCGCCTTCTCTTGCTCTCGGACTCGGTTGGGGATGTGAATGATGGGTGGCATGGTTTGAACGCTACTCGGCTTCCATGAGCGTGCATACGTTTACGATTCGGTCGGGGCCAATGCAACTTTTACTTGGACCATGACTTCACGATGCATCTTGGCGAGCGCGTATGGCCCAAACCATTGAAATTTCGGTGTGGTGATATCGATCCGGAAAGATCATATGTGTATGCTTCAAATTCTAAGGAAAAGCGCGAAAATTACAGGCTACCTTTTAGACTTTTTTTTTTCTTCATGTGTGTGATCTTCCTCTGTTTCATGATTACGAGAGAAACATGTATACAGGAGAAATTAGAATAAGTAGGGTATTCTTGATTTATTTATCTCACTACTATCACATACACTCATGTAACGTAAAAATTTTGCAAGAAGATGACTAATGTGGTTTGCACGACATTTCTAGTGGCACACGATATAATCTAGTACATAATGCATGCTTGTTTTAAAAAGCCGACAAAGCTATAGCCTCACGCTTTGAGTATCACACGTCACCCGAACGAATGGCAAAACATGAATGCAATAAAGGCCAAAAATGTCAAGACAAATGAGGCAAGATCGATCGTGAGAGGATGGATCATCTGCCTCCTCATCATCAGTCTTCTAATGGCGAAGGACCTGATCCTGGACTGGAAATGCATCCACTCCCTGGTGACGCCATGTATAGGTTGTTGTTCCCTTGGTAGCTGTCCATATCGAACGAGGCGAACTGACCGGAGTTTGGTGTACATCCCGATAGGTTGTTGTGTGCCACTGAGAACACAGCCACTGACGTCAAACGAGTTAACTTCCATGGTATTGGTCCACTCAACCTGTTGTGGGATAGGTCTAAGCTTTCTATCTCGATCATGTTTGCAAAAGTTGCTGGAATTGGGCCTGTAAAAATATTGTAGGACAGATTGAGCGCCTGGATGTGGCTCAGATTTCCTAACTCCCAAGGAATTTCCCCGGACAACATGTTTGCAAATAAGTCCATACCGGAAAACCAATTGATGAAATTACGCCTGTATGTGTAAAGATTCCTTTTAGTAGCAAAGCGGAAGCCTCTCTGTTCGTAATAGCTTGTGTAATTGAAGCCTGGATATTGAAAGACACGACCACAGCTTAAGGACCAATAGGTCAGATCATATGAATTTTCGTCAAATGAGAGGTTCCCAATGCATGGTGGCAATGACCCTGATAGACTGTTGTTCGATAAAACAATTATCCTCAAGGATTGGAGTTGACATATGTTGGGAGAAATCTGCCCTTCAAACTTATTGCTGCCCAAGGAAAGATACCTAATTCTACCTAGGTATTGTATCCATTCAATGTTTTCCGTGAATTCGTTGTGATTGAGGTCCAAAGCTGTGACACTGGCGCTCTTGAAGAAAGAATTTGGTAGTATATCGCCTGACAAGGAATTCCCAGAGACATCCAGAAATTGGAGCGTCATTGTAGTACTGCTACAGTTGGGTATAGCCCCTGAAAGATTGTTATTCGATAGATCTAAAAATATAATGCTTGTTAAACTTCAAATACTTGGATGGATTTCACCAGTAAAACCATTGCCACCAAGACTCAAGGTCCACAAATTATTAAGGCTCCACAATGAAAAATCGAGTTTACCAGACAACTTATTATCATGGAAATCTAATGTTCCAGCCCAATCAAAATGTGCTGTTAGATATCGAGGCAACTCTCCTTCAAAATTGTTGCCATCAAGGTATAATTCCCAACTGATAAACAAATGATTCTTCCCTCCAAGTATGGGGCCACTAAGTTTGTTCTTTGAGACCTTCAAGGTTTTCAGCATGGGATAATCAGTGAACATGCAAGTTGGCAACTCCCCTGAAAGGTTGTTATTTGATAGGTCTAAATATTCCATGTTACTAATGTTGCACAATGATGATGGTATTTCTCTAGAAATATTATTGCTAGAAAAATCTAGAAAGCTCATGTTTGGAAAAATTGAGCCGATGTTAGCCCGTAGATGTCCTGAGATACGGTTCGCAGAAAGACTGATAGCTTGGATATTTGTTTGGGCGTACCATACTGAGTCAAATAATGATCCGGCCAACAAGTTATTTCCAAGATTAACGTAAATTAATGTTGCTTCCTTTGTAAACAACCAATTGGGCATGTTCCCAGACAAGTTATTGTTGGACAAATCAAGCACCTCTAATTGACGCTGTGTGCGTAGAAAATGTGGTTCTGCAATAATGCTCCTGTCAAGGTCACAACTGGAGAGCATTAGCTCTTTCAATTGGAATGGAGGAGTCCAACCGGGGGAATTAACGCCAACAGCCAAATTATTGTTTCTTGAAAGATCTATCTTCTCGAGATTGGTGAGGTTTCTCAGCCAGAAGAGTGAAAAATTACCACTTAATTTGTTCATGGAAAAGTTCGTGGGCCTTAAGTGATGAAGAAATATTCAAGACAAGCTAATAGGAACACTTCCTTCAAAGATATTTTGTGAGAGATCCAAGTGTTCAATATTAGGAAGTGTAAATAAGGATGCCCAGGAGGGTTCCATTGAATTGATTGGAACTCAAATACAATTCTCATGATTCTAAGGTTTTCAAAGTCGCAAAGCATGTGGAGTGTGTAAGTACAAACCGCACCAACATAAAAGCATAAATATTTGCAAAGAATGGTCATCTTTATACTCAAGCTCAAGTCATCAAGATGTAAAACTTCCAAAGAAACCAATTTCCCAAGAGATGTCGGAGGTTCCATTGAATTGATTGGAACTCAAATACAATTCTCGCAGATTCTCGAGGTTTTCAAAGTCAAGCATGTAAAACTAAAGAATGGTCGCCTTTATACCCAACCATTTCGATGTAAAACTTCCAAAGAAACCAATTTCCCAAGAGATGGGGAGGGTTCCATTGAATTGATTGGAACTCAAATACAATTCTCAGATTCTCGAGGTTTTCGACACCGCAAAGCATGTGGAGTGTGTAATAAGTACAAACCGCACCAACATAAAAGCATAAATATTTGCAAAGAATGGTCGCTTTTATACACAAGTCTCAAGTGTTCCAACCATACCCAGAACTCAAGATGTAAAACTTCCAAAGAAACCAATTTCCCAAGAGACGCTGGAAGGGTTCCATTGAATTGATTGGAACTCAAATACAATTCTCGCAGATTCCTGAGGTTTTCAAAAGCTGCAAAGCATGTGAAGTGTGTAATAAGTACAAATTGTACCAACATAAAAGCATAAACATTTGCAAAGAATGGTCGTCTTTATACTGAAGTCGCCCGTAAACTCAAGATGTAAAACTTCTAAAGAAACCAATTTCCCAAGAGATGTTAGTACCATTCAAGCAGCTTGTTAATGAGGTTGAGATCTTTGCTTGGTTAATCCTACTAGACTGACGATGTTGTTCCATTTGAAAATAGAAAAAAAAAAGCCTCTTTTCAGATTTGCACTCTCCTAATATTCACGTAAAAGAAAAGGATATATGCATGTGTATAGTGAAACCACTCACATACCTTTCCAACTTTGAAAAGTGGCGTGGTTCATAGAAAAATCGAGACCGAAGCTCGAAGAAAAAGATCGAATCGAACGCCGAAAAGGAGAATTCATTCTCGAATTAGAGTTCGTCTGGCATCCATTTTCTTTGAGAATTCATCATCCGAGGAAGGAGAGCCTAGAGAGGTAGAGATGGGATATGCGTTTTGTCTTTGTTGTTGCATATGACGCTCCTCCCAAGAGCCATTGGACATCACTCATAGCCATGAAGAAGACATCCCGAATAAGGATTGTGCCAAAGAATGAGCCGCAGATATCCAAACAAGCAGGTTCTCTGCAAAACGAAAACTACAGGAGTACTCGATTGGACATGCAAGACATCGCCAACAATATCGCATACATCCCAAATAAGGATCCCTGTGAAAAGTAGCAGCTCATCGCAGAACTAGTTATGTTTTCTCCTATGCATGTTCTGGGGCTGCAAAACGCAAACTGCAGGAGTACTCGAGGACGAGAGGTGAGTGACCACTGTGGTATTTATCGTACGATGTGGTGGTACGAAGGATAAGTAGGGACATGAACACACATTTCTGATTTATGTGACTCGATCTGACTGTGGACGAAAAACAAAGTCGCCGCACAAGCTACATATATGACAGACGTGACTCGATCTGACTGTGGACGAAAAACAAAGTCGCCGCACAAGCTATATATATGACAGACGTGACTCGATCTCACTGTGGACGAAAAAGAAAGTCGCCGACGCCACTCTTTCTTATCAAATTCATGCTTGTTTGACTGTTTCGGTGCATTAGCTAGGGATTCTTGACCAGTTATACTTACGTCTATTCTTTGGAATTTTTTACTGTTCTGGTTCTGTAACGCCATGTATTTATAAAAATAACTCACATTCTACCGTATTTGTAAAAGTAGACCTCATACGAGCACGGAATCACCGTCGGCGGCGCAGCGTCCCCATTCAGCGCTCGGCGGCCTTGAAAAGCAGCCTCGTCGCGGAAAGAGCAATGCGGGTGCGGGAGATCGGGGCAAAGCCGCCTTCCACGGTGGAGGAGCGTGGAAGGGGCGGGCACTTCCTGTGGTGGCCGATGCGGTCTATATAAACTCTGATGTGTTAATTGATAAATGATATGATTTTACGCCATGTAAAAAAAGATTCAGTAATGTGCCTGTAAGTGCTATCTACTGATCCAAGGAATAGCACAGCATTTTCACGGATGATTTGGATTTGCGAAATCCGGGTCCGATAGGCCAAGTGGGCATGGTGAAACTTCGAGCTCGATCGGCGATCCGCCAGATCGACCGAGTCCACCACAAAGTCTACCGGAGACGGTAATCTCCGATCGCTCCCCATCGTGGAGGCTCCTTGCAGAAGGACTAGAAAGGTTCTCCCTTAGCTACAATGAGAGTTCATCAGAAGATCATTGTTGACGCTACGAAGTTAACACAATCGGAGATACCAATCTGGATGCTATGCACGATCCTCCACGGGTTAACTCACCACCACTTGTTTGGTGGAGATGGTACGGGTGCTCGAGCACCGACTATCGGAAGCAACCGAGGCGATGGACGTGCATCAGTTAATTCACCTGTTCCTATCCCACCGTGAGTAAGGAATCAGACAAGGCCAACCAGAAGATCGAGAGAAAACTCAACTCATCGAACGCCCACTGCAAGCCTACCGCACCACCAGAGTCCGCCCGTGTGCTCTGATCTGCGCACCCTCTCACACAAGGAGAGGGCTGAACTGCCGGCCATATCCGGCATGACATAAGAAAATAGGCCTAACTGTGGAAGAAACATACTGCGGACCGGAACCGTGCTAGGAACGGCTAACATGTATGTTTAATCACTAAAGGACAAACAACTTAATCACTAAAGGACATACAACTTAATCACTAAAGAACAAAAAATTGATGCTTCAAAAGCGTAGGTTTCGCGGACCGAGAGTGCGATGCACGCAGCCCAGACCCGCGCTGCAGTCTGCAAGCAAGACCTGGGTCTTCCAACGCGGCAACACCGGTTGTTTTTCTCCAACGCCGATCAACTTGCACTTACGAGGTGCAGTAAAAAGTCATCATGCATACTGCCCAGAGCAGCGTTGGCTCAAACCATTGAAATTTCTGTGTGGTGATATCTGATCCGGAAACATCATATGTGTATGCTTCAAATTCGGAAGGAAACAGCGAAAATTACGGGCTATCTTTTAGACATTTTTTTTTATGTGTGTGGATCTTCCGGCTCTAGTTTCATGCTTACGGAGAGAAACATGTATACATGAAGAAATTAGAATAATAGGGTATTCTTGATTTATTTATTTCACTACTATCACATACACTCATGTAATGTAAAATTTTGCAAGAAGGCGACTACTTGTGGTTTGCACGACATTTCTAGTGGCACACGATATAAACTAGTACATAATGCATGCTTGCCTAAAAAAAAGCGGTAGCTCTGACCTACGGTTTGAGTATCTACGCCGCCCAAATGAATGGCAAAACATGAATACAACAATGGCCCAAAATGTCGGGACGAATGAGGACCTTGGCGCGTGAAGGCCGGATCATGTGCCTCCTCATCCTTTGTCTTCTAATGGCGAAGGACCTGATCACGGGTGGAAGTGCATCCATTCCCTGTGGCGCTTGTATAGGTTGTTGTTCCTTGGTAGTTGCTCATATCAAACGAGTGAAATCGACTGAGTTTGGTATACATCCAGATAAGTTGTTGTACGCCATCGAGAACACCTCGATGGATTTACAAAGAAGTTAAGCGCCATGGTATTGGTCCACTCGGCTTGTTGTGGGATAGGTCTAAGCTTTCTATCTCGGTCATGTTTGCAAAAGTTCTTTGGAATTGGGCTGTAAAAATATTGTAGAGACGATTAGGCGCATTGATGTGGCTTAGATTCCCTAACTCCCAAGGAATTTCTCGGACTGACATGTTTGCGAGATAAATCCATCTTAGGAAAACCAATTGATGAAATTACGCTTTGTATGTGTAAAGATTCCTTTTAGTAGCAAAGCGGAAGCCTCTCTGTTAAATAACGGCTTGTGTAATTGAAGCCTGGATATTGAAAGACACGACCACAGCTTAAGTTCCAATAGTACAGATAATATGAATTTTCTTCAAATGAGAGGCTCCCAATGCATGGCGGCAATGACCCTGATAGACTGTTGTTCGATAAATCAATTATCCTCGAGGATTGGAGGTTACATATGTTGGGAGAAATCTGCCCTTCAAACTTATTGCTGCCCAAGGAAAGATACCTAATTCTACCTAGATATTGTATCCATTCAATGTTTCCCGTGAATTCGTTGTGACTGAGGTCCAAAGCTGTGACAATGGCGCTATTGAAGAAATAATTTGGTTGTATATCGCCTGACAAGGAATTCTCAGAGACGTCCAGAAATTCGAACATCATTGTATTACTGCTACAGTTTGGTATAGCCCCTGAAAGATTGTTATTCGATAGATCTAAAAATGCAATGCTTGTTAAACTGCAAATACTTGGATGGATTTCACCAGTAAAACCATTGCCACCAAGACTCAAGGTAGCCAAATTATTAAGGCTCCACAATGAAAAATCGAGTTTACCAGACAACTTATTATCATGGAAATCTAATGTTCCAATACTATCAAAATGTGTTGTTAGAGATCGTGGCAGCTCTCCTTCAAAATTGTTGCCATCAAGGTATAATTCCCATTTGATAAACAAATGATTCTTCCCACCAAGTATGGGGCCACTAAGTTTGTTCTTTGAGACCTTCAAGGTTTTCAGCATGGGATAATCGGTGAACATGCAAGTTGGCAACTCCCCTGAAAGGTTGTTATTTGATAGGTCTAAATATTCCATGTTACTAATGTTGCACAATGATGATGGTATTTCTCCAAAAATATTATTGCTAGAAAAATCTAGAAAGCTCATGTTTGGAAAAATTGGTGATGTTAGCCGATAGATGTCCCGAGATACGGTTCGAGAAGACCGATAGCTTGGATATTCGTTTGGGCGTACCATCTTGGAATCAAATAATGATCCGCCAATGAGTTATTTCCAAGATTAAGGTAAACTAATGTTGCTTCCTTTGTAAACAACCAATTGGGCATGCTCCCGGACAAGTTATTGTTGGACAAATCAAGCACCTCTAATTGACGCTGATGCGTGAGAAAGCGTGGTTACGCAATAATGCTCTGTCAAGGTCTAGCCGGAGAGCATTAGCTCTTTCAATTGGAATGAAGGAGCCCAACCAGAAATTAACGCCATGACCAAATTATTGTTTCTTGAAAGATCTATCTTCTCGAGATTGGTGTGGTTTCTCAGCCAGGAGAGTGAAAAATTACCACTTAATCTGTTCATGGAAAAGTTCACGGCCTTAAGTGATGAATAAATATTCGAAGACAAACTATTCGGAACACTTCCTTCAAAGAGATTTTGTGAGAGATCCAAGTGTTCAATATGAGGAAGTGTAAATAAGGATGCAGGGAGGGTTCCATTGAATTGATTAGAACTCAAATGCAATTCTCGTAGATTCCTGAGGTTTTCGAAAGCTACAAAGCATATGGAGTGTGTAATAAGTACAAACTGCACCAACATAAAAGCATAAACATTTACAGCAATGGTCGTCTTTATACACAAGTCGGAGCGTTCCAACCATCTTTGTAAACTCAAGATGTAAAACTTCCAAAGAAACCAATTTCCCAAGAGATCTTTGGGATAGTACCATTCAAGCGGTTGTTACTCTTGAGGTTGAGATCTTTGAAGCTTGGTTAATCCTACTAGACCTGTCGATGTTGTTTCATTTGAAAATATAGTAAAAATAAGCCTCTTTTCAGTATTTGCATACTCTTTCCTAATATTCACGTAAAAGAAAAGGATATATGCATGTGTATAGTGAAACCACTCACATACCTTCCCAAATTTGAGAAGTGACATGGTTCATAGAGAAATCGAGGAACCAAAGCTCATGGAACACTTGAAAAATTTGTCGAATTGGTTCGTCCGACATCCATTTTCGGGGCTAATTAAATCGAGGAAGGAGAGCTTTGGAGAGGTAGAGATGAGATATGCGTTTTGTCTTTGTTGTTGCATGTGACATCGTTCCAGAAGCAGCAGTTATCACTCTTGTAGCCATGAAGGAGGCATCCGGCGGTTGTGCCCAAAGAATGAGACGCTGAATATCCAATAAGCGCGATCTCTCCTCCTCGAAACAACCATTGGACATGCAAGATATGGCCAACAATACGCATAGGATCCCGAATAAGGATCCCTGTGAAAAGTAGCTGCTCATCGCAGGACAAGTTGTGTTTTCTCCTATTCACGTTCTAGGGCTGCAAAACGCAAACTACAGGAGTACTCGAGGAGGACGAGAGGTGTGTGACCACTGTGGTATTTATCGTACGATGTGCTCTCATCCGCGCACACCTCTCACACAAGGAGAGGGCTGAACTGCCCGGCCGTATCCGGCATGACAGAGGATAACAGGCTTAACTTGTAACCAGCATTGACCCGGAACCACAAGCAGAGGGCTGAACTGCCCGGCCGTATCCGGCATGACATAGGATAACAGGCTTAACTTGTAACCAGCATTGACCCGGAACCACAGACTCCAAAGTCCAGAGCCTTCAAAACGCTGAACGCCGGAACCACATACACCAAAGTCCAGACCCCAAGTCTCACTCAGCCGTTCATCGATTTATCGTGACGCCTACCGCACCACCAGAGTCCGGCAGCATTGAATGGCTGGGTCATGCTATACGGTTCAGCCGTCCATTGATTTATCGTGACGCCTGCCGCACCACCAGAGTCCGGCAGCATTGAATGGCTGGGTCATGCCACGGTGACATACGACAAGACGACTCCTGAAGCTCTATGAATTTTTGGCAAATATAGTACCTTTTAAGCAAAAATGACCACACGTGAGCCGTATTTACACATATAGCACCTTTATCGTATGACCGTCGTGCGGCAACACCTCCCGGCGTAGAGGTGGGAATTGGGCCGTGCCGTGCTGGCACAGCCTGGACCCACCGTGCTTCAGGCTGCGTCGTGCCATCTTGGCTCGGCCGATCGCCTCTCCGTCCGCACTTGCGTCTTGAAACCCACCTCGTATTCGGTCGAGCTCGAGCCGCGACAAAAGCCGTCGTGCGGGTCGTCTTGTGCCGACCAAGTCGACCCTAAGTAACTATTGGCGGCGAGAGGAGGCGGCGACCGCCATCTTCATTCTCTCGCATGATCGTGCCCGCCTTTATTAAAAACCTAGTTAAAATTGAATTAATTGCGTACAAACATGGGCACAAAAATATTTCGAGGAAAAAGTGAAATTTTCTTGATATTTTACAGATACAATATTCTTTGCCTCGTTAAAACCTTACGCCTCGAGTTGGGTTCCCGAGTAAGGAAAAATCTACAATAACAACATGTGTACATACTAACTACTCATCAATGTCGAGATCGTTCATGCGTTAGAGGTCGGCCAATGCCCGCTGCGATCTCAAGATCCTCCGAGTTGATCTTTATTGCGCTCTTTAGCTAATTCCCAATCCTTGGCGCATGTGATTGCCTCCACCATCTTAGGCGTGAGGATGATCTTCTTTCTTCAATTATTCTCCTGCCATCTTTGACGTTGCTACGAAGATACCTTTGACACCGGCACCAGCAGAACATCCGTGCAAAATGTGATAGCACAGAAATATCCGCTTGTTGTTCTTCCACCACTCGAAGCAAGTCTATCTTTCCTTTGGAAAGATCGGGATCGATGTTTGCAAAATCATGCTCCGTAATGGTTTAGCTCGAGACGTAATTCCACGAGGGCTGCACGAGACCGAGAGGACGAAGAACTGGACTTGCCCTTTAGCTTCTTCCACAAGTGGGATGTCAAGCTTTTATTTCCTTGTTAAATGCTGTATGTCGGTCTCGATCTCACGCCTTTGCCGAACTTGTCATGATACATGCGGAAAACATGAAAAAGCTCCTCTTTGACATGTGCAAAAGCTTCCGAGTAATCAAGACCAAGGCATTAGTGCAACAAGATATGACCTAAAATGGTATCATCCCTAGATTTTGCAATCTTGTCGCAATTAACACAGCAAACACAAGCAAACTCCGCAACTTTTTCAGTAGGATCGAAAATAATAGCAAAGCAATACACATGTGAAATAGAACTAAAATATTTAATAAACTTTTCCTCCATTAGTGCAACAAAGATGACCTAAAATGGGATCCTCCTAGATTTGGCAATCTTATGCGCAATTAACCAAATATATTCTATAACTAATCAAGAGGTAGGGTAATAAACACGAGATAACATTTTTGTTGCTTTACAAAAGGTTGTAAAAGCTATCGAAAATGACCAAAGAATCTGCCAATCTGAATTGGTAACTATCAATTCATTGTTTTGAGAGTTAGCAATGACAAAAGCAGATATAACATGTTCGTACCCTTGTAACTTCTTTAACATGATGTAGGTTGAGTTCCACCTCACCTTCATGTCAAGACCGAATTTTCTTGGCTCCTTCCCATTGGCTGCACAGTATTCCGCGAACCTAGCTGCCACTTGTGGGGAATTTGTGAGGTAGCGAATGGCGTCGCGGATATTGTTTAAATATCTGCCAATTGCTTGCATACCGTCTTGAACAACAAGGTTCAAGATATGGCATACGCATCTCGGTGGAGAACATAACCACCAATATCGTCCGCAATCTTGGGGTGAGGATGTTCATAGCGTGTTGACGATCGTTATCAAGAGTGATAGAAGCAATCTTATTATCTATCTTAAAATCATCAAAAATGCGTGTAGTATACACTCGCAATAGCCTCTCCCTGTGCGATTAGTTAATTGGCTTAAACCCTATGACTCTCTTGTTTAGTTTGTAATTATCGTCTAAATAATGGGCTACAACACTAAGGTAGGCACTTCTCTGGTGTGATGATGTCCAAATGTCTGAAGAGAACTGAACTTGTAGGAATTGTTCTTTTAGCTCTGGTAGTTCCTTATGGTACAGCCGTAAAATATCGGATGCAGTGGTTCTCCTACTAACATGTTGGTATTATGGGCAAAAGCCGCGTTGGATCATTTTTTCAAACGCGTGGCTTTCACCCATCCTAATCGATTGATCTTCCGCAACAATATATCTAGCTATTTCCTCACGGGCGGCGGGTTGTATACCCAAGTACTTACAGAGCCATCCGCCTCGAAGTTTAGTCAGTATTTGTACTCCTCCCTCGACTCTGCGCCCCAATCTTGCGCAAGCATGCTTTGTAGTGCCGGTTCAAGTGCCACATCCTACTGTTTGTCTGACGCAGATAATTTAGCTTGCAATAATTACATGTTGCGATATCTACCGTTTGGCCATCATGGATTTCTGGCTCCAGTCATGTGCTTCGGCAATTGCCTTCGTCCGGACCGCTAATGTTGCCGTCAGTGGGCGGGGAGAACTCTGGAGTCCCCATTGGCTCTGGACCGCTCTGGTACTCCTCGTAGCCCTCCGTGCCGTCCATATGACGATCACCCATGCCGTAGTCTCCCATGCTGGCGAGAGGTGGTGAGCATCAGCGGAGTCGGCGGGAGGAGGACTAGGGAAGCGACAGCGAGCTTACACTAAGTCGTCTCTTGTCCTTTTCATGCTCGATTCCTCGGTAGCATACCTTCGAGGAGCTCCTTGGTGCTTCGACTCCTTGGCGACATAATGGATGGATGGTGAATAAATGGAGAGAGCGGATGGCTATTGAATAAATGAGAAGAGTAAATGAATGATGAAGAAATGAGTGAGATGAGAATGGATGAATCAATAAGAAATGAGCCGTTTTATAGACACAGAGAAAAAAACCCGAGAGCCGTTGCTTCTCGTACCTTGCTTGTCACATCGGATTTATGTCATGTCATGTCTCTCGCGTCACGACTTGCCCGTCGCTTCTCATGCTTGTTGCCCGCTGTCTCTCGCTCGCGATTGGAAAAAACACGACTTCGCTAATCACCGTCACGTTCTGACGTTGCTAACCACCGGTCACTTTCGCCGTTCTCTCTCCTGTCTCTCTCAATTTGAAAAAAGTAAAGAGCCCCACATCTGCTGCCTGTCTCTCAATTTGCACATCACTCACCCAGAGAAAAGTAAAGGGCCTCTGTCCTCCTGACTAGATTCTCTCAATTTCCTCTCTCTCTCTCTCTCTCTCTCTCCCGTAGGCTTGGATGCAGCATCGGTTCCCGTTCCCCACCACTTGGCCTGTTGGCCACTTCCTTCCCCCAACCCAAAAGAAAAAAAATCCCCATCTGCCTCCACACTCCACAGCCCCATTTCCCATCGCCTCCCGGCTTTGGCCTGGCGGCTCACCGACCGAGCGCCTCCCTCCCCTATCGCCTCCTCCCAGGAGCTCGGCGCCTCCTCCCCACGCCTCCCTCCAGGAGCTCCATGGCCTTCATCGTCCATCTCCCACGGCGTTGCCTCCCCCTGCGGATCTCCCCTATCCCCTCCGCCTCCGGCTTCTCCCATCCCCCCCATCCCTGCGGCGGCCAGTGGCCGGGAGGCCGAGCAGTGAGGTGAGGGGAGGCGAAGGCGGCAGCCGAGAGCCTCTACCGATCGGTGTGGCCTTGGCCGCCCGGCCTCTGCCCGTGCTGCAGCCTTGGCCCTCTACTTCTGCTTGATCTTTGCCTCGTCCCGGCCGTCTTAGTCAGTGAGGTCTGGGCGGGAGGCGTCTGCGGCGTGGGAGGCTCCTCGAGGCCTGCGCCCGGCGCTTCCAGCATCGTGCCTCTCGGCTCTCCCGGCGCTCGCGTGGTCGCGGGCTCATGACTCTCCGGCTTTCTGGCGAGCTCCCAGGCGGCCGTGCCGCCGTGCTGCCGTCTAAAGCCCGGCGAGCTGCAACACGCCGCGACCGTGCCGTGCCGTGCCTGCCGCCCACCTGTCTTTCCCGACTGGCCCGGCCGGCGTCGTCCGTTGCGTCTGGCGTCCGCCCGCCGTGGCGTGCCTGACCATGCTTGGGCCGTGCCTCGTCGGTGGGCCTCGGGCGAGCCGCAAATAGCCCGCCCGACCGCCACCTCTATCCGGCGCACACCTCTCACACAAGGAGAGGGCTGAATTGCCGCCGTATCCGCATGACATAGGAAAACAGACTTTAACTTGTAGCCCCTCTTTGCCGGCAGCATTGACCCGGAAGGCCGGAACCACAGACTTCAAAGTCCAGAGCCTTCAAAACGCTGAACGCTGGAACGGCTGGGTCATGCCACGGTGACATACGACAAGTTATACTTACATCTATTCTTATCAAATTCATGCTTGTTTCGGTGCATTAGCTAGGGATTCTTGAGTCTTGACCAGTTATACTTACGTCTATTCTTTGCATCACCATGACTGACGTCTTCGATCAGTCCCTTCAATTCGTGTTTGCCTTGGCCTCTTAACACTAGTATGCTTGTTCGTCTTTGCAAGCAAATTAACGCGGACTAGTATGATTGTTCCTAAGGCACTATATATATATATATATATATATATATATATATATATATGGGGCGTATCTAGTGTAAATGGGTATTTGAGTGGTAAGGTGCAAATGTCAACCAGGAGCGTTGGATCTAGATTGAACAGCCCAGATTTGGGTGCTAATCCACCTCTAATCCACTTAACCGTTTTTCACTAAACCCCTCTGCCCTTCATTTCACATCCTGTCTGCACAACCCATCGTCTTCCTGGCCTTCTTCTCCTTGGCCAACCAACGCCGCTTGCACCTCCATGGCCCTGGCGCCGCCCTCTAGCCCCCCTCCGGTCCGCCACCGTTCCACCCGGCACGCTCTTGGGCCTCCGTGCAGCGGCACCTGCCCACCGTCAGTGCCTCATCCACTCGCGCCGCCATCGCATCGAGAAACGACCTCGGCCTGTCGCCACCGTCGAGTGCTCCTCCCCCTCCCATGCTGACGCCCTCAATCCCCTTCTCCTCGCCTCGACCCGCCCTCCTCCTCGCCTCCATCTGCCTCCCCCGCCGCCCTCGCCAGTGTCTCCTCCCATGGGAGCTCGAGGCATCTGGCAGTGAGTTGCCGAGAAGGGGCAGGGTGCTGCCACCGGAGGGCCCAGGGAGGTGGCCGGCCGAAGGAGGTCCGAGGGTGCCACGCCACACCGGAGGGGCCCGGGCCGGTGAGCGTGGCGAGGCATGGCTAAAAAGCTAAGCCGACGAAGAGGCCCACTGACCCTGCCGAAGAGGCATGTTGAGAGGAGATCGGTCTTGGGCTGGCGGAAGGGAGGGCAGACATAGGACCTAGGAATTTCTTTGCCAGGAGGTGGAGGGTGGCGGCCAGAACACTATCCAGAATGCAAGGAGCCGGAGGCGGTGGTGGCGAGGAAGCCGGCAGCGGACAGGAAGCCGGGCAGGCGGTGGCGGTGCCATGGGGAAGCAGCGAGCGAGAGAATAGCGCCATGTGAGGTTCAGTAGAGCAAATCACCTTGAGGAGAGAAGGAAATGGAGAGAAGGAAATGGGATTAGAAAGGAGAGAGAATCACGGGGGTTATCATAAAATGGTTAAGTGGATTGGAGGTGGGATTAGCACTCAAATCAGGCTGTTCAATCTAGATCCAACGCTCTGGTTGGCATTTGCACCTTACCACTCAAATACCCATTTGCACTAGATCGTCCCTATATATATATATATATATATATATATATATATATATATATCGATCGTTTGTAGTCCCCAACCACTTTCGGAGTCGTGAGGAGGATGAGACAGTTACCACGGGCAACCTCTCATCGACTGCAAGTTCAAGAAATGCAATTTTGCAAGAAGAGCGTGGACATACAATTACACGGATGTCGTCGATGAGTAATTGGACTTGACATCAAGGAATGGTTGGTTCTTGATACATGAAGCCACAGTGGATGAGAGGTTGCCCGTGGCATTGTCTCATCCTCCTCACGACCCCTCTAAAGTGGTACAGGAACTACAAACGATATAATATATATATATATATATATATATATATATATATATATATATATATATATATATATATATATATATATATATATGAATAATGATATGGTACTCTGGGAGTACGTATTCCCCACCTCTCATATACCACTTAAATCAGTAAGATGATACCTCTTTATCAATTTGAGTATACTCAATAATAATTATAAGATACCCCAAAATGAGTTCCACAAAAAAATTCATTAAAGTCCACCTTTTATAGCAAAATTTGTGTATATACTTCTTTTATATATGAAAAAAGGTATATAGCAAAATAAAGGTCTCCACCTAAATTTTTTCAATTAAGTCGCATTAGAGTATCTTATAATTGGTATTTAAATATATTGAAAATGATAAAGAAGTATAATATATTCGTTTATGGTATATTGAAATGGGAGTATGTACACCCAGAGTATTAACAAGGCCCTATATATATATATATATATATATATATATATATATATATATATATATATATATATATATATATATATATATATATATATATATATATGAAGCTTTTTTAAAAGGCAAAAGCACCCACCGCTTGGAGGTTTTATAGAGAAGAGATCGGAATAGAATGGTGGGGCGATAATGCATTACCTAGGACATAAGGGAGGAGAACTTGACCCGGATGAACACGCATTGGTTACAAATTAGCTAACCTTTACAAATCTGAAAAGTTAATTGCAGCCAAGCCCCATCCAAACCACATCGATCCCATGTAAGCCAACCACACACAAAGAACCGCATCAATAACCCTCAAGATCCATCGAGAGCATTGACTAAACCCACCATTTTGCCCCCATTCATTTTTGTCAATCTGAACAAACAAAGATGAACTAAGCAAGATGCACATAATGTACATGCACCAATAGCCCTCGGTTTACATCACAGAGCAAGGGGACTATTAATATGAACTAATTATCAATTCAATTTCAGACATAAGACTATTAACATCATTACATCACGAGCAAGGGGACTATTAATATGAACTAATTATCAATTCAATTTCACATAAGACTATTAACATCATTGAGCGGTTCAACAAAGAAGACAACAAGACCAAGGGTGTCCAAACCCACCACACCAGAGTAGCCCTCGGCATCCATCGCAGAGCTCTAGCCATTTTCATCACAGAGCAAGGGGTAGAGAGCAGAGAGGGAGTAGGTAGGGTGATACCTCAAGATAAATAAGAACCACGGTGGCATACCCTACTACCAAAGACAACCCTCATCCATCTCCTTCACCTTGCATAAATCACACAAACATCGAGGACACAACTTAAGACTCAAGCATAAAAATCAAACTCAACAAAAGACATTAAGCTAACAGAGAGGAGAATAGAGAGAGGACGGAAAGTAAAGCCAGGGCGCCAGGCCCGAGCTAGAGGTCGAGTAGGAGAACCAAGCCATGGGCGCGGCAAGCAATAGGTGCAGTGGCGGCAGTGGATTGGGTGGTGGCGACGGCGAGGGTCGGGCGGCATCGAGATTGGGAGGAACAGACGAGAGTAAGTCTGCCGGGAGTGATTTAGTTAGGGCGACGCAAACCCTAGCGGTAGGGCTCCTACTAATAAAGAGATTTATCACGCACGGTTCTATCATGGAACCGTCGGTGATAGTTATCCTGACGGTTCCATAATAGAACCGTCCGTGATATGTCCCATATCACGGACGGTTTCATTATAGAACCGCCTATGATATGGTTTTTCTTAAGTATATTATCATGTATATACACTTACATGACATAAAGAAATTATATGTTTATATGTCAATTTTTTCATTTAAATACTCTTGAAAATTTGCTTTAACTATATATGATACACACACACACATATATATCGTCCATCTGTCTCGGATACTACCTAATTGATTGGATTATTGGGTCGGATACCACTCCATAACAGTCACTTGCAACCCACCATACATACTTGGTAATACCCGCAATACGTAACAGTCGCTAGCAAAACGAAATCAAAATTAAT